>JANRMT010062854.1:17443278-17473144 GCA_026402145.1 Polypterus bichir lapradei
AAAACTATTTGCCCCCTTCCTGATTTCTTATTCTTTTGCATATTTGTCACACAAAATGTTTCTGATCATCAAACACATTTAACCATTAGTCAAATATAACACAAGTAAACACAAAATGCAGTTTTTAAATGATGGTTTTTATTATTTAGGGAGGAAAAAAAAATCCAAACCTACATGGCCCTGTGTGAAAAAGTAATTGCCCCCTGAACCTAATAACTTTTTCACACAGGGCCATGTAGGTTTGGATTTTTTTTCTCCCTAAATAATGAAAAACCATCATTTAAAAACTGCATTTTGTGTTTACTTGTGTTATATTTGACTAATGGTTACATGTGTTTGATGATCAGAAACATTTTGTGTGACAAATATGCAAAAGAATAAGAAATCAGGAAGGGGGCAAATAGTTTTCACACCACTGTATGTGCTGCTGTCACATTCTGCAACACATGCAGACTAAACAGATATCCTACCTAAGCATGCACAAAATAATTCCAATCACTCAAAGGTTCAAACGGGCGAAACAGGCCTATTACATTTGACTTGGAACAGCCAGCAACACTTCCTCCCAGTGGTGTTCTTCCATGCTCCTGCAACAGCCACTTCTCTCCCGGAGTCTCCTTACCACTACCCCATACCCTTTAATAACTAATTATAAAAGAAAAACTATAATTATGTGCCTTTACTTTACAAAACGACTTCTGGAAGATAAACAGAAACTGAAATATCAAAAAATTGAAAACAGTTCCTTAGTATCAATGGACTGGAAGTAACTCTGATTTAACCCAACAAAAAAAATAAAAGCATTTATGTACTTACAAATTTGACACACACTTTAGTGTGAGCATCAGGAGGTACCTCTTTTAAAAGGAAAAGAAAAAGCTTGTTCTTCTTCCATTTTCCTCAAGTTTTAATAAATTCCTCATAACCTCAGGCCACTTTTATTCCTTAGGATAGATTTATGGAAAAGTAGCTCCTCACTGTCTTAACTTACTCCTTTCCACTTCCTTATTATTTCTTAGTTTCCCCACCAATCATATTGCACCAGACCTCTACGAAACTTTACTGGATAATTTCCTGAAGGGCATATATATGCAAATCAAAGGGCAAATATGCAAATACTATAAATATTCCAAACCCATAAGGAGTTACATACAAAATTATTAGACAGAAAAACGATATTAGCAAGACTGCTACAAAGATAACTCCTGCTTATATCTTCTTGACTGCTATGTTCTGGAGTCCAAATACAGTAATCCCTCCTCGATCACGGGGGTTGCATTCCAGAAACACCCCCCATCGCGATAGGTGAAAATCCACGAAGTAGAAACCATATGTTTTTTATGGTTATTTTTATATATTTTAAGCCCTTATAAACTCTCCCACACTGTTAACATTATTAGAGCCCTCTAGACATGAAATAACACCCTTTAGTCAAAAGTTTAAACTGTACTCCATGACAAGACAGAGATGACAGTTCTTTCTCACAATTAAAAGAATGCAAACATATCTTCTCTTCAAAGGAGTGCGCGCGTCAGGAGCAGAGAATGTCAGAGAGAGAGCGCTCGCTAAGAAAAGCAAACAATCAAAAAATCAATACGTGCTTTTAAGTATGCAGAAGCACCGCGATAAGGCGGCATTTTGTAGAGGAGCGTCCGTATCCGCTAGGCAAACAGCCTCTGTGCAAACAGCCCCTCTGCTCACACCCCCTCCGTCAGGCAGAGAGAGTGAGAGAGACAGAGAGAAGCAAACAATCAAGCACCGCGTGGGAAGCATATCTTATATCATTGAGGAGTTTTAGTTAATATGTAATACATGCTCTGATTGGGTAGCTTCTAAGCCCTCCGCCAATAGCGTCCCTTGTATGAAATCAACTGGGCAAACAAACTGAGGAAGCATGTAGCATAAATTAAAAGACCCATTGTCCGCAGAAAGCCGCAAACCAGCGAAAAATCTGTGATATATATTTAGATATGCTTACATTTAAAATCCGTGATAGAGTGAAGCCGCGAAAGTCGAAGCGCGATATAGAGAGGGATTACTGTATTTAAGATCGTTTAGCTTGTCCAGGTTTCTATGTATGCATTGTACTGTCTGGCACCATTGTTATTACTCCTATGTTTTTAGAATATTGCTGTCTGCTTCAAAGTTTTTGATCAGTGTAAGTAAATGGATGCTTGGTGGCATTATTGCCAACCTTTTCCCCAACAGACAGACACTCTGGACACAAGTTAAAAGCACCAAGAAGTAGTTTAATTGTGTTCTTCTTTTCCTTCACCGCACCACAGGCAAAAAAACACAATATATAACCACAATAATCATAATAATCTGTCCTCCACACCTCCCAGCAAGCTCTGTCACACTCCTCCCAACTCCAGTTCGCTTGCTGAATCTCCAACAGTTCTTTATATAGCCCTTGACCCAGCAGTACTTCCTTCCTTCCATCCTTGTGACTTGCCGGCACTTCCAGGTCAGTTGGAGAACATTAGTTTTCTTGTCAGCCCTCTGGGTTTCTGCCCACGTGATCCGCTAGTACTTCTGGACTAGATGAACACTTAGACTCCCATCCCATCTTCTCACAGCGTCCCCTGGCGGAACCGACAGTACCCAGCAGGGCTGTGTTTCCGAACACCATGTCCCACCGCTGCAGTCCAAGGAAGCTGCCATCTACCATTTCTTGGGGGAAACAGTGTCCTAGAAAAGCTGCCTTCCCCCATCTTTCCATCTTAGGGATCTTAGGGACATCCCGGCCGGGTTGAGCTGCCAGCTGTCTCTTACATCAGATTATAGCTAGTGTGTAGGGTTTGTCCAAACAAGAACACAGAAAAAAATTCTGCCCAGTTCTTACAACAACAACATTTATTTATATAGCACATTTTCATACAAAAAGTAGCTCAAAGTGCTTCTTAGGTGGCCAATTTAAATGTGAGACAACCCTTTAAAATATGGTGAGAAAATGTCTCAGCAATTTTAATTCAGACTGAGTTAGTGTAATACATGGGCTTGTCTTACCTCTCAACTTGGTGCAAAGACCAAAGAAGTGGGCATTTCAGCTGTCATTCATCTTCCTGCATGTGCTTTGGTGAAATATCCAAATGAATTTGTAAGTAAGTTGTTGTGTAAAGCACAAAGAGAAGAAAAATATTCTGACACTCCAGTTAAACAAAAGAGGCAATATATAAGGAGACCTGAATCATCTTGTTCAGATGGTCAAAAGATGTTCACTTCCTGTGTTGATGGTGTTATATGGGATTCAGACTGGTGCAGGATTCGTTTCTGGAGGATGGTGTTCTGTGCTGTGGATGGAGATGGAAATGAGTCATCAAGAGTGCCACCACAAACCCGTTTCCCCTTCTGTAACACAGAAACCATCCCCACATAGGACTCATCAACCTGATACAGTGACGCCAGTTAATTCCATCTTATGTTGGTCTATCATCCGGACTGTGCGTTAGCTAAAAATTGCATCAGATAATGGTAAATCTGCTGGATCTGTTGTAAACACTGAAAAAACTTTGAGGTGCTAACTCGCCTGGGAAATGAAACAGAGCACAAGCTGGTCAAGCTAGCATACTGGCAAGCAGCTACTGTAATCTTCTTGCATTTTTGCTCAAGCTTGGTGGTTTTTTACTTTTTTTTTTCTCTTTCCCTTCTTGATATTCAATTCCCACCTCCTCCCTGGTCATCAGACTAACTTAGTATTCATTGAGATTTATCTTATAGATAAAGTCAGAGTGAAGATAATATCAGTTTAGTTTCCTGGCTTGAAACATTATGGTACAGAAAGCATTCAGGCACATCAAACTTCCATACTGATGCTCTGTGATGTCTGGTGCCTCATTAAAATTCTTCTGCATATGGGTATCTCTGAAAACTTTCATTCAGCATGGTTTTGAAGGAGCTCCGTAAGCACACCGTAATAGTGCTTCAAAAATTTCATCACAATTGACTTTTACATTAGTATGTTGCTATGAAAACCACTAGTGAATCTCATATTGTTTATGCTCTACCCCTAAGCATCCTCACATTAGCTTTCTCACCATATTTGTTACACAAGGAGGCTCTTTAGTATTTAAATGTGCTGTCTTGAAATATATTTTTTTTAACTTATAGAAAAACAGGGGACAAAATGCAGCATTTTAAAAAAAGTGAGGAGTACTTGGAATTTGTGATACATTCTACAAAATGCTGTTACTCTTTATCTTGTAGGGTAGTAACAATTTATTTGAAAAACAGCAAGATTCTGCTAACTACCTCCAGTCCAGCTTCATTAAAAGAACTGCAGAAAATTGCCCTTGAATCGGTCAAATGTGTAACTTTGGTCCGCTGAGAAACAAAGTTGAATAGTCCTAGAATAGACGCTGACAGAATCTTGACACACATGAAACATCATGAATAAATAAGCCCAGAGCTGGGAAGAAGCTCAACAGTGGATCGCACTCATTCTGTATGATATGCTTACATGTTTTTTTTTTTATATAATGAGCACCAGCATTAAAGCAATTACTTTACAAAGCAATTAATATCACAATAAAGTTTTATTTGTCTTATGAAACAAGTGCACCTTAATTGGCATTTGTCTTCACAAAAACAATAATATTTAATCACAATTGAATTAAAAAATGAAACATTATATTGCACATGGTGTACAGTATTTACAAAACTTTTGCATAAATCTTACATACCTAGATATTTAATGTTAATTTTGTTTTAGATGTTCATTTTTTTGTCTTCTGTATCATTGTGTCAGGAGAAAAGAGAAAATCTCAGATGTCCACACACTTAATTGCAAAACTAAATGTTACAGAGAAATGTATATATTTCACTATTGAAAGTAATACAGACCACTTTCCAGATATAAACTTGATTATTGTATATTTTTGTATAAGCTATAAAACCCAGTGTCTGTGCTAGTGATGAATGACATAATTGAGCCAAACTGATTAACTTGAGTAGAAGGAATCAAACTAAGCGAAGGTCAACTAAAAGGTGAGGGTGTGCCAGATGTGACAGTTTAACCTTCAAATCATCAGTTCTTACACCATGGCAAGAATGAGAATAGCAGTCTAACACAAGGCGGACCTCCTGTGTCAGCAAAGTCTGTCCCAATAAAACAGGAGTTTCACAATGTGTGATTTAAGCCCTCCTGAATAAGTACAAGGAAACAGGCAAATTTGAGAGCAAGAAACAAGACCATGGAAACAGAGTACAGCAGATGAGATACATACATCAAGCTGAAGTCTGCTCTAAATAGGAAGAAGTCCGACTCTGCTATCGGCTTTGAGGTCCAAGAAACCACAGCAATAACAATACACCCCTCTGCGGTCCAGAGCATTCTTATCAGAAGTGGCCTTCAAGAAAGATGTGCTACCAAAAAGTCAACCCTCCAAGGTGGACGTAAAGCCAAACCTACACATGAAAACAGAATGTCTGGGGTGCTGAACAATGGCAGCAACTGTTCAGGAGTCAGACCAACAAGTCAAAATTTAAAATTTGTGTCTCAGCCAGAAGGCAGTTTGCTTATAGGAGAGCTAGGTATGATACATGGATGAATAAGTGTATTCAAAAGTGGATTACAACTGAGGTTCCCTGCAGGTTTAGGGCTGCATTTCTGCTAGTGTAGTTGGTGATCTGGTCAAAATTAACAGAATTCTCAATGATAAGAAGCATGAAACAGATTCTTATCCATCATTCAAAGCCATGAAGGAGGCATCTGATTGGTCTCAACTTCATTCTACAGCAGGGCAATGACTACAAAACACTACCAAGCTCATAAAGAACTATCTTCAATATTAAGAATAACAAGAAGTTGTTATACAGATGACCTGGGGCCTCATGTATAAACGGTGCGTATGCACAGAAATGTTGCGTACGAACGTTTCCACGTTCATATCGCAATGTATAAAACCTAAACTTGGTGTAAAGCCACACACATTTCCACGGTACCTCATACCCTGTCGTACACAAGTTCTGCACTCGGTTTTGCAGACTGGCGGCACCCAGCTTCAAAGCAGTGCTACTGTTCCTGTGTGGTTACCCTTTCTTTCTTAGATCCACATTCCAGACGCGGCTTTATAAATACACTGAAACGAAACGCATATTGTTTATTAGTGTAATACATCTCATTGTAATTAACCTGTAACAATATACAGTAATGGTCCAGGGAATATCCATAGTATTCCAGATACCATAACTGCTTTAGCGTTGTTACTGTCACTGCATTTTCTTTTTCTTCTTTCAGCTGCTCCCGTTAAGAGTTGCCACAGCGGATCATCTTTTTCCATATTACTCTCACTGCAACACTCGGAGTATTTATATCACTGTATCTGAGTGTAAATCACAGGAGTACAGCAGCTGATCGGAAAGAGAATTATCGGTATACAGCATCAAGCACACAATCCCTCAACCACGGCAAAACGCTTCAGAGACTTTCCTGTACAATCCTTGCGGTTCAGAAGGAGCCATCCCAAGAATTTTAAACACAGTCAATCAGTCCATCAAGTGTTCCTTGTAGAACTGTTTGTACTTATAAGTACAATCACTTCACTGTAAACTTGCGATAGAGTTATAATATTGTACAACCTGTGCCACTTTATAAAGCATATTTACATATGATGACAATATCATTTTTAAGATGAAATGCAGCAAAATATGTTGATTATATTATACAGGTAAAATTTTAACTTCATTTAAATAATCTGTATTGTTAGTAATTAACATCTGAGGACACGGTGCCGCAGCGCAGAAGTTTTCTTGCTGGGCTAGCGCGACACTGGAAAGATAGATGGATAGAATAATTAAACACGTACTACAAAGATATTTCAAAGTTCCTTAAAAGTTTTGAAGAATCGTCGTTGTAAGCTTACAGATGGCTTAACGTCTATTACAGAGCTGAATGTGTGGCGATTGGGTATTTGGAGAAAGAAAAGTAAGGATAGGAATTGGGGGTTAGTATGTTTGAAAGAGACAGTACTGCTACAATAAATTATGTCATCAAGGGTCGTGCATGGCACACCAACCATCTTGCAGGAGGCAGGAACAATCTCTGGACGGTGCGCCAGCTTGTTGTTGCCATTGCACCACTGTGGCCCCATGTTTAATACATGCTTTTATTTATTTCATCATGAAAATTATGTCAAGTATACACTTTAGTATTTAAATTGTTCAGAGAGCTGTAATATCGTGAATGTAACATATTCTGCGTCCTGTTGGTGTAAGAGAAAGCCAATTTAAAAAACAAGTAGTGATTCACACACATAGAGAACATAGAAGAACACACAGAATATGAAGCATTTAATGTGCTACTTTAGCTACGATGGGATTTGAGAAACTAGTAAATTAAGAGATTTTAAGATTAAGTTTATGACGTTCTACTTTAATGACAAAATAAACTACGTGATTAAAGTGGAAATTCTGTGATTAAAGATTAAAGTTGACATTTCGAACTTTGTGCCCCTATTTTTTTTCTTTTCTCTGTACCCTAATAAGCTTCAATATGACACTCAGACAGTGGGCTATGACTCTCCTTTTCACAGGACTTTGATATTTGACCTCTTCTTTTTTATTTCGGGTGCTGTGCGATTTTCTGAACTTGAAATTTCAATCAACTTTCTTTTGTTGTTTATACAACTGCTTAAACCAACAAATAGTATGTTTTTCCTTGCCTCCTTTAGGCATTTGCTGATATTCTTCTTTTTTCCCTGTGCTTTTGCCATTGTGTGCACAGAACACTGAACTTAAGGGAATATTTATATTGATTTGCATATTCAAAGAGGCATAATTCTGGGAGTCTGGAAGGGGTGGCAGGCACATGCAAGAGCATTACATTTCACACAGACTGGGATTTATGTAGCAGTAGTGTATGGAAGTTGGTTTAGGCACGGTTTTGTGCATCTGAATTTTTTTGTGCATACACACATTTCAACTTTTGTTTGTACTCCACGTTTTAGTGTGAATTCTAAGCATGCCATTATGCATAAGGCCCCAGATGTTGTGTCCGCGAGGCCTGCTGCATTATGCACAACCTCTTTTACCCCTATCTCAGATTCTTCATTCTTCTACTATACAGTGCATCCGGAAAGTATTCACAGCGCATCACTTTTTCCAAATTTTGTTATGTTACAGCCTTATTCCAAAATGGATTAAATGCATTTTTTCCTCAGAATTCTACAAACAACACCCCATAATGACAATGTGAAAAAAGTTACTTGAGATTTTTGCAAATTTATTAAAAATAAAAAAAATGAGAAAGCAAATGTACATAAGTATTCACAGCCTTTGCCATGAAGCTCAAAATTGAGCTCAGGTGCATCCTGTTTCCCCTGATCATCCTTGAGATGTTTCTGGAGCTTAATTGGAGTCCAGCTGTGGTAAATTTAGTTGATTGGACATGATTTGGAAAGGCACACACCTGTCTATATAAGGTCCCACAGTTGACAGTTCATGTCAGAGCACAAACCAAGCATGAAGTCAAAGGAATTGTCTGTAGACCTCCAAGACAGGATTGTCTCGAGGCACAAATCTGGGGATGGTTACAGAAAAATGTCTGCTGCATTGAAGGTCCCAATGAGCACAGTGGCCTCCATCATCCGTAAGTGGAAGAAGTTCAAAACCACCAGGACTCTTCCTAGAGCTGGCCATCTAAACTGAGCAATCGGGGGAGAAGGGCCTTAGTCAGGGAGGTGACCAAGAACCCGATGGTCACTCTGCCAGAGCTCCAGAGGTCCTCTGTGGAGAGAGGAGAACCTTACAGAAGGACAACCACCTCTGCAGCAATCCACCAATCAAGCCTGTATGGTAGAGTGGCCAGATGGAAGCCACTCCTTAGTAAAAGGCACATGGCAGCCCGCCTGGAGTTTGCCAAAAGGCACCTGAAGGACTCTCAGACCATGAGATGCAAAATTCTCTAGTCTGATGAGACAAAGATTGAACTCTTTGGTGTGAATGCCAGGCGTCACGTTTGGAGGAAACCAGGCACCGGTCATCACCAGGCCAATACCATCCCTACAGTGAAGCATGGTGGTGGCAGCATCATGCTGTGGGGATGTTTTTCAGCGGCAGGGACTGGGAGACTAGTCAGGATAAAGGGAAAGATGACTGCAGCAATGTACAGAGACATCCTGGATGAAAACCTGCTCCAGAGCGCTCTTGACCTCAGACTGGTCATCTTTAGCAGGACAATGTCCCTAAGCACACAGCCAAGATATCAAATGAGTGGCTTCAGGACAACTCTGTAAATGTCCTTGAGTGGCCCAGCCAGAGCCCAGACTTGAATCCGATTGAACATCTCTGGAGAGATCTTAAAATGGCTGTGCACGAATGCTTCCCATCCAACCTGATGGAGCTTGAGAGGTGTTGCAAAGAGGAATGGACAAAACAGGCCAAGGATAGGTGTGCCAAGCTTGCTGCATTATATTCAAAAAGACTTGAGGCTGTAATTGCTGCCAAAGGTGCATCGACAAAGTATTGAACAAAGGCTGTGAATACTTATGTACATGTGATTTCTCAGTTTTTTTATTTTTAATAAATTTGCAAAAACTTCAAGTACACTTTTTTTACATTGTTATTGTGGGGTCTTGTGTGTAGAATTCTGAGGAAAAAAATTAAATAAATCCATTTTGAAATAAGGCTGTAACATAACAAAATGTGGAAAAAGTGATACGCTGTGAATACTTTCCAGATGCACTGTATGGAAAAAGATAATACAGCATGGTTTTTGAAATTATGGGTCATGTTGAGGGTTGTGTAGGATTGTGACTCACTGTTGTATTAAATGGGAATGGTTCACGTAAGGTCTTGAAGACATTAAGACGGGTAAGATTGGGACAGGAAAAAAAAGTTTAAGAAACCCTGTACTACAGATCTGTTGGTTATGTGATAGCTTTTTTACCCCTGGCTGTCAGACCTCTCAAAACAGTGTGGCCCTCCATATTTTTCCACCCTACCCTTATATAGTATTTTAGATCATGAGCTCTCACTTTATGCACAAGTCATTTTATCCATCATGTCAAAAGATCTGTCATTGCACTGATCTGTGGATCTTACACTAAATGGGTTTCTGTATAATTCTCTGTAACAGTTAATTGTAATTGTAATGGAATGTTGCCTGTTTAATTAGAATGTCTGTTTTAAAATGTTGTCTGTTTGTGCACACTGTCTTGTCTTATTTTGGTTTTTGGTACACTGTATTAATCCCCAAGGGGAAATTGTCTTTTCACATGACCTTTGGGGGTCAGAGTGCAGGGTGAGCCATTGTACAGTGCCCCCGAAGCAATTTTCAGATTATGGGCCTTGCTCAGGGCCCATCTGAGTAGAATCCCTTTTGGCAGTAACAGGATTTGAATCAGCAACCTTCTAGATACCAGCATAGATCCTTATTTGTACAATGTGTAGACTGTGAGTGTCGTCATTTTGTATCTCTGTATACTTGTATATGATTGAGATGACAATAAAGTTTATTTTGATTTTGACTATCAGCCCACTGGAGATATTAGCAAAGGAAAAAATGAAGACAAAACATCTTCTCTCTGACACACTAGCATTGAGTACTTTCTGCCAACAAGTTATTCAGCAGAAGTGTGTCAAGAAACACTACTGGGGTTCAACGAGACAAGAGGGAGCACTGTAACTAATGGAGTAGTTGCCTTTTCAATCCATAGAACAGAGAAGACGCCCAGTGAGAGCAATAGATCCTGAAAAGCTCCATCCTTTCTGGCCGGGTCATTATAAAAGCATACGTCCCCAGAAGGAGGTGTCACATTTTGGACTTAAGCCACCATTGGATGGAGCTTTCCAAAAGCCAGTCCTGCTCTAATGAGCCGTTAATGTTTGATGCCCGACAAAGTGGATTTAGCGGCCATTGTCTGTTTATTTTTTAGGGTTTTTTTTTAACCAATGTTAAGTGTGGTGGTCTGGTTAGCACCTCACCTTACTTTTAGACTTCTTCAAGTCTGTTATTTGTCCACACTATCTATATTTGTAGTTGGCAGGAGTTTGCCTGGAGAAAAGGTACCATCAAGGTGGCAGATAACAGAAGGCATTCTCAAAATAAACCTCCATACAACAAACAGGCTGACAGTGGCAGGGGAGAGCAACTCTGCATGCAAACGTGAGGCAGTAGATACAGAAAAAAAACCAGGTAGGGCTGCTAGATCATTTAACAGAGAGTGATGAAAACCTGAACAAGTGATGAATTTCATGGGAGACTGCAGAAAACTGGTTTGTTTCTAATCCAAAATTATGGATTTAGCATTCATGAGTGATAGCAAATAGGAAATTAAAATAGATTCAGTGTTTAGGTGAAGTTCATACAGATGAAAAAGAGAGCAATTTCATTAATGTTGTGGGATCAGAAGTCAGTTTGAATATTTACACATTGCATTGGCAGACAGGAAGTAATACGGATTATTTATGACACAAAGTGTGGAGTTTCATATATGGGCATTACAGAAAATACATCCAGATTCAAGACATGATTTCTTCACTCCTGAAACTGAACATTTAAAGACATAAAGACTGAAAAGTGCCATTGTAGAGGAAAAAATGTTATACATTTAAAAGACAGTCCATTAGAGGCTAAGAAAACCCAAAGTCGTGTAAACAATGAAATGCTTCAATTTGCTGAGCTTAATAGCTTCTTTTGATACATTTCTCTGTAATACTGTTGGATTTTTTTAGCTAAAGATCAAACATTGCCAGATTGGGACATCCCTGCTCTTACAGTTGTCATAAAAAGAGTTAGTAGAAGTCATACATACATTGCTATTGAGCAAAATGATTGCAATATTATGGCAATTGGTAAATGTGGAGAAGTGCTCATTAAAGTGTGACAGCATTGCTCTCACTCTCCCTCCTCTTGCTCCCGGTTGGTTTAATAACAGTTTTCTCAGGTTCACTCAGGTTGGCTGGCTGCTTTCTGACACCAGCCTACTTGACTTGCTTTTTATGACATGCATGAGGGACGGAGATCTTATTGTAACCCAAGGTCACAAGAGAAAAATCTAACAGCATATACTACACAAAATATCAACAGTAAATAAACAAAGTGTCATGGCTAGCAGAAATATTCTGAAAGTATTTGTGTATATATAATGACAAAAAAAAATCATGAGAACTTGACATAGAGAATATGGTGCACATATTTTTACCCGGTTTAAGCCACATTTATTATAATTTATTTAAATAGAAATTACATTGTGTCTAACTATACGACCATGTGTTATTACAGTTTATTTGCTATGTAAGCAGACAGACATTATTGTTAAATATGTATTTCTCAGTGTTATTCCATACCTGACATTCTATTTAACTGTGCAGTTAATTAGCCTGTATGGAACTGGAAGTAATAATGCATAGTTACACTAGTAGGTTTGGTGTAATTACTATTGATGTACACTGAAATTAGGGATGCAGATGTATGGTTAGCTAGCGTGTTTTTCAAATGAAACCTCTTTTTTTCTCATTTTCATATCTGATAAAATTCAATGCAATCTGGCAGCTCTAGGGAAAAAAAACAATAACCATCTCTGGAGAGGACATAACTCCTTCATAGGGTGTTATTTCACACACATGCTCCCCTACTTACATCTCTCCAATTTTTAAATAATTAAGCTTTTTGAATGGTTGCAGATGTGGGAGGAAATTGAGGATTCTGGAGAAAGGCCAAAAACACTCATAGAAGCCATGTAAACTACACACAGACAGCAACCTGCTCAGAATGGAATTCTGCACTGACCTCAGTGCTACCATGCAGCCCTTTAAATGACATTTCACCAGTATTTTTACTTCCGTAGATGATACATAATAATCACACAGACAATATTAGAGTGTGCATTATTGAATACTTAATTTATAACTACACCTTCAAGACAAGGAAAAATTACACAAGCAGTGCCTCAGAAATAAAGCTGTTTCTACCAGCATTTATAGAAACGTCTTCAAATTGTTCATCTGCAGATGGAGCTTAAACTTTGTCTAATTACCTCAAAGGATCAATTTCACAAGAAATGTTTATTGTAGGCAGAACATCAGTTTTTCTTGTTCAGTAGTAAGATACAGGAGGGAATGAAATCAACTTACAAGGATACTGAGATACAAAACATGATTTACAGATAAAGGAAGAAGAAAGAAGTAAGATCAATAAAATGCAACAACAGAGTGTAATAGGCACCACTGCCTCCAGGTGGAGCAATAAATCCTAGTAATTACATTTAGAGAGGCAGGCCCTGCTCCTGGGCAGCCTGTCATTTCTTTTGTATAACAGGACCCATGTTTCCTTCTGGGCAACATGAGTCATGACCCATTTGGGGCATCCTAGAATATACTGGAAAGCACACCTTGTAAAATTCCCACACTGAAGCCAATTAATTGGCTGAAAACCTTATTAGATTTCCCTCCTGTTTTAAGTCTGTTTCCCTGGTTAATATACCCATGATATACCATAGCTATTAATTAATATCAGGCTGGAGAAAGGTTCGAGTGAATGTACTGTTAGCATATCACTGAAAAAAGTAAATTCTTTAAAGCGTTTATATAAAAATACATTTGATGTGAAGTGACTGTCATATTTTTAGACATCAGTGTTGATATTGACAGAGGCAAATCAGAATAAAAAATTCCATTTAAAATTTAATGTTTTGATTTCAAAGACACTTCTCCATTTATGAAAGAATTTAAGGGGACTAATGAAAAAGCAGTTTTGTAAATCTCCTATAAAAGACAATTGTTTTTCCTTCCATGTGCTATATCTTCCACTTGACAAATGTGTTGAGGAAATCACTGTCTTGTTGAAATTGATATGCAAATTTTGTTTTTTGTGTTATTTTTAATTTAGTAAAAAAGGATATGAGTAGAATGGAATAAGTGCAAAAAAGTGATCTTTAAGAGATTCTACATTGGATTCTTACATTGGTAAGAAGAACATAAATTTGACAAGAGGAGAGGAGACCATTCAGTCCATCAAGCTTGTTTGTTTAGCTAATAGCTAAGCTGTCCCTGTATCTCATCCAGATTTTTCTTAAAGGTTGTCAGGGTTTCTGCTTCAACTACATGTTTTGGTAGTTTGTTCCAGAGTCCCACAACTCTTTGCATAAAGGAGTGCTTCCAGGCTTCAGTTTTAAATGCACAGCCCCTTAATTTAATGATGTCCTCGTGTATGTGATTTAATTGTCATGAATAAATTGTGACAAAGGCTGCTTAAACCTTTTCAGTAAATAATTTAGATTCCATTCATGTGTAACATGCTTCTGCAAAACAATGCTATCCTAATGTAAAAATCTAAACTACTGTGAACAATTGGCTGATAGAAATCACAGCCAACAAGTGAAAACAAAGAAAGCAACAGTGTGAAGCCTGGAAACAAAACTGAAATTTCAAATATTAATACAAGTCCTATATAACACTGTAGTGACCACCCTGTAACAGGTCTGAAAGGAAGACACAGTAGGACAAAGAAGCGATTTCAAGAACAGTTTACTCTAAAAGTGCAAAAAATACACAAATGTAAAACAACAAAGAAGGAAATTGAACAGAATCTATTTACAGTTGCCTATAAACCACTCATTGTTGTGGCTGTGAGAGACGCCCTAAATATTCTGGTTCCCTATACAGAATCCTCTATTCTATTTTATTTTTTCAGCAATCGCGCCTCATTCTTATATAACAGATCTTCCCCACCTTCTCATCTTCCCCTGAACTATCCAGAAATCCCCACCTCTCTTATCAGCTCCTCTGTTCAGGCTAACATCCCTTTTCTTCCTTCTAATGTCAATCATTTTCCTGACAGCAGTCATCTACACTGCTCTCCTCCCTCCCTGCTAGACCAGACCAGCCAGGATGCTATAATATATTTAATTATCAGATATTTTACATCATATTAAAGAATAAGATGAGAAAGAAGTAACAGCTACATTTAATTGTTGCTATTTTATATTTCTCTTCTACTTCACTCAATTGCATACTTTTTCCCTGGTGCTCCATTCCAGTACACATAAACTCTCATTTAGCTTTCTCCATACTGTAACTGCTAATCCATAGGAATCTCATGAAGTAGAATGGTTTTTAGTTTATATTTATAAAAACTGGCTTTTGATGCATTATCGATTGCCAGAAAAACCAGGGAAACAGCCTGATAATCAGATTGTCTTAATTTATCTTTAAAGCTTAGCCAGAGTTAATTACTGAGTCTAATGAGGGTCAGATGAAAATTAACCAGCAAAAATGAACACAGAATTTGTAATAGAGTATGTACTGCATATACTATTTTGGAAAAAACAGTGCATAACTGAACACTGAAATTGTTAAATTTCACATAATATTTCTTTTCTTTTTTTTTGTGCTTATGTTTTTTAAATAAGTACTACATATTTGCATTTGGTAATTCCTTTTTTTTTTACAGAACTTGCTTCAAAGCACAAGGCCAATACTAATATTTTTTAGTATAAACCCACCAGTACAGATATTTCAAAAATAAGAAGAGGCTTCAAGTTGTGCTTGTGCAAGCTGACTACACCTCTGAGAGTAGAGAATGAGCCAGCTGTTTTTCAAGCACTGCCAGCAACACAAGAAGTGTTAAGGAGTCAGATTCACATGGGTAGGATTAGCAAAAAGCGGGGGAAAAAAGACATATCAAGAAAAGCAAAGGTTGAAAAGCAGAGAAAGACTAAAACTAACATAAATGCTTTTTTATATTCAACAGTAAAAGTGTCAAAAAACAAACAGGAGATCACAACATTTAATTAGGGAGAGTACACAGCCATTGCAGTTAAAAAACACCCCTGCAGAGTGTATTCTTTTTATTTTTTAGCACTTTAATTATGTGACTGCTACATAGTGTAACCAAACAGCACAGCTAGAAAGGAACGTTAGAGGAAAGTGCTTATGACAGGAAGAGCATAGGGTCATACCTGGTATTGAAAGTGTACAACCTTAACTGCCAGATTTCAATGGAGGACCAGTAAATCAGAATCAGTTCTTCAGCAGTTTCCACTGAAACTCTGTCATAACTATCGCTTCTATTGCGCTTCCACTTTATACTGCTGTAGAAAACTTTCACTCTTCTTGCCTTACTTGAACAACAACAATATCTGATATTACCCATAAGTATTATTAACTAATTTTATTCATAATCTGTTAAAAAAAACATTCTTTCTGCTGGAGTCGATGCAGTTTGCCTTGTGCTCTGCATGTGTCATGTGCATGGGGTTGGGACTACTTCTTAATGCCTTTTCTCTTCTACACTTTGCAGACTGAATGATTGATGGCAATAACACCTCTGGTGTCACTTCCAGTGTATAACCTCCTGAACCTGAATCATCCTGCCAGAAGGGCTCAAAACCAGAAGCTCCACCATCTATGTTAGTTCTGTTAGAACTCGCCTCTAGAAAGATGGCCGCAACTTATTTTGTAATTTTGTTTTTGGATAATCCTTCAATTATACACCATCACCAGACTGATACCCTGACTCTTTTTTCGTTGTCTTGGTTTTCTCTTAAACCTGTCTATTTATGTTGCCAGACTACACTTGTTATGCAGCAGTCACATCAATAAAGTGGTATGGAATTCAAAGAGTGCACACTTCGGTCTGTGCTTGAACATTTTACTTTTTTGCTATGGTGATGGTGATTTGAGACGCTGAGATGTTTGCTTTGCTAATTTGAAATGGAATTTCACCATTTTTGGCTTGTTTTAGTTGATTTTGAGTTTGACTTACATAATATCAGAAAAAGTTTTTTTGATCAACTGCCTGTCCCTGAATCTCAATGTACGATTTGTCCTCATTTCTCTTTTTACAACAAGAAAAGAATGAAACTTCAGTAAAGGTCTGAAGACTTTTATAATGTGCTGTAGACACATGAGAAAGTGAGAACCAAATTGCATTGTATTCTGCACAAAGAGCAAATCGGAATACACAAAATTTAGCAAGAAACCAACAGAAATTACTGTTACTATTACAAAGCAAGAATTATGGGAGGATATTGCATCTTATCTTTACTGAATTATTGCTTCACATTATTTCTCATATGTTTTATTTCAGAACACTGTCATAAGAAAGAAAGTTCTAAGAATATTTTGACACCGATAGCTTTAAGGCATGGTTTTAAAACTATAACAATCTTTTGATGACCTTCCTTCAAGGCTCCTCCATTGGGAAAGAAAGCATTAGTATATACTTACAGTATAAAGAGAAAAAGAGTGGAGGAAAGAGAACTTCCTTCCTGATTTCCTTTGTTACTGCAAACTGACTTTTACACTGTCACCGCAATGGTATCAAGTGTCACACACTCCTGACAGTCCCAGTGAAGCAAATGGAAGCAACCACAAACAAATGGTCCACAAAATGGTGCTGCCAACAAACAGCAAAACAGCATTACAGAAAAAAACAAGATGTAAAAATTTCCAACTAGCACAAAACAAAATCAAAATTAAATGCACTCCCTTATTCATAACAAAAAACAGTACAAAAAAGAATGTAAGGGAAATTTTAAACACTGCACAATAATAGCATTGCCACGTTAACAATAGAAAGGTTTTCTTTGCTCACCTAAATCTTTGTGGTGAGATGCAAGGGCCTGCCTAAAGTTAACTAGCTTGTCATTAGTAAACAAAACACAGCAGTGTTATGTAAAAGAACGGTAAAATGTCTCAGTTACCGTAAGCTGTCTTGAATGTAGTAATTAATAGAATTGTAGAATAGTTGTATCAGATATGTGTGCTTCAATTGAAATATTTAATGTCTAAAAATTCTCAAGTGGAATAGAAAATTGCCATTTTTCACAGTCTGATTGAGGTCCATAGAGAGTTAGATCCCTAGTAAAGGGTCAAAAATTAAAAATAACATCACATTCTTAATCAAATCGAAATGATGTAAAACAATACCTTCAATTCTTATGTTTGAAATTTGTAATTTTTAACCATCTGGCAGAGACTCTTAAAGGGTTAGGACCACTGGTAAAGAATCAAATATTAAAATTGCAATGATGAACTGCTCTGACAGTGTTTGTCTGTGTGTGTGCATGTGTATGATAAGTGAGCATGGAGCTGTTTATAGGTGCTCTCTATGACAACAAGTGATGGGGTAAACAGTTGCACAAGTTAACATTTACTTTGAGGGATGAAAGGTAGTTCCTAGAGGTTTCCAGTGGATTGGGAAATGGTGATGCAGCTGTGAGAGCATGCATGACCATGGTGGAGATATGGGTGCAAGTGGGGGAGCTCAACTCCACTTGACCCTGGCTGGAACATGCAGAGGAATCTGAGCTACAGATGCTGTGCTGGGAAAGTTAGGGGAAAAAAAGGTTCAGTGTGAGGTAGGAGGCTCCATGAATTACAAGAGGCTACTTACTGGAGAGTGGTCCAGTTTAAAGTGTCCATGATGGTATATGTGCATGTGAACATGAGCATGGACTTTAAAGGTTTTCTTCCGGGTCACAGAATACAGAGCAATGCAGAGTGGCTTAAGGAGCTAGAGTGATCCAGAGCACCACAGACAACAGCAGGGACCGAACCTAGGAGAGATATCATTCGGCATGATGCCCTACTGGTTGCTATGGGCAGCAGGGACCCGAACCTAGTGAAGATGGTTGGCTGTGCCTGTCAGTTGGGAATCTCTTCTACTGCAAGTTCCCATCCGGTGTAAGTAGAGGAGACATCAGATTTTAAAAAGGATGCACCAGGGATTAGATTTTAAATGGCAGCTTCCTGCCTGAGAATTTTAACCTTGATTTTATTGATTATTTGTTGACTTGTTTTTTAACTCCACAATTCACAGTTTTATGGATTATTTATTTATTTATAGAAGAAGATTTTGCACTGCATTGTTTGAACACTATTTTGTTAGATTTAAAATAAAAGCACTGTTCATTTTATGCATCTACCCCTTGCTGTATGTGTGTGTCCTCACTTGCCTCGCTCATTTTGGTTATGACTATTGATGATCCAGTTTCAAGAGGCTCTCTGGATCCGTGGAGCTGACCCAGACTGTCAGATATGGTGGCAGAGGTGGGATGAGCCAAGGCAGTGAGGACCAAAGAGCAGAGGATGAAATCTGCAAGTAGGCTAATTACCTGACTGTTTTAAAGGAACCCATGAGACTCTAGCTGGAAGAAGAAATTCTAGGAAATTTACTTTTTAATGGACTTCATTTATTTTTTTACTGTTTTTTATGGTCTTTTAAGGTTCTTATTAATAATCTTTACCATTCCAGCATGAGAAATCAAGACCTGGCAGGGGGGGCATAATGCACTTTGATTGTGCTAAGAGGAAGAAAGCATCTGATGTTCCATCAGGATACTAAAAGACAGGCAACAAAACAGTTGTCATTGTTTACTGGCCCTCTACTAAGAGAGGTAGTAAGGTTAAAGAAGGAACACCAACTGGCCACTAGAGGGTACACAGCCCCAAGATAGAATATATGGGGCAGGACTGTCGATGAAATAGTACAGAAAACAGTGGAAATTGTTGTGGAGACTTAACACTAGAATTACCAGCGGCTACGAAAAAACACGTAGATCTGTCCCACCTTATTTCTCTTCACACCTCTCCATCAGCGTCTTTTGTCCTGTAAATGTGTCGATAAGCAGGAAGCAGCAAGCAGCCTACTATCACATCCCCCCACCGCCACACAGTTTTCTCAGCTCAAGTCTGTGTACCTGCATGTCAGTTGCTTAGAGTTGTATAGAGTGAGAAGTCAAGCAAAATGACACCTTTTATAAATACTATATCGTTATTTGGAACACATGCATTTCATGTGTGTTCCGTGTCTACAACATTATATGTAAACACATCGTTAAAACAGAAACGTTTTTCATATTTTAGTAATAATTGACAAAATGTAGACATGTTTTGGGCATGTGCACCGCCCAGATCTGAACACTAGAATGGAGAGTCTATAGCTGAAGGTGGAAGCTGTCGTCACTGTACTTTGTATGCAAGAGCCAGATTGAATGTTATTTACTTATTTACCTTTATTTATTTACTTACTTCCTACAGCGTAAAGTCACAAGTAGAATTCAGAGCTTCCCTTGTACATATACAAAGTACAGCGATGGCAAAAGTGCAACATGCATTCTAGCTCTGATGTAGAACCGTCGTCATGATCACCTCTGTTACAGCACGTCTTTAAGTGAAAACAGCAGTCTCAAATACAGGGAGGGAGGGTGGGATTGTGAACGCAACAGAGAATAAAACTGAAAAAAAAAAACAAAGCTAACCTTTACAAGTATCATAAATTTACACCAGCAGTTACAGACTGAAATCAAATGTATTTTTTTATTCTAAGATAGTAAGAATAAGAGCAGCTCACTTCTCAAAACAGACTTGTCTGGTCTGGAACCAGTGAATTTTTGATTATCAGTCAACAGTTGATACCGTTGCACCACCGAAGCGGTCGTAGCAAATGCATGTCGATGTCGCACCCTAACGTGGGTTCTTTTCTGCAGTTATATTCTTGAATAGAAGTGCATTTGTTTTGTTATATTTGTACCTTTTGTGAAAGTGTTTATTTGATATTTGGACTTCAGGTTTCACACATTATATACTCCATGTCTACATTTTGTCAATTATTACTAAAACATGAAAACGTTTCTGTTTTAACAACGTGTTTACATAGAATGTTGTTGACACGGAACACACATGAAATGCATGTGTTCCAAATAATGATATAGTATTTATAAAAGGTGTCATTTTGTTTAAATTCTCACTCTATACAACTCTAAGCAACTGACACGCAGGTAAACATACTTAAACTGAGAAAACTGTGTGGTGGTGGGTGGATGTGATAGTAGGCTGCTTGCTGCTTATCGACACATTTACAGGACAAAGACGCTGATGGAGAGGTGCGAAGTGATTTAAGGTGGGAAGGGTTTGCACGTTTTTTTGTAGGCTCTGGTAATTCTAGTGTTAAACCTTTATGCTAAAACGAGACTACGAGTAGTTAAAAATTTAGCCTAATGCCCCTTTTGTACATTTTTTTTTTTTGCCATCCTGATTCTGGAAGCAATACACAAGCTCGACTTGAAGTGACTTGGAAATGGGGTTTAAAGCTACCACAAAGCCAGAGCTTCAACACTGTGCAAAGTTGAGAAGTGAAAAGTCTTTGTTGAGTGGACAACAGAATATATATATAGAGAAAGTGAAACGTAACAAAGGTGACAATTGTTTGTTATTGCTCAATATTTCCATCCTTCCCCATTATTTGTGCAGTAAACATTTTATTTTGATATGACGACCTCATAGGTATTATTCTGGTATTAAGGAAATCTAAGAGACTGCCCCAAACTATTAATGTAGTAATTAATTGACTTAAGAAAATAATTATTCAGGTAAAGAATGTAATTTATTCTCCCTTTTAGCTTTTATACTTTTGGTTCTAAACAACTACAACAGATTTAAGGGGGAAACAAATACAAAAAGCATACAAGTAGAGTCTACACCATGTTGTGTGAAGAAGAGCATACAGTAGACTGTTTTTTCATCTGAGCAAGCTAAGTTATTTTTATTCCTCTCCACATGAGGGCCAGGAAGTGTGAAACTGGGGCTTCAAGTTTCAGAGGAAGATGACCTGAAGCAGACCTAACATTGTTTTTGTTTTGTTATGACAGGAATAGAGAAAATTTAGCTTAGATATTTGACTATAAGGTAAACTAATACAAATCATGAACATGAGAGGGTACTCTCAAACTGCCCCTGAATTCAGAATAACACCAAAGACCAAAGCATTTCAAAAAGGAGTAGTTTTATTATAAAGAAGCGCACAAAGAAAGGATAAAAAAGAGTGACAAAAAAGTAGCAAAATTAAAAGAAAACCATGAATCTATAGCTCCTCAGCACGTATCTGTCTGTCACATCTGTCTCAATAAAGACCTGCATAGACACTGTTACTTTCTTTACTGTCTCTTAATCTTATGGTCTTACCCACTAGTGAAACCTTTGTCTTATCGTACCAACCAACTCCAAGCATAATAAATGACCAGCAGGAAGGGTAAATCCAGCTTGAAACTACTTCTGGTAATATCCTGTGTCAGACATGTGTGAGTAGGAAACAACCACAAGGTTTTGACAATGTGGGTAATACTACTTCCAAGCTGAAGAGGGTGCTGTTGGTAACTCTGTCTTGTGTATTGCTTCTAGGACAGACCAGCCATCAGCCTTTTAATGATGCTTCCTCACCTAACAAACTGGAAGTCCCATTCCTTCCATTTTGGATAAAGACAGACTTAGTGGGGAGTCAATGTTTAGTTGGTGAACCCACTTCCGAGGATGCACTTCAACTCTTTGATAGCAATTTATTAATTAAGCTCATGAATGTTATTTTTTGCATAATTCTCAAATTTTCTTTTTGCAATTATATGGGACATACCCTTGCATTAGCCCCCAACCTTCCTTTCTGTGTCCATTGTTTTTCTCCACCTGAGAACCATTTCCTTGGTCAAAGGTGCAACTCCTGGTACTGTTCTCTAAAATTACTTCTAGCTCCCCTGGTATCCCTACAGTTCTGACCACTATCTCATCATATCAGCATCTACTACTCATATACTGTTATGTAACAAGACATTAAAAAAGTGCTTCTTTCACTCTTAATAAAACTTACAAAGGATCTGTAAAGTGGTTATTCATCTCTGCGTAGTGTGGCATATTAAGACTCCTTGACACGCTGGTGCAAATTAATTGTGAATATGAAAGATTC
This sequence comes from Polypterus bichir lapradei, assembly GCA_026402145.1. Taxonomy (NCBI): domain Eukaryota; kingdom Metazoa; phylum Chordata; class Cladistia; order Polypteriformes; family Polypteridae; genus Polypterus; species Polypterus bichir. The sequence continues at coordinate 17,465,957 of JANRMT010062854.1, forward strand.
ATACGTCTTACTCTGAAATATGCAATATCAAGAGAAATATGCTTCACTTAAGCCACCTCTGACTATTGAAAAGTGTGTTGATTTTAGCTATGAATACTTTATATTCACTTGTAATTGTATTAGTGCTTCAAAGACTCTTTTAAAATGCCACACTACACTGAGATGAATAACCACTTCACTGTTCCTTTGTGTTATTAAGACCAAAAGAAGTTAAGATCTTATTAGATGACAGTATAAGAGTAATAGGTGGATTTTTAAGATAGCTAAACTAAACTGTTACCTTCCTATTTAGAGGACTGGGCAATCTCCAAGGAGACACTTCACCATAATCTACAGTAAAGGACCACATAACATATGATGCACCTCCCTGGGTAACTCCTATTGCTCATTTTACCATTTTTGACTCAATGCCTCTAGAGTATTAACTTCTGGGGGGTCTTATAATGCCACCTGGCAGTATACTGTTTGTGGCATGGTGACAAGCAGCATCCTCCTCAAGTTTCTTCTGATGTCAGAATTTTTAACAGCCTGTCCTTGTTTAAACATGCACCTGTTTCTTGCACGTCTAGTTCCTATCTATTTACCCTCAATAAGATAAATAATCAAAGCTTTTTGTTTACGACCCAGAATATTATTGTATCTTTGACATAAAAAGTGCAGAGCATGAAAAGGTTACTGTAACACTGTAGAATGAAAGAAAGAAAGAAACTAACTTTAAATTCCAGCACACTTAAAAAGATAAATTAGCCAATCTGGAACAACAATAGCAATATGTAACACTTGGCTGGATCACAATCAATTACATTATCTTTTAGCTCTACAAGGACTACTTAATTCTCCCAGCTGATACACAGAAAAACTTGGTTAATAAAAGGCTGCTTTAAGGGTAATGAGGTACACAGTGTTAAAGCACAATGGTTTAATACAACTCCACTTTGCTCCAAGTACAAAGCATACCCCAGGCTGGTGAGATGTACATGTTTTTTCAATTAGGTCTGTTCTAATGAGAACAAATTGGCTTTTTCTCTTGTAAAAATTACAGGCTAACTGTTTTCGTCTCAATATATTAATCACATCAGGAGGTCATGTATATTCTAACTTCCTTTTGATCCGTTGCCAAGTAACTTCTAATAAAGTACATTTACTTGTTAAATTACAAGAATATGAATATGTAAGAAAAGCATTCGATTTCAAATATATATTTTACATAATAAGAGCAGAGAAACAGGATTGCATAGTTGTTAGGGGCTTAGATTAAATTTTCTGAAACGTGACCAGATTACAATCCAACACTTATGCCACTATCCCAGAGGAATGTCCTTTGTTAAGGCACTGTTCAACCTTAATCAAACTTCAGCTTTACTAAACACAAATGTAAATTCTAATCAAACTATACCTTTACAAAACACTAATGTAACCAATAATTATAAGTTCTGCCTATCTGTTTTCTGTACTTTCTTGTCCATTCAAATGTCACAGGGAACTGCCAGTATTGGACGTCATATTTTAACCAATCTTAAAGAGGACGCTGCTACATACAGTGGTGTGAAAAACTATTTGCCCCCTTCCTGATTTCTTATTCTTTTGCATGTTTGTCACACAAAATGTTTCTGATCATCAAACACATTTAACCATTATTCAAATATAACACAAGTAAACACAAAATGCAGTTTTTAAATGATGGTTTTTATTATTTAGGGAGAAAAAAAAAATCCAAACCTACATGGCTCTGTGTGAAAAAGTAATTGCCCTCTTGTTAAAAAATAACCTAACTGTGGTGTATCACACCTGAGTTCAATTTCCGTAGCCACCCCCCAGGCCTGATTACTGCCACACCTGTTTCAATCAAGAAATCACTTAAATAGGAGCTGCCTGACACAGAGAAGTAGACCAAAAGCACCTCAAAAGCTAGACATCATGCCAAGATCCAAAGAAATTCAGGAACAAATGAGAACAGAAGTAATTGAGATCTATCAGTCTGGTAAAGGTTATAAAGCCATTTCTAAAGCTTTGGGACTCCAGCGAACCACAGTGAGAGCCATTATCCACAAATGGCAAAAACATGGAACAGTGGTGAACCTTCCCAGGAGTGGCCGGCTGACCAAAATTACCCCAAGAGCGCAGAGACGACTCATCCGAGAGGTCACAAAAGACCCCAGGACAACGTCTAAAGAACTGCAGGCCTCACTTGCCTCAATTAAGGTCAGTGTTCACGACTCCACCATAAGAAAGAGACTGGGCAAAAACAGCCTGCATGGCAGATTTCCAAGACGCAAACCACTGTTAAGCAAAAAGAACATTAGGGCTCGTCTCAATTTTGCTAAGAAACATCTCAATGATTGCCAAGACTTTTGGGAAAATACCTTGTGGACTGATGAGACAAAAGTTGAACTTTTTGGAAGGCAAATGTCCCGTTACATCTGGCGTAAAATGAACACAGCATTTCAGAAAAAGAACATCATACCAACAGTAAAATATGGTGGTGGTAGTGTGATGGTCTGGGGTTGTTTTGCTGCTTCAGGACCTGGAAGGCTTGCTGTGATAGATGGAACCATGAATTCTACTGTCTACCAAAAAATCCTGAAGGAGAATGTCCGGCCATCTGTTCGTCAACTCAAGCTGAAGCGATCTTGGGTGCTGCAACAGGACAATGACCCAAAACACACCAGCAAATCCACCTCTGAATGGCTGAAGAAAAACAAAATGAAGACTTTGGAGTGGCCTAGTCAAAGTCCTGACCTGAATCCAATTGAGATGCTATGGCATGACCTTAAAAAGGCGGTTCATGCTAGAAAACCCTCAAATAAAGCTGAATTACAACAATTCTGCAAAGATGAGTGGGCCAAAATTCCTCCAGAACGCTGTAAAAGACTCATTGCAAGTTATCGCAAACGCTTGATTGCAGTTATTGCTGCTAAGGGTGGCCCAACCAGTTATTAGGTTCAGGGGGCAATTACTTTTTCACACAGGGCCATGTAGGTTTGGATTTTTTTTTCTCCCTAAATAATAAAAACCATCATTTAAAAACTGCATTTTGTGTTTACTTGTGTTATATTTGACTAATGGTTAAATGTGTATGATGATCAGAAACATTTTGTGTGACAAACATGCAAAAGAATAAGAAATCAGGAAGGGGGCAAATAGTTTTTCATACCACTGTATTTACACATGCTTCCACTCAAACTGGTTTAGTTTTAAGTCACCAATTATGTAAGTTTTTAAGATGTTGTGCTGTGCTAGAATGCCCAGAGAAAGTCCACATGGGAACAGCAACGTTTAGCCCAGATTTACAGCTACTGTATATGGTAAAAATGCTAAGTATACCCTCACCATATCACTTTCAGATATTTTAGATTTTATTCTAAAGTAATTTTGACATCCATTTATTTATAGATTTCTTTATACCAAATCAGGGTCACAGGTGGTCAGTGCTCATCCCTGCAGAATCAAGTGGAAAGGAAGAACCAACTACAAAAAGAGTGCCCATTCATCACAGAGCACACAAACTCATTCTTACGGGAGCCACTTAGATTATCAACCAACCTGAAATGCATGTCCCTGGGATGTAGAAAGAAATTAGACTATCTAGAGAAAACCTATCTAGAGAAGGGGAACATGTGTAAACTCCATACAGACAGCGAACAGCCTAACATTACGAGCCATGTTTCTGGTTACTGTGAGGGATAACCACCTGCACCACTATGCTGTCATAAACATGATCATTGGATGAAAGCAGAGAGTTATAGTGTGAGGGACTCTATCGGAATTGGCTAATGTTGAGAGTGGTGTCCCAAAGGGGTTAGTGCTAGGGCAGCTGCTAGGAACACCAAGCTTTATTAGGCTGAATGGCCTGTTCTCGTCTAAATTGTTCTCGTGTTCTAATGAAAAGTAAGCTAACTAAGGCACAAAGAAAAAAATTGTGTCCCATGTTTTCAGAATCCTCACTGACTGCTTAAATTTAGACACAAGGGTACAGAAATAATTGAAAAAGAGTAAACCTAAAGTCCTCAGGGTCTAACTAGACAAATGTTGTCTGTTGGGTGGGCAGCTGACTCCTTGTCTGCCTTGTTGTATTTTCTATTCATCTCCTCCTGTTTTCTCCCTCCAGCTTTTTCCATCACCAGTGCACCTACCAGCCTGACTCCTGTTCTGCACCATATCAAGTTCACTTCATGTGTGGTTCTTGCCAAGCTTTCCATTACAACACAATGCTCTGACAAACAAAAATAAGTAAATAAGCCTTCTGATTGCACCTTTAACCAGGGCTGTGACTAACACTTGTCTGTGGGTACTATGATTTCCTGGCTTCTCTTGCTCTCGATCTCTCCTAAAAAATTATTTTTAGGCGCTTACCCAGCACCTTAAAACTGTGAACCCATTACCCCCAAATCATTATGTGCAGTCTGGACACTCCTTCTGAGCATGTATTTGCTACACCCTAATGATATAATAAATAATATTTATTTAGTAACTGTAGATGGCAAAAGCTACAAAGATCAGCTTCTGAAATTTCAGGGGTGACGAAAGGGTTCTTAGGATTGCATATGTCAAATATGAACATTTGGTAATAAGAAGTTTGAGAAATGTGAATGACACTTAATGCTTGCTGCGCCTGCTGCTTATTTAGATTACAGGATTCATTACAAGGGTCATAGAGTCAGATATACTGGATGTGAATAAAATAATGCTTCATTGATCTTCAAATGAGAAAAAGAATGAGGGTTCAAGGAATTCAACAAGATGAGAGTGACACTCTGCAGATTGTAGGTAAAAGATGGCTCTGCTAAAAATCAGATCAAAAGATGCAGAACAAGATTAAATATCCAAAGAAAAAAAAAAAGTGGAAATTAAAAAACCCAATCATTTTTGAGTGGGTGAGTGCAGTTCAAATTATGTGGCTTGTGTTTTTCATTTAAGATATTAGCAGCATTTTCATGCATGGGCACGTTACATCAATTAGTGAATTTATTTTGGCAGCAAACAGAATTCAGAAAACAGAAGAAATGCAAATAAGCTGATAAATGTTTAATTTAGTTTGTTAACAAGTATATGGCAATACAGTAAACCTTCACAAACCAAATTAATTTTTGATAAAAGATAAGCTTATTTTTTAATCAGAGTACAATAATATTGTAATGCACAAAAAGGAGAATGCTGAGGGAACAGAACACCCCTCTACTTGGCATATCGTGGTACTAAATGACCCTAACTGCTTTTTCTTCATATTATATATACAGACACAACAACACAATATAGACATAACAATATCTGTAATTTGTTATGATATGCCTGTGTAGTAAACATTTCTATGCCTTTATTTTGCTTCTTTTATATTCTTTTCTCCTGAGTTTGATGGATTTCGTATATGTAGAATTAGTTACTGTCCTTCTTATTTCTATTTGAATAAGCTGATAAATGTTTAATTTAGTGTGTTAACAAGTATATGACAATACAGTAAACCTTCACAAACCAAATTAATTTTTGATAAAAGATAAGCTTATTTTTGAATCAGAGTACAGTAATATTGTAATGCACAAGAAGGAGAATGCTGAGGGAACAGAACACCCCTGTAGTTGGCATATCGTGGTACTGAGGTTCCCTAACTGTAGGTAAATGAGAGATTGAAACAGCCCAACAGCTGGCAGAGGATGGCAGTAAAGCACCCCAGTAGTCAGTGAGGCTGGGTGTTGTCACAGTGTTGAATAGGTCTGCAAAATTATTTTTGCAATGTTTTTCATTGTACTTTGGTAACATATCATTTCCATTTGACTTTTATGTGTGAAAAACTTAAAAGATGACTAATTGCCTGTCACTCTATACTCTCTGTTACAGCAGAACTGTGGTGAAAGTAGAAGTATGTCTCTGATACAGTCAAGGAGGGAAATATTGATAGCATCATTTGCATAGAAAGCAGTGTGCTGCAGGTACAGGTTTATTTTGCACAGAGATCCTTTCATTATTAATATCAGAGCTCAATAAGTAAGACATGTTAATGTTCTTATTACTGATTGGAAAATAGATTTTAAAATTTTGAGTGAAATGTGGCTTATTAGTAACGGGGTGTCTGTATTAACTGAAACAACCAACATTTTTTATTTTGTTCATTCTGTTCACCAAGGAATAAGTGCCATTGGATCTCAATCTGGTTAAACTGTGAAGATACCAGTCTTTGTAATTTGCTTTTTTTTAACATATTGCCACTATTATTAAAGAAGTACTATCTGCCATTATATAAACTATTTCTCATCCACCTGAGTTTAATGCTTAATTAACTGATGATGTTTCAGATTTACTATCAGTTATAGTAACTAGTTCTGACTATTTTTTAATAATAGGTTATTTTAGATTTTACATAGATAATTAATGTGACCCTAGGGCAATGGAGGTTATGATCCTTTGTAAATTCCTTTGATCTTAGTCAGAATATTACCAATACAACCCACAGGGGAAGTCATAGAATTAGATTCAAAAAGAGAGTTCAGGCAGGGTGGATTGGGTGAAGAAGAGTGTCAGGAGTAATTTGTGACAGACGGATATCAGTAAGAGTGAAAGGGAAGGTCTACAGGACGGTAGTGAGACCAGCTATGTTATACAGGTTGGAGAAGGTGGCACTGACCAGAAAACAGGAGACAGAGCTGGAGGTAGCAGAGTTAAAGATGCTAAGATTTACATTGGGTGTGACAAGGATGGATAGAATTAGAAATGAGTACATTAGAGGGTCAGCTCAAGTTGGACGGTTGGGAGACAAAGTCAGAGAGGCGAGATTGCATTGGTTTGGACTTGTGCAGAGGAGAGATGCTGGGTATATTGGGAGAAGGATGCTGAGGATAGAGCTGTCAGGGAAGAGGAAAAGAGGAAGGTCTAAGTGAAGGTTTATGAATGTGGTGAGAGAGGAAATGCAGGTGATGGGTGTAACAGAACAAGATGGAGAAGACAGAAAGATATGGAAGAAGATGATTCGCTGTGGCGACCCCTAACAGGGGCAGCTGAAAGAAGAAGAAGAAGAAGAAGAAGACTTAAAAATCCTGAAATGACACAGATCTTAGAGACTGGAATTTCAGATCATAAACTGCTTTTTCTTTATAATCTATAGTAATAAAAGGCAAAGCCCTCACTGACTGACTGACTCACTCACTCACTGACTCACTCACTCACTCACTGACTCATCACTAATTCTCCAAGTTCCCG
>JANRMT010062854.1:17481943-17530290 GCA_026402145.1 Polypterus bichir lapradei
TGTGTGCGATTACATACGATTAATCAAGATTAATTATTACACAGCCTCTAATTAATTGGATTAATTTTTTTAATCGAGTCCCACCCCTAATATATATATGTAGATATATATGTAGATTTGTATATATATATATATATATATATGTGTATATACAGTATATATGTAGATATGTATATGTGTATATATGTATATATGTGTTTGTGTGTGTATATATATGTGTGTGTGTGTATATATATATGTGTATATATGTATATATATTTATATGTATATGTATATATATATATATATATATATATATATGATGTGTATATATATGTTTATATATGTGTGTGTGAGTGTATATATATATATATATATGCCAGCAACACTCATGACAATGACAAAACAATTATATTGTCAATCATGTTACGTTATTATTAAAATGTTTCCTTTTCTTTTTACTTCTCTGCTGCCAAACGCGGGTATTTTGCTATGTATATATATATATATATATATATATATAGATAGAGAGAGAGAGAGAGAGAGAGAGAGATGACAACAACACTCATATAATGACAAAACAATTACATTAACAATCATGTTACGTTATTTTTAAAATATTTCCTTTTCTTTTTCATAACTTCTTTAACACACTACTTCTCCGCTGCGAAGCGCGGGTATTCTGCTAGTATTATATATATAGACACAACAATAAAATATAGACATAACAATATCTGTAATTTGTTATGATATGCCTGTGTAGTAGAATTTTCTATGCCTATATTTTGCTTCTTTTATATTCTTTTCTCCTGAGTTGGGTGGTTTTCTTATATGTATAATTAGTTTCTGTCCTTCTTATTTCTATTTGAATAGCTAAGTTTGTTGATTTTGTTTAATATCTTTTCTCTGGACATCGCCATTTTGAGATTTATTTGCTTCAATTCAGCGCTGGGTTGCAAGAAAGCTTAACCCAGAATGTGCACATTACTGTATGACACTAATAGTGCAATGCTTTAAATAACAGTCACATTGATCTTTCCCTATCCAAGTTTGAGGATAAATCATAACAAATCTTTGTGAGTTACCATGCTTTTTTTTGGTAGGATTCTCTAGTTAAAGGTCTTTGCTACATCTTGCATTTTAGTACATCAATTTTTGTGGTTTTCTTTTTTGGGTTTAAACAAAAGACAGGACAGATTCTGTTTTTTGAATCTGGCATTGGCCTTGACATATGTTTCACCTTCTGGTCACTGAATTATAATTAGTTTGTCAGTTGAAGGAGCACACCAGTAGCTAAAAGTAAACAGATCTACATTTTTGAGAGACATTATTTTGATGACTCCTCATTTTGTAGTATTGTTACTGGTCAGCCATAATTCAGTATTTTTTTTAATAAAGCCAACTATGTAAATAGCCAGGTGGACAATTTTAATAGTGGGCTTAAAGCCAATGCTGACATAACAGCCTCAAAAAAAACTCTGAAAAGTCAACTACTACTGGCTATTTGAAAACTTGAACAGTCTGTAAACTCAAAAGAGAGCTTCCACAAAACTGAGCACAAATGGGAAAAGCCAAATTAACAGCTGTGACAGATAGGGGGCACTGTCGTCCCCTTGAACCCTCAGATCAGACACTAGATAAAAGTACAAATATTTATTTTTGGGCAATAATAATGTGCACAAAGCACCCCCCACTCCACAATACTCATTAAACAATAACAATAATACAATAAATCAATCCTCCACTCTCCCAGACGCGTTGTCACCCTGCCACCCAACTCAGCTCGCCCATCTGGAATCTCCCACAGTCTCTTATAGTCCTTGACCCGGAAGTGCTTCTGATCTCCTAGTCCATGTGATTATCCAGCACTTCCGGGTCAGGTGAAAACTCCTCTTCTTCAACCCGGAAGTACGAAGTCACGTGACTGGGACGTACTTTGGGCTGTAGGGAAAATAATCCTTGTTCCTCCCTGCAGCATCATCTAGCGGCCCCCATGGTATCCAGCAGGGCTGTGGATAAAAACTCCATTGTCCAGGATTCCCTGCTGGCATTCGGGGCACCTCCATGCTGCAGGGAGTGCTCCATCTGCCGGCCTGGGATGAATGGCCGGCCATATACCACACAGCATACTATGAAATTCCAAAAATGTATATAATTACAATGCAATACAATGCAAGAGTCCGATTTCAGATGGTCTTAGTTCTCCAAAAATTATTAATGGCAATATCAAAAGCCAGGAACACCATTTCCACCTATTAATCATCTATTAAATATACCTCCACCTATGAAGTGGATGAACAAATCATTAGTGGGTAAGTGGACAATGCCTTTGCATCATTTTTACAGGAAAAATAAAAGATTTAATAAAAAACAAAGTTAGATGAACCTCCTCCAATTCCATGCACTGAAATGAACTTCTTTAACAAAGTTAATGTAATTCTCACAATAACTGAACTGTAAGTGCAATCTCCATTCTTGAACCAGTTCCTAAAGGGTATTTTAATGTTTTGGAATGTTTAATCAACATCTAACTAAAGGTAGTCAGCTACTCAGTACAGTCTGGTATTTTTCCAAATCCTTCATAAAATGCAGTAATGAAGCCTTATTTATAGAAATATAAACTTGGCTTCCATTTGGGATAATTCCACACTTCTCTCTAACCCACATTAGAACATTCTTTGTAAGGCTTGGTAAATACATGATATAATGTATGCTGTGCCCAAGAGATCATTATACGTCCTTTTTTATTTTTGCTTTACATGCTCCTATTAGGCCAGAGCATTTCTAAATATAAGGTAAATTATTGATGTTATGCAGACAACACACACATATATATATATATATATAAATATCTTCTTCTTTTGGCTGCTGCTGTTAGGGGTCGCCACAGCAGATCATCTTTTTCCATAACTACCTATCCACTGCTTCTTGCTCTGTTACACCCACCACCTGCATGTCCTTTCTCACCACATCCATAAACCTTCTCTTAGGCCTTTCTCTAACTCTTACCTGAGCTGACCCTCTAATGTACTCATTTCTAAGCCTGTCCATCCTTGCCACACCAATGCAAATTTTAACATCTTTAACTCCAGCTCTGCCTCCTGTGTTTTGGTCAGTGTCATTATCTCCAACCAAAATAACATAGAGGGTCTCACTACCATCCTGTAGACCTTCCTTTTCACTCTTACTGATACCCATCTGACACAATTCACTCCTGACACTCTTCTTCACCCACTCCATATCTTTTTCACCTCTCTTCCACACTCCCCATTACTCTGTACTGTTGATCCAAAGCATTTAAACTCAACCACCTTCGCCAACTCTACTCCCTGCATCCTCACCATTCCACTGACCTTCCTCTCATTTACACACAAGTATTCTGTCTTGTTTCTATTGACCTTCATTCCTCTCCTCTCTAGAGCATATCTCCACCTCTCCAGGGTCTCCTCAACCTGTTCCCTACTATCGCTACAGATCACAATGTCATCCTTAAACATCATAGCCTTGGGGACGCCTGTCTAATCTCGTCTGTCAACCTGTCCATCACCATTGCAAATAAGGAAGGGCTCAGAGCCGATCCCTGATGTAATCCCACCTCCATATTGAATGCATCTATCACTCCTACCACAGACCTCACCAGTGTCACACTTCCCTAGTACATATCCTGTACAATTCTTACAAAGTTCTCTGCCACTCCCGTCTTCCTCAAACAATACCACAACTCCTCTCTAGGCACCATAGTCATATGCTTTCTACGGGTCCACAAACATACAATACAAATACAATACAATTTATTTTTGTATAGCCCAAAATCACACAGGAAGTGCCGCAATGGGGTTTAACAGGTCCTGCCTCTTGACAGCCCCATAGCCTTGACTCTCTGAGAAGACAAGGAAAAACTCCCAAAAAAACCTTGTAGGGAAAAAATGGAAGAAACCTTGGGAAAGGCAGTTCAAAGAGAGACCCCTTTCCAGGTAGGTTGAGCATGCAGTGGGTGTTTAAAGAAGGGGGTCAATACAATACAATACAATACACAGAACAGAACAAATCCTTAATACAGCATGAAAATAAAAATTTTAGAAGTACGGAGCAGAATTTAACAGTAGATGATATCACATAATAAGATTTGGATATTTTTAGAGTCCTGGAGACCTCATCCATCAAGCTGCCTCCCCCATTTGGCCATTCCACGGCTAAAACAGTGCTGGGCCAGCCAATCCGATGAAAGGACCCCTCTTTTCCATGATTCCTCCGATCCTCCATCAGGGATGACTTTACCATAGGCAGGCAAACAACTTGGCAGGTGGGTTGTGGCACCAATTGCCACATTTGAGTACCAAGAACAGAAACAGAATAGGTGAGGGTTAGTATTCAATTATAACTATCATGTTACTTATGTTTTAGTGCTAATGACTAACAACAGAGATGCAGTCTGTACAGTTAATCAGCAGCTCTAGTCAGGATATGCTAAACTGAAGTAGTGAGTCTTCAGCCGGGATTTAAAGGCTGAGACCGAAGGGGCATCTCTTATAGAAGCAGGAAGATCATTCCACAGTTTAGGGGCCCTGTAACTAAAAGCTCGACCTCCCACTGTTATTTTATTAATCCTTGGAATCATAAGCAGACCGGCATCTTGAGATCTTAATGTGCGCTCAGGTTTGTAAGTCATGATAAGGTCAGACAAGTAAGTCGGACCTTGGCCATTTAATGCTTTATATGTTAAAAGGAGGATTTTGAAATATGCCCTAAACTTAACCGGGAGCCAGTGTAAGGATTTAAGAACTGGAGTTATGTGTTCATATTTTCTTGTTCTTGTAATAATTCTTGCAGCTGCATTTTGGATTAACTGGAGGCTGTATAGAGATCAGTTTGAACAGCCAGTGAACACCGCATTGCAGTAGTCAATCCTACTAGAGATAAATGCATGAATTAATTTCTCAGAATCCTGTTTATTTAGAAAGCGCCTTAATTTCCTAACATTTTTAAGATGGAAGAAACATGTTTTGGACAACTTTGTAATATGTGCTTTAAATGACATGCTAGAATCAAAGATAACTCCTAGATTGCGGGCTGATTCAGTAAAATTAATTGGGATTCCAACTGAGTTAAATGATGACAAAATATTGTTGTGATCCATGTCACTCCCTCCAACAATTAACATCTCTGTTTTATCTGTATTTAAAGACAAGTAGTTATCATTCATCCACTCCTTTAATTCGTTAACACAACTAATTAAAGACAACATCGGGGAAACTTAATTTGATTTAAATGAAAGGTATAACTGGGTGTCATCTGCATACGAGTGAAAATTAACATTAACATGTTCCCTAATGAGAGATCCCAGTGGAAGCATGTAAAGTGAAAACAGTAAAGGTCCCAGTACTGAGCCCTGCGGGACACCATATTGAACTTCTGTGTATAATGATGGAGTACTGTCAGCACATTTCTGTACATATTGGAATCAATTTGATAAATAAGAACTAAACCAAGCGAGCACGGGACCTGTAAGCCCAACATCGTTTTCTAGCCTGTGCAGTAAAATAGAATTGTCAATGGTGTCAAATGCTGCACTTAAGTCTAACAACATAATTACAGTGGAGTTTCCTTCATCAGAGAATATCAGAATGTCATGCAATGCAACTCCTTCTGGCCTTTTCTATACTTCTCCATCAAAACCCTCAGAGGAAACATTGCATCTGTGGTGTTCTTTCCTGGCATGCAACCATACTGCTGCTCACTAATCATCACCTCTCTTCTTAACCTAGCTTCCACTACTTTTTCCCATACATTCATGCTGTGGCTGATCAGTTTTATCCATCTGTAGTTACTGCAGTTCTGTACATCACCTTTATTCTTAAAAATATGTACCAGTACACTTCTTCTCCTCAGGCATCCTCTCACTTTCCAAGATTTCATTAAACAATCTGGTTAAAAACTCCACTGCCATCTCTCCTAAACACCTCCATGCTTTCACAGCAATGTCATCTGGACAAATGACCTTTCCATTCCTCATCCTCTTCATCTCTTCATAGCTGTTCTCTCTCTCTTTCTCTGTCTCTCTCTCTATATATATACATATAGTGACAGATTGGGGGCGCTATCGCTCCCTTGAACCCTTGTCCATGACTCCAGACACCAGGAAAGAGTCCAAAGGTTTGACTTTATTTATCTTCCACAGTGCACAAAGCACCCTCCTCTCCACTATACTCATTAAATAATACACAATCACTAATCAATACAATCCTCCACACTCCCAGACGCGTTGCCCTCCTACCACCCAGCTCAGCTCGCTGTCTGGGAGCTCCCACAGTCCTTTTATACTCCCTGACCCGGAAGTGTTCCCAATCCCCATTCCATGTGATTCTTTATCACTTCCGGGTCAGGTACAAGTCCTTTTCTTCACCCCGGAAGTACGCCACTTCTGTCGTCGCTCCTCCAGCTCCCTCTTGCGGCCCCTGTGGTATCCAGCAGGGCTGTGTTTAAAAACTACATTGTCCATGACTCCCTGCTGGTCTTCGGGGCACCTCCATACTGCAGGGAGGGCTCCATCTGGTGGCCTGGGAGTATTGGCCGGGATGAAAAGCCGGCCAAAGACCACTATATATATATATATATATATATATATATATATACTGTATATATATTCTTTCCTGAATCACAATCTGATTATTAGGTGGTTACACTTGTGGTTGGTCAACCAGTTAGCAAACATCCACCACGTCCTCTCAGTTGTGAAAGCAGCTCATAGGTATATGATACAGTATGTATCTGCCAAATAATGCAAAGAGTACACAACACGTCTTTCGCCCTTATTGCAGCTCGCCAGGTGTACGCACTTTTGCATCCCCTTACAGGGATCGAACCTTGGATGGCTGATTCACTTTTCTGGCAGGGTGAAGATTGGAGTATTACATTCTTTTTTTATTTTTATATATATATATATATAGATGACCCCAAGGATTTCAATAACTTGATTAATTATCTGAATAGCTTTACAGAGAATATGAGAGAATATGGCCAGTCATTCCCTTAAACTAAAGAAGAAAAAAACAGTTAAAGTGAGGAGCATCTGGACTTGCAGGTGGCCTTTCTAGTGTTCTGTGGTGGGTGGTATTATGTGATGCATGCTGAAAATGTTAAAGGATACTACTGGTATGCAGATAGCTGCAGCCTTAAAGTTCCTGGGACTTTTACCTCCTACATTGATGCTATTGATTTACTTTACCACATGTAACACTGTAGAATGTTCATATGGAGGAGAACAGTCTTTTGACTTTGGAACCACTTGAAGTTTATTTTCTTCAACATCGTTGCTAGCTGGAGCTTTTAATTTCCTCTCCACTCTGGCTATCTGCCTATAGCATATACAGTAGTTGTCAAATCACATGATTAGATAGTTAAAAAGTAGAGATTCTTTCATTTTACTTTCTTCATTGCTTAAATTTTTATTTTACTATTTGTACAGCAGATTGAGCTATACATATGTACGTAAACATGGTATATGCCTGTAAATAAATGTTGTTATAGATATACACCCTTCACATAGAGCTAAAATGAATAACTGTGAACTAATTTCCTCACTCCCATATGATAGTGTTTGCACAGTGAATTGACATCAGCAAAAGTTACTTCTTTTACCTACAGCACTGTTCAGTAGTGCCAATTACTATGCAACTTCAATGTGATTCTTTTTATGAGTTGAAAAAAGGAGTTTAGTTTAATTTCAACCCACAAGTCATATGATTACAGAATTCAAATATTGCAATATAATGGTGTGTATAAATATGTAATACTTGCAAATTGATATAGTATATAATATAAAATATACTTTTTATTTATTTATTCACTTTAACTTTTTTTGTATTGTATTTTTGTCAGCTGTTCTGTGGAGACACACAAGTACTGAGCACCCATGATAATAACCTTGACTTGACTCCATTTCAGCTCTGTTAATTTTATTTTTGGTAGTTGCCCACACAAAGAGAACCTGCATGGGCCTGTGCCAAGCAAATTATTTTGAATTCTTCTATCCATCTAAACTGATCATTTAAGTTATGATTCCATGCAGGTAGTTTATGTGTATTATTAGATAAAGAAGCCATCTGGAATGCAGACTTAACAATCTTATAGTGACACACATTCATTTAAGAAATTACAAGAAAATAGCAGCTTTAGAATCGGCTTTGTTTTTCTTCTTGCTTCTAGAGCTCATCCATATCCTAAAGACATGCTTGTACTGTACATTGTTGGGTGACTGTAAATTAGCCCTGCATGTGCACTGTACTGTGACAGACTTGTGTCACATCTTAGGTGAAGTATTGTTACGTTGGATGATGGCTTCAGTTGTTGTAAATGGAAAGCCTGGGTAATGAACATCACTGGAAGGATAATTGCTTGTTGAAAATAACTTCTTGACTATGCCACTTTATTTTGGTGACTACATGTGAGTGAATTAATGAAAATGAATGGATGGATAGATGAGTAAATCATGTGACCTTGCTGAGCATGAGTGCACCCTCCTAATGTAAAATCAATTTAATGTAACCCTTTTAAAATTACTACCTACTACAGGTTGACATTATTGAATACTGCCTGGTAAAATGAGCTCTCATATTTAAAACAAAATGATACAGAGCTTTAAACATATCCATTTCCTGAAAGCAATGTTTTAAGAGGCTCAGTCAGTGTCCAACTGTAGGCACTTTGAGATGGCACAGGGCAGGGACAGAGCCATAGGGTTTCCTCACAACCAATGCAATAATATGGGCAGTGCCACAGGGCAGGTAGCTTTATGAAGTATTTGGGTAGTCAGGAGGAGCTTACATGCAGGGACACCATTACTGAGGGAAAAGAAACACAACTTGGGTAGAATCATGCTACAGGAAAGTGTTGCCTGACCCTCAGAGAAAGAGGAGCTACAGGTATGGGTGTTTAACAACTATTGGTGGAATCAGTGGGGCAGGGAATTAGGCAAGTCTGAAGCAAGCTCCAACCTGATGTTCCTGAAGCAGCTATAGAGTCAATCCTAGACTGAAGGTGTTAGAAGCCAGGTAAGCTTGAAGTTAGGAGAACAGTGGTTAGCCAGAGATGGACTGGAAGGAGGCTTGGAGAACAACATGATAAAGAGGAGTGTTTGGCAGAGCATTCAGTATGGTATGTACTGAGCCAGACACTCTAAACAGTAGCCAGGATGACTGACTTAATATAGCAAAGCCAAGGTAAGCAATAGAGTTTCTTATATTTATTAGTGGTTTTTTTTGTACTTTTGCTCTCCTTGTATACTGTATAGTCATAGTAGTAACTCCACATGTACTGAGTATACTGTCGTTTTTACTTGGATGTAAAGGGTAGTCTGCTGAGCCGCTTACTGTACTCCTTATGCTCTTCCTATTGTGTGGCCAGACACACCACCTCCTCCCCATTACATTAGCAGGTGAACCCCACCATAAAAAGGCCTGATCACCAATAATGACGAGGAGGCACATTGAGAAGAGGTTTACCTTCTGTGGTACAAGGACTAGAATCTCACCCTTGTTGTCAGTGAAACAAAGGATTTGGTCAGATTTCAGCAAGCAGTATGCAGACCATATCGACAACTTTCAATTTCATGGTGGACTATAACTGAAGTGGATGCAATTGGAGTAGGCGCAACTCATTTTGGCTGTTGTCAAAAAAGCTCCCCAGCGTCTCTACTTTCTCAGACATCTGAGGACAACTTGCATTTCTCCATCTGTTATCTCGAACATCTACAAGTACACGGCAGAGTCCACCCACACTGACTGTATAACATCCTGGTATGACATCTACTAGGCTCAAGGATGCAAAGCACTGCAGAAAGTGGTGAAGGCAACACCAGCTGCCTTTTCTTCAGGACATATACAACATTTGCTGCCTTAGAAAGGCAAACAACTACCCTAAATAGTCCTTTTTCTCTCACCCTTCTCCTGGGAAACCATACAGAGGCATTGGCAATTATACCAGGTGAGTCAGGGACATTTACACATATCTCAAGTATGCTGAACAGTCCATTATAAGATCAAACATTATGTTATTATGTGTTGCATCCAAACATTCTTTTTTGTGTGTCTTCTATTGGTATTGTATTGTTGTCAACAGGAGTCATGCAAATAAGAATTTCATGGTTGACAATAAACATGAATTTGTAACGATGCCAGCTCGATGCATGCTCCCTTCTCACTTCTGGGAGCCCTTCAACCCGTCACCATCAGTAATGTCACCGATGAGCTTAGCAGTGAGGCAACAACATAGCAAGGGGATGGTGCAAAAGTGTAAAGTGCTTTTATTAAAACATTCAACAAAAAACCAATGTTCAAATTAAATAAAGTGAAGTGCCTTCAATAAGTCAATAAATAAATAATCCATAAAACAAGTGTAAAACGTGGAGGTTAAAATACCATTTGAAAAATCTTCTAAAAACAACGAGGTTAAAATAGCACAGGAAGCAATCCTTTAAAACAAAGCCCGGTGTCTTCTTTTACCTGGCGGCTCCCCTGCTTCACCCATCTGGGCTTCGCAACAGGAGAGTCGCATACCAGCAGGAACAGCTGCCTTTCACGCAGGTCCGGTAGCCCTTCGATCCTTGGCTACGTCGGGCTCCAAACCGGACCGAGTCTTGGGTTTCTTCACCAGTGGCCAGGGTGCTTACACTAGGACTCAACACCCAAAGCCTCCTTGACTCCCGCTCCTTTCAGCAGTCAGTCATCATCTCTACAGGTCACTCCAGCTCCATAATCACTCAGCTGGAGCGACCGCTTTCTTCAGCCCCTTCGAGTGTTGGCCAAACACTCCCTTCGTGGGCTCACCTCCCAGCTGCCTGCAGTCTCTTGATCGAGCCGGCTCTTGTTCGCTTGCACTCCTGCACCGACTTTGTCTCTCCTGCCTTCTCCTGCAACATCCGTTTCTTTCTTTCTCTTCTCTTTCCTTTCTCTTTTTTCCCCTCTTAGCCGACTCGCGCTTCTATATATCAAGGGGACATGGCAGCTGTGGTAGATCAGCAGCCTCAGGAACAATCACGGATGTGGACAGTTTCCCACCTGTGCACTTAGGTGAGAAACTCCCACATCCCGAATCGCCCCGAGAACCGCTTCAGCCACACAACCACCACACCCCCTCACCAAGCCACGAGTGCAGTGCTTATTTATTTAAAAAGGGGCCCTTTTTACATGAGCTGTGGACCCACTACACCACAGAGTTCCCTTGACCAACATGCCATGTATCGTCACTCACCAGTGTCATGATAAATAAGAATGTATTAAAGTAAACATCTCACTCCTGTTGACCATGCTCCTTTTGCCTGAAACTTTGCAGAAAAAAAAGAAAAACTCCAGTGTAGCAATAATTAGGCTCAAAGGTCCCAGAAAAATCATGTGCAGACAAAGGGACAACATTAAAAATCCACACATTCAGTGATGCAGCTCAAATTCAAGTCAAATTTCCTGTAGAAGTGTGTGTTATGTAGGGGAGCAACTGCAAAATACAGCACACCATTGAGTTCAGCTACCTGCATGCATAGAAAAAGGAACCCAGCATTAAGTGAGCCCATGATAAAGCAGACATGCTGATGTAGGTTATAGGTCTCAGGTAGAGGTTGAATTGTGGTTTGCTAAATTTGACTTGAGAGCATGGAATGTTGTTGTCTTCAAATAAAATCAATAAAATACAAAAGTAAATAAATAAATAAAATAAATAAAGTGATATACTTAAATAAATCCCCCAAAAAATCAGAAGAGAACAGAAAGAAGATGTATGGCCAAGTCCAAAACTGAGCAAATTCCATGATAGTGGTCACCTGTATTGAGGTCTGTTATCAGGTGTTTTTTGTAATTCATCACTAGAGGACTGAACCTGAGCAAGCAAAATAGCTGTTTGGTGATTAAGAATTGCTTATTTAGTTTCTGGTTTCCTAACATTAAGAGCATTCTTTTTATTGGCTAGTTTTGCATTTAAACTTTTGAATTTAACATTTGTTAAAAATTTTAATAAACAAGGGCAGTACTAAATATTTTCAAAACATATTGTGTCATGTTCTGAATGGTGTTATGCCTTCCTTCTTCTGTGGTTTAATTTCCTGACACGAATGCTGCAAATCACTTCCACATTGGGTTGAAGTAGCTATTTTTAAAATTAATTTATCAGTCTCTGACATCATATTGGAGATGTTTTGACCCAAACCTATTTAAAACTGTACAATAATCTTCAGTTAATGTTTGAAGGCATTTGCTTATTTATTTATTTACGGTTTTCTAAGGTCCCAAAACATCTCAACTGGGTTTAGTTTTGTATTTTCACTTTGCTGTTCTAAGTTCTTGATTCTTTCTTTTTTCACCATTCAACCATAGATTTTCAAGCTCGCTTACAATCATCGTTCTGTTGCATGATCACATTTTGACCAAGTTCTAGCTGTCACACAGATGCTTCAAAACTAAATAAAACATGTAACAATTTACTTCAAAACCAAAGCAAAATGTCACATTACTCAGCCCTAAAATAAGCCTTAATGAACTTAATGGTTTTGCCAATCCCAAACTTTATCAACCTCCTTCATTCCCTCCAATAATGAATGACAACTAATAACATAACAGAACAAAAATAATTTTCCTGGGTTTAAATTAATCTTTTATCCATGTTTTTTTTATTTTTGATTGTTTTCTAAGCATTAATTTTGTGTGTTTATATTTGCCATTGCTTGTGTTTATGATTCAATGCCCCAACTATGTTCCATGTGTTTTGTGGGTGGTCTCCTAAGGAGCTAGGCCACCTGCCAATCACATTTGGGAAGCACAACAGAACAGTGCAACGGGCAAAATGTGCAACTGTGAAGTCAATAATTCTGTCTTTTCAGAAAACTCACTGAGGAGGTAAGCTTGAATAATTAAAAATAACTTATTGTAAATTTGTTTTGATAATCATTAAAAATAACGAGGCCAGTCAGAACATTGTTTTTTTTGTGCAATTGTCTAGTTGTTATACTGTAAGTAGTTCCATTGTTTACATTTTGCTACTGTGCATGTGATAAAGGCTGTTGATAACAGAGAACATGTGAACACAGTAGGGATCATCTGTCTGTCTGCACGTGCATGGTCTCTAGATTTCAGTCGCCACTCTACCACAGTTAGTGTTTTAGTTCTGTTATGTACCACTGATGTTATTTTCTGTTGCTCAGTTCCATATACATGGTGTTCATCATAAAGTAAGTAACAAATGTTTTATAACTACAGAAGTAGTTTTATTATTGTGTATATAACATTACACATTATTAATAGTATGTAAGGTTCTACTGTATCGGGACATCAGTGTTAATTTATATTTAATTAGATTATTTTGTTTGCATATTATTTTGCATTATTGATTTATTGTATATTTGTTTTTTGTTTAGAAACCACACATTAATACATTTATTATATGATTCAACTGAGCTTAAATTGTGTGGTGGTGTACAGACAGTTACTTGCCTCACATCATTAGTGTTGTAACCTGACACCCTGTGCTGAAATCAATCGTTCAACCAGCATAAAACTAAATTCAGTATAGCCCTATTTTTCAGTGCATGTCATACATTAAATGTGTGTGAGATGTCTGGCTTAATCATTTATTAATTAATTATTGCATTGTAATTTACATTTATTGATCAACTCTCTTTACTACAGACAACAGGTCTTTACCATAAAGTATGTGTGTGAGTAGTTGTAGGCTAATTAGTTGGTCTTCATCAAAAACACTGAATTTTAAGATCCTGTTTTAATGGATTTATTTGTTATTTTTAATAGCTCCATATTTATTTTGGCATGTTTTTCGATATTCCAGATGCATTCCTCGATTCTACCAGATGGTTCACTGCCTGAAATAAACAGATGCAGCACGTGCTGTAGCCCGTACCATTGCCCCCTCTGCCGTAGATTTAAGCCAGCAAAGCTGAACAGACTGAAGAGCCACCTGGATGTGTATATAGAAAAATGCTGTGTTTTTCCAAAGTAAGTTTAATTCTTGCTGAATTTTCATTTGGTGAAATGACAAAAGAAACTGGACATTAATATTAAATCCAATGTTTTTGTTTTTTTGTAGACTTAGGAATTTTCAGGTGTTCTTTACCTTATCAAAAGGATGATCATTACTACTGTCCTTGGTACAATGAATGACATAGTGCTTAAAAGAAACACATTTGTGGAGCACCTGGAAAAGTGCAACGGTGTGAGCAGAAAATCTTTTGATCACCCAGGCAAGACAAAAGAGTCCTCACGCTTACTTGAGACAGCCTTACCTTACATTCCTTTGCTTAAGAAAGTGAAGTCTTCTCCTCCACAGCCTCAAGAGGATATATATTCCTCTCAGCTTCTGCAAGAAGTAGAACCTTCCCATCTGTTTCCACCCAAAAAGACAATAAAGGTGAAATGCCCACACTGTTCACTTCTCTTACATAAAAATAATTTATGCTCACATTGCTAGGAGGCACTTACACACAGCAAAGTGTGTGAATGTCCAAACACATCTTGCCAGTGTTTGTGCAGTGTCACACATGTGCGATTAGGAAGCAGTCAAAGAGCCTAAAGGTGAGTGAAATATCGCGAGATAAAGGGTCATCATGTGGTACTTACCTAAACTTCTTTTCATCAGCAGAAAACCTGAAGAAAAATAATTCTGGTTTCCAAAATGGCTGCAACGACGTCACTTCTGGCCAACCCTGATGACGTCACTTCCAGCTCCATCAAATCACATCACTTCAGCTGCATCATGATGACGCTGGTTCCGGTTCGTGCTGCAACATCAATTCCTGCCAACCATTTCCTGTCCCATCAACCCTGTATAAATCTGCCATTTTGTCTAAGTAAAATTGTTCATTGTGCTTATCCAGACTTTGAATCACGTTTTTTTTTGTTGTTCTTTATTTGGGGACGGTCCCCAAAACTTTGTTTGTTTTTGTGACACATTATTTTGATAAGAAATAATCACCACAGCAGTTACCAGAAATGGTATTGCTGCAGTTCAAAAGTCAGGACATGGATTTTCAGCACCTATCCATGTTAAAAAAACTAGGGGCAAAGAACATTAGGCTAGGTGTGGATTGGAGGAATACTGGCAACATCAGTTATTGGCATGCTGGAGTCGACTTGCGTTCATTCAGTGTCACCATATTCGTTCGCTGGAATAGTGCACAGAAGTAGCAGAGGAAGAGATTCTACATGCAAGTGTTTTGGGTGAAATGGAGCAGCAAAAAAAAGCAGTGTGCTTGAATAGACAGAGGATAGCATTGAAATCTTGAGCACCTTTTTCTGTTCCTGTTGATCTTGGTGGATCAAAAACACATAGGTGTATCCATTCATGAACCAACAACTTATCATTTCAGTTACCTTGGAAGAGTGATGGTTATGTTTAACATGCTGAAGAACACATGATATTTTCCATGTGCCAAGCTACATATGTCATACCTTCACAAAAACAGCAAAATGGCACATCATCCAAATTAGTTCAGGATAGAGCTGATTTCACAGCCTGACACAGATTCACAATCTGAACATGAATGTGCATTGAAGGATTTGAAGAGGGCAGTGAAATACTGTACATTTATGACAGAAAAATAAATTCCAGCAAGTCTTCCAGAGCACACCACAGCTATAATAGGACCATTAGATTACACATCACAGTAGAGAGTTCATATGTTTTCTGTTCAAACAGTCCAAAGTTTGGCATGCCAATGAACATCACAAAAAAGGTCAAAGTAGTAACTACACTTGGAATTGCTGAAAGTAAGTCTATAATATAAATTTTATTCTTCTTAAATATCTCTTGACATTGTTCTTACAATTATATTGTTTGGTTAGATATTCTAACCTAATTCCAGATATGTTCTAAATGTCAGATGACTTATTGTTATCAAGAGTGGCAAGTCAGACTTCAGACTTTGATGAGTATCTTGCATTGAGCCTTGAGTTTACAGTCAGGATTCTGCATGTCTACTGCCATCTTGAGGTACTGACAAGCAAAGATTACACATATGCTTATGTTCTGTGTGGCTACTACCTTTCTGTTGTGGTGATGGCGATTTATTGAGATAAATTTAATGTTAATCAATAGTTTAGTCAATATGTTTATGAAATTACGAGAGATGTTCAAAAAGTTTCTCCCCTTTCATACTTTTGTTTGAAACGATGAAGGTGGGAGGAGTAGTAATTGGTTGTGTCTGAGTGTCATGTGACTAGTTCTGTCTGACAACCCGGCTGCCATTGCAGTTTAGTATAAGAATTGTCACCCTGTGGTGAAGATGGCTGCGAAACGTATAAATTGCACCAAAGAGGAACAGCGTTCTGTCATACACTTTTTCTGCGTAAAAGGTGTGACAGGAGCACAAATTGATCTCTGCATGTGTGCTCAGTATGGGAATAAAGTTGTCTCTCGTAAAGTCGTCTATGAGTGGATTGAAATGTTCAAAAATGGCTGTATTAATGTGATGGATGCAGAATGCTCTGGATGTCCAGATACAGCCATGACCACAAAGAATGAAAAAAGGGGTGCTTCAGTGGCTATGCGCTCAACTAAAAACATTTTTTCCTGATGGCATTAAAAAGTTGGTACAACACTGGGAAAATTGCATTGCAAAGGAAGGTGACTATATAGAAAAGTGATGTAATTTGTTTTTGAAATTCTTATTAGAGTTAAAAAAAAAATTCGGAAATATTTTGAACGTCCCTCGGAGTTAAAAAACACTTATCGATGTCTGTCAGTCTTTTACCAGTCAGTGTTCGCAAAGATCCACCCAAAAACTATACTGGTGAGCAGAGCATTGTAGGTTTTTGGGATTCTATTAATCTAGAGATGATTTCTTGTGTCTTTGTTCCCAGCAAGTCAACACAACTCTGTTTTACTGTAAGATCTGTTGTATTTGCTTTATGTTATTGGTGATGTTGTATCTCACTTTGTAATAGGTCAGGCACAGAACCCTTGTGCTATTAAACCAAGCTATGAATTCTAGGCCCCTTGGGTAGGGCCAATGACCAGGAAAAGTGACAAGGTACTCAACACAGAGCATGTGAAAATGTCAGATGTAAAGTCACCTACTAAAGTGGTAGTCACTCTTGTATCTGAAGATTGGCTTGTTGATGAATTGATGAAACAAAAAGTAAATAATTATTGGTCAACAGCAAAAGACAGAAAAAGTTATATTTTTATAATAATCTTATACTATTTCTGTTGTTGGTGTATATTTTGTTTAATTATTTGTTCTTATTCTTATCATTATTATTAAATTTAGTAATAATATATATTTTTCTATGTGAGCACTGTCCAAAAATTGTGCAGGGCCTGTAACGTCTGTTCTAAAGAATCCTGTACTGACCTTGCTATTAGACTGATGGAAGAAATGAAAACGAGATAGACTTATGATTAAGCATTCAGAAGATCTGGGGTGCTTCTGGTAAATGGAGTACAGTTTAAGAAATGTAATCATATTGAATAGACAGTATTTTTGCATGAATATTGTGCTTTGATTGTGTGTTAAGGTGGATAGTCAGCCATGATATATCCACATGAAATTGTATGCAACTTAAAAATTCATCCTTAGGCCAGAGAGTCCAAGGGACGTTGCAGTCCTTCTCCTGTCCTGGAAGCACTTTCCGAATGTGTATGCATGTGATTTTGCCCGTGGGCTAGCTACATACACCAACTTGAGGGCACCGACCATCTTACCATTTCATCCATTTGAAGGAAGGCTGGCAGAGTCTCATCCTGAAAATATTGGGTCAGCTGAGATGCCCTGAGCCCAATGGCCATCCAGTTACTGGGTCCTCAGAACACTATGTACTCTATGACAAGTTTCATGCAAAAAACACTAAGGACTCAAAGGATACACTGCATAGAATTCACCTTGTTTATTGGAAAAGATAATCCTCTGTGGCAACCCCTAACAGGAGCATCCGAAAGAAGAAGAAAAAGTAGAATTGACCTGGTTCTGTAGTGGAAAAAATGTCCTCTGTTTTCGAAGACGTTTTTCTTGGAGAGTAGATTAAAATGCTTATTAATGCTTTATTGTTTCTTCATGCCTAAATGTCTAATGAAGTGAGCACTCAATAAAACAGTTCATCTGCCTTTATTCTTTTCAGTTGCATTACCTCATCTAATACATTACATCACCTGACTCTTAATATGCATAGCTTCATCCAATCAATGAGTGCCACCAGTGTTTCCTGACACCCTTTGATTTTCCTATTAATCTGAATATTGTTTTGTAATAGGGGTGATCTTTGGACTCTTCTATTGATTTTAGCTTCACTTCATAGGAGAGGTGTTTGGGCTTTCCCAATAGTTTATTCCTGCTTTCTAGAGGGGTGTTTGTTACCCACCTACTTCATTTTACCCTTAGAAACTATCTTGGTGGCTCCTCTAAGATGCGGCAACAGACTCATATGCCTAGGCTTAAAATTACATTTTAGTTAACTCTTTAGTTACATTTAACTCTTATCCTTATGTTTAATAATTCATTGCTATAACTTCAAATAAGTATATACATGAATTAAATTGTAAAATCATATCATGTATTGATTAAAAATATTCATTAAAACAAAAACTTTGCTTAACATTGAACAGTCAGGTTACAGAATAGTTATTTTCTGCTATGCTATATTACTACTTCCTAAATAATATGGCTCCATCCACTCAAGTGTTTGCAGTGAGGAATATCATCCACCACTGGAACACATCAACCAATTCAAAACTCTCGAAACTGCTGTTACATGGTGGTGAAAGACCACAAGATATCTCTAACATTATACTGTCTAACCTTGGCCAAGCTATCATAGGTCAGTAAACTTGGTACATGGTAACGTATTTGATGAATGTAAAGGTACATATACTCTGTTTTCTTTGTAAAGAAGATTAACAATGTAAATAATCTTATTTTCTCCTGTGCCCATGTGTGAGAAAAGAATGTCCCGCCTTGATAATGCTAGGTAGTGACTTCCACATTTTATTAGACTGTGCTTTGGTATGTTTTTAACTGTTCTGTTTGGTTGTAATCATTTAAAGAAGTATGTACTGGATAAGAGGGTTAAGGAAACTTTCTGTTCCCTGAGGGCAATGCTGTGCATTAGAGGGTTAATTGTATCCAATACTTCTGAAATATTTACAGGCTCTGAATCTCTGGCAGGTACTGACACTACCACGACACTAAGCCTAAAATCTACCAGTCTGACACATGTTAAAGAGCAGAGGTTTCTGGCATTTAATGACTTTGGTATGCCTTTTTATATATGTCTTATTTAAATGCTTTGACATGACTCCACAATTATAACTGTCATTGTACAACATTTATTTAGACTTTGCATGTGTGGACCTCTGTGTAAAGACTTTACAAAACTGGAAAATCTATCAGCATCCATCACCTCAGGATCCCAAATTTGGACCCGAGTGCAGCCGTGCATCAGGTGACACCTCAGCACCACCCTAGTTTGAATGGAGTGGAACAGTGTGAGAGTTATAATAAAAATACGTGTGAACAGTTTTATTGCATTGTATTAATTGTAAGTACACTTCCTATGAAAAAGTATTCACCCTCTTGAAAGTTTTCACATTTTCTTGAATTGCTATGTAGTATCATCTTGAAACAACAATTGCTGGTAATATTAATGACAAGATAACATAAATTTATATTTTCTTTTGTAATATGATTATGTCTCTTAACTATTCAAACACTTCATCAGCTTATGTCCTGGAAATAGAAATACCTCAATAACAGTTGATTCTTAAAAAAAAAGGTCTTTTAGGATTACATTTTTAATGTATGTGTCTTTTACGTAGGGAAAGGATAGTTTCATTGTTTATTTATACATTGCCCCAATATGGCTGCCTCCGACAAGCCATGACCCAGTGGCCTCCTTACCTGTAAGTATGTTTTTCTATGTGTATGGTGTAGGATCCTGTCGGACTGTTCTGGTAGAGTTTGAAAATGACAAGATTAATACAAGATACTTTCCAGCCTAACATTGGTAAATGAAGATTCAACAATATTTACAGTATCTTTTCTATCTTTATTAAACCTTTGTGAAACCTTTATAAGAGGGATGGTGTTACCAAGTATGCACTTTCCATTCCCATTTGGGTACCTGGGCATTTTGTGCTTTGTGTAAGTAGAATACCTGTAGCCAAAGCACAGTGTGTTTTTAATATTAACATCAAATATTCTTCCCTAGATATAAAAGGATTTTCATATTTGCTAGGTCTTCCAGTATTAATTAATTTCTTCAGTTTAAGTTCCAGCTAAATGTCTTGTAGGTTTTGAAGCCATCAAAAAGAGAGAGAGAGTTCTGTTTCCTCGACTCTAAATACTGTAGATCACCAGGGTGCGTACAGCCACCCTAACCCTAACACGGACATGCAGGATATGAGTTTCAGTCCAGCACACACGTTTATTTACAGCTGAGGAGCACTTTTCTCCACTCCCCACAGCAGGGTACAATAAAGTACATCTATCTTTCTCTTCCTCTCTTTCTCTTTCCCAACATTCCTTTAGGCAAACTTCGTTGACCTCCTCCTCCCAACTCTGGCTCTCTGAATGGAGTGAGGCGGCTCCTTTTATTCTGCTCCTGGGAGTGCTCCAGGTGGCTCATTAGTATTACTCCCTGGTGTGATGGAAGTCAACTATAGGGTTCTGCAGCTCCCCGTGGTTGCCCCAATGGAACCTAACAGGTCTGTACCAAAGTCCAAGTCTCATTGTGCCCTGAGGGAATTCAAGGTGCCACAGCTGCCTAGGAGGACTGCCCTCTAGTGTCCCAGGGGAGGCAGTGCATCACAGATGCTATCTCCCCCAGTCCTTCCATCCTGCTGGCATTCCTGCTGGGTAATGGCTGATGCCGCCCATTACACTACCCTAAAAAAAGATCTGGATTTCCTGTTGTCCAGTACATGGAATTGTTGAGGTTCAGTCTTTGAAAAGCTTGAGTTAAATGGTGTTCAACTTCCCTTGTCTAGTTCAGTGACCACCAATGTGACCATGTTCTATTGGCCATTTTCTGCACATGAGTTCTATCCATCCATCCATCCTCTTCTGCTTATCTGAGATTGGGTCGCGGGGGCAGCAGCTTAAGCAGAGATGCCCAGACTTCCCTCTCCCCAGCCACTTCTTCTAGCTCTTCCGGGGGAATCTGGAGGCGTTCCCAGGCCAGCCGGAAGACATAGTCCCTCCAGCGTGTCCTGGGTCTTCCCCGGGGCCTCCTCCCAGTTAGACGTGCCTGGAACACCTCACCAGGGAGGCGTCCAGGAGGCTTTCTGATCAGATGCCCGAGCCACCTCATCTGACTCCTCTCGATGTGGAGGAGCAGCGGCTCTACTCTGAGCCCCTCCCGGATGGCTGAGCTTCTCACCCTATCTTTAAGGTAAAGCCCAGACACCCTGAAGAGGAAACTCATTTCAGCTGCTATTGCTATTGATGTCCCTTTTGACTACATAGTTGTACGTTCCTTTCCATGATATAAGATTTATTTAATTTAATTTGATGCTATTTTATTATATATCTTTTATTATATTATATTATAAAAATTCTTTTTTTTTAATAATTAGGACGATAAGCCTCAGATTCGAAAATGGTTCTGCATTCTACTTTTAGAGAATTTGACACTGGACAAGTATAGCTATCCTTGCTCAAACAAAAGACCTGCCTAGAACATCTTTTTTATTATATTTTTAAGCTATTGCACTCGATTAGTGCACAAAGTTAACTGAAGATTGTCATTGTAAGGCATGGGAAAAGACTTGCTCACTGTACAGCAGAGGCTCATGCCCTTCTGCGAAGAGAGACAGATCCAGTGTTTAGATTGCCAATGCAGAGTCCTCCCAGGTTAGATTTACACTTGACTTTATGCCCTTATATGTGTTTATGTATCCATTTCTGCTTACTGCCAAAACATGCAATTTATTTTTAAACTTAGTCTGAGAAGGAGGTCATGACAGCACCTGAGGAAACTGTCAAGACACAAATATGTGTCTTGTTTAGCATTAGAACTTATTTATTAATATTTGTTTCATTGCAAGATTTAAACTGTTATACAAACTGTACTTTGTGTAATCCACTGTAGGAACCAAAAGTAATGGCACACCTAAAAAAACATGCATGTGGCACAAAGAGCATTGGAATCAGTCTGATGTTCTTTAGTCTTTGGAACAACTTAAAAACACCAGGTTTTGCAGTGAAGAAGAGACAGATGACATTATCTATTCCTTTTCATTTCAGTTTTCCAAAATTAAAGACATGCATCTTTTTTTAGAAAATACCTCTGACAAAGGGTTAATTGTATATCGTAGTTTACTGTTAATAGTAAAATAATTTTTGAAGGTTCTCTGTTGTTATATATATATATTGTATATGGAAGCGAAATATGGTATGTACAGTATGTATGTATGTGCGCAGTATTTGTTATTACAGGTAAAATTCCGTTGCAACGAATATCTTAACAACGAAATTTTCATTACAACGAAGTATTTTTATGGTCCTGACAGTTTCCCCATATGACACGAGTCTATAGAAATCTCATTACTACGAAGTACATTCAGCAGATACATTCATTACAACGAAGTCCCCAAAAGACTTTGAAATGCCTGAATGAATCATCCACAGAGCAGCTAGTTCTGTGGCCACAGCTCAGTTGTGCACAACAATCCCCCAAACAGAAACATTTTTATTTTTTATTTTTTTGCCTTTTTTGTTTCCTGCTGTTTCCAGTGAAACCTTTTGCTTATTGCTCGTCAACATTTGAAAAACATCCATTGAAATTTAACTCAATGTCTCCTGCCTATAGAAACGGCAGACACAAAAAAACAATAACAGTTCATATTAGAAAAAAAAACTTTACATTTTTGCAGCTCTCGATTGCGGCAAAAAGAAAAAAGACGGCTGTAAGTGAATTCGGAATTTCGCCATCAACGCTGTCAACTTTCTTGAAAGACTGAGCAAAAAAAGAAGAAAAATCTCGGGCTGCAAACGTATGTGAACTGTAGCATTTGAAGATGTCAAAAAAGCAGTTTTTATGTGGTTCAGTGATGCTCGTTCAAGAAACATTCCTATTAATGCAGCACTCATTCAAGAAAATTTGAGGTTTGTAAACTCTCTTGGGACCTATACCAACTGGACAACACTCCGAAGAGCGTCCCGAAGTGCAGTCTCCGTATCTATGGAAGACTTTTTATCTGTTGCCGGGGCAACAGCAGGCTCAGAACTATGCTGCTTCTCTCTGCCAAAGCAAACAGAAAAGATATCAATGGGCGATGCAAGGAACATTGTAAATATTGCAGATAACAGGTTTACTTGGTCACTGATCAGTCCACAACCCTGCCTGACTGCTGTGTTTGTGTATAGCAGAGTGGCAGATCACGCTACAATAAATAAGTGTGCCGTTCCTGTTTCAAGCTGAATAAAGCTGATCTTTTATGATTTGCTTTTGTGTCGCTTCACTACAGCTCTATGAGCCTGATATTGCCCTGCCCCGGCAACAGACAAACAAACTTCCACAGACGCTGCAATCGCGCTTTGGGACACATTTCAGTGTGTTGTTCCCGTTGGGTGGGGAGTTGGGTGGTGGTCTCAAAAGAGTTCAGAAACCTCACAAAATGAAGAAGAAAAGGATGATTCGTCTCCTGATTGATAACAGTGCTGCCCACAATATGCTTCCACATTTAGATAATGTTCATGTTGAATTCCTCCCACCCAATTGCAGAGCAGTGCTTCAGCCATTAGATTTGGGCATCATTCACACCCTGAAAGTGTATTAACGCAAGGAAATGCTGAGAAAAATTCTCATCAGCATAACTTGTAGAAAGGAGGAGATTAAAATTAACATTAAAATTAACGATTGCAAACGTCTGGGTGCAAGTTAAAGAAAGCACTATAGTAACAAAAACAAAAACTATATATTTTTTAGGTCCCTGGTAGTTCGTTGTAACAGAATTTTACCTGTGTTTAATAAATTAGGTTTGATATATTTAAGTGTTGTTTTATTCATACTATATTCTTTTGACATTTTATTATGTTTGAATAATAAACAGTTTTTCTTTTGCTATTTAAATTAAGTGTGTTCAACACTTTTTATTGAAAACAACATATTTGGGCACTTCTGGCAACTAAAATCAAACATTTTTATAGAAATTTTAAATATTATCATAAGATCCTTAAACAAAATGATGGTTTACACAGTAAAAACAGTATATTGTATTTTGGCCAGTACCAAAGTATGTTTTTGCTGTTAATTGGCAAAACATTTCATTTAAATTAGGCAATTGTATAACTATTGCATCTTGTTATCATTATAATTATTGAACATTATTATTGGATTGAACATCAAAAGGTGATTATAGCTCAACGTGTGCTATGTTTTTATTGATTAAAAATGAATTACTACCTATCTTAATAAATTTATATAATTACAATATGTAATACAATGTAAGAAAGTCAAAACTGGCTCTGTAATAGTTTTATTTTGGTAAACTAAACTATAGATCTACTTTGTAATTCAAAAATGAATTAATACTTGGCACATTGTATCTTGGGAGGAAATTAATACATTTTGTTAATAACCAGGTAACATGCCCAATTTTTTCAAATTTTAATTATATTCTTTTAACAGTCTTCATACATGTTTAAATGCGGGTACCGTTGAACTATGAAACTTTATAAATACGGGACAAGAAAAGAATTATTTAAAATATATGTGGGCTATAGTCTAATGTCCAACAATAATGGCTTGTAACATTCTATTTCACATTTAATTGATTTACAGTATTTTTCAGAAGTGTGATATAATCAAGATCATAATTTACAGCAAGTACATGGCTACATCTTAAGCAGATGAAAAATGCATGTTATTATTTAATCTTGAAGTCTCAGAATAATGACATGACGGATTCAAAAACAAGATTGATTTAAGAGTGTTAAAGACACAGAAAGAAGTCAAAATGGCAGAAGCAGTTGCACTTACAAAAATCGATCAAAACCACCAAATGGGTGTTCCAGAGAAATGTATTATAAATGTTTTCAAAAACCTCACAATAACATTGCACAACGAACAACACTGCATCAAAATTCTTGGCTAAAGTCATACATATTGAGGTTTGATTTTCATTCTTAATGACAGCTTGGGGCTTGTCGATTCCTAATGACATCTTGGAGCTTGTGAGCAGTTTGGGCTGTGACAGAGAACACTTACTGTCAAGCCCTGCCTGCAGCTGGATGCCTCCCCTTTGTCTTTGTGCTCCACGGAGTTTAATTCTTATTACAGAATAATTTCGACAATAAATATTTAATTTATAAAGATCCTGTATTTACCCTATTACTAGTTGGGTTTTGACAGTTTTAGCTCTTTAGTGGGCATATTGGAAGTGCTTTTTGGGACTTATGTACTTTGGAACTCCAGGTTCACAACATTAACATTCAAGTTTTTAGCCTGTTTTCTTTTTATTTCTAAATGGAAGGATGGATACATGAGAATTCAGTGCTTTTTTAGAGACAGCTAGCTTCATGTCATGAATGGAAAACGAATGTCAAGAGAATGGAGGTCTGAGAATAAAATGTCCCTGTTTTCTCTCAATCACAGATCTTTTTCTTTAAGGCTCCATACAGACCTTGCACTGCAGAGAGCATGCAAACCACTGTATTGACAGAGCAGTAATCTTCAGGGAGGTGCATGAAAAGCATGTTAAAGAAATATTGAGAAAGTCAGAACAGGCAGGTGAAGGAGTGAGAATCTCATTGAAGTTAAAGAGCTTTGCTCTTAACTCGAGAATTTCTGAAAGAAGGAAATACCATTTAATTTAAACATAAAAATTAACTCTTCACTTCAAGCAGTTTGCATATATATACTTTTCAGCTGTGTTAAACACACTGTAATGTATAACCAGAATATGTATTTAAACTGAAGTCAAAGGAAAATAAAAAAAAAAATTCTAATAAAACACCATGCTAGTAATCGTATGTAACACCACGATGACAAATGTAAGTTAACACTACTCAGATTAATATTCTTCTTTAATTTTGTGAGACAACATTTAATTCAGTCCAAAAGTAAGAATTGTATGCATCTCTCTGTGAGTGCAGACTGTGTAAACGTTATCCTGGATTAGAATCCCTGTAACGAATGTGTTGAAGTGCCCACCTCCATTGGTCACATATTTTTGTCTGTTCCAAGCAATATTGGGAATGCCATTCATTTTTATAGCCCAGTAGCTCAGTATGGTGTTATACAAGATGGTTCTCATTGCTTAATGAGCAGTCCAACATGATAGTTTGTCACTACACTATTAGATCACTTCTAGTGTTGCTCATTTGGAAGAATTGTAACTGTAGTACAACCAAAAATCAATTAAATCAATTGTACTCATCGAGGAATAACTTTGCCAACTTTTCAACTTAACTTTTTTTAAATAATTATGGTAGACAGAATTGCCTTCTAATCATTTTTATATTTTTAATTGTCCTTATTTTCTTCCTTTTTTTTTGCTTGATTTAGTAGGGAACGATGACACTTGAACATGACTGTCGATGTACAATAATATTCTAATCCTGCAACATGGAGTACATGTATTGTAGTGTTCTACAACTATCAGAATAAAATTACAAAAAGGCTATTTTTGACATGGGAGATGGAAAATATGTTTTATGCAATATAGCAATACGGCATCAGGTTGGATTAAAATAATATTTTGGCAATTACAGACTTTAATTATCTTTTTATACTTAATAATATGTTTTAACTTGATCCCAATAAACACATTACAGAAAATAGTTTGTGTCAATTCAAACTTACATTTAAATTCAATCTTAAATACAATTGAAGTATAATGTTAAGTGATGCCAGTTAAGCAACCTTTATTTTATATAAGGAATTCTGATAAAAAATAAACTTAGAAAAGTACAATTTTGGCTGTTGAGCTTTAATCAAGTATTCCTAACCAGCTGAGCATTTTCTTTTTACATTTTGTATTGAGGGTGAAATTAACTTTTCATTATTAATTACTGAAAACTATAATGTTATAGAGTGGTCATACTGTCTGCTGGCAACAACTGTCTGTGACGATGTAGGTCCTGCTCCAAGCTCCCATCTTACTTCTGGGAGCCTCTCGAACCCAACACTGTTGGTAACGTAACCGGATGAACTGACAGACAGGAGCAAATCAAACTGAGCAAGGGGATGGTACAAGTGCTTTTATTAAAAACAAACAAAATCAAAACAGTGTCTATAGTGCAGTGCATCAAAGTTCCATAAATATATAATCCATAAAAACGACAAGTGGATGTTAAAATGTCAATAAATAATTGCTTTAAAACAAGGTTAAAAACAGACAGGAAACAATCCCCTTTTTAAAATCCCAGTGCCTTCTTCCATTAGATGGCGGCTCCCCTGTTTCACCCAAATCCTGGTCACTCCTGCTTCACTGAATAACTCAGCATAAATAACCCAATCCATCCACCCCCGAGTGCTGCCCATGCACCCCACCAGGGCTCTTTTCCCAACTGCATGCCATTACTCCAGTGAGCCTGCTCTGACTCACTCCCGCACCGGCTCTTTCACCTTCTGCCTTCTCTCACCTTCATTCTTGGATCTCTCTTTTCTTCTCCTTTTATAATGGGGACGTGGCGCAGGTGTGGCAGTTAGCAGCTCCCGGCATCATTTACCGACACGGGTGATCCCGCACTTGTGTACTTCAGTGTGGAAATGCCCATGCCCGTATCCCGCCCAGGACCGCACCGGCCACACTACCACTACCAAGCCGCGAGTGTGCCAATTATTTATTTAAAAACTGACCATTCAATTAGAGCCATTGGCCCGCTATATCACATTGTCTAAAACAATGAAGTGCCACACTTTCTCCACGTAAACAATGTCTTGATTTGCTGATTTTCCAAATTCACATTAATTGCAATTCCCATGCAAAATGCTTTGTTATGTTGATTTTTTTTACTGTAAGTGAAATGATCAAGTTTTATTGTAAAAATTTTGTTCAAATACTATACAGCATATAACACCAGGCAGATTTTTGATACTAGAACACATTAATAAATATACAAGTTCAAATGTATAGAACTAAAAATGCAAAATCCCAATAGTTTAACTTAAATTCAACTTGATATTAAAGATACTATAATTTTTATTTTATTCAAATTAAGTAATATTTATCTTTCTCAGTGAACAACTCTCTATGCCCTCAGATCACAGCTTTACAACTAACGCTGAGTGGATATTCCATAGCGATTTACACTTTAAAGCTTTAGCAGCAAGCATAGCACCAACAGACATTGGACAAGTTCAACAAAGCTGATATAATTACTCATATATTTACAGCACAGTGAATATTTTTAACATTTCTACCTACTGTGAAAGTGTTTTGGAAAGGTATAAAGTAGTTAAACCCAGCTTTGGGGAAGATGGCAAACCTGAAAAAGAATCACATTACGTATGTCACTATGTGTATGTTGCCATATAATAAACTTTTAGTGAAAATGAATTTTTGGCACTTTTCAAAGTGAGGCCTTTTAAGTGTAATCATTTTTCATATTGCTGAAGAATTGCAGGCAACAGTTCAAGACTGTGTCTTTTATTTCTGAAATTAAAGACATGGTCCTTTTGCTTTACAAAGGTGTGTCAGGTGTCTCCTCTTTTCCTTGTACGTTGTATATCACTCAGTTATTTTATTATTGCTGCAGGGTAACTTTGTAAATATTTACAGCTTTACAGAGCACAAACAGAGGCACCTTTTCTAACTGTATGCTATTTTCAGTTGTATTTAATCTCATTTTAGTATTTTTGTAACAATTCTTTAATATTTCAGAATATATAACTTCTGTGACCTAACCTGCCCTGAGTCTCAGATTATGAGCAAACCCATATGTGTTCAGACTTCTTCTTTTTTAAGTAAGTTTTATGATTTAGATATTGTCTGTTTGTTTATAAGTTGTGAAGGATGTTACCACAGTGTGATAAGCTAGATGTTTGTTTTAACATCATGGCACTCTTTTCAGGTGATGACAATGAGTAAAGATGGTGATTAAGATGAAAAATGAAAAGAAAAGGAACAAGAATGCAAGGAAGGAAGAAGGAGGTAACTTGCAGAATGGATATTTTCTTTGATGTAGCCACCATGGAAATGTTTTCATTTCAGACAAAACCAAACTAAAACAAAATTATCAGAGTCTGTGACAAGAAACTCTGTATTATTTGATCCAAGTCTTGGTTTTCAGCATCTTGTACCTTTACCACACAACTGAGTTGAGATCATGAGAGATGAACATGCCCATATCATTCTGATAGTACAGCGCTCAGACTTGAGAAACCTGGTACTGGCCACCACAAATAAAGGTGGAATGAACAGATGCTAGCAACCACACTATGCATGATTTTTCTTATACTGTAGTTCTTGAAATGATACGAAGCTTTGAAGTGATAACTTTGGGTACTATGAACTTTCAGTTAAATGCTTCTATGGGAAGATGACATGAGAGCAAGATTGACAGATGAGGACTTAAATGATGCCGTAGGCTGGCTCATTTATAGAGGTGGAGAACCTGGTAGCTACTACCCATTGTTGTGTTTATGGTCATGAGGGCTTGGTGATTAATTGAACTTTGACATCAAGGAGGATGTGCTAGTATGTGTAGGCCTAAGCAGGGTTGGCAGTCTCAGCTTCAACTTGTGGAACTGTTTCACTAGTCCCTTTATTAAGCGTGGTCATAAAGTTTGAGATGTTACTCCTCACATATTTACAGGATGAATGTTTTTACAATAACAAGCTCTAGTTTATCTTACATTGCAAAATGTCAAATTGTTAAGATTCAAAAGAGCATGGAAGACTTATGAAAAGCATTAGTATGGGCTTACCCTGTATTTATAAGTCTTGGAAAATGATTGATCTTAAAAGTTGATTCTAATAGAAAGTACGCAGGGGCCATCTGTTGGAAGTTTTTAATGACAATGAAGGAAGGAGTAGGACCTCTGTGTTATACAATCATAAATGAGAATTGTCACATTAAGAACCATGTGCCAAGAGTTAACTGTGTTTCTATTTATCCATGGCAAAGAAGGATCATCCAGAAGGGTTTGAAATGGAAGTGCAATGTGAAGCCAACCATAGTATCCACTGTCAAACTTTCTGCCTGTGTCTTCCTTTGTCATATATTCCAGGGAGAATGACAAGAAATAGATCCATTTTATTTCTTGTCAAGAGCACATCCAGATTGCTTAGAAATGTCTCCCTAATACAACTACCTCTAAATATTGTCCCCAGCCTCCTTTAAGTTTTCAGCAGATGTGCCAATAACTGCCTAACAAGGCCTTAGTGAAATCTCAAATGCTGCTTATCCTGGGTCAATACTTTTAAGCATAAAAGTCTCTTGCCTAGAGCCATGAGTCCTGATTATCCTTCCTTTGTTACAATGCTTTACCCATGCTAACCTATCCACAAAGGCTGTATGGCTCTTTTTGTCTGTCCTGCTTCCTTTTCTAACCCTGGCTGATGCCACAATGGATGCTCAAGGTATTTCCTTTAAATCATAGGCTGGGACAAAATGGCAACAGAGAAAGGTCATTTCTAGCTTTGGCTTTATCCAATGGTTCATTGTTCAGATAAAAACCTTTCGCATCTTTAGCTTTTGGGGCATTGTTCCTATTTAACACATATCATTCTTTTTCAGCTATAGCATCTGATCCATATTTTCAATTCTGCCCTCTGAACTGCAGAGACCTTCTAATATCTCATTTGGCAGAATTTTAATTGAAACTATATCTTGGTGCTTCCTGCCATTTTAATTTTTATAAATATTGCCTCTGATGGTAATAATGCATGGGGGAATGCTTCATGATTACTTTTTCGTTGCTGCATATTTTTTATCACTTTTCAAAAATAAATATTGAACTCAACACACTACCTACATACCATATCTCTTCTCTCTTCTCCACCCACACTAAACGGTGTATTAGGTGACAAGGGCTCTCCATTGAGTGCAAAGTTTTCAACCTCATCCCATGAGATCTTAAAAGGGCTTTGTGGTCATTGATAAAGGTTCAATGCCAGGTCAATCGTGGATGTCCTTTGCCACGTTGGCCTCCAAGTGGAACCCATTGAAAGTTCATCTTGGGAATACGATTATCTTTCATGTAGATCATGTGTCCAGCTAAATGTAATCGGCGGTGTGCGATAATCATACTGTGGTTTGGCATTTTGCTTCTTCATTGGATCTCCGCATTGGTAATGTGGTCAAAGTAACGAATGCACAGTATTTGCCACAGTCAATGTTGGTGAAACATGTTCAATTTGGTCTGTCCACATTTTGGCAGCATAAGTTGGCATTGGAAGGATGAAGGATGCATACACATTTGTTGTAAAGTTGCCACAGCTTTTCCAAGGAAGCATTTGAAGTCTGTTTCTGCATCTCCATCTCAGCTGATAATGTTTTTTTTTTTTTTTTTTTTTTCCTGCTCAGTTATTTACTTTATTGAAAGTATTTTGATGTTCTGAAAATTAAGTAGGACTGTTTCGCTGTGCAAAATATAATTACAGGTAAAATGTTTCAACAACTGAAATTTCTTTTTTTTTTTTTTTTTTAATTAATTTTATTACAATCCATACAAAGCAATCAAGTTTTTACAAAGAGAAAAAAATTAAGAACAGATCAGCTCAGCTGATAATGTTACCTGAATGCATTAACTTTTCAACTTTTTCTAGATCTTGAGAATTGACATTGATTTTTGGCACCCCAACTTGTGCCCCCACATGCATGACTTTAGACTTCTCAGCACTAATTCACATATCCTATACAGACAATAATAGTATTATAAGTATTGTACTCATATTTTATATCTCAACCTTTCTAGCAGTAGTTAATGTCTTACTAAACATCCATGTGCCCATTCATTTTCTGAGTTCTCTTTTCTATCAAGGAGTATTGTGTACAGTTAGAGCCTGTCCTGATGGTATGTGGATTAAGGCAGCCCACTTGGCTATAGCAAGCTGAAAGAGAGATACCAATTAAACTAACATACACGATTGTCAAAAAATATATAGAAATTAGAAGAATTAGAAAGGGCCGCACAAAAAATAAAAGCAGAAAGTGAACCCAGATACCTGCAGCCACGAGGCTTTTAAAAAACAAAATTCTGTTGTAACGTGTGTGCCATATCAAAGTTTAGAATTATTCACACAGGATGAGATCTGCTCATATTTAGAACTAGTTTGTATTCAATAAGTGAAGCGCTCCACAGTGTTTGTTTGTAATTAATGTCAGATGTTATCGAGCAGCATGTAAAGGTGGCAAAACCTTTCGAAGTGATAGAGAAACAACTTCAATTTCTTTTTAAATGGGTAACCCACTTACACCAACAGACTTCCTCACCACACTGGCTGAGAAAAGTTTGGGGAGTAATAGCTTCACATTTAGACCAACGTGTCTCCACAGCTTTTAACTTCAAGGTAAATAAGTGTTTTTAATGTCAGCCCTAATTATGTAGTTGTGTTAGTCTGCGGGGAGCATAGTCAAGGTACAATTAGATGTTTTTACCGTACTATAGTAATGCTATATCCTCCAGCTACTCAGCAATCTCAATGGGTTGAAAACAAATTACACAGTCTCCTAATGACAATATTAAAGGCTTTAAGTTTTCTGTCCACAAAAAGACCCTATTTGTCCTGAGAGCAGGGGGGATGTTTTATTGTCACAGTTTCAATATTTTTACATAGGATGTTTCCATTGTGTTTATGTGTGTGTGTGTATATATATAAAGAGGGAATTTATATTCTTACTGTAACAAATGTGCTTGAAAAAATAAAAGTACAAAAATGTGTGCTTTCCTGTGGTCCAAACATCCCAAGGAAAAAGTAATTTTGGTGGCAATAATATCCAATGATATGGCACATGAGATTATTGATTCTTGCTCAGTTCCAATGGGCCATATTTTAAAACATTCCAACCTCTGTTGCGTAGTTTGTGAAGTGCCTTAATGTAGTGAAGAGGATTTTGTATGAGTCCCACACAGCGGGAAGGTTAATAGATTTCTGCTTTGGGCACATATTTAATGATTCAAACAGTGCCAGATCTAAATACCACTTACATGTGATGATTTAATTTGGCCCCCAGCATGTGGAGGTTAAGAAGCCTAATATCTCTTACTGGGCATATGATATATATGTGTGTGTGTGTGTGAGGCTTGAATGAATTTGAGGCTACAGAATAAATTTATCTTGCATTTCTTAAACACTGCAAACTAAATGCAGGAATAATGCCCATATTTCTAGAAATGCCATCAAACTTCCATAACGCTTCATCCTTTATTGAGTCAATGTAATTAATTCAAGGTTGTACAGAACATCTGGAGTCAAATCTTATCAGGGCACCAGTCAATGGTAGGGTGCCCTCAATATGCACATTAAAGCACACTGAACTAACTTAGTGCTGCCAATTAACTTGACATCAGCTAATCAGTCTTTATTGCAAATTAAGCCATTCATTGAATATGCCATCACAAGGTTTTAAAAGCAAACAAGGAAACATTTTCAAATAAACAGGAAATATAACAGCTATCAGTTACATGTTACAATTGTAGGCTAAAATGATATATAAGTACATAATAAGAGACAGCAATATGGTAGAATCAGGAATAGTGTGTGGTTCTTGCAGAAGAATAGCGTAAGAAAACTGTTTCAATCAAGTTGATATAAATGCAAGTAGAAAGATGTGGTGAAATAATGCTTCATCATTGGAGCTTGACAAACAGACTAAAAGAAAAAAGTCTAGTGACCAGGGGCCTCATACATAAAGCCATGCATAGGATGCACACTAAAACATGGCATACAGACAAAAGCGGAAATGTGCGTACACACAAAAAAATCCAGATGCATAAAATTGTGTTTATGCTAACTTCCACGTTCTTCCGCTATGTAAATTCCAGTCTGGTGAAATGTAATGCTTGTGCATGCACCTGCCGACCCTCCCAGACTCCTCCCAGTATTACGCCTCTTTGAATATGCAAATCAATATAAGTAGCCCTTTATGTTTTGAGTTCTGTGAAAAGACAATGACAAAAGCACAGAGGAAAAAGAAGAATTTCGGCAAATATCAAGTAGAGGCAAAGAAAAACTTATTATTTGTTGGTTTAAGCATTGATATGAACAACAAAAGGAAGTTGATCGAGTAATAGAGTGGCAGAGAAACTCGAAAGTTCAAGTTCAGAAAGTTGCACTGTGCCTGAAATGAAAAGAAGTGGTCAGATATCAAAGCTGCCATGAAAAGGCAAGTCATGGCCACTGTCTGAGTGTCATATGGAAGCGTATTAGGTTACAGAGAAAAGAAAAATAAAATAGGGACACAGTTGAAAAAAATGTCCAAATGTCAACTTTAATCTCGAAATTTCCACTTTAATCACGTAGTTTATTTTGTCATTAAAGTTGAATGTCATAAACTTCATCTACAAATTGTTTAATTTACTAGTTTCTCACATCCCATCGTAACTAAAGTAGCACGTTAAATGCTTCATATTCCATGTGTTTTTAAGTGCTTTATGTGTGTGAATCACTACGTGCTTTTTAAACGGGCTTTCTATTCTGCCGACAGGATACAAAATACATTACATTCATGATATTACAGATCTCTTAACAATTTAAATATTAAGATGTATACTTGATATCATTTTCATAATGATAGGAATTAAAGCATGTATTAAACATGGGGACACAGTGGCGCAGTATTAGCGATGAGCTGGTGCACTACCCAGAAATTGTTCCTGCCTCCCGCAAGATGCTTGCTGCACCATGCACGACCTTCAAAGAAATAATTTATTGCAGCAGTACTGTCTCTCTCAAACATACTAACCTCCAACTCCTGTCTTTCCTTTTCTTTCTCCAAGTAACCAATCACCACACGATCAGCTCTGTAATAGATGCCAAGCCATCTGTAAGCTTAGAACGCCGATTTCAAAACTTTTATGGAACATTGAAATATCTTCATAGTACATGTTTAATTATTCCATCCATCTATCCATCCAGGGTCACGCCAATCCCAGCAAGCATACAGCGCGAGGCAGGAACAATCACTGATTGGGGTGCCAGCTCATCGCTACCGCTGTCCACCGTGTCCTCACCTGTTTAATTATTAACAATATACATTATTTTAATGAAGTTTAAAACGTATTGTATAATATAATAAACATGCTTTACGGCATTTCATCTTAAAAATGATATCAAGAGCTCCAAGAAGATAGCGCTTGGAAATTTAAAACGACTCAGAAGCCAGTCGTCATCATATGTAAATACGCACTTTATAAAGTGGCTCAGGTTGTGCAATATTATAACTGTTTGAAGTGTTTGCCGTACTGTATGGGTGAATTTCAAATAGACTGTGCGGATGACTGAGACAGCGTGTGCTATATGCTGTATCCCGATAATCTGCTGTACAGCTGTGATTCCACACTCATATACAGTGGGCTAAATAGTCTGAGTGGTGCACTGACAGTGATAACGCTAAAGCAGCTACTGTATAGTATTTGACCATTCTATTATATGTTTACAGGTTGATTACAATCAGATGCCTTAAACTAATAAACGATATGCAGTTAATTTCAGTGTATTTGATAAAGCCATGTCAGGGAAGTAAATCTAAAAAATAAAGGGAAACCAAACAGGGTTTGATTCTGGGTGCTGCCAGTTTGCAAAACCAAGCGGAAAACGTGCGTATGCAAGGGATTGAGCTGGCATGAAAATGTACGTGGCTTTATGCCAAGTTTAGTTTTTATACATTGCAATGTGAGCGTGGAAACAGGTGTACGCAACATATTTGTGTGTGCGCACCATTTATACATGAGGCCCCAGGAGTTACAAAGCTACTGCAGAATATTTCTGGCAAAAAAGAAAACAATAAATAGACAAAGAAATAAATGAACACTGCAATGTCACAATAAATAAATAACATAAACATAGTATATGAATATAAATAGTGAAATGTATTATGAAATATAATGCTGTCACTTAATTCCTTATGTATTTATTTAATTATTTTTTCATTTGTTTATTTCAGTGAAACTGTATGCAACAATTCCTTGAAGAGAAATCTGTCATTTTCACCCATCAATGTGGAGGGAGTGGGCTCTAGTGAGTATTATTTTTTGATTGGTTATTCACTAATAGAGTGAATGTGAATCTTTGACACTTCAGATGCAGACTTCAGGCTCCTGATAATGAATTCAGGACTTCTTGAATAAAAGTAGCTGACATGACCAGTTATTCTCGGCAACTCATACCAAACCACAGATGTGCACAGTCACAACATTAAGGTTGTACTTTGCTTGCATTGTGAAGAATTTTACCAGAATTAAAGTGCAAAGTGAGTACTACTTTAATACAAGAACCACTGAATTCCTCATCCTCTCAGTTTGCATCTGAAGGGTCTGATGTTAATGTAGCACTTGTGTGGTGAAGATCTCTGTACGCTCTACTGATGAATCATCAATCAAAACACGGTACTTGCTAGAGCCCATCCTCTCAACTTTGACAGCTGAAAATGATAGTTTTCATTTCAAGGTGTATTTCAGAATGTGCGCGG
Organism: Polypterus bichir lapradei; assembly: GCA_026402145.1. Taxonomy (NCBI): domain Eukaryota; kingdom Metazoa; phylum Chordata; class Cladistia; order Polypteriformes; family Polypteridae; genus Polypterus; species Polypterus bichir. The sequence goes on from JANRMT010062854.1 coordinate 17,518,491, forward strand.
TGTCACTGAAGCAAATAAATGAAGAAATAATTAAAGAAATTTATAAGAAATAAACATTAAATAATACATTTTGTTGTTCTCCCCGTGTCTGCGTGGGTTTCCTCCGGGCGCTCCGGTTTCCTCCCACAGTCCAAAGACATGCAGGTTAGGTGGATTGGCGATTCTAAATTGGCCCTAGTGTGTGCTTGGTGTGTTTATGTGTGTCCTGTGGTGGGTTGGCACCCTGCCCGGGATTGGTTCCTGCCTTGTGCCCTGTGTTGGCTGGGATTGGTTCCAGCAGACCCCCGTGACCCTGTGTTCGGATTCAGCGGGTTGGACAATGGATGGATGGATAATACATTTTGTGGCACATTTGCGCTCATCCCTAATGTTATTATTATTTATTTATTGTCACATTTCCCACTACATCTATTTATTTGTGTATTTATTTAAGCTATACTGAAATATTCTTCCATACAAAACTGAATGAGCTCTCATAAAGAGTTACAAATGAATAACTGTAAGAAGGCTAGTACTCGAAGATCTCAGCTGTCTGACTTAAGTAACAATGACAGGTACTGTAATATGGAGTGTTAGGATAACAGCCTTCTAATTCAGAAGGAGATTTTTGAACATAATACTACTGCTTTGAACAAACCACTATTGCATACAGGTGGAGGGTGTAGCTGAACGTGACAAATGGAGACACGCTGATTGTGTTTGGTCTGGAGGTAGAATTTTGAACTTGCTGTAGTTGGTTGATACTCTGAACAAGATGAGAATTACAAAATACAGTTGACAGGTTATGAAGGCTTGACAGGTGTGTATATCTTTCTTGCCTGTGGGAGAAAAACTCATCCAGACACAGGTGAATGTATAAACTCTAAAAAAAAGTGTGCCCATGCTAGGATTTAAATCCAGAACTCCAGCTCTAAGAGACAGCAGCAATAACCACTGCATCAATTTCTACTGCCTTAGAGGATCTTTTTTTTTTTTTTAAGCAAACGACAAAAGAACACAATATTTTAATCTATTCTTTATGTCTCATTATTGAATCAATGATTGCTTGTGCCTGCTGATCTGTTTATTTGAACCAGTGAAAGAATGAGTGCTATAGTTTATTTTCAGTACCTAGTACGTATTTCCTGAGCTAGCAAGATATTTTAGCTGCCGTGTTATCAGCAAATCTAATGACTGAGTTCAATGTTCATGTACACTAATTGGGGAAGTGTTTATAGGAGTTTAAACAAGAACAATACATATACTTTTGGTTATTACTTGTAGAATAATTATTTATACTTTTACACACTGTCTATAGTAATAAAAAATAGCCAAGAGTATGTGTAAATCGTTTACAATAAAATATATGCTGCATTACAGGTTATTGAAGTAGAATAATAAATTCTGGTGTTTATGAAAATACTTTGATTCCCTTTTGTACAATCAATGAATGGCATTTCAGTGAAGATACATCTTAGCAATCACCACTTTTCATGTTTTTGTGAACAATCCTTAGTACTCCTTCATTTTCTGATAATAATTACATTGAATGTACTGGGGGATTCAGAAGAAACTTTCTTATCCATTCATACGGGACTGATGAACTCTGTAAGAGCTTTTCAGCACAGAGATTGTGCTCATGCAGCAACCAAGCACTTTCAATCTTCTTAAAAGAAAGACAGAATAAATGCATTATTGAGATTGAGTCCCCAATTAATTGTAAAGTGAAAAAGATTATTTTTAACTTGTCACTTCTCTAAGTCAAATTCCACTTTAGACCTGTTCTGTAATGACTCATTTTTAATTACTTATACTCTTGATTTGTCTCTGACAGGCTAAGAGAATTAAATCTTTCAAGTCTTGAGCAGACAAGGGTGTGCAGGGATATAATCTATAGTCAGGGATGAGCAAACATCGGTCCTGGAGAGCTGTACCGGCATCAGGTTTTTGTTCCAACCCAGTTGCTTAATCAGAAACCAATCCTTGCCAGTAACAGATCTTATTTAATGTTATCACTTGTCAGATCACTCTTATAGCATACATTTTTTCCTTTCCAAGAACATCTTCCAAATGATTTGAAGCCTTGAACTAATGAGAAATTCTCAGTCCTTTACTTCTTTTCTCTTCTGTTTCCTTCCAAATATTTTATTAACGGAAACAGTTCAAGACAAATACGCACGTGTCAGTAGAGACAAGTGAGATGGTGAACTGCTGGCTCCTTTGTGTTTTGCATCCTCTTGCTAACAAGGAGCAATTGAAAACAGCAAATGCAGCTGTTTAAGACTAAAATGAGCAATTAAGGGTGGGAAATCTAAACAAGCGAGACAAGTAAAATGAAGCATAGCAATGTTGCTTGAGCAGTAAGTGCTTTCTCACAGCAATAATTAACGTCCAGGATTGACGTTGCTCACCATTCGCAATTCTTGAAGACATTGTCAAAGCTAATCCAGCAGTTCTATTCAGTTAAATTGTAAATCACATATTAGTGAAAATTAGGGGGAAAGTGCTTCTTTACACTAAAAGTTATAGATTTCTGGAACAAACTACTGTTGAATCAGAAACCTTAACAACTTTTGAAAAGGCCTGAATGAGATATTGGCACAACTGAGTTATTAGCTAACCAAATAGTCTGGATGGATGGATTGAATGGTCTCTTTCAATTGTCAAATTTCTTATGTTCTTATGTTAGTTCATTGTAATGTATTTAATACCACCTGTTTATTCCATTAGTGCTGCTGCCTCACAGTTAGGGGACCCGAGTTCGCTTCCCAAGTCCTCCCTGCGTGGAGTTTGCATGTCCTCCCCATGTCTGTGTGGGTTTCCTCTGAGTGCTCCGGTTTCCTCCCACAGTCCAAAGACATGCAGGTTAGGTGCATTGGCAATCCTAAATTGTCCCTAGTGTGTGCTTGGTGTGTGGGTGTGTGTGTGTGAGTGTGCCCTGCCCGGGGTTTGTTTCCTGTCCTGTGTTGGCTGGGATTGGCTCCAGCAGACCCCCATGACCATGTAGTTAGGATATAGCGGGTTGGATAATGGATGGATGGATGTTTATTCCATCCATGTACAGTATCTGAGATTTCATTTTCTGGTGTTCTTTAATTTATTTTAACGTTTACTGGTAGCTAGACATACTGCCTCTGGTGTGTAGTTTAAATGAATATACCTGTAAAACCACGAGACACAAACAGAAAATGCAATACATTCTGGTAAAGAAAGCAATTGCTGGCACTGTGTGCACATTTATTGTACTGTATGTTGTTTTGCAATGCAATGAAATCTTTAAATAGTTAAGTAGTAGAAAACACAGTTAGTGCTCAAAGATTGACATTCTTCGAAAATTATCCCCTATAAACAGCACATGAAAGAGTTCATTGTCATCATCACTAGGGACATAAAACAAGCAAGGTATAATAAATACCTATGGAACATCAAAGAACATCTTTGCTTTGTTTCAAATCAAAAATATCCTTCACAAACAGCATCACCTTGCTTCTGTCTCTCCAAAAATTAAATAATTGGCAGGCACAAAAGGCCCTAGAAGGTGGTATTCAATGTCTGTAATCATATCATCCCCTTACTATGCTTATCACATTGTCTTGTTGTGTACCTTAGGTATTTAAAATGAAATAACATGTCAAAACCTGATACAAATGGGTAGTAATGTATTTCTGGATGAAAGATAATGAAAATGGTCAAATATTCCTTTCACATGAAAATTCTAAAGATACATTAAAGAAATTTAATTTAGCATAGCTAATAAAGAAACACACTTACTTTAATTATATCTGAATATAAATTATTTAGTCTTCTGCAAGCAAGAAATACTTTAAGGCAGTATGTTAAGTCCCAGAACTTTCACCTCAGAATGCTGGCATAACTATTCTGATTTAGCATGGTTTAGGTCCTGAATTTTTAATCCCCACCCTTCCACTGTAAGTATAGTGTTGGAACATTCTTTGCATGTGTTTTAGATTAATTGGTGATTCAAAACTGATACTGCTGGAGTGAGTGAATGTAGACACTGTGATGGACTGACACTCTGCCCAAGGCTGGATCCTGCCTGGTGGCTGATACTGCTGTAACACGCCCCTGTCATTTCTCTCCTAGGATTGTGCCTTTGGTGTGGTGACAGTGTGCTTGTATGCCGACATAATCTTTAGAGATATATTGTCCTGAGATTTGTGATATTAATAAATAGATATTAATTTATTAATATTAATAAATTAGATTTTTGAAGGATTTATTTTCGAACTTGAATTACTGAGCAATGAATTCAGTGAGCGTTTTTGTGATTTCAGTTCACACAAACAGGACTTTACGCTGTTCTCTTACAATGTTGAGAATATCCAAATGGAATTGACTGAACTGCAGTCAGATTCTATTCTGATGGCAAAATACAACGAAGTTGGTGTGTCAGGCTTGTATGCTTACCTGCCACCCTCATATGTGCAGATCCGTAAGTTGGCATCGAGAGTACTGTCTATGTTTGGAAGCACTTACCTTTGTGAGAAATTGTTTTCGTTAATGAAAGCTACCAAAACCCCACATCACTCAAGACTTACTGTCGAGCACCTTTCATCCCTCATAAAAGTTGCAGCTGCGCAAGATTTCAAGCCTGATATTGATGAACTGGTTACTAACAAGAGATGCCAAATGTCGGGACAAAAGGAACAGATCTCACACTGTAAGACTCCTATATAAGCAATGAATATAATATAATGAATATAATATAATAATATAAGGACCTTGCTAAGAGGCTAAGACTCTAATTGTACGCTGTTGTATGGAAATAAATTGCTTTTCTTTAAACTTTAAGTGTTACATTTTTTAAAGTCTTCAGTATTGGAAAGAAAGCTACAGTAACTTTGTATAATAGCATAATAGTATTTGTTACAGTGTGGCCCACTGACGCACGTATGGCAGTCAAAGCGGTCCGCCAATGGTAGTGAGTTTGACATGCCTGCACTAACCGATGACAGAGGTAACGGAATTTGTAAAGTTGAAAAAAGAGGCTTTCCATGCCATGATAGCAGTAAGGTTTCCAGATTTGACTGAGAACTACTGGCAAATCAAAACTCAGTGGCAGTGTTGGCTGTGGACACTGCAAAATAAAGAATGACATTAAGATAGGCTGGGAGAGATTGTGGTAAACCATTCATTGACTCAGGAGTTGTATGTGGATTTCTCCCAGGCTGTTTTCAACAAGGGTGGGGAAACATTGATCTCATCTGTAGCTATTGGTGAGGTATAGTAGTGAATCCTAAACCTTATGAATATACCCTCCTCAGATGAACCAGAAGTACCTAAAAAATGTCTACCAATAAGATACTCTAGATTGATCTGCGATGTCCTGGGTCAAACAATAGTGTGGACAGTGGATGTGCGTCAATGATTTGTTCTACAAGCTGGCATGTTAACTGTTCCACCAGATGATGAAATATCTCTTTGTAGTATTCCTTTTCTTGCCTCTGCCTAACAGGCCAGAAAAAAGTCAATTCTTGATCCACATGATCTAGGCTGCCCATTGTGCTATTGTAATCGACCACAGCACAAGGCTTCATAATCTGCTTGTTGACTTTTGCCTGTACAGTGACTGTAGCTGCATTATGTACAGTGCTAAGAAGACAGACATCTTTATTGTCCTTCTATTTCAGTGAAAGCACTTTACCCTTTTGCCAAGCTACTAGCACACCTCCCTGTAATTTAGCTCTGCCAAAGTCTTCAGGCATGCCACAACAGTTAGGACACACTGCTCCACATCCATCCGTCTTTCTTTGTGGCAAGATGTCAAATAGCTCTGGCAAAGTATAAAACCTTGATCCAGCAGAGCATATATCAAAGTCAGCACCGATGATGTACCAACACCGTACTGATTGTATTTCGGATCAAACATTGTCCCTTTCCCTGTGTACAGAACCGAATTCCAAATGTATCCCGTTTTAGATTCACAAAGCTTGTAAAGCTTTTTGCCAAATCTTACTCTTTTTGACACGATGTACTCTATCCATGACTGTCTGCCCTTATAAGCCACAAGACTTTCATCGATGCTAACATCATTGTCCAGAATGTAAATGCGCTGAAAGTTTACTACAATGACCTGGTATATCTCCCAAATTTTCTTCATTTTGGGTGCTGGATGGGTATTCTCATCAAAGTCTTCATTGTTGGTAAAGTGCAGATATCCATTCAAGTCTTAACTGTTGCTTTCAAGTGCGCATAAGCCTTGTGTTTGGTGTACAGGTATATAGTATGCATTATAGGGCTGCAGTTTCTTTAGTAATTCTTGGCTCCTTATTCATCCACTACAGAATTCTCCTACAGTAAATGTCCTAAACTATCTAAATTCTGGAATTAATTCATCTTACTTTGTATGTAATTTACCTTTTAACTTTCCTTATTTCTCCTTGACTGTCTCCAAAATTAAAAGTATTGTCCGAATTTATTTAATTTAGGCTTTGCTGCATCTGTTCATGTTTTGCCTTACTAAAATAAAATTTCCATTTTTACATATTCTTGTCCAAATAATGTGAAATTTATTTTGTTGTGATCATTTGATTCTACTGCAGAAACTGCCTTACAGTTAAGCTTAGGGCTGATTTAAATATTGCCCTTTTAAATTATAAAGCCTTAAATAGCCAAGGCCCTGTTTACTTATCTCAGCTTATCTTTACTTACAAACCAGGGCACAAACAGAAATCCCAAGATGCCAACCTACTTATAATTCAAAGGATTTATAAAGTAACAGTGGAAAGTTAAGCTTTTACTTATGGGGCCCCAAACCTGTGAAATGATCTGCTTGCTAATACAAGAGATGTCCTTTTAGTCTCAGCTTTTAAATACAGGCTGAAGACTCACTCCTTTAGTCTAGAATACCCTGACTAGAGCTGCTGATTAGCTGTGCATACTGTATTTTTGTTTGTTAGTTATATGTACAGAAATAATACATCAGGCCTAACCATTCACCAATTTGCAGAGTCTATGCTCTTTTGTGAATTTACCAATAAAGTGACACCAAGATTATATGTGTAGCCTGGAAATAGGTTTTAGTGAGTTGCAGGATCAGTTTCTGTGCACATCTGTTGGTCTTGGTTAAATTTTGTCACTTTATAAACTGTCAAAGATTATCTGTATCTGAAACATCTGCCTTGTGCCTTGGAAATTCAGTGAACGGCAGCTTTGAAAGTTGCTCAACACATTTATCATACCACCCACATTTATACTGCAAATGGTATCATAGTTTATCGTTTAAGCAAAATAATGACCAGTCACCCTATTGAGGGGAATTTTATTTTTAAATACCAGCTGAGATAACCACTACAACAGTTTTATGGACATCATGGATGGATGGATGTATTACAACAGATCTGAAGAAGCTCTGCCAAGTAACATATTGGTTTTCTATGTCAAGACCTAAGAAATATTGGAGAGCTTGAATTTATAATAATTTACATAACATAACTATGAAACACATCAGTTTACACTGACTTGAATAAAAAGAATTACCAAATTATACTAAACAAGCATAGCCAAATGCCCGTTTATTAAAGCATGGTTAGCAATACAATGGCAAGTCCTTCTGTTTAGATTGTGTCATACATTTACAAATCTCTGTTCACCAAACATGCGTTACATCCCTTTTTTTTTGTTGCCTTTTTTGACCAGACATTCTAGCCCTTACAGATGTCTTTCGCTGTGCTTCTTGTCATCTTTCTTTGACATCCCAGCCCTGCAGTTGATGATGGACGACATGACACACTGATGTATGCTGCACCATTTACTGTCTTATGCTGGCCAGTTGCATTGTTCATTGGATGTTCCAGTGTTTTTGTGGATGCCAAATGACATTACGTCCCAGCAAGACACTGACGCAGGATGGAGGTACCTTTTATCGTTTTATATATAGAGAGAGAATACGTGGATAGATAATATTTTGAGAACACCTGCGGGGCTCTGGGATTCGAACTCAAGAACCTGGATTGGAAAGAAACTAGTGCATAAAGGTTTATTTTATTATTTCAGTTTGCTTGTTCTACTTCCAGTATTCAAATGATTTCTTCTTTTATTAAACCACTTTGACTTTGAATCATTCAGATGCTTTTTCTTATCCATGTGCAGGTTCCAAGTATTTTAATTTTCTGAAGTGGGATCCTTTCTCTGTAATGTTGTCAATCAATGTAAGTCTCAGATTGAGTCCACAACAACAAGTAATTCTCTTGAAGTAGTCAAAATTGTCTTTCTCTGCTCCTCAGCAGGCTTTACAGAGCATTTAGACATATTTCACTTAGCTGCCTTCTGCAACAGTGTTGGTTCTTACTGGAATACATCTTGCCAACTAACTGTACATCAGATAGAGTTAATGAAGGGCTGCATCAGAATACCTTTTAAAAGGAAAAAATTAAGGTTACTCCAAAGCAAAAAAAAAAAAAAAAGAAAATAGAAAAGACAGAAATAAATCAAGCAAGCTTTTGCCCTTCTGTTCTACATGAGTTTTCTGTGACAGGTGTAACAGTCCAGTCAAATGCACTAGCTGCCACTCTGGCCAGAGTGCGCTCCTCTTCTTGACTCATAGAGTGAGTAAAAAACCAATAAGAGTAGTGGAATTTCACAAGTGGTGTCCCAGACCTGCTTGTTTGGTAGCCTCCCACTTATTCTATGCCTCTTATTGTCTCTTCACGGTGCCAGACTGGAGTCAAGCTCAACAGGGTCTTACCTCCTCACCATTTTGGCTGTATATCGTTCGAACTGTGTTACATCTTATGAAGGCTGAAAGATTTTGCCTCTAACTTCCCTTTGTACGTTTTCAGCATGGAATTAACCTCAATAGTACCTTTTTTCAAACTGCATGTCAGACAAACATTCTTGCTGCTGTTATTTTTGTTCCTTCTACTTCCTTCTCCTTTAATAACTAATAGCAAGTTTGTTTACTTACATTTCTTTAATCTTAAATCTGCAGTGTACAAGGAAACTTTTGACGTTTTTAGGCAGTTAAAAGTGATAGCTCAAGGAGAGGACTGAAGCTATAGGAAAATGTTTGCTTAAGCATTTACTTTCCTCTCTTTTACAGTTAACAAAGTACATACTCAATAAAATGCTGCATTTATAATCTTTATACTTTGCACATTAAAGTAATTCATGTGATGATAAATGCACAAAATTGAAAAATATAAAATTATACATTGTGCTTTCTGCAGACTAAAAATGTTTCATTTCTCTGAAGTGATTAAAGGTGTTGTGCTGCAGATAATAAATCTGAAATATGGAAAACTCAAGCTGGCAACATGAAATAGTAATGATGTTTGATATTCCTTAAAAAATGATTATTTTAATAGATTAATAGATTTCTGCTAAGTTGATATACCTGTATATAGCATAGTAAATGTCAATAAAAACAAGTTCAAATAATAGAGTAAATGAAAATAAAAGTTAAAGGTATGAAAGGTATTATGTTTGATAGAGTATAGAATATTTCTGAACCAGGCTTAGCAGTAGTGATAAGCGGTAGACTGGTAATCAATAAATTCCATCGACTGAAATTCTAGGTGTAAACCGTAGGAAGCACTCCTGTAGAGTTCCTAAGCTCAGTATAATACTAAAACAGACAACATATGAAGCTGGAATACTTTACTAGAAATTAACACAGATGCGGAAATGAAGCAGCAAAAAAAAAAAGACAAAACAAAAACCCTGTAGCTTCTCTGGGGCTACCTAAATGGGACTGCCCACCTGCCTATTCACCAGGCATGCCACTCCATTAACATCTTCACCTTCTATTCTATTCTATTCTATTCATCTCTATTATGCCCTATTCTGCCAGATCATCCCTGATCTCTACACTTAACTAATCAATGCTACGGACTACATTTTAAGTTCTACCACAGGGTTACTTCCAGGATTACTTCTGGAATTAATTCATGGGTCAGGAATAATTTGTACATGTGTTGGTATCATCTTCCCAGAGTTTAATTTGGCAGCCCTTGATACTTCTGTAGTACCAAGCCTACATTTACAGGTGTAGGCCAAAGCTGTACACCAGCCAGTTAAGAAAGCAGATTTAACAGGGTTGCAGGCATTCAGCTGCACAGAACCTCCACTTGCATTCCTAAATAATTGACTGATCTCCAGCTTGTAGTAGTATCTGTCTGTACTTCATCTGACATCAAAGGTGTAAATCACAGGTGACCTGACATTTCTGTAGAGGCCCCTTTGCAGACATCTTCAGCCAGAAGGCATGAAATTGACTCAAGCAATGACAAAGTTCTAAAATTCAAAGGATGACAACTAAGAACCCACCTATTAGAAGACACTGGTTTTGTAAATGGAAGTGACTTTAATCCAATCAGGAGAAGGTTCAACCTTCCTTTAAAATCACATTTACTCCATCTGTTGAGGTAGAAAAAAAATCTCTAGCTCACACTGAACTCCTTGAGATTCTCTCAAGCCACTCTCTCTGGGATCCATTTAGGGAGGGGGAACTTTCCAAAATGATTTTCTAAAATCTTCTCTGAAACTAAAAGCTATGAGCCTCTAGCTTGAAGAGCCGAATTCAGCAAACTCTAATCTTTATGCACCAGAAGCTAAGACCCAGTCTGTCAAGCCAAAGCCATGTGCCAGTATTCTGACGAAGCTGAGAAGTAGCCATCACTTCAAGAAGGTAACTTCAGCATCTACACTGTTGTGCCAGAAAGAGAAATGCTTTTCCCTAAGATGAAGACAGCACAGCAAAGGGCCTAATAGCAGAAAGTAAGCTGAGATAGCAGCACATTTTCTGACAAGGATTATGCATTAGAAAACGAGTGCAGAATCTTCCATTTGAACTTGGAGCAACAACAAAGCAACAACTCCACACAACATCGGACATCATCATTAAAGACTTGGTATTGTAAACTACCAAGATCTTTATCTTGTGCCAAGATAAAGAAGAACTCTAAATACCAGTAAACAGCCAGCCTATATATAAAAAGTCTATTCTGTCTGCCTCCAGTCTTATATGTTATTAGGAACACCTTACTAGTACCAGGTTGGACCGTCCTTTTGTCCTCAGAACTGCCATTATTCTTGGTGGTATAGATTCAACAAGGAGCTGGAAAGATACTTCAGGGATTTTGGTTTATACTGACATGACAGCATCATGCAGTTGCTGCAGAATGGTTGGCTGCGCATTCATGATGTGAATCTCCCATTCCAATACATCCCAAAGGTGCTCCATATATGATTGGGATCTAGTGACTATGGAGGCCTTTTGAGTACAGTGAACTCACTGTCATGTTCAAGAAACTAGTTTGAGATGATTTCAGCTTTGTCACATGGTATGTTATCCTGCTGGAAGTAGCCATCAGAAGATGGATACACTGTGGTCATAAAGGGATGGACATGGTCAGCAACAATAATCTAGTAGCCTGTGGAATTTAAATGATGCTCAATTGGTACTAAGGGGCCCAAAATGTGCCAAGAAAATATCCCCTACACCATTACACTACCAACAAAAACCTGAACCGTAGATACAAGGCAAGATGGATCCATGCTTTCATACTGTTGAAGCTAAATTCTGTCCCCACCATCCAAATGTTGCAGCAGAAATTGAGATTCATCAGACCAGGCAACATTTTTCCAATCTTAAATTGTCCAATTTTGGTGAGCCCATGCGAACTGGAGCCTCAGCTGCCTGTTCTTTGCTGATAGGAGGGACAACCGGTGTGGTCTTCTGCTGCTATAGCCCATCTCCTTCACAGTGCGATGTGTTGGGTGTTCAGAGATGCTTTTCTACATACCTCAGTTGTAACGAGTGGTTATTTGAGTTACTGTTGCCTTTCTATCAGCTCGAACC
>JANRMT010062854.1:17540290-17587158 GCA_026402145.1 Polypterus bichir lapradei
ATATATATATATATATTTACAGTATATTATAAATCTAAAATGATTGCTAAAAATCTTGCAAGTTAGTATTTCTAGCCATATGTTACTAATAATGAACAGCATATGGTTTCTTGTGAGCCTCAAAAATTAAGATAGAACTATTAATCACAGTCTGGTGCACTAGTTGGACTTGGGACATCACAAATGAGTAATTAGAATGATGGGGATTGGCATGAGCTAGGTGTTTTGTCTTTTATATTTGATTTTAATGCTCTTTGAAATGCATCAAAAGTCCTATTTTGGGAGCTAAACATTATTTGTAAACAAGTATGATAGAAGGCCTGCAAGATAAATGAACCCATCTCCCACATTGACAAGGATTTTGAAAATGTAAAATGTTAGCATTTTGTGACATAACATATGCATCCAAATAAAAGCTGTTACTTATTTTCTGTAAAATAGCTATAGTATTAAATTATTGCCTAATGAAGACATCTGTGATAGTATTAGTAAATGCTTTATGAAAGATAACTCTTTTGATGCATCCAGTTTAGACTTGTTTAATATTAAGTCATAAGAACCCAATAGTGGGCATTTTATTTTAACAACCGCAATGCTTGTTTTTATTAACTGTATGCTCCCCTGAACTGTTTTAAATAAAGCAAATGTCTTTTTCCCAGCAAGCCTACTGTGCAAGGCAGGAAACAATCACTGCTGGGATATTTTCTGGCTGCCCCACGGCCCTACTCAGAATAAAGCTAAATGAATGGCTGGATGGATATATCCCCCCTCGGCAGACTCTGCATTTGCAACAGACACAGTGTATTCTGTAAATAACAAATTTACTGATTTTTCCAGTGCTTTTATTATAATATCTGGGGACTTTAACCATGTTTCACTTTCCTCCACCCTCAACAATGTTTTCCAGTTTATAGAGTGTAAAACTAGAGAAAAGGGACCCTGGACTTATTGTATGCCAATGTTAAAGAGGCATATAACTCAGTCGCTTTTAGGGAATCAATTCCCGGGCTCCCAATTACTGGGAGCCCAGGATTCCCGGACATTTTTCATTCCTGCATTACCGGGAATGAAACTGCTGTAATTCCTGGGAAACTGGGAATGGCCAAGCTCACATATATAGTAAAAGTGCTAAAATTGATCAAGAAATAACAGAGCTATAGTTGAAAATAATTAAGTGGCACGGTTTTTTGGCCCACAGTGTAGTGTGTTGCTCATTAATTCAGTCAACAGCAGACCAGCAGTAGTCAGTTATGAGGGGCCAAACAGGCCATAAATCTTATATTTCTGTGTATAATCTATTGGTTTACGTGTGAATACTATTGGTTTATAAATATTTACTATCGGTTTGCGTGCATACTTAATTGGTTTGCATGCGTACAATACTAGTTTCATTCATATGAACTATATTGGTTCGAGTCCGTATATTATCAGTTTGTGCGTGAACTATATCCTTTGTATGTGCATACCACTGGTTTGCATATGAACTATATTGATTTGCGTGTGTATATCACTGGTTTCAGTACGTTTGTTATTGGTTTGTGAGTGAACTGCATTTGTTTTCGGTTGAATGTTATCGGTTTGCGTATGAACTATATTGGCTTGCGTTCTGTGACGGTCTAACAATGGATTTGCGTATGCACTATATTGGTTTCATGCACATCATATACTGGTTTCATGTGGGTAACCTGTCGATTTTGCGCTTGAACTCTATTGGTTGTATGTGTGCACATGTCGGTTCCGCGTATGAAACATATTGGTTATGCGTACGCACCCTATCGCAACTCTGTGTATGAACTATATCAGTTCTGCTTGTGAACTATATTTGTTGTTTATGTGATCTTCAGCAGAAATGGGTGGGGCAAGAAACAGGAACTCAAGTGCCAGTAGAGTCATGGAGTGTAAAGACATGTGTCTGGGAGACGCATCTGCGTTTAAACGGCACTATATAATTTTTCCGCACCATACTTTTGTGAAAGGACTTGGTGGTAATTATTACTATTTAACAGAATCTACCATTGAATCTGTAATAAACACAAGGCTGAAATTAGGTACGTATTCGGCTGTCTTCTTATTCGGTCCCATCTACATGCTTGCTTGCAGCCCGCAGCTGTACTTGTTCACACAGTATTTGCAAAACTGTTACTTATTCTAAAGGCAACATATTCAACATTTACGATTGACGTATTTATGCAACATAACATTTAGTTACTACTAGTTAGATTTATTATGCCCGGCGACCCCGCACCGCGCCGCACAGACAGGTGAAGTGACTTGCTCAGGGTCACACAGTGTCAGTCCCAGGACTTGAACCCACGAACAAAGGGTTGAAAGTGCAAAGCCCTAACCGCAATGCTTGCACATCTATAAAGTGTATATTAATTGACTAAACGTGTCAATTCTTTCAAAAACTAAACATTTAACATTTAGGACCTGCATGGGTCAGTTACATCATATTGGGCCACATTACGTTTCACAGTTTTGTGAAAAGGCAGATGCGTTTTTTAAGATGCAGCGGAGTTTTGCTCAGCCCAGTGCGAGTATCAGGGTGAAACTGACAAAGTATTCCCATTTCAATATCAGATAAATGGGATTTACTGTGATATTTAATGGGCACTGTAAAGTGTTAAATGACGTTGGGCCACCTTAATTTTCATAGTTTTGTGACATTGGCATATATAAATTTGTCCAGGACAGATTCTTTTGTTAAATTAGAGTCTTACAATTTTGACCTGCGCAGGACCAAAATGTAGAATATTTATTTTTTCAAATAATGGATCAGTCTGTAATGATGCCGATTAATGTACACGCTGTAGAATATTTTTGCCTTGCTGTTATAATAGAATGAGGAGCTGCTTTGCAAAAGCTGTGTGAATAAGTAACTGACTGCAAGCTTATACTGGGAGTAGCTGGGAGTGAATAAAATGCCAGCCAAATGCGTACCTAACTTCAGCTCTGTGATCATTTCAGAATTAAGGGAAAATACTGGTAAAAAGAATTACCACCAAGCCCTTTCACAAACATACAGTGATGTGCAAAAGTATTCTATCCCTTTAAAAGTCATCCTAATTTTCTACATGACAAAAGATTTGTCCACATATTTATCCATTTGGTATTTTTAATGTGAAACTCTTGTGCTGTAACAAAACGATATCAAACTCCAAATAACTTAACTAAAGAAAAACTGACAAGTGATTGTTTGCCTAAGTATTCAAGCCCAACATATTCATACTTTGTCAAGAACCGTTTTGCTGCAGTAACAGCCTTCATTCTTTTGGGGTATGTAAATATGCCCCAGTTCTGCACTTTGCTCAGTCGTGATTTTTCCCTAGTCCTCTTGGCATTATTCTTGGGTACCCTCTATGTTGGTGGGATGGCATCTCTGAACAGCAATTTTTAAACAGTTCCCCAGATTCTCAACAGGGTTAAGATCAGGGCTTTGACTTGGCCATTCTGAAACATTCACCTGTCTGTTTTTGAGCCATCCCAGTGTCACTTTGGTCTAATGCTTAGGGTCATTGTCATTTTGAAAGATGAATGTTCTCCCGAGCTTTAAATTCATAGCAGACTGGAACGAGTTCTCCTGCAATATTGTGTGGTATTTGGGCCCATCTATTGTCCCTTCAACTCTGACAAGATTCTCAGTCCCAGCACATGAAAAACATCCCCATAGCAAGATGCTGCCACCACCATATTCCACTGTAGGTCTGGTGTTTCTTGTGGCATGGGCAGTGTTTGCTTTATGCCACACATTCTGTACCTCTTTGAAGTCTGAGAAAAAAGTTCTGTTTTAGGTTCATTTGACCATAAATCCTTCTCCCCACATTTAACTGGAAAAACGCCATATGTGCTTTTATGTGGACCATCTTAAGGAATGGCTTCTTTCTTGCCACCCTTCTGTAGAGGCCTGTTTAATGGAGAGCTCTTGAAATTGTGGACCCCTGCACCTTCACTCCAGTTTCAGCCACAAAGCATTGCAAACATCTGAGAGTGATGGTTGGATTTCTAGTTTCCTCTCTCTCCAGTTGATGTCTAACTCTGATGTTCAGTCTTGAGGGACGGCCTGTTCTGGTAAGAGTCTGGGTGCTGTGATGAACCTTCCACTTTCTGATGATGGATCCAGTAGTGCACAATGGGACATTCAACTCTTGATATTTTATAGTTATATCCTGCTACCTTGTCCCGCAGGGGACTGTACTTTCTCCGGTCCTGTTCAGCCTATATACATCAGACTTCCAATACGACTTGAAATCCTGCCACATGCAAAAGTTCGCTGATGACACTGCTATTGTGGGCTGCATCAAGAGTGGGCAGGAGGAGGAGTACAGGAAGCTAATCAAAGACTTTGTTAAATGGTGCGACTCAAACCACTTACACCTGAACACCAGCAAGACCAAAGAACTGGTGGTGGATTTTAGGAGACCCAGGCCCCTCATGGACCCCGTGATCATCAGAGGAGGCTGTGTGCAGAGGGTATAGACCTATAAATACCTGGGAGTGCAGCTGGATGAAAAATTGGACTGGACTGCCAATGCTGATGCTTTGTGTAAGAAAGGTCAGAGCCGACTATACTTTCTTAGAAGGTTGGCGTCCTTCAACATCTGCAATAAGATGCTGCAGATGTTCTACCAGATGGCTGTGGTGAGCGCCCTCTTCTACGCGGTGGTGTGCTGGGGAGGCAGCATAAAGATGAAGGACACCTCATGCCTGGACAAACTTGTTAAGAAGGCAGGTTCTATTGTAGGAATAAAGCTGGACAATTTAACATCTGTAGCAGAGCGACGGGCACTAAGAAAACTCCTGTCAATCACGAAGAATCCACTGCATCCACTGAACAGTGTCATCTCCAGTCAGAGGAGTAGCTTCAGTGACAGACTTTTGTCGCTGTCTTGCTCCACTGACAGACTGAGGAGATCGTTCCTCCCCCACACTATGCGACTCTTCAATTACACTTGGAATTTGACTTTGGAAATGTTTTGTTACAGCATAAGAAAAAATACGGAATGAATAAATATGTGTACAAATATTTTGTCTTGCATAAAATTATGACAACTTTCAAGGGGATTGAATAGTGTTGCATGCCACTGTATGTTTGTGAAAGGGTTTGGTGGTAATTATTTTTAAGTTTGGTTCACATTCAGCTGCCTTTTTATTCACTTCTAGCCACATCCAGTATACAGGTGCTGGTCATAAAATTAGAATATCATGACAAAATTGATTTATTTCAATAATTCAAATCAAAAAGTGAAACTTGTATATTAGATTAATTCATTACACACAGACTGATGTATTTCAAATATTTATTTCTTTAAATTTTGATGATTATAACTGACAACTAATGAAAGTCCCAAATTCAATATCTCGGAAAATTAGAATATTGTGAAAAGGTTCAATATTGAAGACACCTGGTGCCACAATCTAATCAGCTAATTAACTCAAAACACCTGCAAAAGCCTTTAAATGGTCTCTCAGTCTAGTTCTGTAGGCTACACAATCATGGGGAAGACTGCTGACTTCACAGTTGTCCAAAAGACGACCATTGACACCTTGCACAAGGAGGGCAAGACACAAAAGATCATTGCTAAAGAGGCTGGCAGTTCACAGAGCTCTGTGTCCAAGCACATTAATAGAGAGGCGAAGGGAAGGACAAGATGTGGTATAAAAAAGGTGTACAAGCAATAGGGATAACCGCACCCTGGAGAGGATTACGAAACAAAACCCATTCACAAAACCGTGGGGGAGATTCACAAAGAGTGGACTGTAGCTGGAGTCAGTGCTTCAAGAACCAACACGCACAGACGTATGCAAGACATGGGTTTCAGCTGTCGCATTCCTTGTGTCAAGCTACTGTTGAACAAGAGACAGCATCAGAAGCGTCTCGACTGGACTGCTGCTGAGTGGTCCAAAGTTATGTTCTCTGATGAAAGTAAATTTTGCATTTCCTTTGGAAATCAAGGTCCCAGAGTCTGGAGAAAGAGAGGAGAGGCACAGAATCCACGTTGCTTGAGGTCCAGTGTAAAGTTTCCACAGTCAGTGATGGTTTGGGGTGCCATGTCATCTGCTGGTGTTGGTCCATTGTGTTTTCTGAGGTCCAAGGTCAACGCAGCCGTCTACCAGGAAGTTTTAGAGCACTTCATGCTTCCTGCTGTTGACGAACTTTATGGAGATGCAGATTTCATTTTCCAACAGGACCTGGCACCTGCACACAGTGCCAAAACTACCAGTACCTGGTTTATGGACCATGGTATCCCTGTTCTTGATTGGCCAGCAAACTCACCTGACCTTAACCCCATAGAAAATCTATGGGGTATTGTGGAGAGGAAGATGCAATACGCCAGACCCAACAATTCAGAAGAGCTGAAGGCCACTATCAGAGCAACATGGGCTCTCATAACACCTGAGCAGTGCCACAGACTGATCAACTCCATGCCATGCTGCAGTAATCCAGGCCAAAGGAGCCCCAACTAAATATTGAGTGCTGTACAGGCTCATACTTTTCATGTTCATACCTTTCAGTTGGCTAACATTTCTAAAAATCCTTTTTTTGCATTGGTCTTAATTGATATTCTAATTTTCCGAGATACAGTACTGAATTTGTGTCTTTCATTAGTTGTCAGTTATAATCATCAAAATTAAAAGAAATAAACATTTGAAATACATCAGTCTGTGTGTAATGAATGAATCTAATATACAAGTTTCACTTTTTGAATGGAATTACTGAAATAAATCAACTTTGTCATGATATTC
This sequence comes from Polypterus bichir lapradei, assembly GCA_026402145.1. Taxonomy (NCBI): domain Eukaryota; kingdom Metazoa; phylum Chordata; class Cladistia; order Polypteriformes; family Polypteridae; genus Polypterus; species Polypterus bichir. The sequence goes on from JANRMT010062854.1 coordinate 17,547,035, forward strand.
TAATTTTATGACCAGCACCTGTAAGTTTGCAGTCAGCTACTTATTCATAAACCAGCTTCTTCTTCTATATTAACAGCAAGGCAAAATATTCTACAGTGTGTACATTAATCCGCAAACTGATCCATTATTTGAAAAAATAAATATTCCAGATTTTCAACCAAAACTTGAACGGGCTGAAAATGTTAAAATCATCTTTAACAATGGAATCTGTCCTGGACAAGTTTATATTATGCCAATTAATATACACGTTGTAAATGTGCAAGCATTGTGGCGTAATGTTTAAGACTGCACTTTTAAACTGAGTTTGTGGGTTCAAGTCCTGATAATGACACTAGGTGACCATAAGCAAGTCACTTCACCTGTCTGTGCGGCGCGGGTGCACTGGGCGAATCTAACCAGTAGTATCTAAATGTTGTATGTTGGATAAGGGCATTAGTAAATGTAAAATATGTTGCCTTCAGAATGAATAACTAGTTTCAAAAGTTGTGTGAAAAAGTACTGTGGTGAGCAAACATGATCCTGGAAGCAAATAAGAAGACGGCCGAATACGTACCTAACTTCAGGCTTGTGTTCATTGCAGACTCAAGGGTAGATTCTGTTAAATAGTAATAATTACCACCAAATCCTTTCGCAAACATATTGTGCAGAAAAAAAAATATAGTGTCGTTTAAACGCAGATGCATCTCCTAGCCACTTGTCTTTAAACTCCATGACTCTACCGGCCCTTGAGTTCCTGTTTCTTGCCCCGCCCATTTCCTCTGAAGATCACGTGAACAACTAATATAGTTCACACGCAGAACCGATATAGTTCATACACAGAGTTGCGATTGGTTGCGCACGCATAACCAATATGTTTCATACGCGAAACCGACATAGTGTGCACATACAACCAATAAAGTTCAAGCGCAAAATCGACGGTTACCCACATGAAACCAGTATAAGACGTGCATGAAACCAATATAGTGCATACGCAAATCCATTATTAGACCGACACAGAACACAAGCCAATATAGTTCATACGCAAACCGATAACATTCAACTGAAAACCAATGCAGTTCACTCACAAAACAATAACAAATCATACTGGAACCAGTGATATACACACGCAAATCAATATAGTTCATATGCAAACCAGTGGTATGCACGTACAAACGGATATAGTTCACACACAAACCAATAATATGCGGACTCGAACCAATATAGTTCATATGAATGAAACCAGTATCGTACGCACGCAAACCAATTAAGTATGCACGCAAACCAATAGTAAATATTCATAAACCAATAGTGTTCACACATAAACCAATAGATTACACACAGAAATATATGATTTATGGCCTGCTTGGCCCCTCATAGTCAGTCTCCCGGCTCAGTGGACTGGGAGGAGTCCGCAATCTGCAGCTCACGAATGCCAGGACGGGGCAGACTTCATTCACGTGGGGCAGACTTCATTGACGTCTGTCAGACAACAGCTTTGAACAGCTACTTGAAATTGCAATGCATCAGTCTGTTGCATCCGCATTATCTATGCCAAGAAACTTGCCATCACAAAATGATGACAAGAAACTGGATGCATCAGTAAAAGCTGAAATGGCTGTGTTTCAGAGCAACGGCAAGCGCAGGCGTTGTTTAGAACAAGTGTATTAGTATCTGATGACTGTGCCGCCTGCTTCAGTAGAGGCAGAGCGTGCTTTCTCAGCGGCTGATTTACTCTGCACGAATGTGCACTCTCGCCTCTGCATGCTGGACACGTTGTGCTTTCTACGCTCTTATTACCGCAACTAACTAGATACATGACAGCATGAACTGCTTGTAGATAAGGTTAGTCTTTTATTGGTGTCAACATATTGCAGTAGTTTTATTAAAAAATAAGTGTCGGTTGTTCTAAAACCGTTCACATGTGAGATGCTCGTGCACTGTGTCATCCCCGGGAGCGTGGGATTCCCGGGAATGGATAACCCGTCCGGGAATGGATTCCCTAGTCACTTTGCCACCTTTAGGCCAGTTGTACCATAATTTGGTACAGCTCATACCTGTACAAACTGACTGGGATATGCTTTGTGAGGCACATGGCCAGGACATAGACAGATTCTGCCACTGTATCACAGACTACATCAAGTTCTGTGTGGAAAACATAGTCCCCAAAAAGACAGTGCACTGTTTCCTCAACAACAAACTATGAATCACAAAAGACTTAAAAGCCCTATTGAATAGGAAGAAGAGAGCCATCCGGTATGGAGATAAAGATGAAATAAAGCAGATGCAGTCAGAACTGAAGTAGCAGCTCCGAAAGGGGAAAGGCCACTACAGAAGCAAGCTTGAGCCCAAGTTACAACAAAATGACATGAAGGAAGTGTAGAAAGAGTTGAGGACTATCACTTGCTACAAGTATGCTGTAAAATATGGTGAGGCAAGGAACAAAAGTAGAGCTAATGAACTGAACCAGTTCTTCAACAGGTTTGTCTCATTCTTGTCAGTACAGCCCTCCCCCAACACTTTTACCCTCTGTGATCAAGCTAAGGAAGTTCTATAATCCCAACTGCCATCTGCACCTTGCACAACCTTCCCCCACAATGATATCCCACCTGTGGCCTCTACCCCCATACACCCCCTGGATTGTGTGTCTCTGCTGATGAAGTGAGGAGAGAACTGGGAAAACTCAGCATGAACAAAGCTTCAGGGCCAGACAGAATTAGCCCCAGTGTGCTGAAAACATGTGCTAACCAACTCTGTGGGGTCCTACACCTGTTCTACCTTTCTCCAAATTTGCAGAAGTTTCCCCAGCTGTGGAAAATATTGTGTGTGATACCAATGCCAAAGAAAGGTATTCCAGTGATCCCAAGGACTTCATACCAGTTGCTCTTACTTCATACATCATAAAGACCTTTTAGGGGCTGGCCCTGAAACAGCTATGGCCCCTGGTTTCTGAATATCTGGATTATCTGCAGTTTGCCAGACACATAAAGATATGGAAGATGCTCTTATCTATATGCTCCACAGAACCCGCTCCCACTTGGACAAAGTCAGCACCACAGTCAGGATAATGTTCTCTGACTTTTCCAGTGCTTTTAACACCACTCTGCCTCATCAACTGGGAGAAAAACTCAAGGCTTCGCATGTTGATGCCCCCATAATCTCCTGGATGATGGACTACCTGGTCAACAGACAACAGTTTGAGGGACTGTGTGTCAGAAATTGTGGTGTGTAATACTGGAGCACCTCAAGGAACTGTCCTGACTCCCTTCCTATTCGTCCTGTACACAACATGTTTCCAGCATAATACCAGTGCTTGCCATCTACAGAGGTTTTCAGGTGACTCGTCCATCATAGGCTACACTAATAATTGGGATGAGTCAGAGTAAAAGAAGGTTGTGGAGGACTTAGTCTTGTGGTGCAGGGACTACAACTTGCAACTCAACATCAGCAAGACAAAAGAGCTGGTGGTGGAGTTTAAGTGTGCCAAGGAGCTTCTGGGACCTGTCACCATCTAGGGCAAATATGTGGAAGTGGTGCAGAACTACAAGTACATAGGTGTACATATAAATAACAAATTGGACTGAACTGACAACACAGTGGTGCTGTATAAGAATTGCTAAATCAGTTTGCACTTGCTATGGAGACTCAGGTCTTTTGATGTGTGCAGCAAGCTATTGCTGTGGTCTTTTGGGGAAGCAACTTCAGCTTAGTTAAGCAACTTGAAGCACACTGCCTGAATAAACTCAGGGAAGCCTGTGTCATCTCAGGACAAACCTTGGACACATTGGAAACTGCTGTAGTAAAGAGGATGGTGGCAAAATTGGACATCATGAAAAATCTCCTCCATTCCCTCCAGGAGGTACTCTCTTGGAGCACTTTTAGCCACAGGCTCATTACACCACGGTGTGGTATGAAGTGCCTTGGGGGGTTTTTCTGCACACTGCTTTCAGGCATTTCAATGCTTCCTTCCGGGGCACTCATTAAGTTTATTTTGAAATATCTGAACAATATAAATTTCTTTCTTTTTTACATATCAGCTGACTGATTGGCTGTATTATTTGTCCTATAAGTCTGTATCCTTGCTTTTATGTGAAGGCTACGTGTATGCAAATTTCCTCTTGGGATTAATAAACCAAAGTTGCCATTGAGCCGTGCACCGCGACTCCTCTCGATGATATCCAGGGTGCCCTGCGAGATGAAACACCTCCTTCTGGGAACACCGGTAACACCAACACAACCCTCAGCAACCTTCAGGGTCTTGTCACGGAAGGTCTCCCCATCACATTAGGATAGGCAGTCGTATCCAAATCTGAAAGTTCCTCACACAAACTGCATGCAAACTCATTGGAAACAACCTGGTCTTGGAGTCTGGCCAAGTCCAGGCTCATTTGCCTAGTAGGTGGTAACCTACTGGACCTAAGTTGGATCCTAAGAGTAGCAACAACAAGTCTGTGTTCAGAATTCACAAACTGGGCACTTCTGTAGACCCTGCACTTTTGCAAGAGCCTCCAGCGTCTGCCCACAAGGATGTGATCGATCTCCTTCAACGCACCACCAGTATTGGAGTACCAAGTCCAACAATGCGGTTCAGGGCGCTGGAACCAGGATCCAACAATACACAGCCCCTGACCTTTTGCAAAGTCAAGGAACATGGAGCCACTTTCACCACGGTCACCAGACCCATGGGGACCGAGACAATCCTCATAGCCAGCCCTGTCAGTGCCAGTGGTTGCATTGAAGTCACCCATGACCAGAGGAGTGTCACCCTGTGGGCACCCATCAACCACCGAGCGAAGCTGAGAATAAAATGTCTCCCTCGCCGAAACATCACTGACCACGGTCAGAGCATACTCTGAGACAACAGACAAGGCACACAGGGAGTGCCGTAATCTGAGTACCATAATGCGCTCGTTGAAAGGAGTGACATCGGACACCATCCGAAGAAGCCAATCCACTACAGCAATAGCTACTCCCTGAGTATGACAGCCATCAGACCGACCAGACCAATAAAAGTTGTATCCACCTACAGAGATCTGGCCAGTCCCTGGTCTGCGCATCTCAGGGAGTGCCGCCACTGAAATGCGGAGTTTACACAGCTTCTCCGACAGCAGAGGAAGATGATCATCTTACCGGAGAGACAAGACGTTCCATGCACCCACCCGTATGGGCCGCCTCAAATTGGGACTCGAGTGCTGCCGTGCAGCGGGCGACGCCTCAGCACCACACCAGTTCCAATCCCCAACAGACCCATAAATCTGGTCTGTACTGGGAACTGAGAAAGATGGCTGCGAAATCTCTGAGGACAGATAAAGAGGTGTTTGTTAGAGGAATCTGGGAGGAAGTGACACACCATCTGTGGTCTAGCGACCCACGTCCTGCTTACAGAGGAATCAAAGCATTACGCACATCTGAATCTGTTCCTCAGAGAGTCCCAGTCAGGGCGGCTGATGGAACGGTCCTTACGGATGACACTGCAGTTGTGACCCGCTGGGCTGGCTACTTTGAGCAGTTATTCAAAGCTGATCCTCCAGCTAGGACATTGGATATCTCTGGGTCCACGGTTCTTGAGGCTGATCCTCCGATCAGCTGTGAACCACCCAATCTCACTGAGATTGCACACGTGGTGAACCAGCTGAGGGGTGGAAAGGCTGCAGGGATCTGTGGTATCCGGGTTGAACTTCTCCAGGCTGGTGGTAAGGCTGTTTTCTTGGCATTGCAAGCAATCTTTGCTTCCATTTGGGAGACTGGCATCATCCCAACTGACTGGAAAACGGGACTTGTCATCCCTATCTGGAAAGGGAAGCGTGATCGCCTGGATTGCAGCAATTACAGGGGGATAACACTGCTGTCGGTGCCAGGTAAGGTCCTTTCTTGGGTTGTCCTCAATAGGATCCGTGATCACTTACTCACCTACCTGCAACCGGAACAGCCGGGTTTTACACCTAAGAAGTCTACCATCGACCGCATCCTGGCACTGAGGGTTCTCATGGAGTGCAAATGCTAATATCGGAGTAGTTTCTTTGTAGCCTTTGTCGATTTTTGCAAAGTGTTCGACTCAGTTGATCGAGCTGCCCAGTGGGACATCCTGAGGGTTCGCAGGATCCCCTCGAGGTTGCTGGGTATCATGGCCGGCCTGTACACTGGTACTGTGAGTACTGTACAGAGTGGAGGCAGGACCTGTGCGTTTTTTCCCAGTTGATTCTAAGGTTCATCAGGGGTGTGTTCTTGCTCCTACTCTGTTCAATGCTTGTATGGACTGGGTGTTGGGTAAGGTCGTGGGGTCCAGCAGCTGTGGGACATCTGTTGATGAAGAAAGATTCACGGATCTTGACTTTGCTGACGATGCTGTGATCTTCGCGGAGTTAATGGAGGCTCTGATCGTGGTGCTCGAGAGACTGCGCAAGCAGTCTGAGTGTCTGGGCTTGCGAGTGTCCTGTATTAAAACCAAGACCTAGGCCTTTAATGACCTCTTGGGCACAGCCATCAGCAGTGTGTCTATTTGCGGAGAGAGTGTTGACCTTGTTGAGAGGTTTACTTACCTTGGCAGTGACATTCATGTCTCTGGTGACTCTTCCTATGAAGTCAGTAGATGGATTGGCAGAGCATGGGGGGTCATGAGGTCGCTGGAAAGGGGTGTGCGGCTGTCTTGATATCTATGCAAAAGGACAAAGGTCCAAGTCTTTAGAGTCCTGGTGCTTCCTATCTTGCTATATGGTTGCGAGACATGGACGTTATCCAGTGACCTGAGACGAAGACTGGACTCCTTTGGTACTGTGTCTCTCCGCAAAATCCTTGGGTACTGATGGTTTGACTTTGTGTCGAATGAGCGGTTGCTCATGGAGTCCCGAATGAGGCAAATTGCCTGCATTGTGAGGGAGAGTCAGTTACGGCACTACGGCCATGTGGTGTGTTTCCCCGAGGGTGATCCAGCTTGTAAGATCTTCATTGTTGGGGACCCGAGTGGTTGGACCAGGCAAAGGGGTCGCCCAAGTAACACCTGGCTGTGGCAGATAAAGGGTCATTTCCGAAGGGTGGGACTGGACCGTGCGTCTGCCTGGGGGGTTGCAAACCAGGATCCCGAGTTGTTTCATTGTGTAGTGGGTGCAGCAACACACTGTACCAGTGCATGTTCCCCAACTTGACTTGACTTGACTTGATTAATAAAGTACATCTAATTTAATCTAATCTATGCCTTTTTAGGGTTTTGGGAATTATGAAAATAACATTTATTTCTTCTTAGAACATTAGAACAATCTAGACGAGAACAGGCCATTCATTCCAACAAAGCTTGCCAGTCTTATCTATTTATTCCTTCCAAAAAACCATCAACTCAAGTTTTGAAAGTCCCTAAAGTTTTACTGTCTACCACATTACTTGGTAGCTTATTCCAAGTGTCTATCATTCTTTGTGTAAACAAAAACTTCCTAATGTTTGTGCAAAATTTACCCTTAACAAGTTTCCAACTGTTTCCCTGTGTTCTTGATGAACTCATTTTAAAATAACAGCCTTGATCCACTGTACTAATTCCCTTCATAATTTTAAACACTTCAATCATGTCACCTCTTAATCTTCTTTTGTTTAAACTGTATAGGCTCAGCTCTTTTAATCTTTCCTCATAATTCAACCCCTGTAGCCCCTGGAATCAGCCTAGTCGCTCTTCTTTTAACCTTTTCTAGCACTGCTATGTCCTTTTTGTAGCCTGGAGACCAAAACTGCATACAGTACTCCAGATGAGGCCTCACCAGTGCATTATAAAGGTTGAGCATAACCTCCTTGGACTTGTACTCCACACATTGTGCTACATAACCTAACATTCTGTTTGCCTTCTTAATGGCTTCAGGAAGCCAATAGCTTAGAGTCCTCTTTGCCTCCTAAATCCTTCTCATAAGGTGTACTCTTGATTTTCAGACCTCCCATTGTGTATTCAAACCTAACATTTTTACTTCCTATGTGTAATACTTTACATTTACTGACATTAAATTTCATCTGCCACAAATTTGCCCAAGCCTTATGCTATCTAAGTCTTTCTGTAATGATATAGCGGATTCCAAATTATCAGCTAATTCACCTATCTTGGTATCATCTGCTACCTTAACCAGCTTGTTACTTATATTCCTATCTAAATAATTTATATATATTAAAAATAGCCCTAGCACTTACCCCTGTGGAACACCACTCTTAACATCAGCCAGATCTGATGAGGTTCCTTGCACCATCACCCTCTGCTTCCTGTGCCTGAGCCATTTATGCACCCATCTAAAAACATCACCCTGATCTCCTACTTCTTTTAGTTTGATGGCCTATCTCTTATGTGGAACCTTATCAAATGGTTTCTGAAAGTCAAGATAAATAATATCATATGCTCCACTTTGATCATATCCTTTTGTTGCCTCCTCATAGAATTCCAGTATGTTAGTAAAACACGACCTCCCTCTTCTGAACCCATGCTGACTGTTCAGAAAAACTCCTGTACTTGCCAGGTGTTGCTCAATCTTATCCTTAATAATTCCTTCCATTAATTTGCCAGTGATGCATGTTAAGCTTACTGGCCTATAGTTGCTTGGATCTGACCTATCAACATTTTTATATAATGGGATATTTGCCATTTTCCAGTCCTTCAGAATCTCTCCAGTGCACAGTGACTTCCTAAAAATATGTGTCAAGGGTTTATATATGTACTCTCTAGCCTCCTTAAGAACTTGAGGGTAAATATTATCTGGTCCTGGTGATTTGTTTGATTTTAGCCTATTTAATCTTAGCAGTACTTCTCCCTGTACAATTTCCAAATCTCTCGGTACCTCCTTAGTAGTCCCTGTTACCTCTGGGAGGTTATCCAGTTGCTCACTTGTCTCCACACTTAAAAGCTTATCCCAGTCTATCCTATTTAGATTTTGTCACATCTGGTCAAAATTTGCCCTACCAAAGTTTGAAAGTTACAGTACTAAACTGGGAGGGCTGTGTAAGCACCCCAGACTGCTGTTTGTTTGTTGTGTTTTATGTGTGTGATACAGTAGCCAAAACTACTAAAGAGTACTTTTTGTGTACTATAGTGATCACAAAACCAAATTCTGTCTAGATTTGTTTTTGTCTTCAGTTATTACTCATTTGCAGTTGTCCTTATATGGTGCTTAAGGGTATTAATTTATGCAAATTCTGTGCAGGAGTGTTTTGTCTAATAGCATATACCAACATATTGACATACAGGAGAGAATTATATAATAATGTTTTGTTAACATTTCACATGCCTTTTAGTAATATAAATGCACAAATATCTGTAAATATATTATAAATAAGACTCATTACATAAATGTGAATAAAAGCAAATCCGTTTCAATGTGACTTGTAAACCTGCACTGAATAAATAATTTACAATGCATATATCATTCTTGCATAACACATCAAGCGTCACAAATAAACACTAAGTATGGAGGATGACATTCTCTGCATCTCTCTCTATCTCTCTGGAGTAAAGTATTAAACATTCAACACCGATTAAGAGAAATTGTTGCTTTTGCACTTGCCTCTTCGAACTAGTCTGTACTTGCTATAGCTATAGCTGAGAAAAAGAATCCACATAAAAGGACTTGTTTTAACAGACTAATACAATGGCTTGGCGATCCATCTCAGCTTTGATTTTATGGGTAGTCTGCCTTTGCAAGCACTTAAGAATATGTCATTGTGTGCTGCAGACTTACATCATGCGAGTGATGTATTTGTGCTGCCCTATGATGAACTACCACCTCTTGGTAGGAGCAAATGCTTTCCTTTGTTATTGTTAAGGTGACCTTGATCAAGATAATTTTGTTTAAAAATGGACAGATAAATAATGTAATATATGATATATGTGTTAATTCACTACAAAAGAACTTTTACCAGTAACTGTTATTCATGTGTTGAAGTTTAAAAATTGCCCCATTAGTTCTGCACTTTTATGTGCTCCATTTTAATTTACTTCATAATTAGCTGCTCACATTAACATAATTATTCACAGGTATTTTATAACTGGGTAATTACAGGTTCTTGTTCACACCTGTATTTAGTAGGAAGGAATCAAAGTTTATATTTCCTTCACAAAAACAGAAGGAATAACAGAAGGTTAATGCAAATTGACAATATATAAAATTTGCAGTTTTGTTCATTTTTTTATCTCCTTTATTTTCCAGTCACATAAATCTCATGCTTTTTTTCAAACGTTCTACAAAAATTAGTAACAGCAATAATGATTAGTCTAACAATCATTCCGTCTGTTATTGATCAAGTCACTCTTTTACTAACCACAGAAATAGAGTAAGTGGGTCACATCCAAACTTTTTTATGGGTAGTAATGTTACAATTTCTTAGTCTCTGTAAATTTTTTTAGAGTTAATATCAATGTCTGCTTAAAGTTTTATGTCCAGAGGCGCGTTGGAAATATATTTAATGAGAAAAATGTTGACTATTTGAATACTATTTTCTCCCACTGTAGAGGTTTTATCCTGAGAACACCTATTAATTTATATTTTTTAACTTTATAAAATTAAGTGCCAACAGTTTTAATTTAGATATTCTCCTTGATGAAAAAAAAAACTTTTCATTATACTAAAGCTGTATACAATTTTTTTATAATTGAAAATGCCAAGACCATATTTGAAAATGAAGCAAATCATAGCATACTGAACTGAAAAAAATACTCACTAAGGAGCCAAAAAACAAAGGGCAGTTGCTGGATATTTTTCTACATCATTTAGTGTTTATAGAAATTTTTCCATCTCTTGATATGCATATTGGTCCGCACACACACGCAAAAAGGAAACTGCAAGATATTTTTAAATATATGGCAACAATCTCAATGATCATAATAAGTCAGGTTTACATGGTGTTTTTATTTTCATTTTGATTCTACTGTATTTCTTTTAAAATAAATAAATACCTACAATATTGTAAGTAGTTTTCATAATTCAAATGGACTTGTTTAGATGAATTGCAAGGATACGTACATTAGCAGTATAATTTAACCTGTATTTAACTATTTAATTACTTAATTAATTATTTAATTACTGTATTTAATCCCAATCATCTTGGTCTTAGATAGATAGATAGATAGATAGATAGATAGATAGATAGATAGATAGACAGAAGTTCATTTGTCCCTAGGGGGAAATTTGGCTTTTTACAGAAGCTCTTTAAATAAACAAATAAATAAATAAATATACACACACACTTTGTTCTGAACACACACCATAATGTCTAGAAAACAGTGCAGTTACCAATTTTTTTCGCTACTTCAACAACATTTAATTTAAAACCAGCTTCATATTTTCTTCTAATCGAAAGCTCCATCGTAGATAAGGGACGCTCTTATGCTAAAGGTGTATGAGGTTGTGAAATACAAAAAACACAAATCAGTGCAAATGATGCTTCAGAATAGTTTGGGTATTACTGTGTGGTCACATAGGCACAATACATTGGAAAAAAAGGCAGTGTGCTCTGTGATTACTCTATCAGGTAGCATATCATAATCTCTTAGATCAGTAGCATGAGTTTTCCGCATTCGACATATGACCGACATTATAAAATACCAGAAATGATATGCTAAAATCAAATCCAACTTATCCGTGGGAGAACGTATCCACGAGTATATACAGCAAGTCATATGGATTTCTAACATCTATACTGAATCCCACTGTATTTATCTCATGGTGAAACACATTTTAATTAAATCCTTGGAAAACATTTCTCTCAGTTTGTACAAGAACATAACATTGTGTCAATTAGCATCTGAGATTTGTGAAAACATAGGAAAAACTGCAAAAGAAACAAATAATCTTCCATAATCAAATTCACTTTTGCTTATGACAAGCCTTGGTTTACTGACTTTGACTTTTTCTTTGCCCAATCGACTTATTAATGATCTCTTATTTAATATGTTGACTCTATAGTTCTTGACTGCTCTTTAGAATTGTACTCCTTGCTGCTGCACTTACCGTCTCTAAATCAGTTGTTTGATTATATTGAGTCAGAAATGAAAATCAGAATATGGTAGCTTTTGGATATCATCTCATTTTCAGAACATTTTATGTAGTACTAGGATTACATCTTGCCTGAAGAAGGGGCCGCAAAGCTTGCATATTGTAATCTTTTTAGTTAGCCAATAAAAGGTGTCATTTTCCTTGGCTTTTCTTGAGTCAAAGATTTATATCCAATGATTTTAACACTAGAAGTATCACAGCTGAAGAACCTGCTGTTTTTTTTCAAATATTTAATTATTACCTAAGTTTGTGTCACAGTCCTGTGCCTTCTTCATTTTTACTAGTTTGTTGCATTCCAAATATCTGTGTTGTTGTAGTTCTGCAATTCTGCTCAGCAAATGTTATTGATTTTCTTTTTTTTTTTAACACGAAAGACCCACTATTACTGCCATAGGGAACACCATTGAATATTGATGGAATGTATACTTGACCACATTTGGATAATCTTTTCACTTTGAAAAATTGAAAGTAATATGGGCCATGAATGAGGAGCATTAACAAAAATATGATTTGAGTACAGCAATACTAAAATACTGAACTTCACCACCTATGGACTTCCCATGGGCTCACCACCTATGAGAGGGGCCAAGGAGGTCAGGTGCAGTGTGAGTTGGGTGGTGGCCGAAGGCAGGGACCTTGGCGTTCTGATCCTCGGCTACAGAAACTGGCTCTTGGGATGTGGAATGTCACCTCTCTGAAGGGGAAAGAGCCTGAGCTAGTGCGCGAGGTCGAGAGGTCCTGGCTAGATATAGTCAAGCTCACCTTGACGCACAGCTTGGACTCTGGAACCAATCTCCTTGAGAGGGGCTGGACGCTCTAGCTTCAACTCCCACTTCCGGCAGAACTTCGACCATGTCCCGAGGGAGGTGGGGGACATTGAGTCCAAATGGGCCATATTCCGTGCCTCTATTGTTGAGGTGGCTGACCAGAGCTGTGGCCGTAACGTGGTCAGTGCCTGTCGTGGAGGCAGTCCTCGAACCCGTTGGTGGACACCGGCAGTGAATGATGCCATCAAGCTAAAGAAGGAGTCCTAAAGGACCCTTTTGTCCTGTGGGACTCTGGAGGCAGCTGATAGGTACTGGCAGGCCAAGTGGAATGCGACTTCAGTGGTTGCTGAGGCAAAAACCCGGGCGTGGGAGGAGTTTGGGGAGGCCATGGAGAATGACTTTCGGACGGCTTCAAGGAGATTCTGGTCCACCATCCGGCGTCTCAGGAGGGGGAAGCAGTGCACTGTCAACACTGTATATGGTGGGGATGGTGCGCTGCTGACCTCGACTTGGGATGTTGTGGGTCGGTGGGGGGAGTACTTCGAAGACCTCCTTAATCCCATTAACATGCCTTCCAATGAGGAAACAGAGCCTGGGGACTCGGAGGTCGACTCCCCCATCTCTGGGACTGAGGTCACCAAGGTGGTCAAAAAACTCCTTGTTGGCAGGGCCCCAGGGGTGGATGAGATACGCCCGGAGTTCCTCAAGGCTGTGGATGTTGTACGTCTGTCAAGGTTGACATGCCTCTGCAACATCGCATGGACATCAGGGACAGTGCCTCTGGATTAGCAGATTGGGGTGGTGGTCTCCCTCTTTAAGAAGGTAGACCGGAGGGTGTGTTCCAACTACAGAGGGATCACGCTCCTCAGCCTCACTGGAAAACTCTATTCAGGGGTCCTGGAGAGGAGGGTCCGTTCAGATAGTTGTACCTCAGATTCAGAAGGAACAGTGTGGTTTTCGTCCTGGTCGCGGAACAGTGGACCAGCTCTACACCCTTAGCAGGGTCCTGGAGGGTGCATGAGAGTTTGCCCAACCAGTCTACATGTATTTTGTGGACTTGGAAAAGGTGTTCGACTGTGTCCCTAAGGGAATCTTGTGGGGGTTACTCCGAGAGTATGGGGTACTGGACTCCCTGATAAGGGCTGTTCGGTCCCTGTACGATCGGTGTCAGATCTTGGTCCACATTGCTGGCAGTAAGTCGAACCTGTTTCCAGTGAGAGTTGGACTCCGCCATGGCTACCCTTTGTCACCAATTCTGTTCATAACTTTTATGGACAGAATTTCAAGGCGCAGCCAGGGCATTGAGGGGGTCCTGCTTGGTGGACTCAGGATTGGGTCACTGCTTTTTGCAGATGATGTTGTCCTGTTTGCTTAATCAGGCCATGATCTTCAGCTCTCTCTGGATCGGTTCGCAGCTGAGTGTGAAGCGGCTAGGATGGGAATCAGCACCTCCAAATCCGAGACCATGGTCCTCAGCCGGAAAAGGGTGGAGTGCCTTCTCAGGGTTGGGAGCGAGATCCTGCCCCAAGTGGAGGAATTCAAGTATCTTGGGGTCTTGTTCACAAGTGAGGGAAGAATGGAGCGTGATATTGACAGGCGGATTGGTGCGTCATCCGCAGTGATGCGGGCTCTGCATCGTTCTGCCATGGTGAAAAAGGAGCTGAGCCGTAAGGCAAAGCTTTCAATTTACCGGACGATCTACGTTTCTACCCTCACCTATGGTCATGAGCTGTGGGTACTGACTGAAAGAACGAGATCGCGAATACAAGCGGCTAAAATGAGTTTCCGCCGCAGGGTGTCTGGGCTTTCCCTTAAAGATAGGGTGAGAAGCTCAGTCATCCGGGAGGGGCTCAGAGTAGAGCCGCTGCTCCTCCGCATTGAGAGGAGTCAGATGAGGTGGCTTGGGCATCTGATCAGGATGCCTCCTGGACGCCTCCCTTGTGAGGTGTTCTGGGCATGTCTAACTGGGAGGAGGACCCGGGGAAGACACAGGACACGCTGGAGGGACTATGTCTCTCGGCTAGCCTGGGAACGCCTCGGGATTCCCCTGGAAGAGCTAGAAGAAGTGGCCGGGGAGAGGGAAGTCTGGGTATCTCTGCTCAGCTGCTGCCCCCGCTACCCGATCTTAGATAAGCGGAAGAGGATGGATGGATGGATGGCAATACTGAAATGCTGACACATGCCTTGAATCATATACACACCCATTTGCACATATTGAATCAAATTCACACACAGTTTTATGGCAGATGTGTACACAAGCAAAGAAAGTTTACTCTTATTCTTGAATTTTCATACATTGTCTGGTTTGCAGTGGCTGCAGAAACGTGAAAAAGTTATATACTTTTTGTTTTTTTAGCTATCTGAAATAACCGAAGCACCAATAGCTTTCAGATTAGCCTATTATCTTTTTTTATTACAGGTAAAGAAAAAATATGAGTGATATTTTTTCTGTGAGTATTGTATAATAGTTTGGTGGAGAGTGAGACAGCAATTCACATTTGGGTAGCAGTATATAATACATGTGAGTGTGTGTATGTGATTCAGTACATGTGTCAGTATTTTAACACAGCTGTACTCGACCCATATATTTTTCTTGTAAAAGTCTCTACATTCATGGCCAAGTTGCATCAATCCTTTTGTCTTGACAAACAAAGACCACTGTTTATTCTAAAATTTGTATACGTTGTCAGGTGGGACATGTTTGTGGCTTTTCCTAAAGTTTCACTCGCAGATTGGTTCATACACAATGTGCCATCTCATGTGTTCTCCTTTTTATGTGTCAAATTGATGCTGGTGGTGTACTTTGTATTCTGAGTGTGTGAAAACACTGTAATACAATTTCAGTTTGAGTTTATATGTTTCTTGACCTACGTGAAATAACTAGAGCACCAACAGACTTGCGGACAGTTTTATAATTAATTTGTAATACTGCTTGCCCTTTACCTACATATTCCATGAAATATAAAAAGCTGGTTGTAATTTTTATAATTATAATTTTTTAATAAAGAAAAATATTTTTTTACTTTATTCATTATTTTATGTTCCCGGCTGATTAAAATCTTTTGTGAAGCAGTTTTTGGCAGTGCAAAAAAATTGTTAAACTGAAAATGTAAGCTAATATTTAAAGCGAAAATAAATGCAAAGAATATCTGCTGTGTGCCAGGAATATCTGCTGTATGCCATGAAATGATTTATTTTTACTTTCACTCAAGTTTTATTAGGCTGTTTTTTAGGAAGGGGTAGAGCAGTAGGGATGCGTTATCAGAATGTAGAGCTGATAGGCCACTAATAAGAAAAAAAAAGGATTCATATACAATTGGGTTTAGCTTTGGAGGTTTTAGTACTCATAAAATGTATGGCAGTTCTAGTGTTAAAGTGTAGAATATACAGAAGTTCCACACAATTTAAGAGAAATCATAAGCTTATGATACAAAATGCCAACTATAGAGCACTTTGAGTCAGTGACAGTGATTAAGTGTTTTCTACGCTATATAGTCACTACATGCACACCTAAATGTTCATTGAGCTTAGCCAAGACTGAAGAACTTCTTGAGGACCACAACAACCCCCTCAAAGACTAAACCACATACCTATTTTATACACACACAAGGGAAACAGACAAAATTTACATTAATTGAGTCATGAATCAATTCATGGATGATTATAAGCAGTAGACAATGACATTTGCATGTTTTAATATAAGCTCATTTGGTAAATGATTCTATTTTAATTTTGAATAAACACAGTTTTCAGAAATATATACCAAACATGATTCAACAGTTGGAAGATTATTCTTATTATTTTGTTGTGGAGGTTACTGTTGTTGTTTAATTGAAAATGAAGCACTCCAAATAGAAGTTTCCAGCTAGGAATTTACATCCAGCTTGTTGTTATTTGGAACAGCATGAATATTCCTTATAAGTAAAATATGAGGAAAAAAAATCCTACAACAGCAACATTTATTTATATAGCACATTTTCACACAAATAATGTAGTTCAAAGTGCTTTACATGATGACGAAAGAGAAAAAAGACAAAATAAATAAGAATTAAAATAAGGGAACACTAATTAACATAGAATAAAACTAAGGTCCAATGGCCATGGAGCACTGAAAAAACAAAAAAAAACTCCAGACGCCCTTTAGGAAAACATAAAATCTGCAGGGTTTCCAGGCTACGAGACCGCCCAGCCCCCTCTAGGCATTCTACCTAACATAAATGACCTCAATCAGTCCTCATGGTACTCAGGGTTCTCATGGAAGAATTTGATGTTGACGGTCATGTGGACTTCTGGCCTTTAATCCATCAATGTAGGGACATCACGGTGCTTTGATCGGGTGGTGGTGGCGCAGATCACGACCATAGAAAACCAGAAAAAGAACAGAAGAGAAAGTAGGGGTTAGTATGAATTTTGTAGCCACCATGAATAATAATGATAACTAATTGAATATACAGAGCATCATGGTTAAACTAACATAAAGCTATGAGAAAGCCATGTTAAAGTAATGTGTTTTCAACAGTGTTTTAAAGTGCTCCACTGTATTAGCCTGGTGAATTCCTATTGGCAAGCTATTCCAGATTTATCCTATAACACCCAGCAACAAATATGAAAGTCCAGGCTCCTGAAACACATCAGTGTTTTTAATGCTGCTTTTTTTTTTTTAAAAAAAAAAAAAGCACTGTAGTCATTTTCTGCTCAGTTTCTAGGAATGAAATGATCAATCTCTTGTCAAAGAATACAGCAAAACATAACTATTATTATTTATGCTGTAGCCTACGATTTTTGACCCTCTAATGCTTTTGACAAGTGGGCACACAGCCATCTTCATGTGTTGTAGGTGCCCCAGAAGAAATTTCTTCAATGGCAAAATAGAGAAAATATGACCGTTAAGAACTGGAAGAAGATCAGTAAACCTCTGAACCTATAATGTGTTGGGTTGTATTTCCCTGCTAAGAATTCTTGAAATTGCTAGAAATAAGAGCTTCAGGAAGACTGGCAGGAAGCCAGTTCTTCACTCATGGGTTGTTAGAGGACGGCATCATTTACTGCTATTTTTGGAGTTGATTATTTTTACTCTTAATAGGTAAAACTTGAAATGGTGTCTGCATAGCTACTTGAGTACTCCTGTTGTAACTTATACTCATTTTGTGTGACAGATACTTGACGTTTCAGCTTTCTTCTCCCTCCCAGACATTCAGTCTATCTGCTTTCTTCCCTCCAACTGTGGAATAGCATCAGTTAAATAAAAAGTTTTTTTTTTTTTAAATAATGTAAATGCTCACAAATATTATTTTAAGAAGGTTAGCATCATACAGAATCTCAGTGTCGATGTGGTTTCATGAACTATGTAAAGTATATTACGCTATGAATATATTGTTGTCATGTATACTAGGCTTATAAAATAAAGTTTTACTCCTTAGCTGGTTTTATTCTGCAGTATTAAATCCTGAAAGTACTGACCTTGCTGACTACTGTGTTTAATTAATTTGGTAAGAAATCAATTGGACAAATGTTCAAGGAAAAAGCTACTCTATTTAAATCCTCTGATTTCCATTATCAGTACCTATGACTTCAGTTATCTATGGAAACATTTCCTCAGTCAACTTTAAATTCTGCCCTGTGGGGTTTGTAGAAACATTAGACACTCCCACAAAAAAAGAAAATAAACAAAATAGGCAATTTTCTATTTGAGGTATGAAATTCCCTTATCCGTTAGCAGAACTAAATAATAATAATAATCTCCAGTGATGTCCCATGGACACTGTGTAATGGCAGTGGATACAAGAGATGAAGAGGGTTGACCATGCTTGCTAGTGTGCATCTCCATCTGCTGAGCAGACCTGATAAGTGAACAGGGTAGATGTGTTCAAGGAAGGATGCACTGGGGCTTGTGACTTGAAACCACTGAACCTGGCTGTGTTTTGAACTTGGATTTTAACCTCTTCAATGGATTTCTTTTTTATTTTAACCCCCACATGAACACTTTGTATTGGATTATTTATCAAAGGTAGCAACACACGTTAACTTGGACAATGTATGAATAAAATGCATCAAGCACCTTTATGCACCAACCTTTGTTGTTTATGTTTCCTCAATGCCCTATCCATCCTGGTTATAACTATAAATGTTTGGGTGCAAGAAAACTCCAAGTCTCTGTACTTCCAGGGCCTCACAGAAGCCAATGTTATTCCACATATATCTCTAGAGAAACACTTTGGGAGGCTTTGAAAGTATATCTGGATGGACAAGTTATACCATTTTTGCCTGATAAAAGTAAGCTGATTACTAGGTAGACATCAAAATGAATTACTGAGATTTCAAGAGTTTACACAGAATACTCACACTCATTTAATGACACACTATATAAAAAAGGCATTCACTATAAGCAGGATTTAGTCTTTTGACTACAAAAGAAGCAGAGTGACTAATCTTGAAGTCACACCACTCCTATTATGAGCTCAAAGAAAAATCTTAATAAGATTTTGGCTCAACAAATACATAAAAAGGAGGTGTGAAGCAGAATAGCAGAGATTAAAATGATCAAAAACACAACATTTAGTGAGCATAAAGAAATAACTTAAGGAAAATTTATCCAAGCTTGATGAACAAGAAGATCATGTTAATACCTTTCTAGATAAATTAAAATTGTCAAAACTTTGCACGCTACTTGTAGAGGATCTGGAAAAACAAAAGAGACTTTTTGAAGTTCAGAATAATAAAAATCCTTATAAAGTGGAAAAGCTGACAGGTTCAATGGTTATCCAGTAGAATTTTTCAAATATACGTCTATCAAACCTGCTCTGTTAAAGTTAGCTATGTTTCTAGAAGCAAAACCTTCTACCTCACATCCTACAACAGGTGCATCACTGTCTTTTCAAAGAAAAATAAAAACCCATAATGTTGTGCATCTTTTAGACCAATCACATTACTCAATAATGATGCCAACACATTGGCCAAAGTTATAGTGAAAAAAAATTAAGTCAGTGCTCCCTATAATAATAGCACAAGACCAAACTGAATTTATTAAAGGAAGGCAGTGATCATCAAATGTCTGCTGCTTGTTAGATGTACTGTAGACTCCATCAGCATTTAATATAGAAAAACACATTATTTTATGGTGTCATTGTAGGTTCAGCATTTGGGAAATGTACAATTTTGATTAAGAAAATATTTTTTTAAAGTTGTTTTTTTTTCAAAGATGAATTCTACTTTATACAAATTTTATGTGTATATTATGCATGCTTGTTTTTCCTTTACAGTATAGTTTTGAAGCATGCAGAATTAAATTCTACTCATCTTTGTAAAGACAATATTTTTTTTCAAGTCTTACCTGACTCCATTTTGTTTTCATTATGAGTGCTAACATCATGTGGGCTGTTTGTCATGAAAACCAACTGGAGAAGAGCTACATATGACATCAGTAATGGGAACAAATAAAGACCAGCCCTGAGAATTATTGGGTTGTACAAGAATGAACTGAAAACAAATCTCCTTTTGTTTGGTGTGTGCATTGTAAAAATTTCTCCTGTTTTAAAGAATGTTTGCAATTGGTTTTCAAATATGATTTTGTGGTTACAATTTTGGTTTGACAAAAGGATAGGAGAGAGTTTTGCTTATCAAATTAAGTTTGTCTCTCAGTTGCATTTCAATGTTATTCCAGATATCTTTAGAAGTCCACAACGATAAATTGAAGGTAAAAGACTGGGAGATGAAATCTTAAACTAAAATACAAGCAGGGATCAAATCCAGTAATCAAACAATTATGTGGTATAGCCCAAAATCAAGGTCTATCAGAACCTAGCCAAAAAATCCTATTAACTAGAAAATAAGAAGCACTTGCAAAAGGTTTTAGAAAGTATCCACTTGTACAGAGGGAGATATCAAGGTTATATTTTGAATTCCATGACTGTATCCCAAACAATGAATCTTCATGTGGACACAATGAAAAACAAAAATAGCAGCACTGGCCAAAAAACAAGGTGATCTTATGGATATGTCAAAACTTAAGCATAAAAAACAAGTCACAAATCAAAATATAAGTAGTAAATAAAAGTGTAACTGAATTGTACACACCCCAAAACCTCAATAAAAATGATTAAGTCTCAAAGAACAAATTAAGAAAGCATTATAACACTTAAGTGAGATGTATTATGGCAAAGGGAAACTATATGAAATTAAAATAATTATGTTTAAAATATTTATATGATAAATAATTCATAATGTTTCTGCATGAATTCTTATAAACTGATGATTGCAAATGATTTTAATTGTATGATTAATTCCCGATTTTGTCAATAACATCTGTTACCTAAAAGTGACACAATAATCTTACATTTTCCTCAGGAGGATAACCACTCTCACTTACTGAGGTTTCTTTACCAATATTTCAGACAACAGTCCTTTTTTTAATAGCACATCACAAATTGACTTGTTTTAAAATTGATAACAATTTTTAAACATGGTGCCTTCTTTATGTTGGGTCACATGTGTTACTCTGAATTTTACATTTCACATCAGTAATAGAATTGAACTAAAAAAAGGACTCTTGATCATTGAATGAAAGGGAAAGGTGGGTCTTCAATTCATATTGATTTTGCTGGAGGTAAGTATTAGTAGTATTTTAGCAAAAAATGCAGGCTTTTTGCACATTTCAAGCATTTGTCAGATAACAGATATGTTTTCCATTTGATGTTTTTCACATTGTTTGCTGTTGGACAGAACTGGTAGCCATTATGTTCCATTATATCAAAACTGATTTCTGTCATTCTGCACAAAAACATTAGGTTAAACATTTTTCTCTGCCATCACTACAAACTACATGGGGTAAGCAACATGTAATAAGTGGAATGAGAATCTGTGCAGATTTGGGTGTGAATCCAATATACGTTCTTGCATGAAATAACTATATTCTTAACCAGAAGCATGTCAATTCTGACTATTTTGCATTATGACATGGAACTAGAGAGGACTGCTGAATATTCTCAATTTCTATTGAATACCTGGATTTTCATATTCAGTCATAATCATAGATGAAGGGAGAAAAAAAATCGTCATTTGCTGATGATGAATCATCTGCTGATAATTGGTACTCATCATCACACATCTAAACTCATCATTGGCATTCATGTTAAATCTTTCGAATGAACCCAAAGGACACTCTTTTTATTCAATGTTCTTTGTTGTCGACCAAAGGAACACAAAATCCACCAAAGAAATGGGGCGCCAACTGAGTCACCCCTTTTAATAACTAATGAATCCCGAAAATAAACTGGTGCTTGATGGTGTGAACAAACAAAGCATAAAAAAAGCAATATTGCCAGGTAGGGCTGTGGGTTGCTTCATGTCTTTATAGAGCAGTCACTTTATCAGGTAGCAGCTCTGTCCTGTAGTCTACTCTTCCCAGAATGGAGCAACTCCTGTCTGGAGCTCCTTGGCTTTATGGTTGCTGGATTGGAATGGGCAGAGTCAGTTGCACTCGTTGGTCGGTTTCTCTGGGCTGTGGGTGAAAGAAGAGATAATGTCATGAGTGACAGCGCGCCCAGAGTGGTAGTGTTTACTTCTGAGAATCCCTGAAGGTGACCCTCAGATGCACATGAATGACACATTTCATACTAAATTAGATCACTTTTGATTGATTGTTTAATAACAGTTTAGATATCTTGAAGGTACATTCACAAAGAAATTTAAAGACTTGTACAAATGTGATTTCTGCAATATGATGATAAGCATTAAATACTGATGTTATAAGTAGATTTGAGTTTTACTTGTAAGGCTGCTTTTAAAAAACTATTTTTAAATGTCACCTTATTTCCCCAGCGCACTAGATAGCTTAGTCTTTCTTGCCTATTTATTATTTACCATACAAAAATGGTAGTACAAATGCTTAGTACAATTCTCATTACAATATGTAACAGGTAAAACTTCTAACAAGATGGGAACAAGGTGTGTTTCAATTTTTTTCTGCCAAATCATTTCTTTAAAATACTGTTTGGAAAGGAAATGTTTATGTGAGACTAGGGCTCATATTCTTATTTGTGCCTTCGAGGGCTTATGCTTGTAGCTAGAGATGGAAAAGCTTACAAATCACTTCAGGATATGTCAGGAATCCCACTGTGGCACTGTATCACTTTCATTTTGCCTTGTAATTCAGAATAAATAATATTCCACAGATTTTACAACATTCACAGGCATTTGCTGAAACTTCATAAATCTTGGAGTCCTGCCTTTTCCCTCGGTGATATAAAATTGGCATAATGGAATACTCTAGCTAGGTCGTGGTGTGGCACATTATTGACGGAGCACAATGTCTGTTCATTTTGAAATTTTGTCTTTTTGACTCATTTGTTATTCATTTATCAACATTATGCTTCATTTGAGTCTTTTTGAAATTAAGGTTTCTCATTGGGAAATTGAGTAGGAAATTGTTTGTAACTGACAACTGCTTAGTTATTCTCAACAATTTGTTATTGGCTATTCATTTATTTTGATTTCTGACAGTTGCCTGATGTATCCGATTTTACACCATCTGTCCCACAAAATGTGCAGTCTGTTACAAAAATATGTAGCCATTGCTCCAAATGCATACAATACTCAAATATTTCCCAATCAAAATGTGTTCTGAAATCATCAGCCATTATTTTGTCATAATTGACTAAACACTTTCATGAGAATTAAAGCACTATTTGCAGAAGTTTCTTTTACTTACTATATTTTCTAATAGTTCAACTTCTTTTAATTTAAAAGCCATTGTCTGTAATATCTCCTGCTGAAATGTAGCAAAAAGAACTTTGAAATTGAAAAAAGACATCTTTGCCAGTCCTTATTCAAAGCTAAACCTGACCTGTCACCTGTAACATCTCATGCCCATTGAATGCCTGCCCTTTGCCACACCTCTGCCATTCATCGGAGTTCCCTGTTGCTTGGCAACAGAGTACATTCATCCAATCCCTAGTTAATATTTAAACAAGATATGTAAGCAGGTGAGCCAGTTAAAATTTAAATAATTTCTGCTCTTTCATTAATTTTCCTGTAGCTCAATTATTTTAGTATTTCATATATGCTTTTATGCCATACATTTTGCCTGTCTTTATTTTTATTTATCTTCCATCATTCCACATACCCACCTTGGCCAGTCCAACAATGGCTTAGCTCCCTTGAGACTACTGCTTCTAGAAAACTGGTCTTCTTTTAACAACCCCACACCATCACATACTTTGTTGACAATTTTGTCTTCAATTAGAGAAAAAATCTTCTTTGCCACTTTATAGACTTGTGAGAGTCCAGGTCAGAAAAATCCAACTTCATAAGTGATCAACACTGCCCATGAACATCTCTAAAAAGGAGTGTAACTCAGCACCACTTTAAGAAATATTTGATATGCATTCCTGGCTGCCATTATGGCAAGTTCTAAATTGAAAAATAGTGGGTACTATCCGCACTTAAAATGTCTGATGCTTTTACTTTACAGAATAAAATATCACTATAAAGGTTATTGTGAAAAGTGCTCAGAGAGCAAGGGAAAAAAAATCAATCGTCTATGAGGAAAGTTTTATATTTAGCAGTGAGTGAAGTCAGTAGTGGCAAGTGTTATGTACTGTATAGCTGAATTAGACTTACGAAAAACTAGAAAAATATACATTCCACAGTAAAACTATAAAATATTTTCATAAACATGTCACTCTTTCTGTCTAAAGCACCTTAAGTTAGTGCTCTCTTTTAAAATATCATTTAAAAAAACAAGTGATTTATAAGGTAAGCACAAAGTAATGTAGTACTTTGTAAAACTAGACGTACAGTTTTTTTTATTTCCAACAAAATTAATGAACCTATTGTGTTCCTTCAGGGCAAAGGCCTCCATCCAACTTCAAACAAAGACAAGCCTGAAACAAACAACATCAATCTATATCAGCACTGAAATACCCAGTCACCATACTGCATCCTCTTGTTCTGCATTTTGCAGTCATTATAAAACAGGAAATGAAAATGGCTTATTTTCAAGTAATGGAAAGTGAGAACAGTTGATTAATCTATTGATAGTTTCCATTACAATATGTGGCTTATGTAACTTATCTAAATCAAAAACACAAACACATTTATTTAGTATGGTAAAGTGATCCAGCATACACAGAAGAGCGATTGCCTGCCTCTTCCACTCCCTTATTAGATGCAAATAAGCTGGACCTTATTTGAAAATAAAATCCAAATTAATGCCAAAAGGCGGGTCAATATTGTACATATTATTTGTTACTATATTAAGAAGTTTATGTTGTAGTCTTTCTATTATAAAAAAAAATCCTGTGGAATGAATGACTAGGAGACGATACATGATGTTCACGTTAAGATCACGAAAGACAAATAAAAGAACCGCAACACGAAAGAGAATGGGCAAAAAAAAAAATTGGTAGTGTAAAGGGAAGCAGCACACACAGATACAGGTGTCTCAGTGCATATAAAGCGTATAAAGGATAATACGTTATAAATGAAATGTCGACGAATAAAAGATCGGGACCAGGTGTAATTGAAAAAATAGCAGGATAAAGCGAGGTCAGAAATGCAAGGAAAAGATCAGAAAAAGTATTTTCACATTCGCAAGATTCAATGCACAAAACATAGATTTACACAATAATGGAATATACGCTCTGAGAATCTGTGGACCCGCAACAGTTAAAGCAACGACAAGTTTAATTTCAAAGAAAACACAATTCGGCCAGGTGTATATTTATGATCACGAAGAAAGAAAGTAGCAAAAGAAAGAGACAGAAAGTAGCAAAAAGGACAGCGGCTGTACAGGCTTTAAAAAGATCGAAGGGCAGCGTGATAGCAGCCCCCCCTCCCTGCCCGACAACGTGAGCAGCGTTATACCTCCGGCAAGAAAGAATTTAACCACGCCCAGGGCCAGAAATAAAGGAAAAGTATTGTTTTTACAACGTCACGTGAGACCAGGCAGTGAGCCATCATTTAAAACAAGTCAACAGACATCTAACCTAGCAGTTGTTGGATTGCATGTGGCAGACAAGCATCATGTGCTCCCAGCTCTTAAACAACGACATGCGACAAGCAGAAGAGGCAGCTTGCAAGCAGCAAAAAGATATCAAATGATCCAAAGGGATATCCTTAGCATGTGTTCAGCTGCCCAAAACACAACACAAGCAACATTATACGTCTGGCAAGAAAGAGATGTAACCACGCACGGGGCGGTGCCGGAAATAAAGGACAAGTATTGTTTTTACAAAAGTTTTTAAAGTAAAAGTGAAAATAATGCATATGTAACAATTCCCAAGAAAATAACAATCTCTTTAAATTGTATATTGCCTGCCTAAAGTAAAGTCATCCCTGATGGAGGATCGCAGGAATCAAGGGAAAGAGGGGTCCTTTCATCGGATTAGCGCAATTTCAGATGTGGAATGGCAAAATGGGGGAGGCAGCTTGATAAATGAGGTCTCCAGGACTTAAAACAAATCTAAATCATAGTATGTGGTATCATCTAATGTGAAATTCTTCTCCGTAATTCTAGACTTTTTATTTTTATACTGTATTGAGGATTTATTCTGTTCTATGTATTGTACTGTATTGTATTGACCCCCTTCTTTTTGACACCCACCGCACGCCCAACCTACCTGGAAATGGGTCTCTCTTTGAACTGCCTTTCCCAAGGTTTCTTCGATTTTTTCCCTACAAGGGTTTTTTTTGGGGAGTTTTTTCTGGTCTTCTTAGAGGGTCATAGCTGGAGGCTGTCAGGAGGCAGGGCCTGTTAGAGCCCATTGCAGCACGTCTTGTGTGATTTTGGGCTATACAAAAAATAAATTGTATTGTATTGTAAACCCAGTAAACCAAACATGGGGGTGAGCGAAGCGAACAGGGGGCACAGCCCCCTAGTACTATATAATAAAAAATTACTGTCTGTGTATCTGGTCCCTCTGAGAAATCTGATTGGTCATTTTGACTTTGGTGAAGTGATTGAAAGAGGAGTAGTCAGGCAAGAGACACTGAGACACACAAGGATAAGTAAATGCGCAGGAGGCAAGCTAAAAGTAGCCTTCAAAAATGGGAAGTATTCACCATTGTAAGTAGGCAATGGTATTCGTTATGTAGATACTGTGTCTAACATAGAAGTCCGATAACAAAGCAACATTTAGGTTCAGATCAGGAAGGCAGTTTCTTCTAATCGTATATTTCCAGTTTTCACTGTCATTGCTAACGTGAGTGTTAAAGTCCCCAGCAGAACACATTCCAAGTAGCACCATCTTCCAGAATGCCTCATATGGTCTCCAAGAAGGCCAAATACTCGGACCAAACTGTTGTCACATAAGCACAGACAAGAGTCAGAGGTCCCCCTTAGCTCAAAGTCGCAATAGGTGACCCTCTCATCCACCAAGATAACCTCCAATGTACATGCACTGAGTTGGTGGGCTTTGAGTAAGCCCTCACCTGTCTAGCACCTACCATTCTGGAGCCCATCCCCTCTCTAGGAGTTTGGTTCAAGCACCCCCGTTGTACTTTGAGGTGAGCCCCACTATATCTAGACGGTACCTCCTGCAATAGCTTAGGTTAATTTTCCACCAGAGAAGTCACAATCCATGTCCATTAGGGTCAGTTTCCATAGCGGGGGTTCTGTCAGTCAAGGCACCTGCCTTCAAATGCCACCTAAGCCACAAAGCATTGGTTGGATTTGTTATTTAAATTGGCCACATCTCATCTAGGCTGTGAGAATAAGTGGTCCTTATGATTAATTGGCACTGTCCATGGTTGGGTAGTGCCTGATTCTACAAATGCAGGCTCCACCACTGACCTTGAAATGGATTAAAAATGTTTTGGAAAGTTATCTTGTGAATTTGAATTACTGATTTTTTATTTTGCTATTTTACACATTTACCAGTTTGTTACTGAATTTGAATCATGTCATTGCTGCAAACTCATAAATGAATGTGATCGCACTGTGGATACACATATCTATAAATAATGTCATGGATTACATCAAGTTTGCCTTCTTACACTCAATCAGAGTTCAAGAAGCTACGTATGTTATTGGAAAACCTTTTTAATTGAAACCATGCAGAAAGTATCAGAAATTGAATTGTATTAATATTATTAAGTTACTTCATAAAATAAAAAAACACTGGAAACTGAACTCATTTGACATCTAAGCTCCATCTGCTGGTGGATGTGAAAATTCAATGGGGGCACCGATGCATGATTACAATACAAATAAAACCCACAGTATTTTCAAATCTAAGCAAATATCATTGAGAGTGCATCTGACCAGACAAGGCAAACATAAGTTCGGCCTGCATCATGAAATGCAGAAGGTGGACATTATAACATCACAAAAAGGGAGGCTGAAATACTCATTAATGTGATGTCACTTTGATTTGTTCAGTCAAAGACTTTCTTATGCAAGAAAAATTATTTTCTTTCATGAAGCTGAAAGGAAATATTCAAAAAATTAAATCAAATTAAATTTTTGCAGTTCATTTCATTTTTTAATATTTGTTGTAAGTTCATTTGTAATTTTACACTCTGTTGAATGAGTTTCTGTCTGACACAAAAAAGTACTAAATTTCCTGTGTTGCACATTAAGTTGACTTTTCTGGCCACATTTTACAAATTGTTGGGCCAAACTTTCACACTTGTTTTCACAGTATATGGTAACAAAATGATAAAAAAGCAAGTAAAGTGTTAGTGCCCATGGTGGAATTCCTCATTTAATTGCAGGAGTCTGCAAAAAAAATATATTTCAACAGGAAGTTAAATAGACCTGAAACTTTCCCCTCAAATATTTGGCTTTAGTGCGCAAATTAGCTTTGAATTAGTAAGGTTTGTCTTACTCAGAAGTTGGTCCAATCAATGAACACCCTGTTCCAATAACTGGGGAGTCTGCATAGTGGCCAGACCAGAAGGGGTATTTGGGTGGAAGTGGTAGCAGTGTTAGTCAGCTGGGTCCTCCTCCACTCTAAAAGCAAAAGAGGAAGCATCTTGAATAATTGCTACATCATCATAATTATCACAGGTTTTTTCATGGTCAGAGCCAAAAACATTCCTTAGGCTCACGTGTTTAATAATATATGTATTGTATATTGCCGTCGTGTATGCCTGATGGATCTTATGGGGACAAATTATGTTGATGTACAGGGGAAGAAATTGGATATAGAAGTCATTAACCCATTTTGGTCTTTCATCCCTAGCCTCAGAGTTCATCTATAACTATAGTGTCACTCTCCCTCAGACTGCAACTCCTCTTTTTTCAGTTTTTAATTTCTTGAAATTAAAAAGGGTTTTAGGGCCCCAACCCTATATGAGTTTCTTGTCCATTAATGATAATGATAATTCAATTTATGTGCCATATTACAATTTCTTGCATTATAGTATCTGCAAAGTTGCGGGTACAAATGTTGTTACTGCCAGAAGGAATCCCACTCCATTGAGCCCTTGAGCAATGTCCTTAACCTGAAAATTGCTTCAGGGGCACTATATAATGACTGACCTCCAAAGGTCATGGGAAAAGACAATTTCCCCTTAAGAATTAACAAAGTATACCAAATTAAAAAAAACAAAAATTAGGATTTTTGTCATTTTTCACATATCCCAATTTACTCTACAGTGACTCACAGAGAGGGAGAGAGAAGCTTGAGGTCAGGGTGCAGGATCAACTATTTGTACAGCACTACTGGAGCAATTGCAGGTTAAGGGTCTTGCTCAAGGGCCCAAAAGAGTAGGATTTCTTCTGGTACTGCCGGGATATAAACCCAACAACCTTCCAGTTAACCAGCTCTGATCCTTTAGCCACCCACCCACTCCACCTTATTTACTATACATAAACATGTCAGATCATAACTCCATTGTTTGGAAAGCCCTACTGCACTAGTTGTACTTTTCAAACTGATGCAAGCCTCATAAAATAACAGTTAAAACTAGACATGACTACTTTCACACTGCTTCTCGTCATATAACACAGCCACTATCTCCTATTGTTTTGTCTTGATAGAGTAATATATTGCTGTACTTTCCCCTTTGTATTATCAAGATGTAGCCTCTGTCAAAATGCCTCAAACCCCACAGACTTACCACTGTTTATAAGGTATTATAGTATATAACTTCTCCCCACCTTCCCTTCTATATCTATAACCTCAGGCAATTAGGTATACTAAAAGACAAGCAAGAGTTAAGTTACAATTTAAACAATGTATTATTGGTAATATTCATAAATAATAACAATATACAAAGTACATTTGAATATTGGGAACCATACAACCTGATTAAATTGTGATGTGTAGTTTCAGGCGGCACACAGACTTGTTAGTTACTTAAAAATGTCTCTAGTTCATTTGTGGTCAGCTTTCAGCCACATGTCTGTTTCAATGTGGCTGTCGAACTGTGCTCTTCATTGTGCTGTCCTTTCCTTCATCAGATGTTAGTAAGAGAAAGACAGTGTGAGGTTGAGCAAGTAAATTTATAGATGTTCTGTCCAACCCCTAGAGCCAATAGGACGTCATGGTACTTAAAAGCTTCTGATCCATGCCAATTCCAAACAGCCATACTTCAGACCAATGTGGGAATAGAACATCTTAACACCTGCTCCCCTCAAGACCATATGTTAAGGAAAAGCTTGGCTTTCTTACGATTTTGTAAGACTTTAGCAGAGAAACACTCACCAAACTGGTTTAAGGCACATCCTCTCCCAACTCTGTCGTAAAATTCAAAGAGACCCATTCCTAAATTGGGGTAAACAAGAATGCTTCTCACTGCTTTGCCTAAATTACAAATAAAGACATACAAGATATTTATCAAGTTATATGCAAAATTGTACATCACAACACCTATCGTCTTCCTACTATCACATTCTCTCTCTGTGATCCACCAAAGGCTGGGGTCAGATTTATAAAACTTGGGTACACACAAAAAGAGGCTCCAAATGTATGTATGCAGCTGTCCATGCAAACATTGGGATTTAAAAAAAAGAGAACTTGTGTATATTTACAACAGTTCAAACTCATCCATATGCAAAATTTTGGTGATATTGGGAAATGACACCATTGATTAAGTAGAGAAATACAGCAAAACCAGCTAAATGATGACTCATATCACTAATCCATAATTAGAATGTGTGTTGACATGACAAACATATTAAACTTAAAAAGTGATAGTTATGTGTAGACTATTTAAATTATTTTTTAACAAGGTCGATGCTGTGTATTTATTTTTTGTCAGTTTATACAGGCTACCTGTTATATCTCAGTCAAGCTTCAGTCTATCATGCCTGCTGTGCTTGAAGTCATTACCCAATCGGAGTTGCACTACATCCAGTTTTCGCTTGGTATGGGTGTGCATGGATAAAACATAACATGTTTTTGCCAACATAAAAAGGCAATTTGCAGCAGTGTCTGGTTCTCCTAACATAATCAAAGAACTTTACTGCACTCATAACGCAATAAGGGCATCTAGCTAGAATTAAGCTGCTTTTTTCAACCATAAGTAGTTACATTTGACTAACACAAAAGCCATCTGTGATTCCAAGATAAAAATAACAAAGCCATTGCTCGGTGACTAGGTCATCCCAAGATTCATTTATTTGGAAGCAAAGTATCTTTGGCAGACATGATGGTACTGCATGTGCTAGCTGGCTTATTGGTAAGGTAACTCGGTGAACCTTCCATTTTTCATGTGGCCTATACTATTTATTGTAACAGTAATTATGTCATTACATGTGCCAGGTAACAGCGTTGCTGGCACCTTGCACCTTTCCCCAACCCTCTGGGCATGAAGGATAGGCCATACAGTTGGGGAACGCAGCCAGATACTTTTTAATGCAGGTGGTGGGGTCTTGATGCGTCAGCTCATGAGGTTTGTGATTGTACATGTATAAGGTTGATTAGCATAGTCCATTTATGGTTGTTTCAGGGCGGCAACCAAGTGGAGTTCAAGGATTATTCTCAAGATTATTATGATTTATAAAGGTAAATTGCATAGAATTGTGCATATGCCAGGTTTTATGTATTGAATTTTTTTGGTGTATGCATCTTCCTGTTTCTTTTTTTTTTTTAATTCGCACATTTTCATGCTCAGATTCGTGTAAAGTTTTATAAATGGGAGCTCAGTTGTTGTTTTCCACCTTGGGCTCCAAATTATTCTCTCCTCCAAAAGTCTCCATCTACATTCTTGAATCATCCACTTACATGTCTTGTAGAATGCAGCATGAACTTTCCAGGACCTTGTGGAGTATTGTGGTTGTAGTGGTCTCCATCGTTGTCACTCAAGCATCTATCACCAAACATCTTCAGGAAGTCTGTTGGCTGCTATATGTGCAGTACTATGTGTGTATGGGGTTGGTTCAACGACTAGGGAAAACATACTTTCCAACAGCTGGAAATGTATAAAAAATATACATTCAGGCAGCTTATAATGTATCTATGTGGGTCAACTGCAGAAAGCTAAACTGGCAGCATGTAAATCATTTTGCACAGTGTTACAAGGCTTTAAAGTCAGTTTGCTTTCACAATATTTTGTTCTCTGTCCTGTCCAGACAGTCCATGGCTCAGTTCCTGCTTTCGTTTAACTAAACAAATCTAGTAATAAAGTTGCCTTTGAGTTCTTTTCATTTGAAGAGTCTGCCTTATCTAGTTTGCTGTGAGTGTGAGGCTCTAATAATGTTTATTCAGGTTCAAGAATAAAGTGTGTTTGCAAGCACACTCCTGGCCTTTTCTTCGTGCAGCTCAGAAGACAATACGAAACAATATATAGTGACAGATGGCAGGGGTGGGTTTTCATCCCAGCCGAGATAAACCCTGTATGACTTACCTGGCAGGGATGCCTGTTTAGTAAATGGACAGAGGGGCATAGCCACACAAGAGTATGTGCTCCCCTGACATGCTGGGCGTCAGCATTCCTGGGCCAGTATGTCCATCCATGTGCCTAAAAGGCTTACTGAGAGGTGCAGTCCTGTGGGGCAGCCCTGGTGGGCTCTGCGGGTTCCAATAGGCTGAGCTGTTGGGTTGGGCTTTCCCTACTTTCAGGGGCTTCTGCCGGACCCGGGGGGGGGGGGGGTCTGAGTGGTGCTACCTCCTTGATAACAAAAGTATCCCCAAGTCTGGCATTAAGTAACTTCCTTCAATTACTTGGGGAATCAGAGTCAGGTGAGGAATCAGACTAAGCTCACCTCAGAAGGATTGGAGGGAATGTGACATGTGTTATAGTCATGTACTAGAGAGAAAGAGGTACTGTATATGAACAATATCTATCTATATATAAAAAAGTCTTGGGTCGAGACATGATCATCTCAGAGAGACACTTTGACGTCGCGTGAGACTAGACATTACAACCTTAGGAAGCAAGACCCGTGAGATGGTGACTTTTGCACGTCACGCCCTACTTACAAACAATTCAAAACAAGTTCACGGACATCTAACCTCGCAGTTGTTGGAATGATTTCAGCAGACACACTTCATGTGCTCACATCTCTTAAAAATGTTATACTTCTAGATGGCACATGAACGACTAAGCGAAGAAGAAAGAGCAGCGCGTAGAAAAGAGACACAAAAGCGTTGGAGAGAAAAGAAGGCAAAAAAGGATGCACAATAGAACAATAAAAATCTATGTACAAATTCAGAAAATAAGGAAAGTAATAATCAGCCTGGTCGTCCCGTGAGAGACACTTTGACGTCCCACAAGAGACACTTTAACGCCCCACAAGACAAAGCAGTGAGATAAAAGGACAGCTACTGTACAGGCTTTTAAATGATCAATGTGCATTGTGACAAGCAGAACACGCAGCTAGGCAGCAGCAGCAGAAAGACAGCAGCTGATCCGTCCGCATTTCCTTAGCGTGTGTTCAGCCCCCTCCATCCCCTTCACAATGCGAGTGGCAGAGATATGAAGTGGCAGGTGCTTCGCTCGCTGGGGAGGGGTTGTTGGGTGGTGGGCTTGGGGGGAGTAAGCGAGCGAAGTGAGGACAGCTGCTGTACAGGCTTTGAAATGATCAATGCACAGAACAAGAAACAGAACACGCAGTACGGCAGGAGGAGCAGTAAGCAAGCAGGTGATCCGTCCGCATCTCCAAAGTGTGCGTTCAGCCACCCCCTTCACAACGCGAGCGGCAGAGACGCGAAGTGGCTGACGCGTTGCTCTTCCCTTTTGGGTTTGCAAAGCCTAGTTTATATAAAAATAAGAAATGATCGTGCAGTTGTTAGTATGGGGGCTACTTTTGCACTATTGCTGAAAGCTTTTGAGAAAATCTTGGACAGAATGCTGCCTAAGAGGCCCAGCATTCTGAGCAAAATTACAGCCTCATTACAGATCATGTGGTGTTTGCATATTCTCCCAGTGTCTTGGTATGAAAGAAGTGCGAGTTCTATTAATTTATGACAGTACATTTGGTAGGTGTATGAGTGTTTCCTGGTGCTTTTCCAGGACTGCTGCCTGCCATTGTTCATGATGTTGCTAGGATAGGCAATGACCCTTTATTAAAATAGCAGGTCCAAACCTTTGCAATTTGCTTGGGTCAATACTTATAAATTAACTTATGCAAAGAGTTTTTATTTCTTCTGTCTCACACGTCATTTAATACAATAAAAATAATGATGAAACAGCAGTAAAATCTTTTCAGATTATGTATTTATTGCATTTTCTTCCTGATCATCTGATATAACATAATTACACACTGATATTAATTTAGCATATGAAGGACAATACTTTGAACTGTTTCCTTGTATTATCAAAGAAATTAATTTGCCAATCACTGAGCTTGTAACTTTAACAAGACTTTAATATTACCTGTGAATTAAAACATGGTCACAGTATTATACTCATTAGATTTTGGTCACGCTATTATAGTTTGGCATTGTCTCCATCAAATAAAATAGACATATGTATGCAAACAAGTTTGCCAGGAATAAAAAATGTTCCTAATTTATTTTTGTAAAATGTAAAAATGAACTCTCCCCTGTATTATAGTCTCATTTCATTCCCATCAAGTAAACAATAGAACATAGTTGAGTGGCAATATAAAAAAATACAGTTAGGAATAGTTTTTTATGTATAGTTTTACTTCTTTTTTGCTTTTGAAAATCATCCTTTAAAAAAGAGAAGAGAAAATGAAATGCAAGCAAATGTGCTAAAGTAGTCTTCATGGCATACAATTCGTAGATAACCTTTACCCTATGAAATCCACAGACAGGGAAAGGGCCGTACTGTTTATTTGTCTAGGTTCTACATCTTATCAAGGATTATCGAAACCTCCCTGCAACAGAATGCTGCAGGGCATTAAGAAGAAGTGAAATCACTTGTGTGTCTTTTAAATCACCCAGGATTCCTGTATCTAGAGAAAAGCAGTGCTGTTGGCAAATGTTTAATTATGTTTGCTATGGATCAATGTATGTCTGGCCAAAAGTGAATGTGAATGTGCATCCAATTATTTCATTTCATAAGATCAATGATTAAAACACATTAGAGAAGGAGTTATGAGGCAATTGAAACTCTTGTTTTCTTTAGAATAGGAGACAATATATTAAGGTCTACCACTATAATCCCTGGGTGCCACTTGCACTGCATTAGTCAAGACTCAATAGTCAGATGCAGTATACTGGAAGAATGAGGCTTCCCTAGCCTGAAGCTTAACTTATTTGCCCTCACCACACTCACTTACACACACACACAGACAAATACATTAAGCAGATACTGTACCTCTTTCAGTGAACTCAGCTGCATGCTAACAATGTTTTGCTTTTTAAGGACTGAGAAGAGTAGCAGCATAAAATGACTATATTCTAAGGATGTCTTACTCTGTGCAAGAGAGGTGAACAGTTGCCCAAAGTAGTTGCCTTAAACTTACTCCATGCTCCATAATCCCAAGATTAGTGAAGCTGTGGCAATAGTATAGGTAATGGATCAGATGGTGGTGGTAAAAAAGATACTCTATATTTGTTTGTATATGCATACATCCTCAAGCGTAATATAATTCAAGGAGAGTCTATGCCAGCAGCACATGGCACAAGGCAGAAGTTATCCCTGGAAGAGACATCAGTCCATCACCGGGCACACATGTACACACACAAACATACTCACTTACACTGAAGCCAACTTAGTGTCACCAGTTCAACCAGCACATAATGCATGTCTGTAGTTGATCTTAATTGCTTAATATAAACTTGTTCAGAATCAGCAATTAAATGAAGTTTTTTTTTTTCTAAGAATAAACAAGTGGGAGATGAGAGCACTGGAATGGATTAGGTAAACATTAGTCAGGAGGTCAATACACATTGAATAAAAGAAGAAAACTGATCATCACATAACAAAGCACAAAATAAAGAACAAACAAAGCAATGGTCTTATCACAAAACTCTTACTGGAGGCATCTTTTAGCTTCCTCTACACTTGTGGAAGTCAAGTAGCTTTGGACTGAGGTCCACATTGATAAAGTAAAACCTTACAATGAATCATTTGAGTACAAGAGTCACCTGCTAGCGAAATTTTATATTAAATTTCCAAAAATGATTTTAAAAAAGACATTTATGTAAAAAATACTAAGACTCAAATCCAGCATTACTGGATTTGGATTTCAAATTTCTAGATTTCAGCTAGTGATCCATTAGCAGTTTAGCCATGAAAATCGATAAACAGCAGGCAAACCTATCAGCATGGGTGCACGTGTCACTCGCGGTCTGGAATTAAATGACTGGCTTGGCCAGTCATTGTTGTGAATTGGAGTCAAAAAAATTGAGAAAATGTATATAGTGTGGTAGGCGGCTGGGGCCCATGCCCGGCCGGGATGCCCGTGCAACATATGTTCCAGGGGAGCAACGATGAGAAACCCAGTATCTCCCCTTGGACGCTAGATGGCAGCCTCCCTGGGTTGCAGCGGTGCCTTGGACTCCCCCAGGGCTTCATGGGATTTGGAGTTTTGTGCAGCCCTTTTGGGTTCCACAGGCGCCACCAGGAGGTGCTGCAGTTGGGACTACTGAGCCCAGCTGGACTAATCTTCAGCCCACCCGGGAGTGCAACCGGAAACAGGTGATCAAGCACCTGGAGCACTTCCGGGTGGGCCATAAAAGGAACCAGCAACCACCACTCAGTGGCCAGAGTCGGGAGGAGGAGGTTGAGTCTTGTGGAGGAGTGGTGGTGGAAGAGAGAGAGGAGTGTTTTGGTGTTTCATTTGTGTTTTGGGACTGTGTTGTGGCTGGGGGATTACGGGGAAGATGTGCCCTCCAGCTGAAGAAAATAAAAGTTTATTTATTTTTATACGTGCCTCCCGTGTCCAATCTGTGTTGGGTCGGGCGCAATATAGCGTCTTGTTACAATGGCCTACTAAAAATCCCACAAAAGTAAAAGTGCTTAGATATGGACTTACCCCAGGTAGGCAGCCCCCCAACTGTTACCCAAAATCTGTGGCCAAAACACGTCTAGAAAATAGGGAACTGGTTTGAGAAGTTCAGTATTCACTTAAAAATTTCAAAATGCACAAAAATGCTCTTCAAGAGAGAAACTATCAAATGTCTGGGTGGAATAGACCAAAAAACAAGAGTTTTTATTTATAATAACCATATATAATCTATATATGTCATTTTTGTACAAAAAGTAATCAAAAAATCACAAATAAAAAGTAAGAAATAAGCAAAAAAAAGGTTTTGCCTGAAAAAGCATCCCAAAGCAATCAAGTCCAAATTTTGCAAAACAATATCAGGATCGTAGGAGCACAGAAAATAATCCACAAAAAAAGAAAATCAAAAGAATACAATACTTACAATATGGAACTCCTACAACACTCAATGATAACCTGGGGAAAGCCATCTCATCTACCAGAATATAAAGGTGGAAGACAATCCCTCAGGTGTGATGTCATCGTACCTCCCCGTCTGGATGTTTCATTGACAGAATGGTGAAACATTTAAAGATACATTACAAAAGTACTTAATAATAAACAATCCTAACAGAAATTACACCTGAACATGAAAAGTAAAAATTCATAAATAACAAAAACAACAATAAAACAGACAATATGCATAAGCCCAGGCAGTAATATAACAGATGTAGGTTCTCCAAGTTGACATCAAAATGAGTTTAGATGGAAGACCTGCAGGGTGACCAAGGCCACCTGTACTGGGGAAAAGCTGAGGATGAAGAAGTGTTGTATGTAAGAACAAAAGAGAGAGTGCAAGAAAAAGGAGTGATCACAACAGGTAAACAGGAATGGAACAGGAAGGCGTGGAATTGAAGCAAAAATTGATAATGTCCTTAAGTATGTAAGATGGTGTGCTTCGTGGTGGCAGTTCTAGAGCCATGTGTTAACTATCTAAATATATTGGTTAAGTATTGCCAATGTCACCTAGAAACCTTGATTATTACAAATCAACATTTACATAAGGATATAATAGACTAATGTACAGTATCTGAGAAATGTAAAAGTCACTTTGCCCTCGTGACTGTCAGCATGCAGACCATTTGACTGAAACTTAGTGATCAAATTTTAAAAAAACAACTGCTCTACACCAACAAAGATTTAGAAAATAAAAAGTGATCAAAAGCTAGGATGCTGGAAGCTGGGTGCCACCTTCTTATGTAGGCAGAGTGTGACGACATACTCAGTAACACAACTTCCATGTTAACAGGCATAACAACAGTAAGCAATATGTTGCCACTCATGACAAAAACCCAAAAAATGTCAGTGTTTGTGCCAACCAAAATGGCATTGTAAATGTAGCATCAAACTAATGTTTATAATCACTAAAAATCAATGCAGACATAGTAAAGCACGCAGAGATTTTCCAGGACTAACTGTAACATTGCCATCTTCACTTGCAGCCACTGCCTTATTGTCCAGATGAGATTACATACATTTGGTTCACACTACTGAAATGTTTAGTCTCCTTGATGAGGTGCTCAACAGCCCCCTGGGCCTGCTGGTGTGTCAGCTATTTCAGGTCATTTGTACATCCTATGTACTATTTACTGTGGTCCCATAGGAAGGGACCAAAGTCCAGACCCAGGACCCACTTAAGAGGTTACATCTCTTAGCTGTCTTGAGTGTGAACTGGAATTCCCTAGATGAATCTGGGAACAGTTGCTAGGATGGGAAAGTTTCTTTGACAGTTTTCATCCTGTCACCATTATGACCCTCACTAAGGCAACTGGATGAAAACAAACAAGTAAGAAAAAAGGAATAAACAGAAGCTATTTTGTTTTTAACAGTTCATTATATTGCAGAACTGAGATTATTTGCTCTGCTCTAATCATGCATATTGTAGATGTAGTTAACGATGACCCATATACATTGTTAAATGCAGATAGGCCAGACTCTGATTTATCTGTAGCTAATTAAACAACCTTTTGTTGATATTTAAAAAAAAAATGTTATTCTCTTAGGGTGTAATTTAGCTGAAAAAAATTTAATTCAAGGAAAATCCAAACAAAATGTCAGGTTACGACCTACAGCAGCAAATGTACGTCTATTTATTTCACACTGTCACTTCAATCAAACTGTCAGGTAAGTTCATGTTTGTCAAAAGCAGCTCATCACATTTCAATTTCCTTTTGCCTATAGTTTAGCAGTTTCCATGGAAACTCTATTTTTCTGACTGTATGGTTTCTGGATAACTAAGAAAAGTTTTCCACTGACACCTTTATCAGCTTTTTACATCAGCATCTGTCTGTCAAGTAGCACAGACTGATTGTCAAGATGTGGCAGCACAGAAGTAATACTAAAAGGAATCAATGCACTTGTATTTAAAACATAATATAAAATGATCTTAATGTTGGGCAATATGACGCTTTTGAAACACCCAACATTGTGTCTTTTCATCTTTATATTCTTATGTGTATCTGTGTGTGCGTGTGTATATATATATATGCTTGAAAAACATTCTAAGATGGGCTTCATTTCAGCAATCTTTAACTTGAAATTGGATGCTGCAGTAAAAATAACAATGGCAGTTCAGAGTACTGTTTGAAATTTCCCAACATATGTTGGACAAGGCTGAATAGACTGGCATTCTGTCCAGGTTTGGTTCCGTCTTCCTAAGATACTGAACTATATGGTTTGGAGAAATTGTTGGAGAGATGTAAAAGAATGCTATAGTACAATCAACATGGCTCTTACCAGAATGAAATGATAGCCAAAATTAATATTTCGAAAACATAATTATTATGAGAATCAGGATATCTTATCATGGTGTCTTGTCATTAACTTGCGGGCAGTAGGAAAGTAAGGGCTATAAAAGAACTGAGTGGTAATATTTTTATGATCCGATATTGTATTTCATGTCATTTTGTACTTCATATTTTTCTGCATTGAAGTTTTTTTCCACATCTATCTATCTATCTATCTATCTATCTATCTATCTATCTATCTATCTATCTATCTATATATATATATATATATATAGATAGATAG
>JANRMT010062854.1:17597158-17645671 GCA_026402145.1 Polypterus bichir lapradei
ATATATATATATATATATATATATATATATATATATATATATATATAAAGAGTTATGGTAACTTAGTTCAAAGCCCAATACAAATAAATGCGTTTAGTGTATACTATGTATTCATTTGCATGCAAAGTCGGAATCTTAATAAATAAAATATAAAACTTCTGAACTCACAGTTGGCTTCTGGTATGCTTTTGTCAAAAATAGTCGTTTTTGAGTTTGCATGTCCTTTTAGATGTGATTAAAGAACAGCTGATTTAGGCATACTTGGTGTAAAAATGGGCTTCTCTTTTCTCAGTGCAGCGACATAGAATGTGGCACATTTCTGGGAGAAGGGGAAATGAAGATATTCGAATGAAAGTGGGCTCAGATTAAGAATTGCTAATAGAGTCCTCTATGGTTCTGTTCACACTGAAAGTTGCTATAAAAAATATAAATCAATCTGTCTTATTGTTAATGACTTCATGGAATATATATCCCCTGGAACCTAAAAAAAAAGCAGCTGGTAATGATCAGTAGTTATCCTTCTACTCTTTACTCCCATAGGCCCCTCCTGCTCGGTGGCTGTATGGCTTCTCATGAGTGTGTACTGAGTGGGACTGTATTAGTAGCAGAAGGTAAATCTAATTTTAAGAGGGTGCCAAGCTAGCTGTTCTTCCCTCGTGCTTGTGATGGGAAATGATGTTTTAGAAGGTTCACCTA
Source organism: Polypterus bichir lapradei (assembly GCA_026402145.1). Lineage (NCBI taxonomy): Eukaryota > Metazoa > Chordata > Cladistia > Polypteriformes > Polypteridae > Polypterus > Polypterus bichir. Next base: position 17,597,855 of record JANRMT010062854.1, read on the forward strand.
ATTCTTAAAGATGTCTTCATCTGGTAGACATTTAATTATTTACTGATGGTTATTGTCTTTATAACCTAGCAGAATTAACTGCATATGTGCTTAAAAGAAGCATGGGTTCTAAGCACTGAGGCCTGGGCTGGTTTAAAGTGTGTTTAGTGTAAGAATTAGCAAAGAGCTTCTATAATGTAGTCCTGGATATTTATGGGTGACCAATATGACAGGACAGTAAGGAACAAGCTCTATGCTGCTGGCTCTAAAGCACGGAAAGCTGTCTGAAGCCCACATAACTCTTAGATGTCAACATCTGTACACATGCAAAGTGGACATTCAGTTACTGTATATCTTTTATATATAGATTTAAGAAAGGAATGCAATATTTTCTGAAATGGGAAACTATAGGTATAGCTTGTGTGCTTTCACAGAAAAGTTGTGAGTTTGTTTTATACTCCAAATAACCAATAATACATCTAGAGCAGTATTCTCCTTTGTTTAATGTTATTTCAGGAGGTAAGGTTGAAATTCCATGCCATCAGCAAGTGCTGCTGCTATATATAAAGTAAAATAATAAGCCTTTTTATTACTATACAGAATAATCTACACTTCTACTCTGATATGTTAAAAAAAAACTTTTCTTATTGCTGAACTATTTTGTTATATAGTATGTGTTTCTTAAAAGAAGGCAGATAATAATTTGTTTTATATTTTTTTTAAATTTAGAGCTACTGTGAACTTTCATTATGCACATGGTTATTTAGCTGCTGTATTAACATCTTAAGTATAAACGTTATTTCTTTTGGAGGAATATGTATTTTTTATGATCAAATGTAGTATGTTCTGAAGTTTAAATAGTATGAATGAGAAGCAAAAATAATGACACCAACAGGTTTCTCAAAAAATAAACAGTCAAAAGAAAACAATTGCAAATGCAGCAATAACAGTAAAAGTACATCCCCACCCCGCCTACAAAATTTGTCCCGTTAAAAAGGTAAAAAGTAAACGTAGCCCAAATACCAGACTCCACCAAGCCAGTGTTTATGCAATAGAAAAAGGAGAGCGACAACATCCACCAACCATCCAACTCTGCAGAATTTCAACTAGAGCACGCCATTTTGTAATATATAAAGCGATGACCTTTTGATCACTGCTGCTGAGATTGAAAAATGAGGTTTGCCAAGATGTAAAGAAGATGGAAACATCAGCTTTCCAGTGAGAAGCTAAAAATGTCTTTGCAGCCTCTCCTGGATAGAAGTGAGAGAGGGGTCTAATAAGAGAACGATTTGAGGAAAGAGCCACAAAGCCAAGAATGTGGGGTACTCTGAAAACATAATCCAGAAAAGTACTGGGAATCTTGCCTTGCAGAAAGAACAATAGAGTCAGACAGATCTATGGCAAAATGCTTTCTGGGAATAGAATAAGTGTGATGAACAATCCTAAATTGAATATTTTGAAGTTTTGGTTTTTTAAACGAAAATAAAATACTGCAAAACATAGATTTCTAAGAAAGTGGAGGTGCTGAGGCAAGGTCCCACTGTCAAACAGAGAGAATTGGTAAAGGTCGATATGAGGCCTTCCACAGATGAGCATATAGATAGAGGATTGAGAGTTACAGAAATTGTGGAATGGATAAGAGGGAAGACCTGAAGACAAGCACACATTGCAAGTTTTGATAATAAGTCTTAGTTGCAGATAAAAGAAAAAAGAAGATGATGGGATTCCAAACTCAGACCTCCAAATCTCGCTTTTGGAGAAATATATAATTGCAAACCATTCTTTAAGATTTTTGTCTCTTTAACTTTGCTTAATGTTCATCTGTTTGAAAGTGCTAGGTACAATCTATGGCAGTTCACATTATAAGTTTCGGAGTTTGAAACAAACAGCATTCTTTTTATGTACTGCTTTAAATGGCTGCACTCTATAGAATGGTCAATTTGTAAATCACTTTAGATTAAATTGGTACAGATGGTGTAATATTAGTTACACTCGCTTGTCTTATATGTAAATATCTCTTTACCCTCCTAATATGTCATCCAATCCATTAGGAAATATGCTTTGTGAAAATTTCATTTACTTTTCTGCCCTTTTTTCTTTTAAATCCCAGAACTGAGGTTAATTGCAATCGACATAAGCTCTGTTTAGCTCCCGGGATAATTCCTAGTGTTGTTATAGCCAAACCAATTCTTGCATGGTGTTACAACTACATTTTGTCTGAGTGTTTTTAGGCTATTACAAAAATTTATTTTAATTAAAATAATGAACTCTATCCAGGGGCCACTTAAGTATTCTCACATTATGCATTATGGGACAGGATGAAGATGCATATAGTGGTTAGGAAATAAACCTAACCCTTAGAGGACATATGGTACTTTATATTCATATTTTTGTCTTAATGCAAATTGTCTAAGTGCTATTTAGTTAGCGGGCTTTTCCCGTGCCTGTAAAATTTCTGACAGTGGGTGCACTATCACAAAAAAAGATGACAAAAATATCATATTAATTTGAACTTTTTTGCAGTAACTCAGTTATTTCACCAAACTCAAAATTATAGCTACAGAAGTCAAAAAGCCAAGGTGAGGTGTAGACAGCATTTCAATCATTAGTGTCTTTATGGATTTACCCACTTCTGCGTCCTTTGTAGGCTCCATTTTCTGCATTTCCCTTTTTGCTATTCATCTGACATGGACCTAGAATTTGTGTTAAAATGACACTATTGAGATATTCTTGTATAGGTGTCCAATGCTGTCAAATTCAGTATGTGACTTCTAAGTATGTTAATGTGTTTAGCACTAAGTTTCTGAGAAGACACACTTTTATTAATTTTAAAGAGGATATGGTTTGATTTGCCTAACTCTGTTCTGGGAATCTTCTATGTGTCTTTTGAACTGTGTGACCTGCTGACTTAAATAGTCTTAGCAATGCAAGCCCCTTCCTCTCCCTTTCTCTATCTCCCTCTGTCTCTCTCTCTCTATCTCTCTGTCTTTTTCTATTTGTCAGTGTTTATCCGTAGTATGTATCTTCTGCTGAATGCTTCGCAGCATTAGGATAGTCCAGGGGTCCTCAACTCCAGTCCTTGAGGGCCACAGTGGCTGCAAGTTTTCATTCTAACCCTTTTCTTAATCAGTGACCTGTTTTTTGCTGCTAATTAACCTCTTCTGAATGAATTTTAAATGACTTACTCTTGAAGACTCAGACCCCTTAATTGTTTCTTTGTCCTTAATGATCTGCCAAACAATAATGAGATACAAAATGAGCCAGCACATGACCAGCAAACTTGTGTCCATCATACAATATCTGAAAATAAAGAAAGATGAAGGTCTCAGGAATGCTGATCTCCTCAAGTCCCCAAAACATTTTAACGTCGCTCTTAGAAAAAAGAAAAATCAACAATTTTGGAAATGTCTGTTGTTGCACAATGAGAGCAGCAACAAGCCATGGAATTAAAGAATGGGTTTAATTAACAACAAGACTTGGCACCTAATTAAGCAACTGGTTGGAGTGAAATTGGTTGGAGTTTGAGGCTTTGACTTAGTTTGTCTTCTGTTGGCTCCTTCACTTCTCATTTCATTTCTATTTGGGTGCCGTTTAAGGAAAGAAATGAAGTAATTCAGAGGAAGAAATTCAAGGGAACAAATCTTAAAAAAAAGTCAATTAAAATTTATTCAAAAGAGGTTAATTAGCAGGAAAAACAGGTCAATAATTAAGAAAAGCGTTAGAATGAAAACCTGCAGCCACTGCGGCCCTCGAGGACTGGAGTTGAGGACCCCTGAAATAGTCCATCTAAAACAGTAAGACTGTGGATTTTATTAAATCAAAATTGTTCCCACTGTGTGATTTCTACTGCACATACAGAAATAGGCAATTGTGTTGAAGTATTGAAAAATAAAAATTAAGTCAGTCATTGTTTTAATTAAGGTACAGTAATTGTTCAAAACAGAATGAATCTGACATACTAGTTTTTAAATGTTCTACTCCATAAACCTGTTGTACTGTATAATCATAATCAGACAAAGGTTTTGCAAAGTGACATATCCATTTGCAGTTTTTTTGGAATGAAAGCAGAACACAAAAGAAAGATATAACGTTTTCTTGATATATCTAAATTGCAGTTGCCTAGACTGAGGGTGCAATGGCTTTGCAAGTGTTATAGAACAGACAGTCCAGGATTTGATAAACCAAACAAGTTTTATTTCATCATATTTATCATAAGAATATACAGCACAGCAAAGACTACACAGTTCATTACATGGAATTAGACCTCAGAAATGCTCCTTTAAAGAGGTCATGGACCAAAGGCCCAGAGTGCTTAGAGGTAGGAGAGGAGTATTCGTGTTGCTTTTGAGAGATAGAGATGAGGAAGATGAAAGAGTGCACTGCTTTGTTCTTGGAGTGGGTGAGTGGGGAGCAGTCACTCCACATGTTATCCAGATACATTTATTTATGCAAGTCATGGTCAAAACATTTGAAGTTTTTTTAGTTTCCATTTATTATTGCTATTTTTTTTATAAATAAATAATCTTATTTTATTTCTCCTAGATTATTCTTGTGTTACTCTGGGCTTGGGTTTCCTTGTCAGCACTCCCAAAGATGACACTGTGTCTGAGCTTTGTGCATACTTTTCAGAGCACTTATTATTTTTTTATTCTCCTACAATGTTACAATTATCCAGTTTTTATTTTATTTTTTTTTATTTATTTGTTGACAGTTAACTCACTTTCACTGGTTAGCATGAAGGCCTTATCTGGCTTATACACCATATGCAGACAATGCTAAAACTGTTAGTGACCTGGCAACACCTTTTGTATATTAAAATGTTTATTTTTTATATTATAACATGACTGTTAGTGATCACCCACATACATCCTTGTTAATTCTAAGGGATTTTATGGTATAATCTTTAAAGTCAACAGAATGAAATTCAAATCAAACTTGTAAATTTAAGGAACAATATAAATAAGCAAACATTTTCACTCAGGGGTCTGGCTAAAGAGCTGCCTAAGGGAGGGACTTTTTGAAGAAATACCAGTAGGTCACTAGGACTGAACAATTATCATCAGTGTCAGCTGCATCACTGGAATTCTTAATGAAACTGGACCTTGTGAAAACAGTTGATGTGTACATCCAGATTGACTTGCTGCCTTACAAGCAGTAAGCATGAGACTGATGGCAATTTTGATGTCAATGTCGGCTGATCTCTTTGGTTATATGGCATGTATAATGTGCTGCACAGTTCACTTTTTGTACTGTTGCTTGAAGGCCTAGATAATATGTAGGCCACCAGGCTGAAGCAGACTTTTTTTTGCGTTTGGTCACATAAGGACTAACTATATTGCATTTAGTTTGCTGTTGTCAGTTTGTACCGGACACACATCCACAAATAAGAAAACCTTGTTCTTCCTTCTTTTCATCTTCTTTGTTGAATGCAACAACCCAATCTTTTAACAGTTCGCCTGTCATCCGCACCTCCCTGCCTAACAAACACTGTGTCAGCCACTGCTACATACAGTAAACAGCAAATCTCACTCCATGACTCATGCTGAACCTGGCTCGACAGATGGTGTTGTGATGTGAGATTTTCCACATAACTTGATAAATATTTTGTATGTCTTTATTTGTAAATTAGCCAAAGCAATGCAATATTAGTGTTACATTATTGATAATAACAGCAATGGTTTGATGGTTTAAGAACCCCTCCCCCCCCAAACCAGGACTGAGTCTCTTTGAATTTTACGACATGATTTGGGGGATGTGCCTTAAACCAGTTTGGCAAGTGTTTCTCTGCTAAAGTCTCTCAACCCCCGTAAGAAAGCCAGGCTGCCTAACTGTCAAGCTTTACCTTAACATATGGTCTTGGGGGGTGGCAGGTGTTAAGATGGTCTATTCCCCCATTGGTCTGAAGTATGGTTGTTTGGAACTGGCTTGTATCAGAATCCTTTAAGTACCATGACGTCCAATTGGCTCTAAGGGTTCGACAGAACATCTATAAATTTGCTAACTCCCTCACACTCTCTCTCTTTTACTAACAACTGATGAAGGAGCATCTCGCTCTCTTACCAAACTGATGAACTGAAAGGACAACACAATGGAGAACACAGCTTGGCAGCCATATTGAAACAAGCATGCGGCCTGTTCTGAAGAAAGCTGACCACAAATGATGCCTTAACTAGAGACATTAAGTAACAAACAAGTCTGTATGTCACCTGAAACTACACATCACCATTTAATCCGGTTGTATGGTTGCCAATATTCCAATGTACTTTGCATATTGTTATTATTTATGAATATTATCAATAATACATTGTTTAGATTGTAACCTCCCACGTAGTTGGCTGCCTGCCAATATTGCGTCCCCCATCCCCATTCCTCCCACGTAATTGGCTGCCTGCCCATATAAAGCCGTCTGTCGTGCCAATCTCTTCATTTCCTTACTTGCTTCGCCACGGTATTCATGTCTCCTTGCTGATAACTGCAGCCTTTTTATTTAATCCATGGCTTCTCCGCTGTTTTATTGTGCTGATAACTGCAGCCTTTTTATTTAATCCACAGCTTCTCCGCTGTTTTATTGTTTGTTTAGTACACTTATAGTTATTGTGTAGGTATTTTAGACTTCGTTTACATTGTTCAGGTACCCATTTCCTTTATCATTCCAAATGTACCCACATTAACATGTCTATCGAGGTGATCACCATCGATCAAAGAACTGTCACTTACTGAGTGGTTTCCATGCCCGTAGATGCCACCTGCCTTTTACATTCTCTGTCTTACATATTGCACGGCCATATCAGGCTCAATCTTGATATCCGGAGGAACATTGTGTCTTATATATTGAATGACTGGGACAGGTTCAAAGTGTGGACTGATGACGGTACAGGAGATAATTATACTACACATGCTTCTGCATGTGAGTTGATGGCTGCCGCTGAATTGCTCGGTTGTCGCTTTCAAGTGTACCGAAATGGCCAAATATTTTATACCTTTGGAGAACCGCCAATGCCTCTTAAACACCTTAGATTCACAGGTGACGATTTGAGTAGTAGACACTTTGATGTTTATGAATGTTTCAACTCTCAAAAGATGGATGCAAAGTTATCAATGAAGCCGGTTGTATGCTTACAACGCTTGACAGATGCCGAATGTCACTTCAACACAAGTCCTGCAAATACTAACGTAATTGAAACAAACCATGAAACTCAAACCGATTATGACATCAGCAATCCAAGCTATGAGAAAACAGTAAAAAGGAGGAGTGTCAGACGTCATGGTACATTTTCTGATGCAGCTAGACGCAAACAACTTTGTGACGCTGCCACCAAATACTCGCAGGAAAATCCACAAGTTAATAGACACGCTGCCGCTAAATACTCGCAGGCAAATCCACAAGTTCATAGAGACGCTGTTGCTAAATACTCGCAGGCAAATCCACAAGTTCATAGACACGCTGTCGCTAAATACTCCCAGAAAAATCCACAAGTTCATAGACACGCTGCCGCTAAATTACTCGCAGGCAAATCCACAAGTTCATAGACACGCTGTCGCTAACTACTTGCAGGCAAATCCACAAGTTCATAGACACGCTGCTGCTAATTAGTCACAGGCAAATCCACAAGTTCATAGAGACGCTGTCGCTAAATACTCGCAGGCAATTCCACAAGTTCATAGACACGCTGCCGCTAAATATTCGTAAGCAAATCCACAACTTAATACCAGGAATGCCTGTTAAACATCTTAGATTCACGAGTACTGATTTGGGTAGTGATCACTTCGATGAATGAAACCTGTTATCTTTACAACGGTTAACAAACACGGAATGTAACTTGAACACAACACGTCCTCCAAATATGAACCTGATTGAAAGAAATAATGATAATCAAATCCTTGATGACAGCAACACTCATAACAGTGACAAAACAATTACATTGACAATCATGTTACGTTATTTTTAAAATGTTTCCTTTTCTTTTTCATAACTTATTTAACACACTACTTCTCTGCTACGAAGCGCGGGTATTTTGCTACTACCTTATAAACAGTGGTAAGTCGTGATATCTGAGGCATTCTGACAAAGGCTACATATTAATAATACAATAGGGGAAAGTAGAGCAATATATTACTCTACCAAGACAAAACAATTGGCGTACTCAGCAGGATTTTGGGGTAACATTGTGTTGCATCCTGTTTACAAATACTGTTTTGATGTATGTGTTTGTGTATATATGTGAATTTTAGGGCACCCAATGTACCAATGCGGTGGAAGTAAAACATTGTTTGGTTGCTGAATGAAATATAACCAACAAAGTGTAGAGACTTCATGTGTGTCACGAGGACACCCACATGTTTGTTAGTGCTGGTGGTAGTGAGTCCCTAATTAAAGTGCTAAGAAGTGGTGGGACATGCATGCATCATTCATATGGCACTTAAGTGGTTTAAAGTGCTAGGAGCGATGGTACATGCATGTGTCATTCATACGCACTTATTTGTTTAGGATCTTTGTATATGTAGGTGTATGTTTGCTTACAGGGCCAACCCATAATGAAGTTGGCAAATTGTATTAGTGTGGTATTGTAGACTCATAAATGCCTAAGTTTATATTAAAGTCAGTCATCTTCCAGTGGAGTGGCAGAAGCAAGCAGGCTAAAGTTAGGAAATGGAAACTTGTAGTGCAGGTAGAGAAAGCAGAAGCTGAGCTGAACATGCCACAGAATGGAGGGGGGGGGGCCCCCCCTGGAAGGATTAAAATCAGGAAAACAGAGATCAGGTATAAAGAAGACAGCTGCTGTTATAAGAGGATTACTATTTTGCATTATTGGTAATAAGGAAGATCAGTATGAGAAAGAAAATAGCAAAGTGAAAGTTGTGGAATGTTGTGTGAAAATTTTGAAAGACGTAACAGCTGGTGTGATAATTGTGAAGTGCTAGCATGTAGAACACCCACTGCTAAAGTGGAAAGCAATGAAAGCAGGAGAAAAAAGGAGAGAAAACTACCCATGGTGAAAGTTAGGGCAGTAGTAATGGGATCTGACTGGAACCCTAAATCATGGGTGGGTGACATACCTGAGACAGATGAGTGCTCAGAAAAAGAGTGGGAATATAAGTGCGAGGAAAAGGAGAAAAATGAAAGAAAGGGAAAACAGCAAGGGTATTCCCTTCCATTGTTCTCTTCTGCAGCACAATCTCCAGGTGATTCTGTGGTCTGTCCAGTATTTAAAGAACATGCTACACCGATAGATATTTCAACACTGTTAAGAAAGGTAACAGTGCTGCATTGAAATTTGATTTAGGAAAAAGAAATCAGATAGAAGGCAGAGAAGCTGATGAGTGTGAATGGCAATTGTTGACTAGAGGACATGAAATGGATAATGGAATAAGGATACTGAGTGAAGAAACTGCGGAAATAAAACAAGAAAGTGTGGAAATAAAAGGAATTCAAGTGCTTGTGTGTGAAATGTCTGAAAGTGCTAGTGCAAGAATGACTGAGTTGGCAAGGAAGTGCACCAGTTTAGGAGTTGGTTTGAATGAAACAGGACAAGCCAAAGAACAAAGGATTGGGGATGGTGCAACAGGAAGTTTTACAAGCTCAGGCAGCAAGCCAGGAATGCACAGGGGTATGAAGGTCCTAACAGCTTTGCTAGGCCCAGCAGTAATTACAAAGCACACACACTTAGGTTCAGTAAATCGAAACCTGACTGACCAGTTGTTTAAAAAGACAGCCTATGAATCTCCCTGTAATAAAATGGAGAAAAGTGAGCTGGTCTTGAGTAAAGAACACAGGTCAATTTTAGGAGAGATGCTGGATTTAGCACTTGGATTTTGGGAGGTTTTAGCCTACACTTTCAGGTAGCAGTTACCATAAAATAAAAAAAGGACACTCTGGCAATGAAAAAAAAAAATAGAATGGTAGTGCAGGAAGACAGAAAAGGGAAAATAGTTATTTCTGTTTCAATTTCCTGATCTTTTGCAATAGTGCTACTTCTGTTGTAAGGTTTTATGGATTTTGTGTTGGTGCAGGTAATAAACAGTGAAGGCAATTAGCAGAATAAAATCCATGCAGGAGATCGGGTTACAACTATGACATTGGAGTGGAGTGGCACTAATGGCCAAGCTGTTCCAATGAATGCCTAGAAGCAAAGTTTGAGTATTGGCACCAGGTCGACAACCAAGAAGATGAGATGGACAGTAACTGCTTTGTCACCTTCCATTTTGCAGACCTGCCTACATAGCGTAATGAAAAAAGACAACAAGCAAAGACTAAAGACAAAGACATGAAGAAGAACTGAACAGACAGCAAGAAAAAGACACTTACTGGGGTTTAAGTGAGTAATAAGTCCACAAGTCATGCAGTAAGAAGGCTAGTCACAATAGCTATAGTTTGAAAGGAAAGGTTTGTTCATTACTGCAGCAAATTTATATTCCAAGGGGTGGAAACTGAACAAACCAGTTAGGAATACCAAAATAAGGGGATTAATTTTGGGTTCATAAAGTATACATTCTGGGTATTAATTAATTAAGTTGGATAATTAATATAATTAATACTATTATTAAATAAAGGTATACTGAGCAAATTGGTGAACTTTCAGGAAAGCAGGTGCAGCTGGTACATTTGCAAGTCATATGGGCTCCGATGTTTAGGTATAGTCTAATTGGGAAAATAAGGAAGCCCTGTTGAGGTTGTCAGCTGTGGTACAAGCACCGGACCAGTGGGCCAATTCTGAACTGAGGTGTTTAGCACAGTTAGTATGCATATGATGAGCAAACAGCTCTAGGGGTAGCCTACAGGGGGAATGATGAGAGTTGCATAGCTGTGATGTCTCATGGTGGTGATGCCAGCCTAAACTGGTAAAGGCTGATGGCAGTCAAGAGTTGCACCATGGGTAGAAAAGCACAAGAGGCAACTAAATCAACCACTAATCTGTGAAGAGGGGCCACAAATGTTGGTTTGTGAGCAGCTTATGCAGTGGCACATGTGCTGTCACTTGGGCAGAAGTGGTTGTACTGGCACCTGTGGCATGTTACCTTTCAAATTTTGATGTTAATTGTACAGCTGCATATGCTTAAACAGATAGTTTGGGATAGGGGTGTAATTAGCAATTAGACACAAAACCAGTAAAGAACAAAGTTTATTTTTAGGAATTCACACAACAGACTTAAATTTCAGTGGGCTAGTTTAGTGGAAGGTGTGGACTTGTCTCATTTTGAACCACCAGATCTGATGACATATGACGACTGCAGAATGCTAAAGAAACAGTTTGAAGCAAGCCGGAGCAGATACAAGTCATCAGGAGTGCATCCAAGTTTTTCAGTTTGTCTTTGAAATAAAGAAGATATGTAATGGACAAATGGTCACACACAACTTTTAACACTGGGAGAGCAAATACTGCAAATCAAAGCGCAAAGTTATTCAACTGACTCTTAAAAAAAATCAAGACATTGTACAAAAGATTTATCGGGGTGGAGTGTTGTGATGTGAGATTTTGTATGTAACTTGATAAATATTTTGTATGTCTTTATTTGTAACTTAGGCAAAGCAATGTAATATTAGTGTTACATTATTGATAATAACAGCAATGGTTTGATGGTTTAAGAAAAAACAAGGACTGAGTCTCTTTGAATTTTACGACATGATTTGGGGGATGTGCCTTAAACCGGTTTGGCAAGTGTTTCTCTGCTAAAGTCTCTCAACCCCTATAGGAAAGCCAGTCTGCCTAACTGTCAAGCTTTACCTTAACATATGGCCTTGTAGGGGTGGCAGGTGTTAAGATGTTTTATTCCCCCATTGGTCTGAAGTATGGCTGTTTGGAATTGGCTTGTATCAGATGCCTTTAAGTACCATGACATCCATTTGGCTCTAGGTGTTCAACAGAACATCTATAAATTTGCTCACTCCCTCACACTCTCTCTCTTTTACTAACATCTGATAAAGGAGCATCTCGCTCTCCTACCAAACTGATGAACTGAAAGGACAACACAATGGAGAGCACAGCTAGGCAGCCATATTTAAACAGGCATGTGGCCTTTTCTGAAGAAAGCTGAGCACCAATGATGCCTTAACTAGAGACATTTTAAGTAACTAGAAGTCTGTGTGCCACCTGAGTTACACATCACCATTTAATCAGGTTGTATGGTTGCCAATATTCCAATGTACTTTGCATTTTGTTATTATTTATGAATATTATCAGTAATACATTATTTTATGTGTAACTTAAACTTAACTTGTCTTTTTACTACATCTAATTGCCTGAGGTTATAGATATAGAAGGGAAGGTGGGGATAAGTTATATACAGTAGTAAGTCTGTGAGATTAGGCATTCTAAGGCTACATATTAATAATACAATACGGGAAAATAGAGCAATATATATATTACTCTACCAAGATAAAACACACTTTTAGACACTTTAATTGTTTGTTTAATAAACGTCTACAATGCTTTTGAAGTAAAAGTCTTGCCTGTCTATTCACTTGCCTTGGTGCATCCTGGCACATGACTACAGCTGTTCCAACTGAAGGTGGCACTGATGGCTGTGGATTCTTGGACATCACAGCAAATTCTGTGACAACATGTAAATTGTGACATTAACTGGATTTGACTGTAACTTTTTAATATGTTGTGAACTGTCAGTTATACTTATGTCATTAGAAGCCTATTGATAGGTAATCTGCATATTCACTGTTTTGATGTTATTAAAAGACTGTGATCAGACTGCCACAGCACAGCCAGCACCAATGCTGTCCCTGCTCTTTAATTATGTGCACAAGTAACATTTGATGAGAACAGGCCATTTGGTTCAATACTGCTTACAGAAACTATCCACCTGATTTCTCCAAAATAACATCAACTCAAAAATGGAGAATCCTTAAAGTCCTACTTTCTACTACACTGCTTAATAGTTTATTTCAGTACTTAAGAATTTCTTTGTAATTTATCTGCTAAACATGTGCTTGGTTTTTCCATACATACTGTATAACTTAAACACCAGAAGTTCTCGGTCAGGAACATATTATTAAGTTGAGAGTCCAGAGCAATGATATTGAGAACCGTTACAAATGTTCAATAATTGATATGTATATTGTCAGACTTGTTAGCTTCGGGAGTGTTATGTGCTTTTGCGTCTGCATCAAAAGACTATGAGAAAGACAATTGATGTGATACACAGAATAACGCAATTGTCATCTTCCTTAGAATGGAGGAGGTTTCACCAGAGTACAACTGATGTCACTTTGTACTTCTTGTCATCAACTCCTCTCTTTCGGCCTTCCTCTGCGGCAAATTCAATAACATTGGAAGGACAGCTTCAGTCTTGACAAGAACTCCATCAAGGGTGGAGCTCACTAACACAGAACCCATGACACTCTATGTTACACCATGTCACTGCTGCAGCACTATAGTCTGGGATCATTTAGCATTATCATAAACTTGGTACATTAGTTTGCATAAACCATAGGAATGTCCCCACAGCTCCCTTTAATATCTACAGCACTATTCAGGCATTAGTTGCTTTTTAAAATGAAAGATAAAATATTGCCAAATGGTATCTGAATACCTCTAAATGGAAGTTCCTTAACATTACAAAAAGCCAACATTTTGATTTGCATGAATTTGTACACACTTGGTCTGTGATAACTCATGGGTACACAGTAACATCTTTTTAATTCTTTAATGTAGAGTAGAATCACTGATTCATCAGTTAACACTGTATTTTCAAAACACAATGATATTCACAGATACGTTGTTTTGTGTATGAGAAATTAAAATGAGAAAAAAATGCCACAGGATAGTAAAGCACATACAAAGACACCCGCACTCAATGATACATGGTCACCTTAAAGTCACAAGCCAACCCAACAAAACCATCTTTTGGACCTGGCAGGATTCCTTTAATTAAATATTGAATCACATACTTTAGACTGGTGGAATTTAAACATAAGTTTACTCACGACAGAATCCAGAAAGTAGTTCTTTATTCAAAGATTTTTGAGAATTTGGAACAAACTGCCAAGTCATATGTTCTAATTGGCATTCATTATTACATTTTTTTGCATTATTTTGAAGATATTTTGCTCTCCTTTATATGTAAATATGTTTTTTTTGGGAGAGGGTTGACAGAGTTCAATTTTGTTATAGTTTTCTTGTTATAATATCACTTTAAGATTGTTATGAAGTGTTTTTGTTGTTTTCCAACACCATCTTGGGAGTTTTGGGGGAGCTGTTGTTGCTAAATTGCTAGGCATTTGACCTGGAAATGTGCGGTTGATGGCTTCTTGGTGTATAAAGTTCATGACGTACACTTCCTATTCATCTGAGTTTGTGGATGCATCAAAAAAAACTCTGTGTGTTGTTATTAGTGCTTCATTTAGTGTTTAGACTGCTTTCTGGTTTCAACTACAATTTCTAAATAGTGTTAAGTTTTTTTACAAAAGATAGGACTGACTCCCAGTAATGATCACTTGCATGTATTTTTTTTAACATTCCTTCTCCTGGTTATCTCCATTTTTCAGTGTTTGCCTCTTTTCCACAAAAAACATAACAGCATGTAGTTGAAGCAGAAACCTTTATGTCTTTTACCATGTATCTGAATGAAGTTAACTAACCTTTCAAGCTTGAAGGACTGAAATGATCTCTCATTTGTCAAACATCACATATTCACACTCGTGCAGTTAAGTGACTGAGTTATCTCTCATGAATATCATTGTTAACATTTTAGTATTGTAAATGGAGAGCACCCTCCTGGTGTCTCTGCACACCAGATACTGGTCCAGATATGAAAACAAAAGCCTTAAAATTTACAAAGTATGATCATGAATGTATTTAAGAATTGATCTGTTTCTTAAATTTGTACACATACTGTAAAGAAGTGTATTCAGATTTCATAAAGCCAATATATATTATATATATATATATATATATATATATATATATATATATATAGTGATAAGGCGCTATATATGCCCCCAACCCGACACAGACTGACAACGAAGGCACATTAAATCAACAAAAATGATTTTATTTTCTTCACCTGGGGTCCACGTCTTCCCCGTGTCCCTCAGGTATAACACAGTCCCAAGCACTTAAGCACACCAAATAAACCAAAATAAAGCAGACTACAACACACTCTTCTCCACCACTCCTCTCAGCAAGCATTGTCCTCCTCCCGACTCAGCCTCCTCAGTGGCGGCTGCTGGGTTCCTTTTGTAAGTCACTTCCGAGTGTAGTAAAAACACTGCCCAACAGGGCTGCACAAAACCCCAATTCCCATGGACCCCTGCGGGAGACCGAGGCACCACTCCAACCCAGGGGGTTTGCCATCTAGCGTCCAAGGGGAGGTATTAAATAGTCCATGGTTGCTCCCTCTGAACATATACTGAATGGGCCCGCCCATCCACCACTATATATATATATATATATATATATATATATATATATATATATATATTGTGACAGTTTAGAGCTTTCTCACTCCCTTGTACCCTCAGACCACATGTCAGACACCAGGTAAAACTCCAAAGATGAATATTTATTATAATAATAAAATGCACAATGCACCCTCCTCTCCACAATACTCCAAAAACAATAACAATAACCAATCCTCCACTCTCCCAGACGCTTAGCCACCCTGCCTCCCAACTCAGCTCAATTGTCTGGGATCTCCCACAGTCCTTTATAGTCCTATACCCGGAAGTGCTTCTGGCCCTCAGTCCATGTGGTTATCCAGCACTTCCGGGTCAGGTAAAAACTTCTCTTTTTCTTCAGCCCGGAAGTATATCATTTTTCCATTCCCGTGACTTGGAAATACTTCTGGGCTATATGGGAAATATAAATCCCTGGGCCTCCCTGCAACGACTTGGTATCCAGCAGGGCTGTACATTATAATTCCACGGCCCATAATTCCCTGCTGGCATTCGGGGCACCTCTATGCTGCAAGGAGGGCTCCATCTGGTGGCCTGGGGGTATTGGCCGGGATGAATGGCCGGCCATATCTCACAATATATACACATATATTCTGCCATTTTAAAAGAAATACGGCAGTATTCTTCACCTCATTGCTGGACTCCCTCCCAGGAAACCATTCAACACCAGGATGTGGCTTCCTATAGCTTGTTCAGTGAATGCTGTAATTGCCATTTCTTTTGAGAGTGACTCAAATGCTTAGGACACAGTTTACACTATGGGCTGGTCCTGTGGGGAACCTCTATCCATAGATGCTAACTTCCCAACATGATGCCTTTAAAAACATAAATTTATATAGGTACATATGTTGTAAAAAATGTAACTTGGGACAGTTTTCCTGGACAGCAATGCACTGCGATTTTGCTTACATGACTGCTGTTGAGATTAATTTCTCAGACTTATTGCGCTTATCTAGTACTGAGATCAGTGGTTTACTATCTGCCTTTGCATATGTGTGTTTAAACCAGTGGCATTTCTAAATCCTGCCAGATGTTGCATATAATAAATAACATTCATCTCTCAGTAATTCAATTTGTTTATATTAAATGTTTATAAAAAGCATTAGCTTAGTCTATTTAAGTATTTTTTTTTAATTTTCCATCTTATATACATCCATCCATCCATCCATTATCCAACCCTCTATATCCGAGCTACAGGGTCACCGGGGTCTGCCAGAGCCAATCGCAGCTAACACAGGGCGCAAGGCTGGAAACAAACCCTGGGCAGGGCGCCAGCCCACCACAAATCTTATATACAATGTCTTTTCTTACTTATAAATATATTGCTTTTTACAGTATGTCAAATTGTCTTAATGCTGGATGCAGCCAGCCTGTTTCCATTTGAAATGTTTAGCTGTATTGACCCTTCTAGGTTTATCCTTCGATGTGTGTGCACACGTGCATCCTGAACTTTCCAGTTTAATGATGAAGCTGTTTTGGAGGTTGCTTACTGGCCTTGTGCTATCTAGCAAACACTGGGCGACACAACAGTTTTCTCTGATACTGAACAGGACCCAGATTCTTGTGTTCAAGTCATGCAATCTTCCATATCTGTTTGTTCTTTCTGTTTTATTGTGGCTTGTCCTTTTTCTTCTCAAAGTCATTCAATTCTAAACTTTGGGTGTTACTTTTCAGTTTTAGGAAGTTGATAGCTAAAATATTTTCCAAGTCAGGGGAGTTTGGGAGGTTGCCCGTTTACTTAATGTTTCTATCCATATTGCTGTATTTTGTATCTCAGTGATATGATGTCAACTGAGCACCAGTAACCCATTGTTTGATTGAATTTTTGTTTCATAAACTGTGCATGAACCGGCATGGCTTGCTAGTCACTAGCAAAAGAAGGACAGATATTATTAGTTAGGTAAATTAACATTAACAATAGAGAAGTCTGTACACATTAAGGAAAATTTTGGTTTTGCTCCACCAGAACTTTCATTCCAATACAGGCAATGGTTTTAACTCTGCAATACCACACATCAGTCTTATTTATCTATTTATCTGGTGTGAACTGCAGTATTTTGATAGCTACATATTTGGCTAACAGTGTATCAATGAGATTGTTTTAATAGTTTTGTTAGCATCATGCAGTGGTGGGCTAAGTCATCGAAGAGTCATTCTTCAATTTGTATGTTTACATTTATTTTTTAATTTTGTTTTATTTTATGATCTTTCATTGCACTCAATTTTATATTTTGTGCTGTGTGTTGAGTTTTCTGTAAATGTGAGCCTGTGTGCTTACGAGTGCCAACTTAAGCTTGTTTGAAAGACATAAACTCTGCTTGGCTTTAAGTTTGTCCTAGGAAGTAGTGTCTCAAATTGGAAAATCTAACACACCATGAGGAAGGTCATACAGACACCTCAGAAGCTTACTCATGATGGCAACTTAACAATCTTTGCAGTGCCACAGAGCAAGTATTTTTGTTAAAGATTTATTTTTTTATGGCAATGATTTAAACAGGGTTTTGCACGGTTGGCACCCCAACTAGTTTTGGTCTCGTCTTGCATCGTCCATTGCCCTGCTACATGTTTAATCACACATTTCACCTCATTGTGAAAACGTATTACCCTCCTGATAAATTTGTTCTGGCACCAATCCTGTCTTAGGTTAAAGTTTTTCTCAGCCTTTAGGCATGTAAACTGCTATCTTATACTCACACAGATTTATCCACATGCCCAGTCATACTAATATTAAGTCGCCAATTCAGCCAACCTGCTTTGGGGATGAGAGAGAAAACTCTTTAATCACTGAAGGAGGAATGTGTAAATGCCACACGGACAATGATCAAGTAACGATATTCAAATCCAGGATGTTATATCTGTGCAGCAGCAGTACTAACCACGCTGTCCTGCATTAGAGCTACTCACCTACTGTATGCAGTACTCAGTTTGCTAGTTAACAACAAATCTTTTACTAATTCTATATGACTCTATTTCTCATCACTGTTTATATGAAAACTACAATCCCTATTAGTTAATGTTGAAAGGATTATATCTTTATCTCAGGAATAATTGTTTCAAGAATCCATTATTGCTTCCATTTTTTATTTTGTTGTCATAAACATACTTCAGAAAGGCAGAGGGTATGTTTTCTGAAACTGAAACATTTGCCACTTAAAAGTTGATGTATTTGGCAAGCTATAAGACTATTTTTTACATTTGGAATAGTAAACTGTGGACCCCATTTTAAAGCACAAGAAAAGGCACAATATCTTTAAGATTTGTAAAAATTGTGTAAGAACACATTTTCTTGTTGATGTATATCATGATTGTGAAAAAAAACAATTTTTGGCTTGAAAAATATCAAGTGTGTCTTTCAATAGGACACCATGATCTCTGTCTTCTCTCAGATCTGTACCATAAACTGTTTCCTGTTGGCCAATAGGTATTTTAGAGCCTTGACTCCACTCCCTGTGTGTCTGTCTTTGAGTAAATTGCTTAAGGAGTCCTCACTGTAACTTTAAGTTCTGCTGCTCGTTGCTCGTGCCTGCTTTCCTACACAGGTTTGTAAATATGCTTTCATGCTACTGTTGGTGTTTATCTGGCCCATGCTAGACCCCTAACTTGTCCTGCACCAATTTCCTACCTGACAACCCAGATCAGGCCAACATCCTTTCACAGCATAATAAATAAGAATGCTGTATTTTGCAGTTTTTAAAAGGTCTAATAAAAGATCACTTTCCATAGCTCTTTAGATACAAAATATTTAATATTGCTTTCAGCAATCAGTGTTAGCAGTGCAATAATATTCACGTAACTACAAGGCAGCATTAAAGATACGGTTTTCTTAAAATTACCACTACAGTACTTAATTCTGTGTCTACCAAGATGCAGTCATTTTTAAAGGAATCAAATATTCTACCAATCTTTTCCTTTTTCACAAATTGTATTAATAAAACAATTTTTTACTAACATCATCAATTAACTTCACTCCACTTCTTTAATTAATGGACTTTTTGTAAAGGCCTTTTCCATACATTTTATTTTCTTACATCTATAGACATCAAAACTTGTTCAAGATGCGTTTTTTTTTGTGTTGTTTCAGTGCCACAGCACATCTTCTTGTTTATATCAATGAAGCTTTAATTAGAAATAGTTACATGGCATTAGATTTGTACTGGCAACCCACTGTAGGAACAACCTTTATAATATTTAAATTTCATACATTTTAGAGGAAAAACGTAATTATTTTACAGTTTTGTTTTTCACATTTCTTGGGCTATTACATTATTCTGCATTGTGTTTCTGTAATGCTTCCTTTATGTGACTGCACCATCTCTCCATTTTCATAATCCATTTATGTTGCTCAGGGTCATGGTGAGCCTGAATGTAAACGAGAAATTATGTGGGCAAAGCAGGAACACTGTGTGGATGAGGTCTTAGTCCATCACATAGTTACACAAACACAGCTGCATGCACGCTCATTTCTGAGCAATTTAGAGATTCCAGTCAACCTGATAACATGTATTTAGAGTGCAGGTGCAATGAGTAGTTCAAAGAAAAGTGCCTCATAAATACAAGGAGAACAGTCTAACTTCACAGAAGATTAATTTATGAGAAGTAAGAAATGATGCTTAATATTAAACTGCGCATACGTCTTTACATCTGAAATTGTAGCTGCAAAAGTATGCTGGTCTACACAAAAAATTTAAATATATGAGACCAGCATTTGCTTGTACCAGCAGCTCATGCAAAACTTTGGCACTGTTGGCTATCACTTTATTTCAATTGAGCCATCTGGTGAGTGGGATGTTAGATAATTATTGACTTGTGTTATAGACCAATACTCTTAACACAGATCTACAGGAAATAAAAATTTGGATAAGAAAAATAGGAATAAGCAGAAGTCAGGAATAAGCTTTCAACGGGGCACTGGTCCATCTCCATTGGGGCACACTTACAACACACTCGCCAATTTACAGTTTCAAATGAACTGTTTTAGAATGAAAATCATAGTATAGGGAGAGAAAAGCTGACATAGATGCAGGGAGTTTGTGCAAACTCCACCGACGTATTGGCCATTCCTGGGGTTTGAACACAGGACTGCAGCTATACTTAAGCGCTAACATCATGCCACCCATGCCTACAGTGGTACATCATTATTTCTCAAAGCCAAAGTTGTCTGGAATGTGCGTCACTTCTATTTGGTTGTTAGTCACCATATTTCCTTCTTGTCCCCAATCAGGTATAATTCAAATGATCGTCACATTCTTATCGCCCTTTCTTACCTTTAATCAGTATATCTAATTACAGATCATCAGGTAAATCAGTAAAAATAATAATTATTCTTATTATGGTACACCCAATGGTTAGATTGGGCCTAGGTGAAAATTAAACTAGTTGAGTCCTGGTAGCCGAACCGAACACAAATTGTTGTTGAGTAAATTATGTACAGTAGTTTGTGCTACATGCTCAACTTACTGTATATACTGAAGTTATTAGATTTATCTATTTGACTTTGATGGTTTATACTGTAAATACATTTAATTGTTTGGCTGACACCTTTATCCAAGGTGACTTACAACATTTATGATACAATTGGTTACATTTCTTTCAGTTTTCCAAATGGAGCGCACACATAGGTCAAGTGACTAGTTCAGGGTTACATAGTGTCAGCAGCAGGATTTGAACCTGCAACCTCAGGGTTTGAGGTCCAAGGCTTTAACCACTATGCTGCACTGCCCACATGCAAATATAAATATACGTATTTTGGCATTTGGTTGTATAACACATCTTCATATTGATGTGGCTGTAGGTTAATTGTTCCTGGTGGCAGGATTTGAGGAATGGGTTCCCCAATGTCTTGTCAGGCCCATGGGCCTGTGTACTTGAGTTACAATGTTACTTATTATGCCTGTAGCTGCTTTTCCAAATGTTTCCGAAATTCTACACCTATTGGAAAGGTTCAAGCAAAGATTATGATGCAAACACCAAAAAAAAAAGAAAAATTTCCACATTAATTGGTCCATCATATTCAGCAGATATCTCTCTAGCCTTTATGTACATTGAAAAGACCACTGCACTGTTACAATCCACTCAGATCTAGTTATGTTTCTCCTTCCCTATTCACTTCAATGCAAAATTCCCAACATTTTCTCTTTTTCACTGAACTCATGGGGAAACAAATTTGGCAGAGTTAGCTCATCATTACTAACATGTTAGCTTACAGGAAATAAAACATAATCTTTTCTGTGTAGCTATGTAAAACTCACATTTTAGCTAAACAAACAGGTAAAGTTAAATTTAACTTTTAGGTTTGGCTCTTACAATGCATCATATATATTAATGTAATTTGTCTATATTAGGGTGGCACAGTGTTAGCACTGTAGTTCCAGAACAATAAGACCTGTTTGAGTGTTCTCCCTGTGTCATCTTGAGTTTCTTCCGGGTGCTCCAGTTTCCATCTACAGTTGAAGGGCATTGTTAAATTGGCCCTAGGGTGTGCATGTGTGTGTGTGTGTGTCATGAATTGCTGTTGTTAAATTAGCCTGAGGGTGTATGTATGTGTGTGTATGGGTGGGTGTTCAGGTGAATTACTGTTGTTAAATTGGGATTAGGGTGTGCATGTTTTTATTCTGAGATTAGCTGTCCACTGCAGCTCCACCCATGAAGTTGTGAAAGAGGACAAACTTTAAAAATTAATTTTAAAAAAATTAAAAATGTAATTCTGGCCAAGTGGGAAGATAGGTACGCTCCAACGTCAAACGCTGGCACTATATCTGATCGTGTTTAGGTCTGATGGGAGAGCGTCCCCAGCATGGGAAGAAAAGCATGTGGCCGTGATACCTCTGCCAATCAGCAGCTACACTGTAAAACACACGTAGCTCTTATCTCTCTCTCAAAAACGTCAAACGTTACTCCTTAACAATCTCTAAATGATAATGTCTCTTGAACAAACAGGTATCTCTAGCTAAGCGAGGCAAGGGTTGCTCCAACACGTGGTGAGAGGCAGACCGACTTTAATGGAGGCTGATGCGTGAGTGAGGAGGGCTGTACCCCCCTCCCCTCGGCCTTATGCACCTCTCTCAGATTCTCACAAATAAAAACCCGATCTAAATGCATTAAGTAGTTCTCCCATGAAAAGCCAACAGACAGACCAACGGATTATTTATATATATATATATATATATATATAGATGAGCTGGTGCCCTATCATGGACTGTACCTGCCTTGTTCCTGGTGTTGGCTGGGTTAGGCTTCCCTAAAACCCTGCCCTGGAAATTTAAGAAGATGGATGGATGGATATCTAATTAATAAATATAAAGTTCTATGTACTCTTTGTTTTAATATTTTTCAAAAGCAAAAATTAGTGAAAACATTTTCTAAACCAGGCTTACAGTTGTGAGATGCAGGCTTGTGCTGCTATGTAACATTAGTCAGGTGTCAGTCAGCTGATGAGAGGAGCCATACAAATAAAACAGTGAGCCTATTTGGGGGTCTTTGATCTAGGTCTACCTTTTAACTTGTTCTAGGACTCTGCTTTTGTTTGCAGCATTTTATAGTTCTGCGTAATCCTTTGTACTTACCTTCTTGTGTTTTGACCTCCACTGTTTTTTGACCTGTCTCTTAGATATACTTCATAAATAAAGTAAGTTTTCCAGACACAAAGTTGGTATCCTCAAGAATTGTGGAGAGGCAGAAAACAGAAACAAGGCAGCTGCCACCCTGTTTGGGAGGTGCCCAGCTGCACAAACCAGACAGAGTTAGGGCAGCTACCACGTCAGAATGTCTGCGAATGTCACTGCAATAAGACGTCCAGAATTTTCTCACTTATGTATAGTAAGTTGAAGTGTTCAAAAAGAGTCTGAAAATGCAAGACTTCTGTTTTCTAAAGACTTTAGAAAAAAAAGATGTTGGAACTCTGTTTAGGTATGCTTGGATTTGAATGTGTTTTATCAGAAGCAGTGCTTGCAACTAAAGATTTATTGTTTCATATACTAAGTATGGACATTAAAAATAAAGCAATTGTGATAAAAGTATTAGTGATTTAATCAAAGCTTATGGAATACTAGCTGTGTAAGCCCTTGCTGTAAAAAGCCCGGGGTCGTAAAAAAAATAGAAATTGTCAGAAAAAAAATTGAAATGTAAAGATGTCAGGTAATTGAAAGGAACCATTCTGGGCATCTCTGTCCTAGGAGGTTTCGTTTTGCCAACATGCTTGCATCGCTTGTGTATTAGTGGCAGAAGGAAAAGTAAAAGGGATACTGTTTTGCCAATGTTAGCGGCTAAGCGACTTTGTCTTTCTTCTGAGGTTTCGTTTTGCTGATGTGCTGGCCTCGGTTGTGTTGTTAGCGGCTAAGCGAGTTTTCTGTTTCCTTGGAGGTGGAGCCCTTACCCCTACTCCACCTCTCACATCTGGGCCACACAGACACACACACTTCCACGCGTAGACGTTTATATGTAAGAAAATAAACAATTAATAGTACAATATTGTGCTCTATGTTAATTTAGGAGTGAGAATATTCTATCCAACAATACTGGATGTTAAATCAGATTTTTTTTATGCTGCTACCTTCTACTATGCATTTTGTTATTAAAGAAGACAATAAAAGTATTGTCACACAAGTGTGAGCAGGGGGACGTTGTGTGGACCAAGTAAAGGTAATTCCACACCAGGCCAGGAGAGGGCGGGGTGCACTAAACCTTTTCCTGTTATCTCTTCAGACCAGCCGTGGGAAAACCTATCTGAACCAAAAACGTCACTTCCGGTTCCAGCACCCAGAAGAATGTCACTTCCGGTTCCAGCGCCCAGAAGAATGTCACTTCCTGTTCTGGCGCCCAGGCTGATGCCAGGAAAACATCACTTCCTTTCACCCTACATCACTTCTGGTGACCCTACATCACTTCCTGTCTGACCACTTAAAACCGCCATCTTTTCCAACCTTCTTCAGTTCTGTCTTGGACTCCGTACTATCAACAACTCTGTTAAAAACTTAAAGAATCCTTTGCAGCTAGGAATATTGTACGGGTGGTTTCCCCAAACCTTTTTTTACGTTTGTCGAGTCTGTTCCTTTTACAGTATCTTTATATAATTTCAGCAATTTAAAGAGCATTCTCATGTTTTACTACACTCTCAGTCCATGCAGATTAGAAAATTTGTAAATTTTATTATTCCTCCAGTTTTACATATATTTATTTTACACATTTAGTTGTAAATGATCATTTTTAAGCACACCTCAATTTTACATATAATTACCCTTTTCTCTTATGTTTTATTCAGATTGTTTTCACCTCTCACTTCTCATTCTTCACTTGAATTTTCTATCAAGTCTATGATGCCTGTTATTCAGGACACTTTTATTAGGCATTTTCATTGATTTTCTTAATTGTTAATCAAATGTTGGTTCTCTCCTGAATGAGGTGATTTCAACTTAAAATGCAGAGACACCATAAAAAACTCTTTAGCATTTTATCTCAGCACAAAAGTAACAGAATCTTTTTTTTTGATTAACAAAAAGCCAACCTCTACCACAAATTTTTAATTTTAGTGGTTTTTCAATTAATTATAAAATGATATAATTGTAATAATAATGAACACAAGTCCATAATTTAGAACTTGTTTAATTTTTTTTTGGTAATAGTCAGAGGTATGATTGACTAGCTGTACCAGCAGATCTTACTGTCTGTATATAAAAGGTTTTAACATTGGATGGGTGCACAGTACTAATGGCAGTAAGCATAAAAGAAGGATAAGAAAATGGATTAATAAAAGGCTTCTATCTATACTTCTAGCTTGTATGCTTAAACGTTTGTTGTATATACAGCATACTTGCATGCTTACATAAATCCTTCTTAAATTAACTTAAATTAAATTAGCTTTCTTTCCTTTTCTGCATCAAGGACTGGAAGGTTTGCTATCAAAGTTGATATAGACAAAGTAAAATGTAAAACCTGGCAACAATAAATACTAAAATATCTAAAGGTTGCTGAACGAAAGACATAGAGGAAATGGCACATGTGCTTGCATACTGAAATCTAGTATGAAATAACAGATATGTCTGCATCACCCTTAAAATCTGTATTCTTTACATGGGTGCCGGAGTTGGTGGTGTGTGTTTATTATTATCTACATACTCAATGCATTCATTTCATCATGCTGTGTAGCTGCATGCTATAAACTTTTTGGGAAGATATGCTTGAGATTCAAATTTGTAAAAAATAAAGTGTCATCCATGAGCCATACATAGATGTAAGAATATTTTGGAAATATCTTCTGCCAAATGTGAGGGAACCATTTTCTACCTCAGTCAAGAAATTATCATGAACTAGGGGGTTTTGAACATGCACAATACAATTCTGCAGCATGCACTTTGATGCTGTTCATTTTTATTGTCATGTTTATCGCGTTGTGACAGCAATGTTTTGTTTATTGCTTTCAGCAAAGGTGTTGTTATTTAATGTGTATTTTTATTGTTGTGGTTCTATTGCTGTCAGCAACAGCTCCTGATGGCTGGAAATGTGACATTTGACATCTTTGCATCACAAATATTTAAAATGGCGCCATGCTATCCTCACCATTCGAATTTCTGCATGTAGGGCTCTTTTTGTGAGGGTCATTTGGTTACCTAGAAATCAGTTTAGGAAGTTAGGACTTTGTATGTTTCCTCGAGTTTGAATTTTCACATGTGCATTGGGTATTTTCTTTTTACCACCATACCCTTGCCTGTCCCTAACTGCACTATTATGCCATCTCCTGGTCCAGTGGTTATTTTGTTCTGTGCTGGCTTTTCCATTCTGTGGCAGATCACTAAGCCGTCTCAATTTTTCATCTAGATGACACACAAACCATTTGTAATAAATACATGCTGGTTTATGTCTTGACGTCACTACACGTTCATTTTCACCTATGTCTCTAAGCTTACTTTCACCCATGTCTTCCAGTGTTATTGCAT
Source organism: Polypterus bichir lapradei (assembly GCA_026402145.1). NCBI lineage: Eukaryota > Metazoa > Chordata > Cladistia > Polypteriformes > Polypteridae > Polypterus > Polypterus bichir. The sequence goes on from JANRMT010062854.1 coordinate 17,624,168, forward strand.
TTGATAATGGTCCCTTTCTGTTTAAGAAATGTAATTCCCTTAGGCTGTCAGAGTAAAATATGTCTTTTAATCCAGAGGAGATCTTCTCTGTAGAGTTTCTAATTCTGATATGGCTTGTTTGCATCACAGCATTCAGAACTGCATATGCTCCAAATTGTTCTCTTTAAAAAATATGAAATTATGTCTTTCATTCTGTACAATTTAACTTCAATTTATTAGCCTTTTTCATACTCATGCTTTGCTTGAATGATCAAAACATTTTTTACTGTTTAAAACATTTAATGTTTTCAGGGTTTTTTATTTTAAGTTACAATTGCTGATTTTTAGGTCAGTCTTACTCACCTTTGTACATCAAGGTTAACTATCAGGTACAAAACATAAAGAAAGAAGATTGCTTCATATGGTTATTAAGTAAATATGCTTTATAAAAACTCCCTTTTTTAAAATATGTAAGAAAAATATTGGAAATGTTTTTTAATACTTGCTATATATAACTTGTTGAATAAAAAAGTTTTGATACTTTACTGAAAATAGGATTAATCAATGAAAAAGGAAAAAGACAGAATTTAGATGTTCATGTATAAACAGCACTCAAGTACATTTCATCTTATTTGTACCCAGTGCTGCATGCAAAGAGGCCTTAAATCACAGAAATGAATTTATTCACAGATGCGTGCGGAATTACATATAGTCTCTAATTCAGAGCACATCTTGCAGCTGGCTGATAATATCTTATCACAGAGTTCGAAAGAATTTGTAGTAAGCAGTTCAGAACTATATAAATGTTTATACATTTTATAAACTGTTTCCAATACCATAACATTAAAAAGTAAATAAATACTAATTAGTTTTCCATCTAGGAGTGCTTTGTGCCCAACATTCAATCCTTTTCAGGTTAATCTGTGTACATTTGCCCGTTTTTATTATACAGGTAAAATTCTGTTACAACGAACTGCCAGGGACCTAAAAAATATTTTGTTGTAATGAAAATTTTGTTGTAATGAGATTCTGTATTTGTTGCTATAGTGCTTTCTTTAACGTGTGTGTCCAGGCATTTGCAATCATTTCAACAGCTTCTTTCAAATTCATTTTAATTTTCTCCTGTCTACAATTTATGCCGAGACGATGGCGACGAGAATTTTAGATGAGAATTTTTCTCAGCATTTCCTTGCGATAATACTTTCAGGGTGTGAATGATGCCCAAACCCAATGGCTGAAGCACTGCTGTGCAGTTGGGTGGGAGGAATTCAATGTGAACATCATCTAAATGCAGAAGCATGTTGTGGGCAGCAAAGTTATCAATCAGAAGCCGAATCATCCTTTTCTTCTTCTTCATATTGTGAGGTTTCTGAACTCTTTTGGGATCCCCCCACCCACCACCCAACGAGAACGTCACGCTGAAGTGTGTCCCGAAGTGCAATTGCCGTGTCTGTGTAAGATTGTTTGTCCATTGCCAGGGCAGGGCAACAGCAGGCTCATAGTGCTTCAGTGAAGCGCCACAGAAGCAAATCCTAAAAGATCGTGGGCGAGCTATAAGTCTTACACATCAAAACACGAGGCTGTGCCTCAGTACTTTAGCAAAACCAGCTTTATTCAGCTTGAAACAGGAACAGCAGGGGATCTGCCACTCTCCTATAAACAGACACCGCAGTCAGGCAGTGTCGTGGCCAGGTTAGTGGCCAAGTTATACTGTGCGAGATCTTTTCTGTTTGCTTCGGTGAAGAGCTGCAGCAGAGCTGTGAACCTGCTGTTGCTCCGGCAACAGATAAACAGTCTTCCACAGATACGGTGATCGCACTTTGGGAAGCTCTTCGGCATGTTGTTCAAAATGTGAGTTTTGAAACCTCACATTTTCTTGAATGAGTGCCACATTAATAGGAATATTTCCTGAAAGAGAATCACTGAACTACATAAAAACTGCTTTTTCGGCATCTTCAAATGCAGCTGTTCTCATACATTTGCAACCCAAGATTTTTCTTCTTTTTTTGCCCGGTCTTTCAAGAAAGTTAACAGTATTGATGGCAACTTTTTTTTTCTTTTTGCCGCAATTCAGAGCTGCAAAAATGTAAAGTTTTTTTTCTAATATGAACTGTTAGCATTTTTTTGTGTCTGCCGTTTCTATAGGAGGGTGACAATGAGTTAAATTCCAGTGAATGTTTTTCAAATGTTGACAAACAATAAGCAAAAGATATAACTGAAAACCACAAACCAAACAAAAACAGCAAAAAAACAGTACGAGGAAAGTCTGAAGAAAGAGATTTTATTTTACAATGTTTCTGTTTACGAATCATTGTGCCCAACTGAGCTGCGACCACAGAACTGCTCTGTGGATGATTCATTCAAGCATTTCAAGGTCTTTTGGGCACTTCGTTATAATGAAAGTTTCTGCTGAATATACTTCGTAGTAACAAGATTTCTATAGACTCGTGTCATATGGGGAAACTGTCGGGACCATAAAAATACTTTGTTGTAATGAAAATTTCGTTGTAAAGATATTCGTTGTAACAGAATTTTACCTGTAATTTTAAAAGATTAAATATTGTTAATTGTTTATAGGTGGCGGAGGCTAAAAAAAAAGCGTATGATGAGTTGTATGAGAGGTTGGACTCTAAGAAGAGATAAAAGGACCTGTACTGATTGGCTAGACAGACGGACCGAGCTGGGAAAGTTGTGCTGCAGGTTAGGGTAATAAAGGATAAAGATAGAAATTTACTCACAAGTGAGGGGAGTGTTTTGAGCAGATGTAAAGAATACTTTGAGAGGCTTATGAATGAAGAGAACAAGAGAGAAAAGAGGTTGGATGATGCAGAGATAGTGAATCAGGAAGTGCAACGGATTAGCAAGGAGGAAGTAAGGACAGCTATGAAGAGGATGAACAATGGAAAAGCCGTTGGTCCAGATGACATACCTGTGGCAGCATGGAGGTGTTTAGGAGAGATGGCAGTGGAATTTTTAACCAGATTGTTTAATGGAATCTTGGAAAGTGAGAGGATGCCTGAGGAGTGGAGAAGACGTGTACTGGTGCTGATATTTAAGAATAAGGGGGATGTGCAGGACTGTCGTAACTACAGGGGGATAAAATTGATGAGCCACAGCATAAAGTTATGGGAAAGAGTAGTGGAAGCTAGGTTAAGAAGTGAGATGATGGTTAGTAAGCAACAGTATGATAGATGCATTCAAGGTGGAGGTGGGATTACATCAGGGATCGGCTCTGAGCCCTTTCTTATTTGCAATGGTGATGGACAGGTTGACAGATGAGATTAGACAGGAGTCCCCGTGGACTATGATGTTTGCCGATGACATTGTGATCTGTAGCGATAGTAAGGAGCAGGTTGAGGGGACCCAGGAAAGGTGGAGATATGCTCTAGAGAGGAGAGGAATAAAGGTCAACAACAACAACAACAACATTTATTTATATAGCACATTTTCATAAAAAAAGTAGCTCAAAGTGCTTTACATAATGAATAATGAATAGAAAAATAAAAGACACAGTAAGAAAATAAAATAAGTCAACATTAATTAACATAGAATAAGAGTAAGGTCCAATGGCCAGGGTAAACAGAAAAAACAAAAAAAACTCCAGACGGCTGGAGAAAAAAATAAACTCTGTAGGGATTCCAGACCATTAGACTGCCAAGTCCCCTCTGGGCATTCTACCTAACATAAATGAAACAGACCTCTTTGGATTTAGGGTTCTCACGGAAGGACTTGATGATGATGGTCACGTAGACTTCTGGCATCATGATGCTTTGAGTAGGTGGTGGTGGTGCAGGTCAGTATGGATTTTAGAGCCACCATGAATAGTTATTATGATGAATTGAACATACAGAGTATCAGGATTAAGTTAAAGTGAAGTTATGAAAAGGCCATGTTAAAGTAATATGTTTTCAGCAGTGTTTTAAAGTGCTCTACTGTATTAGCCTGGCGAATTCCTATTGGCAGGCTATTCCAGATTTTAGGTGCATAGCAGCAGAAGGCCGCCTCACCACTTCTTTTAAGTTTTGTTCTTGGAATTCTAAGGAGATACTCATTTGAGGATCTAAGGTTACGATTTGGAATATAAGGTGTCAGACATTCCGATATATAAGATGGGGCGAGATTATTTAAGGCTTTATAAACCATAAGCAGAATTTTAAAGTCAATCCTGAATGACACAGGTAACCAGTGTAGTGACATCAAAACTGTAGAAATGTGCTTGAATTTTCTTTTCCTAGTTAGGATTCTAGCTTAGGATTTCCTAGCTGCATTCTGCGCTAGTTGCAAACAATTTATGTCTTTTTTGGGTAGTCCTGAGAGGAGTGCATTACAGTAATCTAGTCGACTGAAAACAAACGCGTGAACTAATTTCTCAGCAACTTTCAGTGATATAAGAGGTCTAACTTTAGCAATGTTTCTTAAGTGAAAAAATGCCGTCCTAGTGATCTGATTAATATGCGATTTAAAATTCAGATTACAGTCAACAATTACCCCTAAGCTTTTTACCTCCGTCTTGACTTTTAATTCTAATGTATCCAGTTTATTTCTAATAGCCTCATTGTATCCATTATTGCCAATCACTAAGATTTCAGTTTTCTCTTTATTTAACTTAAAAAAGTTACTATTCATCCATTCTGAGATACAAGTCAGACACTGTGTTAGTGAATCAAGAGAATCGGGGTCATCAGGTGCTATTGATAAGTACAGCTGTGTGTCATCAGCATAGCTGTGGTAGCACACGTTGTGCCCTGAGATAATCTGACCTAACGGGAGCATGTAGATTGAGAAGAGCAGCGGACCCAGGATAGAGCCTTGTGGAACACCATATAGGATATTATGTGTTTTTGAGTTGTAATTACCACAACTAACAAAGAATTTTCTCCCTGTCAGGTAGGATTCAAACTAATTTAAGACACTGCCAGAGAGGTCCACCCATTGACTAAGGCGATTTCTAAGAATATTATGATCAATGGTGTCAAATGCAGCACTCAGATCTAAGAGGATGAGAACAGATAAATGGCCTCTGTCTGCATTCACCCGCAAATCATTTACTACTTTAACGAGTGCAGTTTCTGTGCTGTGATTTGTTCTAAAACCCGACTGAAATTTATCAAGAATAGCATGTTTATTTAGGTGGTCATTTAACTGCATAATGACTGCCTTCTCCAGAACTTTACTTAAGAAAGGCAGGTTAGAGATGGGTCTAAAATTTTCAAGAGCCGAGGGGTCAAGATTATGTTTCTTAAGTAGGGGTTTAACTACAGCAGTCTTAAGACAGTCTGGGAAGACCCCCTTATCTAATGACGAATTTACTATCTCAAGAACATTATCAATTAGCACGCCCGATACTTCTTTGAAATAATTTGTTGGTATTGGATCAAGGGCGCAGGTGGAGGGTTTTAATTGAGATATTATTTTTTGTAAATCAGGTAAATCTATCCTAGTGAAACAGTTTAATTTGTTTATAACAGAATGCTGGGGTTTAGGAGGATCCTTAGTGTTGGGGAGATATACTATGTTATTTCTAATATCATTAATTTTTTGATTGAAAAATACAGCGATAGCCTCACAGGTTTTACTGGAAGTACTTAGGAGGCATTCCTTTGAGTTACCTGGGTTTACCAGACGATCTATCGTAGAGAATAAGACTCTGGGATTACTAGCATTGTTATTTATAATCTTAGAGAAATAGCAGCGCCTCTCAAGACGGACAGTGTTATTGTATTCTGTTATTTTAATTTTTAATATTTCATAATGGATTGTTAGCTTAGTCTTCCTCCATTTACGATCAGCTCTACAGCATGTTCTCTTTAAATCCGACACTCTTTGGGTCTTCCATGGTATAATAATGCTAGAAGATTTTTTAACTGTCTTTTCAGGTGCAACTATGTCAACAGCAGCTTTAAAACTTACATTCTAAGCAATCAGCCCTTTTATAGTGCCAACTATAATAGCAAGGATAATGTAAATAGTAAGGTGGAAAGATTTAATACTAAAGTGAGAGCTGCTGTTGAGTCAAAGAAGCGTTTTTTAACAATATGCTTCTCATGGGTGTTTTTTATCATTATTTCTATATTAAAAAGTAAAAGAAATGGTCTGATAGACCAATATCAATGATCTGCTTTATATCAACTTTAAGTCCTTTAGTAATCACTAAGTTTAACGTATGACCTGCTTTATGTGTAGGCTGATTAACGAGCTGTCTCAAATTAAAAGAGTCCCGGAGGTTCATAAATTCTTTTACTTTTAGGTCACACTGATTATCTATATGAAAATTAAAGTCGCCAACTATTAGGAGTGTGTCATAGTTTGTAATTAAAATTGACATTACGTCAGAGAATTCCTCAAAAAAAGACTTTTTGGAAAGAATTTTGGAGGTCTATACACGGATAAAACTAGAACGTGAGAATCTCCATGAATAACAACGGCGAGATACTCAAAGGACTTGAACTTAACAAAATTAACATCTTTACATTTTAACCGGCTCGAGTAAATGTTTGCCAAGTCGCCCCCTTTTTCCCTGGCGGTCTGCACGAGTAAAACTGTAATCCGGAGGCGCAGATTCGATTAAAACAGCCGCGCCGTCTGATTTAAGCCACGTTTCACTTAGTGCAATAAAATCTATTTTTTTATCACTAATAAGATCGTTGATTAAAAACGTTTTGTTAGTTAAAGCTCTAACATTTAATAGTGCCATATTTAATGTTTCGGATGGGCCGAGATGAGTACTATATGCGTTATTAATATTTGGAATAGGAACTAAATTATTTTTATTAGCGCCGCTCTGTGTGTATTTTTTGTTTAATCTGTGATCTGTTTTTATAGTTTTAATATATTGTTCCTCTAAAATAGTAATTTTAATTAGATTATTGGAGTTTATGCCGTATTGCCTAGATTTTCTACGTGCATTGAGATTGCTTATTACAGTATTAATGTTGTGCACTTTAACGGAAGATTCTATTAGACACTTATCATGACCTAGCACAACAGTATCATTTCGGAAGGGGTTAAGAGCAGAGACAGATAGTCAAGATAAACGAATTACCTTAGATATGTTTTCGGAGAGGACCCGGGCGCCGAAACTGTTCGGATGCAGGCCATCTCGCTTGAAGAAACGCGGCCTATCCAAAAAGACACTCCAATTGTTGACGAAGCCGATGTCTTGCTTCTTGCAGAAATCCTGTAGCCAGTTGTTCAATCCTAGCAGACGACTGTAGTACTCGTTGGAACGTCTGACGAGAGGTAGTGGACCCGAAATGAAGATCTTTGCCGATGGGGTCCTCTCCTTCGTGTCTTTAATCAAAGCTGCAAATCCAGCCTTGAGGATTTCTGATTGTCGGTGCCTTATATCGTTATCGGTCAGTAGGAACAAGACAGAATACATGTGTGTAAATGAGAGGGAGGTCAGTAGAGTGGTGAGGATGCAAGGAGTAGAGTTGGCAAAGGTGGACGAGTTTAAATACTTGGGATCAACAGTACAGAGTTATGGGGGTTGTGGAAGAGAAGTGAAAAAGAGAGTGCAGGCAGGGTGGAATGGGTGGAGAAGAGTGTTAGGAGTGTTTTGTGACAGACGGATATCAACAAGAGTGAAAGAAAAGGTCTACAGGCCGGTAGTGAGACCAGCTATGTTATATGGGTTGGAGACAGTGGCACTGACCAGAAAGCAGGAGACAGAGCTGGAGGAGGTAGAGTTGCATTGGGTGTGACGAGGATGGACAGGATTAGAAATGAGTACATTAGAGGGTCAGCTCAGGTTGGACAGTTGGGAGACAAAGTCAGAGAGACGAGATTGCATTGGTTTGGACATGTGCAGAGGAGAGATGCTGAGTATATTGGGAGAAGGATGCTAAGGACAGAGCTGACAGGCAAGAGAAAAAGAGGAAGGCCTAAGAGAAGGTTTCTGGATATAGTGAGAAAGGACATGCAGATGATGGGTGTAACAGAACAAGATGCAGAGGACAGAAAGATATGGAAGAAGATGATCTGCTGTGGCATCCCGTAACGGGAGCAGCCAAAAGATGAAGAAGAAATATTGTTAACATTGATTTCTGCAGACATCTTCATTTATCCTTTAATTTGATGGTAACTCTGAGGTGTAATGCTTACTGCTCCTCCTTCTGACCACCATCTCTCTGGCTGTTTGGGTTTTCTTCCAGTTTCCTACCACTTCCTAAAAGAGTTGAGCATTGGTGGTATTTGTAAACTGACCCAGTATAAAACAGAGCAGGAGCGTTCAGGAACGTAAGATGGATCTTGTCTTGTACTTTATGTTTAAGTTCAGTTTTGTCAATTTGGAGCATTGCCATCATTAATCTCAGTTGTTTTTTTTCATAATGATTTCACCACTTGTTAAATTATCGCAAAATTTATCCAGCATTTAGGTGTGTGCACCTTCATTTTGTGGGTATTGTTTACATTAGCCAAAACTTCTATTGCCACCTCAAGCAGGCTGGATGTTGTGTCTGTTGATGTCAGTGTGCTGACAATATTTAAGGTTGCACTGATGGGTGCATGTGTTTGGATTCAAAAAGTAACAAATCCATGTAGGGGCTAAAATTCAGATCTATTTTTGAAAGCAGCATGCTAACAAATTCTTCTTCGATTTAAAACTTTTTGGGTTTTAAAGATCAGGTTTGTTTGGATCTAATAACAATTCCACAGACCACGGCCAGATCTAACATCAGGGTGACTTACCCTCCTCACAAAAGAGCAAATGGAAGAGAGAAAAGTAAAAGCCTAGTAACAGGAAAAGTTCATGATTTTACCTAAAGTACAGTACAAGCACTCACTGCTATCCAGTTCAAACCCTACTCAACTTTGATCCTCAAGATCATGTCCAATAACCCCAAAATGAGAGTCATGCTTGGTTGATATGGGTGAAGAATAATCTGAGCAAGTGTTTCATAGGTCAATTTTATTAGATTTTAAATTTCATGTGATACTGTGCCCCAAAAAAATAAAAAGTCCAAAAGGATGTTTATTCAAAATTAGAGGCCCGTTGGTGCAGTAAAAAGAAAAAAAAAAAGAGATAGAAACAAAAGATGCTGTTTTGGTGAAAACTATACCTGACATTTTTTTTAAGTTAGCCAAAATGATTTGAACAAGCTATAAGTACTGAAGTTGAGACTAATGAGACTGACCTCATTGACATTCATGTTTAGAAAAGGTAATATCACTGCTTCTAGATGCAAAGTGTAGTCCGATTCTGTGGGGTCCCATAACACTGACATAGACATGTGAAGGACAAAGAGGCTACTGCAGGAAAAAAGACACACCAAACAATAGCTAACCTGAACAAATAGTCATTTATTTAATTTGGTGCAAATTAAATGTGTGGGGGTTTTAATCCAGCGTTACCTCAGAAGACATTATTCTGCCTTTTTCAGTCATAGCAGAACAGACCTGAATTATACATGTCCACACAATAAATAGAGCAATATTCAAATTTTCCTAACCTGAGCAGCTTTGGCCACTACAACATTTAACTGGATTAAGTGGGTTCAATAATGAAGCAATGGATGGAAGAGAAATTTCTCCTTTACATTTGAAATGCATGTTTATATTATAGTAGGGCAAATAATGAGGCAGGGCAAAAGCCAAATAAGAAAAAGTAATGCTTTTTGTTAGGGATAATTCCCTTGAATCCATCCTCTCTCTGGGTCATACTTTCTTTCTTTCTTTTCTCTCTCTCTCTCTCTCTTTTATACTCTGTCGTGGTCAGGTCTTAAATGAGACCCCGCCTTCCAGGCGCCTCTCCATTTTATATTGAGGAAGGTGGGACTTCCTTAGCTTCACTGCAATCAAGGTGAGGTTTCTCCAGGCTCTGTGGGAAAAAAAGGACACAATACTTTGTGACAGTGCCCCCTTCATCCTGGGGTGGTACCACATACCTTAGGTGAGCCTGGAAGGCAATCCCCTGGCACACATGTGTGATATTGAAGTGAATTTATAGCAAGTGGAAAAGATTTTTTCCCCTAATCACAGTGCAGTATGAGAATATTTGCCGTTTTCTGATTTCCTCCATTATTTCAAATTTTGGACTCAATATTTTTAGGTCTTCAACAAAATTTGAATATTTGGTAAAGAGCTCTTGTGTAAACAAGTAACAATTTTTACTTTTGTCAATTATTAAATGCAATCTAACACTGCAAGAAAAAGTAATTGCTCTGTTAAACTTAATAATGGGAACCACTATACCTGATAACGATTGTTTTGATCAATCCATTTCCTGATCCTTATTTTCAATACAAGATTGTGGGGAGTCAAAAATGTATAAGGTAGGAATTTGCCCAGGAGTGAATCACATTTAAAACTAGAAAAATAGTGTAACTCAGTAGCGGTGTTTAGTTATGTTCGTATGTCTCTTGTGCAGCAAATACATTGCTTTTCGTTTAGCATCCAGTTTTGGATGAGATACCGGTTCATTAAAGGGCACCCTCAGGCATACAAACAACTACTTATTCTAGGGAAAGTTTAGAGGCATTCATAAAACCAGCACATATATTTCATCTGACAGTAGTAGAATAATCAAAAATAATAAGCAATCATTTTGCCTTTTTACATATTTACATCCTTCTAGTGTGAAGAGATACCAAGCTGGGAAAAAGAGCTAAGGGGGAAGGACTTTTCTGTCCTGCTGCAGCAGGTAAGTAGCCAGTGCCACTAGACATGCTTTTTATTATTTTGTCTAATGATCTAGTGTTTGGTTTTCTCACTGGGTGTTCATTCTACCTTGTAGGAAATTGTGTTGTATAAAAGCTTTTTTTTAATGTTTACTCTTTGGTATTACTTTCAATAGGAAGGTTGCAGTGAGACCCACTTCTATCACATGTGTCATAGGGGGTAGAATAAGCGGCCATTTGCTATCTATTTTTTACTCCTAAATCAGTGAGAACCAATTTTATTACTCTGCCCCAATTACCCTATTTTCTCCCAATCTCAATTGTTTTGGGGAACATTGGAATTGTGAGGAGGGTCACTGAGTAAAAACCTAGAACTATGGTTGGGTGTTCCCTTCATGACAGGGCTGCAACATCCCTGTTGGATGCCTGTGTGTGAAAGAGAAGAGACAATCCAGCATAAGGCAGCCTGCATACTTGATTGTTGATAGGATTTGCAAGACAGTGTAGTGGATAAACAATCTGTTTAGGGCTACTGGACACCCATTTAAATTTTGAGTTTGTACGTGCATGCATTTATGTTACTTGCGGTGGACTGGCACTTTGTACATACAGGAGAGATGCCTGTCTTGCTCTGGCACCCTGCACCCTGATTTGAATTAAGTGGGCTTGAGAATGTTAGGCTGGTGTGATTGACATTGTATTACCTTACTCTGAATTGATCTTTTCATTCAGTATTATAGCAAGTTAGAAGTACTCGTAGTTATTATGTAAAGCTCATTAGACTGGTGATCACTTTGAAGAAAGTACTCTCAGGCTGGGGAGCATGCATTGGTACAGCACATTGCCACAGAACACAGACAGACACACTGCTGATGGCTGTGCCCAAGACGTCATTGTAGGCCTGCATCTTGGTTTTTACCCAGGACACTCACATGCCCAGACAGTCAATCTCTCCCGAGCCCCGATCAGAACTTCTATTGACACACAGCGAAGATCACACATTCATTAGTCAAGATCAGTGAATCTTTCTTCACCAACAGATGCCCCACAGTCGCTGGACGATACAAACCTGCCCAACTTCCACTCCATGCAAGCATGAAACAGTGTAGGAGCAATGACATACCCCTGACAAATCCAAGAATCATATGGAAAAAGGCAGAGGTTCTGCCACCACTCTGCATAGCTCTCACAGTACCAATATACAGAGCAGCCATGTATCCATCAACTTCCGGGGGATCCTGTAAAGTCTCAGGATATTTCACAGGGCAACTTGATCAACTTGATCGAAGAAATTTCCAATATTCACATCTGTGCTTAGTGGGAACACTCATTGCCAAGATGTGGTCGATAGTAAACTTCTTAGGCATTAAACCAGACTGTTCCAGTTACTGGTAGGTGAGCAATTGATCACGGATCCTATTAAGGATGACCTTAGAGAGGACCTTACCCGGCACCAAGAGATGACACCTGTCTCCTAAATGGAAGCAAAGATTGCTAGCAATGCCAGGAGAACAGCTTTATCACTAGCTTGGAGATGTTCACCCTGGATACCACAGATCCCTGCAGCCTAGTATACCCTCAGCTGTGGCACCACCTGTTCAATCTCAGTGAGATTGGATGGTTCACAGCTAATTGGAGGATCAGCTTCAAGAACCGTTGACTCAGCGATGTCCAATGTCCTAGCTGGCAGATCAGCTTTAAACAGCTGCTCAAAGTACCCAGCTCAACAGGTCACATATGCAGTGTCATCCATAAGGACTATTCAATCATCTTCCCTGACTGTGACTCTACAAGAAACAGATTCTGATGTGCGTAATGCTTTGATTCCTCTGTAAGCAGGACATGGGTTACTAGATCGCAGATGGTGTGTCAATTGCTAACAGATTCCTTTAACAAACATCGGCAACACCAACACAACCATCAGCAACCTTCAGGGTCTTGCCACAGAAGGTCTCCCACATCGCATTAGGATTAGCAGTTACACCCAAGTCTGCAAGTTCTTCACACAAACTGTGTGCAAACTCATTAGAAACTGCTTGATCCTGGGGTCTGGCCAGGTCCAGCATCATTTTCCTAGCAGGTGGTAGCCTATTGGAACTAAGCATGATCTTCAGAGTAGCAACAACAAGTCTGCAGTTCTGTAGGAGCCTCCAGTGTCTGGCCACGAGGATGTAATTGATTTAATTTACCACACCACCAGTATTGGAGTACCAGATCCAATGATGTGGCTCATGGCGCTAGAACCACATGATACAGCGATCCAAATACCCTAACCTTTTGCAAAGTCAAGGAACATGAAGCTACTTTCACCAGGGTCACCAGACCCATGGGGAGCAACACAGTCCTCATAGCCAGCCCTTTCAGTGCCAGTTGGCGCAATGAAGTCACCCATGAGCAGAGGAGTGTCACCTCACGGGCTTCCATCAACCACTGAGCGAAGCTGAGAATAGAATGTCTTCCTCACCGAGACATCACTCACTGCAGCTGTAGCATACACTGAGACAACAGACAAGAAACCCAGAGATTGCCTTAACCTGAGTCTCATAATATGCTAATTAAAACTATGGTACTATATAAAAGGTAATTGGTCTGCACCATTTGAATTACTTCATGAGTCATAACTTTCCATCTAATATACAAAACAAATCTTTACCTCTATGATTTAGCCCATTTCTGTTTTTGCTTTAATATCACAGTTCTAATATGTGCAGATAAATACTCCCTTGTTTTATTCTCCATACTTATATCATTAATGCAAGCAATTTTAATGAATTACTCAATTTAATTTGGGTTATTGCAGATAATCACCAGGAAAGACTGAGTGAGTGAGACTAGCAATCTCACTGCAGCACTCACAAGAGGGCACCAGCAAAGCTATAGAAAGAAAAATGAGCAATACCCCCATAGTCTCCTTAGACTGTAGGAGGATGAGAGACTCGACATGATGGATATATTGGTAACGGCCAGGGCAAACTAGTTCAGGGCCTCGATACAGTCCTAGAAGAAACTTTAGTAGGTACAAATGAATGGAAAATCAACATCATGATAACAGTCTTCCTCAATGTGGCTAAGACAATCTCAGCACAGAGGAGAAGAAGTGAACAGATGGAATATCTGGAAGACAGCTGAAAAGAAGGGAGAGAGAGAGATCTTGTATCTGAGAAAGGAAATCAAGACTGTCAATAAGCAGTTGAAAAGTGCAAGTGCTAATTAAAAGGAAGGTGTAAAACATTAGACCAGCGGACTTCGGGAACAACTGTGTAGACTGAAAAGGGTAGAAAGTTCTCAGAAACAGAGAATAGAAAAGGAGTCATCTCCCTACTGAGTGTTGAAGGCAAAATCTTCTCTGTCCTGGCCAAAAGATTGACCACTTACATGATGAAGAACAAATATGTCAATACATCCGTCTAGAGGATTGGCATCTTGGGCTTCTTGGGGGTGTTTAGGACAGGTGTCCTCAGCCAGATGATTAAAGAGGCAAGGCAAAGCCAATTTAGTAGTCATCTGGTTAAATCTGGTAAACATATATGGAACAATTCCTCACTACATTTTCATGGTAGCCTTGGAGCACTATCATATCCCTTACCGCATCAGGAGAATAATCAGCATCTATTCAGGATTATTTAAGTTACAGTTCAGGATAGCCCATTTTACAGCTTAGCAGCAGTACTCGGAGAAGAGTATCATAATTGGCTTCATTGTTTCCCCAATCTTGTTCATCATAAAAATGAATCTGCTCATAACAACGAGAGGGAAGAAATCCAGAGTGCTGAGAACAGAGTCCGGCATCTGCCAACCTCCGATCACAGGCTTTATGGATGACCTGACTATAACGGCTCCATCCCATTTACAAAAAAGGTGGATTCTGAAAACAGTTGGCAATATGGCAACATGGGCAAGAATGAAGTCAAGAAGCATAGTGATGAGAAATGAGAAAGTCACTAGTTCTGAATTTAGGTGAGGCCATACCATCAAGGAGGAAAATCCAATGAAATGCCTATAGAGGTAGTATTACACCGTTCTTACTGACAGCAATAAACTATCAAGGACACAGAATCAGGAAGATGAATAACAGAAAGTTCAATGAATCAGGCTTACTAGGTAAATTCAAGGTATCACTCTTCCAGCATGGCCTGCTAACAAGATTTATATGGCTGCTGACAAAGTGCCTATGATATCAGTGGAAGTAGTCAAGAGGCATGTGAACAAACACCTCCACAGATATCTCAGAATTACAACAAGCTAATGTAACTGCAGGAATGATTCTACTTCTAGTCTTTAGAAAGGAGAGCTATATTTCATGCAGCTATATCACTCCTTATTACAAATGTTAATTGTAGTACTTAGAAGAAAATAATATTGAGTATTTTTGACTTGATAATGAATAAGGACAGGATAACAGTTATTCTGTTCATCCTGATTGTTTCATCAACTGTAACCTACTTGAAAAAAGCAGCTGAAATAAAAATTAGATGTCACATGTGTATCAGTTAAGGCTTGAAGCAAGTTAGTTTGATTATATGTAATGTATAAAAGAACTGCATAGCATGCACAGTGAAGACAGTATTTATTATTAATTCTTTTTGTGTGAAGAGATAGTTAACTGACTTTTTCAGAGTGATACAGAAAAATAAAATTTTTTATCAAACAGTATTGTTTTCATTCTAAGTTCTAATGACAAAGATTTTTGTTAATTGGTTAATTTTGTTAATTTAATTACAACAAAAAATGAGTGTGGACTGAGCAAAGATGTTTGTTACAGCTGACTTACTACAGAACCACTTTGCTTTGTTCACAATGATACCAGGATATGTTCTCGTTTGTTGTGATCTTGAATTAAATAAATGCGTTCAGAAAATGGATATATTGAGTACTGTAAGAGTGTAGTATGCATGTGTTCTAGTCAGAAACATTTTCAATGCTGTTGCTTATTATTCATCCAGTTAAATTATTTTTAACTCTTTCCCTTTGACTAATGTCATGTGATTGCTTGTAAAATTATTACACGTGTATTTTAGATCTGTTGTTTACAAAAATAGCCAAGTACACCTTCCTCTTGCAAAGGCTTAGTGTAAAATACATTTTTCCTTTAAGGGTGCTTTAGTTAACAAAGGCTAAATACACCACAAGATATCAGAATGACAAAGCATCAGCATTTATGTAAAAACATCAACTTTTGTCAGGTGCTTTTACATATATTTCTCGATTATGGCCAGTGTAATAATGTGAGAAATGAGAAGAAACTGAAAGAAATTACACCAAGGAATCAGTTTGGAAGGTGACAATACATAGTAACTAACTTTAAAAAATAAGAATGGCATAAGAAAGAAAGGTGATGTCAGACACCTAACAAACAGCAAAACATATGACTGATGGATTGTGAAATTAAATTTGTGTTAGAAAGCAAAGAAAATTGCTGTAAATAGTAGACCCTTTGGTCACAAGTTATAGAATCAACATCTGGAAGATGAAAGCAATGCATCCTTGACTTCAATATTAGAAGGGCTTAAGATGCTTAATATTATTTTATATACACTTTCTACTCAAGCTGGAGCAGTAGTGCATTATATTTTAATAAAAAAAGTTATTTATCTTGGGAGGCTGCACAGATGTACAGTAGTTAGAAATGCCTTCTAACAGCTTGTATGATCTGGGTTCATTTACTTATCAGGTCACTGTCTATGCACAATTTCCCAAGGATGTTTTTGTAGGTTAAAGGGTCATTTTAAATTATTCTGTAAGTAGTAAACATGGGTGTGACCAGCAATCTACAGTTGTTTCATGCTTTTTACCTTGTGCTGTTGATAATAAGTACAACTCCCTGCATTCCAGTATTCAGAAAAACAAGTTCAGCAAATCTATCTATCTATCTATCTATCTATCTATCTATCTATCTATCTATCATTTTAGATCTACTGTAGTTTGTCCTTATTATTCTGGCTATTACTGTACATCTGTGAGCTTTAATTGTATTTTTTATTTTCTCCTTTAGTTTATTTAGTCTCCAGGGTGCCATTCCAACCTTTGGCAGAGTGACATGGCATCAAAGCAGAGGACAGAAACAGTCTCAGTATACTCTGATGCTTGCCGGTGTATTGCTAGTCTGTCAAGGAAGGGGTGGGTTGTCAGCTGGCTTATGTCTTTTGAATAAGTTTGGTCTCAAAGGGGTCTGTTTTTGTCTAGTATTTTCTGTAGCATCACTGTATAGTTGGAATTTGTATGCATGTGCTGTACATTTGCCCTTTTGTGTGTTTAACTCTTTTGCTGATTTAGATTTTTTAATCTGTTCAGCCCTTCAAGCCATGTAATCCGGAGAAATACATTATATGGCCTGTAATAGGTAACAGATTCATTTTATAGTGTAGCATTTTGACATTGCCAAATTGCTGCACTTGTAGATTGAGAGTCACTTGCTCCTATGTCTGAGTGGGTTGGTCTTCAGATTATAGGATTTCTCTCCCACTTCCTAAAGACATACAGTTTCATGAAGATCATGTTTGCTGTTATATTAATAGATTATAGTGAATTTTTCACTTGCATGTCTAATAAACATGCAGCAGTTTGATTCTGTCTCCATTCTCAGTAAATACTATTAGTCAAATGTGCAGACACATCAAATGAGTCATGTGTTCCTATGTTTGAGTTGGTTAGTCTCCAGTTTATAGGATTTCTCTCCAAATTCCTGAAGACATGCAAATTAGTTTAATAAATGACTCTGTACTGGTCCTACATGAATGAGTGTGGACATGTCCATGATAGATTGGTGCTGGTAGCAAAGGCTTTGGCATGTACTGAAAGATCCTGCTGTATTCTTTAAATGTGTGAGTTACACTCTAAACCCCTTTTATTTTAAAAACAAGATCATGTTGACTGTTATATGAATAGCTTATAGTGAAATTCTTCATTGCATGCCAAAGAAACATTCAACAGATATCCACTTTCTGTATCTATTCTCAGTAAATATTACTAGTCAAATGTGCAAACACATGAAATGAGTATACTGTATATTTTTCCACTTCTGGGTGTGTGCAACCAGCAGCCTTTTTACAGAAACTAGTTTTACTACATACTAGTCTTAAATAAGATTAAATGTGATCTGGCTTTGACAATAGCCACTAGAAACCAGATAAATTAATTTTCAATAGATTTTAAATTTAATGATAATCTGCACTGAACGCAAACCCCAGTGCCAGCTTATTTTGACTGCTCTTCGAATGGGCTGCGAACTTGGGTGAGGTCACGAAGAGGACCAGGAATTTACCTTATGTCTGCAACACCTGGGACCTCATGTATAAACGGTGCGTACGCACAGAAATGTTGCGTAAGAACGTTTCCACGTTCAAATCGCGATGTAGAAAAACCTAAACTTGGCTTAAAGCCAAACACATTTCCACAGCATCTCATACCTTGTCATATGCAAGTTCTCTGCTCGGTTTTGCAGACTGGTGGCACCCAGCGTCAAAGCAGTGCTACTGTTCCTGTGTGGTTATCCTTTCTTTTCCTGATACGGCTTTATAAATACACTGAAATTAACTGCATATTGTTTATTAGTTTAATGCATCTGATTGTAATTAACCAGTAACAATATAATGGTCCACGGAATGGTCAAACTATTCTAAATACAATAGCTGCTTTAGCGTTGTTACTCTCACTGCACCTTATTTTACTTCTTTCAGCTGCTCCCGTTAGGGGTTGCCACAGCGGATCATCTTTTTCCATATTACTCTCACTGCACCACTCGGAGCAGATGATTGGAAAGATAATTATCGGTATACAGCATCAAGCACACGCTGCCTCAGCCTTGCTTACTATTTGAACTGCTCTCATACAGCAAATGCTTCAAACCTTTCCTGTACGGACCTCGCTGTTCAGAAAGTGTTTCATCCCAAGAGCTCTAAACGCACTCAATCAGTCCATCAACTGCTCCTTGTAGAACTGTTTGTACTTATGAGTTCAATCACCTCACTGTAAACTTGCGATACAGTTATAATATTGCACAACCTGAGCCACTTTATAAAGCACGTACTTACATATGATGACGATATCATTTTTAAGATGAAATGCAGCAAAATATGTTTATTATATTATACAGATAAAACTTTAACTTCATTTAAATAATCTATATTGTTTAATATTTAAAGGACACGGTGTTGCTACGCTAGCAAGGATCTGGTGCTCTGCTCACGGATTGTTCCTGCCTTGCACTGTGTGTTTCATTGGGACTAGCGTGAAGGATAGAATAATTAAACATGTGCTACGAAGATATTTCAATGTTCCTTAAAAGTTTTGAAGAATCAGCGTTATAAGCTTACAGATGGCTTAACGTCCATTACAGAGCTGATTGTGTGGCGATCATTTACTTGGAGAAAGAAAAGGAAGGACAGGAATTGGAGGTTAGTACGTTTGAAAGAGACAGTACTGCAGGGGTGGCCTTAGGCATGTGCAAACTGTGCACCTGCACAGGGCCGCCAAATCCCAGGGGCCGCCACGCCAATATATATTGAATATAAAACAGAAAGAGAAAATAACGACACAGCTAAAAATGCAGCGGCAAATTTTGGCAAAAGTTAAATGCTTGTGTCATGAGCATGTGGCGGCTATGCAGTGTCCACAGTGGACGTGGCCCTCCGCCGTGCATAAGATACCTTATTGACATTGGCGGGCGAAGGAGCCACCGATTCTTTCTCTGCCCAGGGCCGCCACGAGCTTAGAGCCGCCCCTGAGTACTGCTGCAAAAAATTATTTCATCGAAGGTCACATACAATCACTGCACCACCGTGTTCCCATGTTTAATAACGTGCTTTAACTCCTATCATCATGAAAATGATATCACGTAAACATCTAAGTATTTTAGTTATTCAGAGAGCTGTAATATTACAAATGTAATGGATTCTGTGTCCTGTCAGAGGTAGAGAAAGCCGGTTTAAGAAGCAGATAGTGATTCACACACATAGAGCACATAGAAGAACACATATAAAACAAAGCATTTAACATGCTACTTTACTTACGATGTGATTTGAGAAACTAGTTAATTAAAAGATTTTAAGATGAAGTTTATGATGTTCTACTTTAATGACAAAATAAACTACGTGATTAAAGTGGAAATTTTGAGATTGAAGTTGACATTTCGTGCTTTTCCCCCACTGTGTGCCTTTTATTTTTTCTCTGTACCCTAATAGGCTTTCATACGACACTCAGATGGTGGGCTACGACTCGCCTTTTCACGGCGACTTTGATATCCGACAACTTCTTTTTTATTTCGGGCACTGTGCGACTTTCTGAACTTGAGCTTTCGAGTTTCTCCGACATGCTATGTCACTCGATCAACTTCTTTTTGTTGTTTATACCACTGTTTAAACCAACAAATAGTACGTTTTTCCTTGCCTCCACTTGGTATTCACTGAAATTCTTCCATTTTCCCTCTTGCTTTTCCTATTGTCTTTTCACAGAATGCTGAGCTTAAGGGCGATTTATATTCATTTGCATATTCAAAGAGGCGTAATTCTGGGAGGAGACGAGGCGGGACAGCAGGCACGTGCACGAGCATTACTTTTCACGTTGACCAGGATTTATGTAGTGGAAGAACGCGGAAGTTGGCGAACACACAGATTCCTGCATCTGGATTTTTCTGTGCGTAAGCACATTTCGGCTTTTGTGTTTACGTCATGTTATAGTGCGAATTCTACGCACGGCGTTATGCATGAGGACCCTAGAAAGGTAAGAGACACTGAGAAAATAATTGCACTGTGATTATGAGTGCCCAAGCAGCTCACTGTACCGCAAGAGCTGTTTGTTCCAAGACAGAGAGTGCAACATGTTGGTGCAAGAATACAAGTAAGGCAGAAAGGATTCAGAAATTGTCCTCAATCTGATTTAGTGGGCAATGTTCGATTGCTGTCAAATAATATGGATGAACTATCTGCTCTCATAGTGGGTCAGCGTGCATACAGGTACAGAAGCATTTTATGCTTTACGGAGAGTTGGCTCAAACCTGACATACCTGATATTGATATAATGCTGGACGAATTTCATCTTATTCAAAAAGTAAGAGATCTAGTTCAGTGCAGAAAAAAAGACAGGAGGGGAGTGGTCATTTATGTAAATGAGGAATGGTGTAAAAGGGAGGATATTACTTTTAAAAACACTGTTGGAAATTCAGACAATGAAATTGTGGCTGTCAGAAATTGTCCACCTTGTTTGCAAAGGGAAATTTATTACATTATCTTCATTGATGTTTATATTTTACCCTCTGCAAATGGGCACTCAGCAATGGAAATGATTCACTCTGCCACCATCACTTTAATGATGAATTATTCCTACCCTGCACTTATAATATGATGTGACTTCAACCACGTGACTTTGAAAAGAGCAATAACAAACTTTCATCAGTTTGTGTTATGTTCCACTCTTTGAAATAACAAGTTGAATCTGCTCTATTCAAATATTAAAGGTGCTTTTAATTGAAAAACTTTGGCACCTTCAGGCATATCTGACCACAACCTGAATATTCTAATTCCCAGAGGCAAGCCTCTCATTAGATGGAAATTAGCTACCACTACAATAGTGAAGAAGTGGAGCCTGGAGGCTGAAATGGTGCTGAATGACTGTCTTCAATTGTTAGATTGGATCATTATGTACAAGGCACATGGTGATGATATTGATATTGATTCAGTCAGCGTATCACAGACTATATTAACTTTTGTTTTGTCATTGCAGTACCCTTAAAGACAGTGTGCTGCTTTCCAAACAACAATCTCTAGATTACTTTTTTTTGTAACATTTTATTAATTTTATTAAAATCAAATAATATTCCACACATGCAAGTCAAGTTTAACAAAACTAGGTTCGAAACAAATTGACCCCCACCCATGAGAAAGAGAGCTACGTCAGCAGAGTAAAACTTTAA
>JANRMT010062854.1:17655752-17676899 GCA_026402145.1 Polypterus bichir lapradei
CAACACTCATATCAATGACAAAACAATTACATTAACAATCATGTTACATTATTTTTAAAATATTTCCTTTTCTTTTTCATAACTTCTTTAACACACTACTTCTCCGCTGCGAAGCGCGGGTATTCTGCTAGTTTTAAATAATCTGCTAGTTTTGGGGCATCCAGCATTAGATAAAAAGGTGATTTTTTTTTTTCATTTTTTTATTTCAGCATTCTTGGTGAGTTGTGGTCTTTTGAATAGTTTTATTGTTATCGGTGTGACTTTACCACAGTGCCGTCTTGGATGAGTTTTTTACACATTCATTATTTGGTTAGGGTTTTGCATTACTACTGCCATGTGGATGATAGCAATGCAGCTCACTGTTAGGTGTATTCAACCATATGTTGTTCCTATTTAAGATGTAGGCATTCCAATATATACATCCATGCATTGGATCCAAGACTAAAACTTTTGATGTAAATATTAGTTATATGCAGTGGCATCACTAGGGTTGGTGTCACTCAGTGCTGTAATCAGGGCTGGGTTAAGACCTCCACAGGCCCCTGGGTGATGAATAGAAATAGAGCTCCTTAACAGAGAGTTGATGCTTTAAACGATGAAGCACAGTAACTTCCACTATTAATGGTGCATGGACACTCAATCATTTCATCGAGTTCCCCCTTGGTAGTTTCGGCTCATGAACGCTTGATTTGTTTTTTTTTGTCCAGCCAACTGGAGTTTTTTTTTCAGTCCTCCTGGCCAGTGGACCCTACTTTATTTTTTTTAACTTAGTATTGCCTAATCTTATTTTTATAGTTTTCTTTCTTCTTTCTTTATCTTGTATAGCACTTAGAGCGACATCATTTGTATGAAAACACGCTA
Source organism: Polypterus bichir lapradei (assembly GCA_026402145.1). Classification (NCBI taxonomy): domain Eukaryota; kingdom Metazoa; phylum Chordata; class Cladistia; order Polypteriformes; family Polypteridae; genus Polypterus; species Polypterus bichir. The sequence goes on from JANRMT010062854.1 coordinate 17,656,614, forward strand.
TATAAATAACTGTTGTTCTTGTTGTTTTAGCAAGCGCTTTTTAGATACTCTAACACAATACTGTTTTCTTTGTATATGGTTTTATCAATTTATCTAAATGCTTTTGAGATAGTTGGGGCTGTACTTTTTGTTTCTCTTATCTATGAGTTTGAGTTGAGTTTTGTGTTGTTTATGTTGAGCCTAGCACTGAGGGTTCTCATGGAGCACAAACACAAATATCGGCAGAGTTTCTTGCAGCCTTTGTTGATTTTCGTTAAACAACTCAGTTGATCAAGCTGCCCTGTGGGACATCGTGAGACTTTGCAGAATCCCCCCAAAATTGCTGGATATCACGGCCGGCCTGTACACTGGTACTGTGAGTGCTGTTCAGAGTGGAGGCAGAACCTCTGGGTTTTTCCCAGTTGATTCTGGAGTTCATCAGGGGTGTGTTCTTGCTCCTACTCTGTTCAATGCTTGCATGGGCTGGGTGTTGGGCAAGGTCGTGGGTTTCAGCCGCTGTGGGGCATCTGTTGGTGAAGAAAGATTTACTGATCTTGACTTTGTTGACGATGCTGTGATCTTCGTGGAGTCAATGGAGGCTCTGATCGGGGTTCTTGAGACACTGAGCAAAGAGTCAGAGTGTCTGGGCTTGCAAGTGTCCTGAATAAAAACCAATATCCAGGCCTTTAATGATCTCTTGTACACAGCCATCAGCAGTGTGTCTGTGCGTGGAGAGAGTGTTGACCTAGTCGAGATGTTCACAGACCCAGGCAAAGGGTATGCCCATGTAACACCTGGCTGTGGCAGATAGATAGTCATTTCTGGGGAGTAGGATCCCAAGCTGATTCATCATGTGGTGGGTCCGGCAATGTGCTGTACCAGTACATGCTCCCCAACCTAATCTGGCTTGATTTGTTTTCATGGTATAGGCCTCAGCTTGTTATTTGTGTTTGAGTTTGTAGACACCGTGTCCTACAAATGTATTTTCTTGTCCATTTGGATTTTAAAATCTATTCATGACACTTCATCTATTCAAAACACTGTTTCCTGGAATATTTTTTACATTAGGAATTAAAGTAAGGATAGTAAACTAGAAACTGGGTATTTTTGACTTTGATTTTTGGATTACATGCGTGGTTTTGATTCATGGTTTTTCTAGTCTTTATTGGTGTTTGACCTCTTTCTGACCAATGATTATTCTTTGTCTTACACATAAAATAATATCCATTGTCAGTCCTCCTTTTCCCTCTGCTGATCCCACCTAAACAGAAACACTGCAAAATAAATACATCGGTTGTCTCTAAGAAAAACATAGACAACAAAATCCACTGAAAGCCAAAAATGTCTGACCACTGATGTTGTCGTCCTTTTTTTCTGGATAGTGAAATTGATACATATGGCACTGTATGACTGAAACGCCATGATACGCCTGGTCAATTTGTTCACCTGAAGGTTCACAGTGGTGCAAGGAGGTAAATGGAAAAAGGCAAGATGACTGTGATCAAGGTGAAGGAAAAAAACATTAGCCCTCTAAGCACTGTTCACAGTGCAGCAACTGTTATTTGTGTCAGGGGTAATGTGTAAGTCATTAATCCATGTGCTGTGGTATCCTACAATAACACAAGGGATGCGTTGATTATGGGGACTGTCTGAAAACATATCACACAGAGGACATGTACTAAATCTGCATCAGTAGAAGTGGACACTATACATACACTATACATTTTCTTCTGTACTTATTTTTGTATTTACATGTTTCTGTTACACATAATACATTTTTTATTGTTTAAAAAGAAGAAACGTGAAATGTGACTTGTTTTTCTGGAGGTAAAAATAACACTAAGGAAGCTACAATAAACATTTCAGAATGTATGTTGAAGCTATTATGGAAAAAATAATTACAACTAACACATTGTGCACAGACTGAACACTCAGGTATATTTAAATGTCAATCAAGTAGACCATAAATAACTATTAATTAAACAAATCAAATATTGTATTGAGAGTTAAGTAATGGAAGAAATAAGAATCACAGGAAAAGGCACAGAATAATGCCTTTATTATTAAACAAAGACCCTAAAAATTAAAACTTCTATAGATAAATAAAGGGATTATCTGAAGCTGAACATCTCTAATATATACCAAAGATAATTTTAATAATTGCAATTTAATTTCTTTGTGATATTATTCTATAATTCAGCTTACAACCTTCTGTTAGTGGTGTCAATATAAAACACTCTCATACACCCACACTTATGAAAGTTATAGATCTGGAACCTTGCAAAGTGAAAAACATATAAGAGACTTTTAAAAATAATTAAATGAAAAAAGTGGATTTAGAATTTGTATAATTAGAAATGTACAGTATATTGAAGAGATTATTGCTAGGAAAATATTTTAAATTGCATGTGACCTTGACTTTATTAGTATGAGGTTTGGCAAGCAAACAGTATCTCCTGCACTGTGCAAACTCACATTGCTAGTAACAGAAGCTAAAGACAACTAAGATGCCTGTACTATTTGCAGTATGTGGGGCACCAGTATTACATGGAGACATTAACACTAGCCTGGTGTTTGAGCAGGACTTAAGATCTGTATATATAAAACTAGCAGAATACCCGCGCTTCGCAGCGGAGAAGTAGTGTGTTAAAGAAGTTATGAAAAAGAAAAGGAAATATTTTAAAAATAATGTAACATGATTGTTAATGTAATTGTTTTGTCATTGATATGAGTGTTGTTGTCATCTCTCTCTCTCTATCTATATATATCTATATATATATCTATATATATATATATATACATAGCAAAATACTCGCGTTTGGCAGCAGAGAACTAAAAAGAAAAGGAAACATTTTAATAATAACGTAACATGATTGACAATATAATTGTTTTGTCATTGTCATGAGTGTTGCTGGCATATATATATACACTGACACACACACACACATATATAAACATATATATACACATCATATATATATATATATATATATATACATATAAATATATATACATATATACACATATATATATATATACACACACACACATATATATACATATATACACATATATATATACACACACACACATATATACACATATATATATACACACACACACATATATACACATATATACACATATATATACACACACACACATATATATACATATATACACATATATATACACACACACACATATATACACATATATATATACACACACACACATATATATACATATATACACATATATATACACACAAACACATATATACATATATACACATATACATATCTACATATATACTGTATATACACATATATATATATATACAAATCTACATATATATATTAGGGGTGGGACTCGATTAAAAAAATTAATCCAATTAATTAGAGGCTGTGTAATAATTAATCTTGATTAATCGTATGTAATCGCACATGTAAATTTGCCCCAAATCGCAAATGTGTTTTTTTAATTTAAAAGGGTTTTAGTGGGCGACAGAATCAAAAAATAGACATGGACATGAATATTGTAAACTCAAGCTCTTTTAATTTCTGAAAAAAAAAAATGCTTTTAAACTGCATTTGAATTCAAAACAGAAATAAAAATATCATCCCTGGTTAAAATTGAGCAGACTTAAAAATAAAGTGGTAGTTTAAGTACTTTAAGTACATTTTCAGAATGGTATTGTCTTTAAATAATAACCAAAATTTCAACAGAAAGTGCAGTTTTTCTTCTTAAAAAAATAAGTCAGAAACATAAAAGGTAATTTGACCAACTTAATCTTTAAACTCTGAGTAACCTTAGCCAAAATTATTTTGTACATTAGGCTAAAACAGTGTGATCATTGAACATTTTGTAATTAGATGTAATTAGAATTACTAACGGTCACGGAACTCCAATGATCCCCAGTAAGAGCCACAAAGTCCGCTTTCTGTAATGCATCTAATTTTGCTTGGTTGTGCACAAAACCATGCTTTTATCAAGGCTTCGCTCGGGTAGTTTTTTGAAATTAAATTTTCCTCCGATCAGGAACGCGCTTCATTCCGAGTGTAACATTTTTGTAGCTGTGATGTGTGCACCAGTGTAATCGATGTACCAGGAAATCATGCATTGACAAAAGTTCCCCTTTGCTTGGAATTGAAAATGTGATTAAATGCGTTATTTTTTGTTATGGAGTACATGCATCGAAGCTTCTCAGCTGTGCTTGTGCTAAGAATAGGAAAGATTTTAAAAATAACGTAACATGATTCTGCGTTAACTGCATATTTTTTCATACGTCTCAAACCAAGGAAATGCGAGGTTAAAATAAATCGAGAAGCGCGCGTACATACTTAGTGCATCCCCTCTCGGGAATCGAACCTCGAAAGTGGGCGCTACAGGCGAATGCTTTACCATCACGCCACTGCGTGTGGTTTATCTATTCGAGCGTAGCAGTGTAATTAGGTTTTTGTTCAGCACTCTTTGGAACTGTTATTTTTTGTCTGCGCACTGCATCAGTTCACGTGAGCCGCTGAATATGGTTTTATATGTCAGTCGCTCGCTTCTAATTGTTTCGCTGCCTTCTTAATTATATAATCCATGTTTTCTAAAGCGCGTTTTGTAGCTCTTCCTGGCTTTCTACGTAATGCGTGATTACGTGAGAGGCGTGATGTCATACGGAACTCCGCCCCTCCAGCTCAACTCCATTACAGTAAATGGAGAAAAACAACTTCCAGTTATGACCATTACGCGTAGAATTTCGTAGAAATGAAACCTACCCAACTTTTGTAAGGAAGCTGTAAGGAATGAGCCTGCCAAATTTCAGCCTTCTACCTACACGGGAAGTTGGAGAATTAGTGATGAGTCAGTCAGTGAGTGAGTGAGTGAGTGAGTGAGGGCTTTGCCGTTTATTAGTATAGAAGATCAGATTGGCACTAACAGAGCCTGTAACAGCCTAGTTTTTTACACATTCTGTAGACTTTAATGTAAACCAATGTTTTTGAATTTTTTCATTTATCCTGTAATAAAAAAAATCTAGTGTGGCTGTCCGCAGGTTTCTAATTTTCGTAAGATTTTATTAATGAAGTGTTTTGACCAGTACCTGTATTTCCATATATATATATAAAAGAAAGTTTCCACTTTTTAATAGATGTGTGTTACTTTTTTAGTGGACATCAATCTAAAGAGACGATGTCCCCTATTTATGAAATCTTGTACATATATACCTTATACTCATTTAACGTGTGAGTTTTCAAATAGATATACACCATTAAATTTGAGTATATTGCAAGGATGGCACACTAAAAAATGCTTAAAAGTCTAGTTTTCCGGGACTGCATGACTTATTGGCTAGAAAATAGACTTTTAACTACTGAACCAATGTACAAGATTGTTAACCCAGTCCCTGCCTCTGACTTATTTTGATACTCTGTGTAATGTTGTAATGGCTGCATGTAAAAAGTTATACAATAGCATGTTACTTTTAAAGAACTTTAGAATGGCACTCACTTTCGAAAGTTGTTATATAAAATGAAGGTGGTTTATTTTTCAGTAGAACTAAGATAAGGCATCCTTTAAGAGCACCATTAAAACTATTTTTAGTTTTTGCTTTCTCTGCACATAATAAAGAGAGAAGAGAAAGAAAGTAATTTTCTGAGAATGTGATTAACATCTCTTTTAAAATGTAAATGCCAGGAAAATATGTGTTAGTTGCTACATTTAACAGTGTGGCATTAAGCTGGCTGGGAAAATAGGTATAATATACCCTGGTTTAAAAATCTGTTTAAAAACATATAAGCTACTGAAATTCTATTGTTAAACATTACATTGAACAATACAAAAAGTTAGAAGGGAAATATAATAATTCAGAAATATTTTTGTAGAGTGTTTTTCCCATATACAGGATAGATAAGCCATGAAATTACTTAAAAAGAGCTTTGTATATGTCTCAAAGGTGTAAAACTATCACAACATAAAGGCTTCATGTTGTCTGCGCTCGCATTGGTGACTATAAATTAATTGTAAGAGATGTGGAACATAAAATATACAGACCCCACCAGTTTGATTGTTTTTGTAGGACTGTTTTGCGAAGCTGGTTATATGAAATGTGCTTACAAACTGGAATGCCTCTGAAATACACAAGTTACTCTCCATCTAAGCTAAAAAAAGAAAGCCATTGAGCTTGGTTGTAAGTAGAAAACATTTGTCATCACCACTGTCTTCGCAGCTAGCAGAGCATGTTCCTTTAAAACAATGAGAGAGCAGTCGCTATGAATTAGTTATTTCATTGTCTTTGCTTGACCAAGCAGATGAATAGGCTGCCATGTTTTCAAAAGTTTTGAAGAAGCTATCCACCATAGCTGTCTAAGCATCTCAACGTGTCATGCTAACTTTCAAACTCAGACTTAAATTTATTGTCAGTTGTATACTTTCTGGTGTAATAATCAGTAAGCTTTAATATTGGTCCATATCTGCATTTTTCTTTTCCCGGATGACAAATTCCAAAAAAAAAAAAAATTGTTATCCAAAAGTAAACACAAAAACATTTATGTGTTGCATCAAATAACAAATAAAGAAATAGACTGCGGATATGTAGTCAAGTTTTTTTTAAATTATCAAAAGAGGTCCATTACACAGGCAAAGGCTTTTTTTATATCATTTTCCATCCATTATCCAACCCGCTATATCCTAACTACAGGGTCATGGGGGTCTGCTGGAGCCAATCCCAGCCAACACAGGGCGCAAAGCAGGAAACAAACTTCGGGCAGGGCGCCAGCCCACTGCATTTATATCATTTTATCAAGCTTAAAATGTAATCATGAATTCACAATAAAATATGTGAAAATTAACTTACTTTGTACTTTACAGTGTTTCAGTCTTTGCTTAACAGCTCATTCCTATTCATTCCACAAAAGCAAAGAAACCAAAAATGTATTATGAGATAATTCCTCGTGTACTGTAATTAGGACATTAAAAAATAACAAAACAGCCAGCCGTGCTCTGCTAGAGGTGATTGGTCTAAGACTAAAAGGGAAGCTCCACCCTCTCGAAAATGTCACAAAAAAATTAATCAAATATGTACTGTTGTATTTATATTGCTATTACAAAGACTGCTAGAATATATTCAACTTCATGGTTAGTTTATTCAGAACCAGCAATAATTTCTTGCAGGTCATCTAACATGATTTTTTTTTTTTTTTAATCATACATTCTCATGGCAGTACAATCCATTAAAACTCACTGAAACGTAGCTTCACTGGACTTCAAAGGCACTTCAGAATGTGCTTTATTTTCAGTGCAGCAAAGCTAGACATTTGTTAGACAAATGCTTCATTTCCAGGGAAGCTCAGCGTCTCTGGGAGTAAATGGGGCAGTGAGCTGGACAGGATGCTTGGCTGCTGCATGATGATTGGTGGAACTGTTAAAGTGGCTGGACCTCTTTTTGATTGATAGCGTTTTGGCATCGGAGCATTTCAAGTTCAGTCCCATGCAGATTTTTGGCAAGTGATGTTGTGAGACAAGCTGCTGCTTGTAGTCTGTTATTTGCTAGTGATACACCCACTATTTTCATTTGTACATATCTTTCTTCTTCTTCTTTTGGCTGCTCTCGTTAGGGGTTGCCACAGCGGATCATCTGCTTCCATATCTTTCTGTCCTCTGCATCTTGATCTGTTACACCCATCACCTGCATGTCCTCTCTCACCACATCCATAAACCTTCTTGTAGGCCTTCCTCTATTCCTCTTCCCTGGCAGCTCTATCCTTAGCATCCTTCTCCCAATATACTCAGCATTTCTCCTCTGCACATGTCCAAACCAACGCAATTTCGCCTCTCTGACTTTGTCTCCCAACTGTCCAACCTGAGCTGACCCTAATTTGTACATATCCTACTGTAAATAAAAAGATAAATGTAGCATTCTTAAGTTTGCTCCTTGCTTCAGTTTAGTGAAGTTTGTTCATTTCAAACTAGGTCTCGGGTTGTGGGGAACTACAGATCCAGGGGAAAGCTGTGAGATTTGTGTTTTTAAAGACATGGAGTTGAATAGTGCAATGCCTCAGCTATACATGTTATTGTCTTTAGTGGCAACAATTAGAGTTACATCAATAGGTGTAAAGAGAAGATTCTCTTGCTTAAAACTAATCAAGCTGTATATCCGCAACACAATAGGCCAAAACTGTTTAAGCAATCTTGCTCTGCTGGTCATTGAGAGGAAACTGGTCAATTCTCTGAAAAAGACTCCAATTTGGTATTACAGGATCACAGACCATGTTCTACAAAAAGAAAGGAGGGCAGAATTTACATATAAATAACTGGATACAATAACTGACTAATGTTTAATGTAGGCCTAAAATGTGCTTCCCATGTTTGAAAGACCGCCAGCTGCTACTGACCTCTGCCTGTATTTTTAGAGAACATTAATGAATTCTTCCAATTTTTAAAAAAGATTTACACCACTCATGAGAAAATTTTGTTTTTTTCTAGTTTTAAGTAATAAAAATATTTTTTTAATTGAATTACAGAATGTGAGCCAAGATTCCTCCAGTCAAACAAAATAAACTTTGCAGTGTAGTACAGGAGATCACAGAAGATTTATCAGTGTATGCTTTTATCCCACCTAGCCTTATTTCAGATAATCCTATTAGGTAATCATGCAAAATGTTCTGTAAGTCCAAACATTTCTGACAAATAAGCAAGTATTTCCTTCAAATAGGTTTTAGTTTGGAACATTACCAGAAGATATGACCTAATGAGGCCAATGCGTACTAACATTGTTCTCAGGTAGTTTTCTGTCCAAACAACAGAATATATTTCTAGAGCACATTTTCATGTATGGGATGTAGCTCAAAGTGCTTTACAAAATGTCAAAGAAATCAATCAAATTAAAGCAAATTAAAAGTACATAATAATAACAATAATAATAAATAATAATAATAATGAATAAATAACATACACCAAAAATAAACACATAAGAAAGATATATAATGAATAGAAAAGTAGGCAGAAAAATGAAAAAAAAAACTCCGGTTTAGCTGGAGGAAATAACAAAATGTGCATGGGTTCCAAGGCCAAAAAAACACTCAGCATTCTAGCTAACATAAATGTTCTGAAGTTGTTGTTCATCATTGTTTATTTGTTTGTTTTTTTGGCTTCATCTTAGAAGATTCAAATCAGTAGATCTCATTGGCAAGTTGGAGTATCCATTTTAATTCAAACATCACAGGCAAATGCCCAATACACTGACCGGGTTTTGAGCACCACAGAAATGCAGAGATGTAGTGATTAATGATGACTGCAAATTAATTGAAGAATATAATTCCCACATAGATTTTAGATTATTTTAATTTTGAGAGTGTATGTGTGTGATGAATTATTCCATATTGATGAAGAGTGTATGTTATGAATAATTGAATCACATTCTTTGTTTGAGATATCAATTGAAAAGAGACTGTGCACAGGGTACAGACTGAGTAACTAAAAGATAGCGTGCAAATAATACTTGTGTCTTCATTAATACTAGATAAAATATATTCAAGTGTAGGTATCGATGGAAAATTAAGGAAGTTTGGAAAGTTGCTTTTGACACATTTGTAAATAAAGGAGTAGTGTTTTGCAAGAAGCCTATATTTCATGCCTAGTTGATCAAAGAATGCTTAAACATGTTCATAATAGTGGTTTATGTAGGTACAGCTGGATACCAAAACAACTTTCATATCTAAAACACTATGTAAGTTGAGTATGTCCGAAATACCTGATTATCAGACACAGAAGCAGAAGGGAGGGTAGCATTGCTTGCATATTTTAAGCAAGTAATGTACAAACTGGATTGTAATATGGATTTTTTAGCTGATATATAATAATCTGTTACAATATATTACATATATACAGTACATACATATTGTGAGGAATGGCCCACATCCTTACTCGGTCAGGACATCTTTGGGATGGAAAGACTGTGGGAGAGAGGGTACACAGGGAATTATCTCTCCTGCAGCAATAGATGGTTGTAGCGGTGCCTCGGAGTCCCACAGGGCAGCATGGGACATAGAGTTCTTTGACTCAGCCCTGATGGGTTCAGTGGGTGCCGCTAGGGGGTGCTGCAGGGACTAAGGAGCCCTACTCCATGGGGTTACTATCTCAACAGGTAGTGCTTTTGGACCACAGGGACGAGCCAGAGTAGGGAAGAAGGTGGACCACACTTGCAAGAGACAAAGAGTTGTGTTATTGTGCTGTGCTTATTGCATATACTTGTGATTATGGCAAGAAATGCTTGTTGTGGAAGAGTTTCCCACAATAAAAACTCTTTCACCTTTTATACTTTTGTCCATGTCTGCTTGTGTTGTGCATTTAGGGAGGGAGAGCACTGCCTGGTGTCCACAATATATTAAAATGATGCAAATGAGTAATGAACACGGGGATAAACTCATAGGAAAGCTTATAAAGCCTCCTATGAAGTGGTGCAAAGGTCAATGAAAAATTTCACTAAACACTCCGCTTGATGAAGCGGTATTCAGAAAAATGGGAGAAACAACATTAGTCAGAAATGACTGGTCGCTTTAGTTAATTGGAGGAGATGATAAAGTTATGCATATATAGAGTCAGGTGACATAATGTATTAAATAAGGTGATGTAATTAGAAGAAAACATAAAAGGAGTTGAGTTGTTTAATTGATTGCTAAGTCCATGGGGCTGAGACATTTGTAGATAACTCTGTGCAAATAAAGAAATGTTCTGTGTTCTCCTCTGGGCTCTGTGACTACCTTCTTTGAAGATACAGAAAAGTTTTTCCTTCGACATTAATAAGTTAGTTATTGAAGACTTAAACAGAACAACAACTTCAACATGATCTTCTTTCCAAAGCTAATCAAGCAGGAGCATTACTCTTATATTCTGATTCCTTTCATATTTATAACCCAGTAGTAAAAAAGGAGGCTAGGTATTACCATCCCACCCTCTGCTTTAGTGGTTTGCAGAGTTGTCTTTTTATAATGTAACATTTTTATGTTCTAAATGAACAAAATTACAGTTAATCTTAACCTTTTAAAAAATATTGGTTCATAAAGAGGGATAATCTGGAAGAAAAATAAGAGTTTTGGAAAGATATTCATTTCGACAATATTAATTCTCAAAGATAAGAAAGCTGCAGAGATGACAGCCTGTTAACATCTTCTTTAAAGCTTCCTATTATATTGCAGAAATTAAGTTGGAATTGATGTTAAAATTTCCTTGTGACTGGAACTGCTAGATATCTGAACTGTTCTGAGCCTATGAAAGAAAAATGTTCTAATTTAGTGTGACATGAAAGAGAGTTGACTGGAAAAGGAACACTCTTATGTAAATTAATTTTGAACACAGAGATTCTGTAAAACTCCTCCAGTACAATTAATTTGACTGGCAATATTTGAAACACTGTGTGGAGATTCTGGAGACCAAGGAATTTAGTAGTTACATTTGTTTTTCAGTTTGTTCCTTTTTTAATATTGTTAAAATTAAATCACATTTCCTTGTTTTACGATCTTATTTGTCTTGTTGGTGAGGTGTTTTGCTGTTGTTAGGCAGGGCAGCTAGGAGTGTGTGACACATGATGTCATTACTGCAATGGTGCAAAAGGGCAGAATTATGCCCTTTCTGGTTTATCCAAGCTTGTGGATACAACCCAAAAACCCTACAGTTGGTTGCTTTGAATTATATTTCGTTACTGGTTGCAAACTTTTTCTGCCCTTTTTGACCACAATCTTTGGTCTGACGATTTTTGACTTTCTTGCTACGCTACTATGATTGTTGATTTCATGTCCTGGTTACTTGGTCACCTGGTTTTAACCTTGGCTATTTCATACATATTTCATATTTCTCCTGATTTCATTCTTCATTTGGACTGCTGCCATTTAGTGCTGTTGGTGTGATATTGGTCAAGGATATTAAACGGATGATTACCATGATGAAATTTTATTTGAATTAAAACCAGAGGGATAGTATAGATGCATAAAAAAGGTATGTTTAATTAACAAGGGAAGGTCTAAATATTGGAGTTCTTTAAATATATATATCAACCATCAAAATAAAATTGTGAGATAAAAATTATGATTATAAAAGTCAAAATCAGAATTCCTCACGCTAAGAATTCCTTGCCCTAACTACAAAAATATTCTGTAGCATTTTTCTTTCTACTACAAAGAGACATACTCTAGAATACAGACGGTTATGTGCCTCCATTTTAAATTGCCATGTCGCAATGATGATACACACCACACCCATTAATTGGCAATGGGTGTCATTGCCATTAACAATATGGCTGTGTCTATGAATCAAACCTACAAAATAGTGGTAACAAAATAAACATGCTTCACAAAATGGTGACAACGAAACCCCCTCATCATATTGTAAAATTAATATAAATTAAAGGTAGGTCATACAAAAGACATTCTATGAAACCTATTATGTAGTCCAAGAAGAACCACACCAAAAAGACATTTTATAGTTTCTATATTCTCTGACAACGTTTTTTAGATTCTATCTGCATTACTGGTGTCTGTATCTGTTAGGGTGCAGGTGTAAATATTATTGTGCCACTGATGTCACACACCATGACTTCTGGACATTGTGACAGTGGACATGTATTCAAACATTTCAAAACAATAATGATTATATAAAACTGTATGTGTAAATACAAGACTAAAGGACAAAACACAAGTAAAATTAAAAAGTATAAACTAAGGTCTCCAAAAGAAAAAACAGAATATAGGGAAAAATGTATTTTTTAAGGTACAAATTAACAAAACTACTGAGTATTTATGCAGGTTTTATAAGTGCATGTTCAGCTGCAAAAAGGAATGACTCTGTGAGTATTATACCTCATAAAATATTGTTTTCATAATTTCCATTCATTTTGCCTCTTAATGCAGAGCCTCTCTCATGGAAAAATGTTGGCCTTTTCTCAGTTCCAACAACATTACACAGAATCAGACTTTATTTCATTAAGTGAATCACGCAAGGCTTCTTCCTACACAGATTATTCCAATCACAGTACATCTGTAACTATCCCACATGCTTCACCTATTGGGCTGCTTCTGGTTGAGATTCTTTTCTTTTGCTTTGGAACATTTACTTTCTTCAGTTTGATAAAGTCAGTATATGTGTAATTTAATGTACCACTTGCCTAATGTATTGATCTTCAGGGGTCAAAGATCCACCTATTCTCCCTAAAATAACTCTCGCAGCCAACCATTTATTTTTCTTATCAAAAGCAAAAAAAGAGAGAAAAACAAGCACTTAAGACAATACTTTCATAAGCATTTCAGTTATGTTCAAGAACATTTATTTGACGAACATGGTCTTATATAATTCCACTTAGCAAAATGATCACCAAGAGCATCACTTTTAAACCATCTGTATGCACACATGTGGGCATAGTGTTGGTGGCACCCTCAAAACATGACATCAGTTGCAAACAAGCAATGTTATAAAAATTATAATGATAATGAAAAAGTATAAGGCATAAATATGTTTACATCTAAATGCTGGCTCATATTCTGACAGTAGAATATGCACTCTCAAAGCAGACAACATATTTGTTGAAACACTACGCATAAAAACACCTGGAAAAAGCTGAACACATCAATCACATAATGGACACCAACATCTTTCTTCATGCCTACATTCCTGTTAGTGTAGTTTTATATACCCCAGTAAGTTAAGCCTGGTTAATACTTACAATGTGAAGCCAGTGTGCAGACTCTCCTTAAAATTCAACATTTTGGATACATTGCTGCCGCATCTACAGCTATGCACCAGCTGTTCATGGGCACGTGTCTCTGATGTCATGTGTCTTGACATCACTTTCGTCTAGCACATGTGTTAAGTATAAACTAGGCTTCAGTAAGTTAGTCTCAATCCCTGTGCCTGACTTTTATTTTTTTATAGAAAGCAACATTTTTTTATCCTAAATACAATTGCCTACATTTTTGTTATTTTGTGCTCTAAGACCTTTTGTAGATGTTGATAGGTTTCTCAGATTTTCATATTCTCTACTCCATATTATGTATAAATGATATACTGATTAGTTGGCATTTGATAACAAACATATTAGATATTTCACTGATAACACTCGAGGTTTACATCCATAAAAACACTCAAAAGAAAAAATTGCTAAATTTTATGATTTAGTAAGGCAAATAAAAAAGAAAAATACAGGGTGGAACACTAAAAAGTATCCCTGTACAAGGTAAAAAGTCCCACCCTACTTTTAGCAGCAACAGATGTAGTCTGCTGCAGCTAGCATGCAGCCTATGTGCTGGAAAGAAGTCTTCCCATATTCATTGCAACAACATTCTTCAGTTGTGGAATTGTATGTATGTAAAGTCTACTATAGGTTGGCTCATAAGAGATTTGTGAAAGAATATCCCATTGCATGTGTTCCTGTAAAATGCACAACTCAGTAAATGTTGAAAATATGGTGTATCACAGGTTTTGTGGACAATTAACTGAAACCAAGAAGTCCTTACGCCTCTTCCTCAAATGTTGATGTTGTAGGTTAAAAGAAGTCCTCATAAGTCAACACAGCAATATCAGCAGATAGGTGTGTCATGTTTGCAATTATTCCACACTCTAATTAACTAATTTTTCATCCACCATCCAATATATAAATATTTGTTTTGTTTCTAGCCCATTGGATTGCTGATATCAAAGAAAAAACACAGGGTTTGCTATCCATGACATCAAAATAGACAAAACAGTATTGGTTATTGTTGGAGATCTTATATCTCAGAATCAAGAAATGAAAAGAATCAAGAATAAAGTTAACAAAGCAAAGTGTCTCTGACAGGCAGGAATCCATAATCATGATCAGGGATGTGTTGTCAGAACTTGAATATAGTTAAGATGAATAGATGTGCAGACTGCCTTGCCAGCACATGAAAAAATAAAAAAGACAGCTATCAAGTTTCTGTGCTTTCATCTAAAATAATCTGCGATTTCAAATTTGAGCAAGTATATGCAAGAAGTTGTAATGTTTGGAACGTATGATGGTGGAAACACCATAAAAAAAAAAAATTAAATAAGAAAATAAAAGAAAAGTCATAGAGGAAGGAAATTCAATTATGGAACAAGAATGCATTTAGTATCCAAAAAATACAGTTTAGAGATGTCAGAGATTTTAATATACCTAAGAGGTAACTTAATTGATGGAACTGATATTGAGCAGCAAGACAACTGTTAATGAACAGTCAGCAGGGGTTTAAGCAAGGAGGATGATGTGGTATATATACCAGAAGTGCCATGAGGCTCTCGGGAAAATTAAAACACGAATGGTTGAAAAGGGCTAAATACCATTAGTAGTTCCAAGGGATTTAAAAATAGCACTCTGTTCTTTTTTATTGCAGTGCAGTTGCTCTGTGGATTAGGTGTGATATGATACAGTATGTTGGACACACCTGTTTTTTACTTGTTTAATGAAGTTTTCTTTGGGTTTTCCTAAAATCTTCCTGCTGATTACTTGTTCTACTGATTCTGTAGAACCCACAGCTACAAACACGACAGAAGTGTTTTACTAATATGCTGGAATTCTATGAGAAAGCAATTAAAGGATACAATCAGAGAGATGTATATGAAATTATTTATCTTGATTTTCAGACGGCATTCATTAAGGTCCTGCATGAGAGGTTAGCAATACAATGAATTATGGGAGACTTCAGGGCACTGTGTGTGGTTGTGTGTAAAATTAGCTAAACCAATGGAAGTTAAGGGTTATGGTTCAAACAGGTGTATCAGAATTAGGTGATGTTAAATGTAATGTCCTTCAGGGGTCAGTGCTAGAGTTGCTGCTATTTTTAATATAAATATAAATGGTCTGAATAGGAATATAATGAACAAAGTGGTTAAATTTGCAGATGATGCCAAGCTAGGTGTGATAGCAGATAATCTATAATCAGCAGGATCATAACAGAAGGACTTGGACAGAATACAGGCTAAGGTGGATTTGTGGCTGAAGAAATTTAATGTAAATAAATGATTAACATGTAGGAATGGGAAATGCTACTTTTGAGTACACAATATGAGATCTGAAACTTGAAATGTACCCCTTGTAAAAAAGACCTAGGAATCATAAAGCTCTCTTCACAAAGTGTACAGAAGTCATTAAGAAGGCTTTCATAATGTTAGGTTATTTACAATGAAGTGTAGAGTACAAGTCCAAGGAGGTTATGCTCAAGCTTTATAATATACTTGTGAAGCTTCAACTGGAGTGCTGTGTACAGTTTTGGTCTCTGGGCTAAAAAAAGAAATAGCAGTGCCAGAGTGAGGCCAGACACAAGCAGCTACTAGGCCGATTGTGAGACTGAGCAGTATGAGCTAAGAGGAAAGTTTGAAGGAATTAAATCTTTTAACTTTAGAAAACAGATTTTAAGAGATGAAATGGTTACAATTTTTAAAATGATGAAAGGAATTAGTACTGTAAATTAAAATGAGTTTAACCGTAACACAATTGCAAACTTGCCTAGTGTAAATTTCACATAAACATTAGGACATTTTTCTTCACACAGAGAACCAATGACACATGGAATAAGTTACCAAGTGGTGTGGTGGACAGTAGGACTTTAGTGACATTCAAAACTTGCCTTAATTTTATTTAGGAGAAATTAAATGGATAGGATTTGTTGGGTTGAATGGTCTGTTCTCATCTAAAAAATTTAAAAGTTTCAAAAATGTCTCAAATTTGATTCAGACTTTTAGTTTGCCCATTCCCTCACATTTATTTATTTGCCTGACACTTTTATCCAAAACGATTAAGATACAATTAGTTACATTTCTGTTTTTGTTTTTCCAGTTTGAGCACAGGTGGGTGAAGTGACTTGCTCAGGGTCACACAGTGTCAGTGGTGGGATAAGAACTCACAACCTCATGGTTTTGAAGTCCAGTGCCTTAACCACTGCACTACAATGCTTGCACTGTGCCACACTGTCTGCAATTCAGAATGATAACCAAACTTATGATTAATAGAATGCCAGCTTGAACTAACAAAGCCTTAAAAAAGCATCAGGTATATTGAGGCACCACTTCTAATAAAATGAAGTACGAAAATCACATAACTGAAACCACAGACACCATTTTATAGGAATCAAAATGAGCCATCTTCAAGAATCCATCCACTATCTCCAAACAAGGTAGCACAATAATTCTGTAAAAAATAAACATAACATGGGTACCTCAGGTGAAGTAAAAGACAGTGCAACAATCACGTCTTAAATAAATTAACTTTTATGCAGGTGTGAGGCAAGGCTCACCTGGAAAGATGAGTAGGGAAAAAATCAATTTTCCTTCATATATATATATATTCCCTCAGTATATATTTCATTACATTAGATTAGATTGTGTTTGATATGCCTTATTAATTTCCTTGGGGAATTTATAAAGGTCAGGAGAAGGAAGAAAAATATATTAAAATATATATAATAAAGATACAACAAGCCCCCCCCCCCCCCATATGTAAATAAGACATTTTGGCCTTGTTGATGCCAATAGAGCATGTTTGGGATGTGATGGTACGGGAGATTCTAATAATGGATGTGCAGATGACAAATCTGCAACAACTACACAATTGCTATCATGTCAATATGGACCTTAATCACTGAGGAATGTTTCCAGCACCTTGTTGAATCTATGGCATGAAAAATTCCACCAGTCCTGAAGGCAAAAGGGGGACACTCAGTACTGGCAAGGTATACCTAATAAAGAGTCTGGTGAGTGTATATATACATATATATTAGGGCTGAGAATCAATAAAAAAAAAACACATAAATGTATGTAATTATTCACGATTAATCGTATCTAACATTAAAACATGTATAAAATTTATATAATGAAGTACACACACACTGAATCACAACTTTAATGTAGAATCGACACAAAATACACAAAAAAAATGAATGGCATAATTTAAACTTAAACAATGACCTTAAACCAGAACTTTTAACATAATACTACTTGAGCAAGTACAAACTGAATTTGAATGTCTTCCTAAAAGGCGAGTTGAAAAGAAAGAAATAAGAAAACGAGGCCAATGTATTAATTATCAAATTGGCATATCATATGAGACAGAGACGTGTCAGAGTAAAAATAAAAGAATCAAAATTACTTTTGACTTTGAATGCACTGCTAAACACTGATTTAACTGAAAGAATAAGCATCTCTTAAATGGGTATACATAAAAAACTTGTGTTAAAACTCCTCAACTGCTATCCTCAGTTGTTCATCACCATCAACAACTTGATAATTATACTCTACACATGTGTTTTTCAACTGGTGCACCGTGGAAATAACATTGTAGTGCCCCTGGGTCCAGACCCAAGAAAGAAACACTGCTCAGGTGGTCGGGACCTGTCCAAGGCGGATAGGACTACCTGGCAAAGCCAACATAAGAGCAGCTCCATGATTGCTGTTTTGCAGGCACGGCACTTAGAGAGTACTTTACCAGCCAGGAGATGTTTCGGGGTCCATCTGCCCGGGTGCACGTTTGCCAGCGACTCTCGCAGAGCCGAGGGCAAAAGGGCATATGAGTTGCCTCTAACCCCGGGTCAATGGAGTGAGGCAGAGAGAGCTGACTTCCTATATTAGTGGGCAAAGGGACAAAGCAGCAGGGTAATGCATCCAAAGTGCTCAGTAAGTGCTGTGTCTGCAAATGGCAATCTCCGAGTTTCTTTTTTTGCTGCCCTGTGTCCTGCCCCTTTAGACAGTTTAGCATGTCTTAGAGATTTAATAATTTTATGGTTGGTGAAATCATGGTGTGCTACCACAGAAAAAAAGTTGGAAAAACACTGCTTTACTTACACCGTTGCTCTTGGCAAGCTACTATCTCGCTTAAAAATTGACCCCGTGCATTATTTGGATGGTTATGTTCCATTCTTTGCATAAATTAGTAAAGATACTGAAAACTGGAATAATGGGTAATGATAAACACTAGCAAAAAGCAGGGGTACTGAATTAAAATTTAAAGAGGACCAACCGACAAAATTTTCTCCTTTCAAAGGTTCGAACCTCATGTTTGTGCTATGATTCAGATCCCTATTGATGTAGTCATTGAATGTCTATAAAAATAAACAAGGTATAATTACCACAGCATTTAAACAATATTTATTTTCAGTTTTCTGTATGGACTTTAAACATGTGGACCTTTTGAATTTAATTGGCCTTGTATGTGTATGAAACACAAACAGCTATCTTTAATATACTGTAATACATAAAACAAATAAACAACTAGTTAAAAAATAAAAATAGGCTTATCACATTTACATTTTAAGTAAAAGAAAACAGAACCATCTGAATAAAACTTAAAAGTACACACCTTTACAATGGTCCCATCAGAAAATGTTTTTTAAGTTGCCCCAAAATCCATGCTACTTTAACTGAACATTCATTACATTTATTCGCATCTTGCTGGGCTGTAAATGAATGTGAGAGGACTCTGGTGGATTTCTCAGAGTCTGCTCGCAGTTTGATTATCTTACGTGCCCTCACTTCAGACTGCCACAGATTTGTCTGTGCAAACAATCCATGTTGTAGTTGGAACACATGAGACAAACTGGTTTTGAAGTAAAGGAAGAATAAACATATATTGCTTCATCCATTCATTGTTTAAAGTTCAGTTTTCTGCTTCTACTTTCCTTTTTTGGAGCAAGCCACACTGCTGGTCACTCTTTCGTTTCTGTTATTTCTCTCGGCGGCATACGCACATTTTACTCATGCACTGTAACAATCGCATTCATTAGTTGTCCTTTGAGTGACACGAATAGATACCCACACCTAAAGAAGGAAAAGAAATGTTGCATGAATGTTATCAGTCATTCTCATTTATTTATCAGAAATTTGTCATTCAGTCCGGGTCCACCATTTAGTGATGCCTGTACTAATAAAAGGCAAAGCCCTCACTCACTCACTGACTGACTGACTGACTGACTGACTGACTGACTGACTGACTGACTCATCACTAATTCTCCAACTTCCCGTGTAGGTAGAAGGCTGAAATTTGGCAGGCTTATTCCTTACAGCTTCCTTACAAAAGTTGGGCAGGTTTCATTTCGAAATTCTACGCGTGATGGTCATAACTGGAAGCTGTTTTTCTCCATTTACTGTAATGGAGATGAGCTTGAAACCCGTGGGGGCGGAGTTTGACATCATCACGCCTCTCACGTAATCACGCAGTACGTAGAAAACCAGGAAGAGCCCCAAAAAGCGCTGAAGAAAACATGCATTATATAATTGAGAAGGCAGCGAAACAATAAGAAGCGAGCGAGTGATATATACAACCATATTCATGAGTTCTGCTACTTC
>JANRMT010062854.1:17677299-17708615 GCA_026402145.1 Polypterus bichir lapradei
ATATATATATATATATATAATCACACGTTTGTGCATAGAGGTCAGCTTCACACGTTTGTGCATAGAGGTCAGCTGAAAAGCTCAGGGATTGGCACTTTGTCCTAATGCTTTTTTCCACTTGGACCCGCCTATCTCTCCCTGCTGGAAGGACCCAAAATTAAAAATTCTGCCATCTCATGACAGTTCTGTTCTGAATTAATGTCTGCAAAAACGACTCTGAAATAATTTTGTTTATTTTCATAACCAACTATACGGGGTGACCAGGCTGGTACCCCAACTCTTTATTGTTGTTGTCTGTTTCTCTTAAAATATATAAAAAAATATTTACAGTAGTCTTTTGTTATGTTTTAATATGGTAGCCAAAGGGCCAGGGTCCAAATGAAGATATAACTGATTTAAAGAAAATGTGTACTTATCCTTTAAAACACAATTTCCAGTGGCAAATTTATGCAAACCATGACTGTGATTAATTAACTTCAGTCGGAAAAATAACAAATCTATCCTTTAAATCCTGTTAGGTGTCCTAGCCATGTCAACTGTACAAGACAAACATCGGTGTTTCAGTAGGTACTGTATTACAGGTTGTTGCTTAGATCTTGCATTGCACTTTTAAACACTTAAGCCTCAATATTAAAAAAATATCAATGCTTTTACTTCAGGGACAACCTTTATACACCATACAGTCTCAATGTCAATGTGTGTGAAATATTTTCACAAAATATTGTGGATAATCAATTTGTTCTTTATTTAGCTTAGACATTTTTGTTCTTAGTAGAAGAATAAATATAACTCTCTAGGACCCAGTATACTATAGGTCAGATTTTGGATTTTCATTCTTCTAATTAATTCCAAACAGTATTTATTGCTCTCATTAAAAGATTTTGTTTTGAAAAATGTACTGGGAGAATCAAGCAGATATTTCATAAACTGAAAGAAAATATGTTGAGCAAAATCTAATAAATAATTAAAAGTGATAGTGTACATAACAAACATTTTGGATAGCAGATTCAATTAAATCTTTTACATATTAAAAGGCCAGATAAGAAGAAAAGACATCTAACAATCACCATTAATAAAAATAGCTGAGTATTTATGCAGGTTTTGTTAGAGAAAGGAAGAGCTTTCTGCTTTTGCACTCCAGAAAACTGTTCTGCCTTTTACCATTTTAGTGATTTTCTGTAAGATTAAGGTATTATTTGTATTAAGATGTTTTATTGGGGTATTGAACTGATCAAATTATTTCATTGTTTTTAGTTTTGTGATAGGATTGTGGAATTAGTTAAACCTAATAACATTAAAATTGCACGTCCTTATGAATGAGTGAATAATGATTTGAGTTTATGGTAGCACCTGACAGCAGCCCTTAGAATATTCCTTGATGTGCCTGGATTCCTTTTCAATGAATATGAATGGATACAAATCAATAATAATAATAATAATAATAATAATAATAATAATAATAATAATAATACCGATCTGGATTATCTGAAATGCACTGCATTTTGAGAATTATTACAGTTATAATTACACATAAAAGATTCTTAGTACAATGGTCGACTAATGGTCGTCCGTCTGTTGCTTAAAAACTCACAAACCACTTGGCCTTTAAGCTTAATCTTGGTTTCAATTGAATATCTATGCAGTGATATGCATAACATCACCCATGAATTGGTCAGATGTGCTCTCTCAGCCATGGAAAGACAGTACAGCTTTGAGTTTTTCTCACCATGGTTGACAGAAAAATGCAACCTCTGCGTATTGCTGACAGAAAAAGAATGTAAAGCTCTGCTGACAGCAGCAAAACCACACCTGCAAGACCACGCGGCATTGCTGACAGGAAAACAAAATCACCATATTCTGGTGACGACAGGTTAACAGTAACACTGCAGCCACGAGTCACTGTGCTGAAGACAGGATAACAACACTTCTGTTGGCACGTGGCATCAAGAATACCTGTGCTAGCACCTGCCATATCTTTAAGGAAATTAACTGCTGTGACATCAAATTGCACTGAGGGACACTGCAGCAACCTTATGGGCTGATCTAGTGTGCTATTGTTATGATGAAGGAGTTCTCCTGCACAGTCTTCAAAGGAACATCCATAATATCAGGGGAGTAGGCCATTATCCTCACTGGCGCACCCAGAAGAGACACACTTAATCCAGCCAAGCCCATGTCTCACCATTTGGCTTCTGGGGGAACAGGCCGTCAAAATGGAAAACTGACCACAAAACTATAAGTCCCAAAATACAATAAAAAATGCACGGACAGGTACAGGATAACTGTAAACCTCTGATTGTATAATAAAGAGCAGATGCTTAATCTTTATAAAAAGAAAAGATTTATTTTCACAAGTCTCTGTGATTCAGAAATGCTTCAGTGAGTGCAAAAAGCCAAAAATGGATGTCCCCGAAGGCAATCTGATAGCAAACACAGTCCCAATACAGAATCTGAACAGAGAAGTCGAAAACAGAGCAGAGGTCAGAAAACTGATGAATCAGATAAACAATAATATTCTACAAAATTCAAAAGAATTCACCAATAACAAAAACAGACAAAATGAACTGCATTTAACCTATGGCTCTCCATAGGGCTGGGGTTGGTTACACATCAAGATGGACAGGTGGCCTTGACTCTTGGGGAACCACCCACAGAACACAGAAAACATAAGGGAACATGGACAATACGTAGAAACAAAACTGTATAATAATTGAATAATGTAAACTGAACATAAATACACGATACACATATCAAACATAATTCAAATTACTCAAGGAAGTCATAAAAAACAAACTTAAACTGAGAAGAAAGAACACAATCAGACAGAACCAGGACAGCTGTGTTTTGTGAATATACATGTTTACTGTATATATGTGATATGTGAGTCACTATCTTGTACCTGAGAGAAGACGCAGAGTCTAAAGGCTTCAAGCAAACCAGCTTTATTCCAATCAAAACAGGAACAGTCAGATTATTTATTCAAATGGGGCTACCACTTCAATACACACAGACACAGCAAACAAGCAGTGATGGGGCCAAGTCAGCGGCCGGGTTAGGATGTTCTCCGCATCAACCGTTGGGCAACAGACGTGTTATGGAGAAACTTGCAGTTGCCTCGATGGTGCCGCGAACCTGCGGTTGCCTCGGCGATGGACAAACAGCGCCTTGAGAAACGCATCAACCGTGTTCCGGCATGCAGCACAGTTGGGGAGGGTCTCAAAAACACTCAAAAATCTCACAATATATAGGGTAGGCCTCTCACTGCCCAGCAAACACTTGACTGAATGATGTTTAGTGCTGGTACCGGACATCTCCAGAGTCTGTTCTTTCCATCTGATTGTGCCTGGTCTCTTTTCACCTTAAAGTCATTTGATTCTAAACTTGACTTTACTTAATTTTTTAATCTGTATTGTAGTATTGATGATGACAATATATTACAATGATCTGATATCATTCCAGAAATACCACCCTTTTTTTTGTGAAGTTGTGCTTATTATTTGGTAAACAGGAACAGATATTAGTTAAGTAAATTCATGTAAATGTTAGCGAAGTCACCACACATAAAGGAAAATTCTGTTACATATCCCACCAGAAGAATTTCCCTGCTAAAAATGTCCCTGTTTTTCTAGTTTTATATTAAAGTAATTCATTGAGTCATTGCTACTATATAGTGTTTTAATGTCTATTATGTCAGATTGTAGCATAAGTTCTGAATAAACTACTGATATATTTTATATCGATAATTGAAAAACTATGGAAAAGTAATCAAGATGTGACTTATGGAGAGTCTTATGCTTTTGTCTAAACCTCACTACTTTCAGTCTATGAAAAGTAATATAATTTTTCTTGCCCCCATGCATGCTGCAATTTATGGCTTTCCTATATAAGACGGTTTATGTTCTTATTAAACTAAGGTGAACATTTTCCACTTTGATACCCTTTGTTTTTATAGCATTAGCTTTATTTCATGCCCCGTTTACATATGAGTAGTAGTTGTCTGACACCACATTTATATTATTAGCTTCTAAGCACAGGTTAGAGTTTTTAATAGTGTTAACAATTTTTAAAATATAATCATGTTTAAAATATCTCATAATTTTGGTTCCAATTTAAATTAGACATTTAATGACCTGGTAATCAAATAATCGCTATAAGTGGTTTCATTAAAAGGACTGATAATTAAATTCTGAATGTTAATGCCATGGATGATTATTAAATCAAAATTATGATTGAGATTGTCTAGGACCTTTCATAATTTGGAGAAACACCATATGATCCATCAGGGACAAAACCTTTTAGTGAGGGTGTCAGTTTCCACATACTGTATATGTGAATGTCAAAGTCTCACAATAAGAGTACCATGTGATCTGCAAATTAGTAATATATAGTGAGTATGCTTAATTCAATTTTAATGTCTATCATTAGGATCTCAAAGGATATAATACTATTACAACAGTTTAGTGATACTGAACATTACATCGTTTAAAGACTCCCCAAGTCAGCCTCATCATCCTCTAATAAGTTTTTTATGTAGTAAATCCATCAGAAAAAAACTCAGTCAAAGGCATGGTGTCTGTTTGTACAGTTTCAGGATTGTTTCAGTAAGGAAACAGATACCAGCCTTTGTACTTAAAACAGCTGCAGGGGCTAATATATGAAATGGGGAAATCATGACAGGGGTTACTTTACTTTAAATATTTAAACATAATTAAGTGTGTTTGTCTCATGCTCTTTTATCTTTATGCTGTGCTTTTGACTACAGAACTTACTCTGAAGTTCAGTTTTAGGCTGACTCATCAGGTTTACCTCTTCAGATGGTAAGTTCAGTGCTTTAACAAGTACATTTGTATTTGTTTTAACCTTACTAACATCATGCATAAACCTTGTTGTAATTTGTTTTTATCTAGTGCATTGATAATTAAATGTTGAAAAACCAACAGCTAGATAGATACATACTGTAACCCTGTGATTTTTTTTCTTTAAAAATACTAGTACCTTAGTAGTATGACAGTGTGTGATTGGTCTATTACTATGCTGAAACTTAGCTAGTCGACTTCTAGTTTGTAGTTTGTTTGTTCTAGTTAGTTTAGTAGCGTTACAGTATCAGAGTAGACAGTTTTGTCCTTTTAAGTATTTGTAGAGTATGGAGGATTTAAATAACTTTCAAATAGATGTCATTTTAGAAATTACACACATTTTGTTTAGTGCTAGGATTATTTTCAGTTATGTTAATATTTATTCATACTTATATTTATAAGTTGATTTATATCTGTATGTGAATTAAATATTTCATATTCATAGATTTTATTATGTTATATTTCAAGGCTAAAATATGTTTGTAAACGGTATCCACAATGTTTAGATGCAATTGATTTTGAACTAGTTGTACAATTAAATTTCTGAGATTTTTGAGAATATCTGGTGTATGGGTGGTGTTTATAAATGGTTGATTAGGCAGTTTTGTTATCATAGTTTGAGATAACATAAGATCCCCTCAAGTTAGGATATAAACAAATCCCAATTATTTAAAGAGGCTGTTTTTGGATGTAGTCTGTATGTGTAACCAGCAGTGGGATTAGAGCTGCCTACATTTTTATAGAATTTTGGCAAGAGTACCAGACACAATAACATTTTGACATTTGCTTTTAGTTTGTGTAAACAAAGATGAGAAGTTAAACACCTCAATCATGTTGCATCTTAATCTCTGCTTGCATAAAATAACAGGTTCAACTCCTTTAATCTCTCCTCTTAGCTCATAACTCTAAGTCCTGGCATCAGTCTAGATGCTCTTCTCTGGGCTTTCTTAGCGCTGCTATGTCTTTTTAATAATATTATTACCAAAACTGTGCACATTACTCCAGGTGTCGCTTTTACATTATATAATTTAAGCATAACCTTCCTTGTCTTACTCCTGCACTTGACTGTACTCCATACATCATGATTTATAAAGTAATATCCAATTAGCTTTTTTGATCACTTCTATGCACTGTCTGGATAAAGACAGTGACGAGTCCATTATACGCCTAGATCCTTCTCATAAGGTGAAGTTTCAAGTTTCAGACCTGCCACTGTGTATTCAGTTCTATCATTTCTACTTCCTATGTATGATACCTTACATTTACTTACATTAAATTTCATCTGCCACAAATCTGCATGCTGTCCAAGTCCATTTGTAACAATTTAGCTGTTTCTACATTATCTGCCCTTCCTCCTAGTTTCGTATCATCTGCAAATTTAACAAGTTTGATATTTATATTCCTATCATTTATATATATATTAAATAACAAAATGTTTTCACACAACTAAGCCCACAGTTACACCACTTTTAACATACCCTAATATGGTTCTTAATCAATGAGCCTTTGCTTCCTGCATTTTAGCCAATATTGCACCCATTTATACACTACACCTTGAATTTCCACTTCTTTTAGTTTGATGGCTGTAGGACACAGTCAAATCACAAACAGACAGGGAATGATCAAAACAAGTTCAGTCAATCTAGTTTTCACTTTGTACTAATCTGTCAAAAACCACTTTCCCACATCTCTAGATGCACTGAAAACCTAATTTATTTACAACTACCTGTATCATTCACAGAAAAAGGAAGGCTGAACATTCCACAATGATTTATACATCACACAGCTGGAAGGTTGGAGCAAAACATGGCAAAAAGTGTACTTACAATCATGGCCAGAATTATCGGCACCCC
Organism: Polypterus bichir lapradei; assembly: GCA_026402145.1. Taxonomy (NCBI): domain Eukaryota; kingdom Metazoa; phylum Chordata; class Cladistia; order Polypteriformes; family Polypteridae; genus Polypterus; species Polypterus bichir. The sequence goes on from JANRMT010062854.1 coordinate 17,684,009, forward strand.
TGGAAGTTTCCCAGAAAATGCACCATTTCTCCCAGAAATATTGTTGCAATTACAAATGTTTTGGTATGCACATGTTTATTTCCTTTATGTGCATTGGAACAACACAAAAAAACAGAGAAAAAAAGCCAAATCTGAAATCACAAAACACAAAATTATTGGCACCCTCAACTTAATATTTGGTTGCAAGCCCTTTGGAAAAAATAACTGAACTCAAGCGCTTCCTATAACCATCAACAAGCTTGTTACGCCTCGCAACTGGAATTTTCGACCAATCTTCTTTTGCAAACTGCTCAAGGTCTCTCAGATTTGAAGGGCGCCTTCTCCCAACAGCAATTTTGAGATCTCTCCATAAGTGTTCAATCGGATTTAGATCCGGACTCATTGCTGGCAACTTCAGAACTCTCCAGCACTTTGTCTTCAACCATTTCTGGGTGCTTTTAGAGGTATGTTTGGGGTCATTGTCCTGCTGGAACACCCATGACCTCTGACACAGACCCAGCTTTCTGACACTGGGCCCTACTTTGTGCCCAATATCTTTTTGTAGTCTTAAGATTTCATGATGCACACAGTCAAGGCATCCAGTGCCAGAGGCAGCAAAACATCCCCAAAACATCTTAGAACCTCCACCATGTTTGACTGTAGGTACTGTGTTCTTTTCTTCGTAGGCCTCATTCCGTTTTCTGTAAACAGTAGAATGATGAGCTTACCAGAAAGCTCTACCTTGGTCTCATCTGTCCATAAGACATTCGCCCAGAAGGATTTTGGCTTCCTCAAGTACATTTTGGCAAACTCCAGTCTGGCTTTTTTATGTTTCTGTGTCAGCAGTGGGGTCCTCCTGGCTCTCCTGCTATAGCGTTTCATTTCGTTCAGATGTCAACGGATAGTTTGAGCTGACACTTGCACCCTGAGTCTGCAGAACAGTTTGAATATGTTTTGAAGTTGATTGGGGCTGTTTATCCACCATTCAGACTATCCTTCATTGCAGTCTTTTATCAATTTTTCTCTTCCATCCACATCCAGGGAGATTAGCTATAGTGCCATGTGTTGTGAACTTCTTGATTATGTTGCGCACAGTGGACAAAGGAACATGAAGATCTCTGGAGATGGACTTGTAGCCTTGAGATTGTTGATATTTTTCCGCAATTTTTGTTCTCAAGTCCTCAGACAATTCTCTGCTCTTCTTTTTGTTCTCCATGCTTAGTGTGGCACAATAAAACACACAACAGTAAGGTTGAGTCAACTTTTTCTCTATTTTAACTGGCTTCAGGTGTGATTGCTATATTGCCAGCACCTGTTTCTTGCCACAGGTGAGTTCAAACGAACATCATATGCTTGAAATAAAGCGATTTACCCATAATTTTGAAAAGGTGCCAATAATTTTGTCCAGCCCACTTTTGGAGTTCTGTGTGACATCATGTCAGATTTGCCTTTTTTTCTCTGTTTTTTTGTGTTGTTCCAATGCACATAAAGGAAATAAACATGTGTATACCAAAACATTTGTAATTGCAACAATTTTCTGGGGGAAATGGTGCATTTTCTGGGAAAATTCCAGGGGTCCCGATGACTGTAGGTTATGTGTTAATCCAGAATTCATGTTAAACAATCGAAAGGAATATTGTGGCTGGGGTCAGTTTATATTGTTTTCATGGATAAATAAATTATTTTTAGAGTCCCTCCTAGAACACAGTCAAGCTCTACTTACATATCAGTCCTTTTTCCCTGTCATTTGTTTGCTCTTTAAATATCTATTTATAATAATTCATTATTAGCATAAAATATATATTAGTACAACCCTTTACTAACCTTAAATCTAACCTTATCCAGTGTGACAGATAGGGGGCGCTATCGCTCCCTTGAACCCTTGTCAAAGTCGCCAGACACCAGATAAAAGCCCAAAAGTAGACTTTATTAATACAGCACAGTGCACAAAGCACTCTCTCCTTCACAATACTCATTAAGTAACCAATTACAAATACAATAAACAATCCTCCACTCCCAGACGTGTTGCCACCCTTCCACCCAGCTCAGCTCGCCGTCTGGGAGCTGTCACAGTCTTTTTATAGTCCCTGACCCATTAGTGCTCCAATCCCCAGTTCATGTGATCCTTATCACTTCCAGGTCAGATAAAAAGTCCTTTTCTTCATCCCGGAAGTACGTCACTTCTGCTGTCGCTTTGCCTATGACGCACTTCCGGGTTATAGGGCACATATGACTCTCTATAGGCCTCCCTACAGTGTCCTCTGTTGGCCCCTGGGGTATCCAGCAGGTTTGTAGGGAAAAACTCCATAGTCCATGATTCCCTGCTGGTATCCGGGGCACCTCCATGCTGCAGAGAGGGCTCCATCTGGCGGCCTGGGGGTATTGGCCGTGATGAAAAGCCGGCCATAGACCATAGTACTCTCCCCCCAGCGAGAAACATGTTTTGAAGCGTCCAGCCCCGCGAGGGTTGTCTTCCTCCAGGTAGGACTTCTGGTCATACCTTGGCTGTGCCTTCCGCAGTATTCCCTGGAGAACCTAGGGGGAATTTCATAAAGGTAATCCACTTTATCCCCTGTCCTCCAGGGACAGTTGTGCCAAATATGGGACCGGCCGTCGGCATCCGTAACACTCCCTTTGTCCTCCCGGAATTCTCCCTCTGCGACTCTGGAAACACTCTGGGAACTCTGTCTCTTCCCCTTTTCTCGCTGAGGAGGGTTCTCCAGCTGCCTCTGTGTTTTTTACGCGCTTCTCCTTCTTGTCAGGAGACCCCCGCTTTATTTTGGGATCTCCTGCTTACTCAGGGGTTTGTTGACAGTTTGGGTCTCTCTATGAGAGAAAGAGAGCCCCTTTCCTGCCTGCACCCCTTTAGATTTATTAATAACACGGGTCGGGGTCTTTAGAACCGAATTGCTCCGAGAGACAGCACCATCCAGCTGCTCCGGCTCGATCGGCCCTTCCCCTGACCACTCTGTAAACGTTTCGGCCTCTCTTGTAGGGCACACAACCACTTGGCACCCGCTATGGATTAAACGCGGGCTCTTGTCACTCTGCGTCCCTATTTCATTATATACGGTGCTGGCTTTACTCACCTGTACCGCCACATCATGTAATCCGGGAGGCTCCCGTCCGATTCTCTGTGAGTACTCCGTTACCTTTCGGATGGGTGCCTCAGCCGTTTCTTCCAGATCCCCAACGATCTTTTTAATTGCCTCCAGCATCTGGAAAACACCTCGCATGGGCTCGATTAGTTTTTCGAGTTCCCGCACATCAAAAGAGTTAATTAATTCGGCCGGAGGTATACTCACTTCCTCGTTCTGTTTACCTGCCGGCCGGGAGCCAATGAGCCCATCCACTGTCTGCACGTGCTCCGATGGGTCTAGCGGAGGCTTCTGGGAATTGTAGTTCTTTGGTACTGAGGACCGGATTGCCTTCTTCGGCGGACTGTGGTCTGTCTTTATTAATTTATCAACACCACGATCAGCCATTTCCCGACCCTCCTTATCTTCTTTTGGGGTGAGCGGTGCTTCGCTTGCTTCTCCCTTCCTCTTCAGAAAGTCCAAGTCCGTTTCTTCGGAAACGAAGGCGCAAACAGAGGGACGCGGACCTCCTCCTTCCCAGAAAACACCGGGGTTGATCACGTGTCCCTCGCCGGCCGCCGACATGCGGAAGTCCTCTTCCATGCTCTCTGGCTCGAACAAGAGTGTGCTATTGTCTTCAGGAAAGTCTCCTTTCTCCCGCGGAGCCTCCAGGTGATCATCTCCGAGGTACATGCACGGGATAAAATGTGTTATTTTAAATGGATTATTGATGACATTCCCGGCACGTACCTCAGAGTGATCGTCGTTCCCTGGATGTTTCTCCGGACTTGTGAGGCCGCTCCGTAACTCCTCCAGCCATTATGAGTGTGGCTGTTCCGCTGATGATGCTGCTCTGCTTGCCCTTCTTCCTTCCCATTCCGGTCTTGGTGAAGGTAGGTTCTGGCGTTGTTGCTGTGTGTCTGAACATTGTCTTCTTAGGGTTCTCTGCCCAGAGAATATTTTTGTACAGGTCCTCTGCCAAAAAGACGGCCAGAGAATCCTGCCGACTACACCACTGTGACAGATGGGGCGCTATTGCTTCCTTGAACCCTTGTCCAAGTCGCCAGACACCAGATAAAAGTCCAAAAGTAGACTTTATTAATACAGCACAGTGCACAAAGCACCCTCTCCTCCACTATACTCATTAAATAACCAATCACAAATACAATAAACAATCCTCCACTCCCAGATGCGTTGCCACCCTTCCACCCAGCTCAACTCGCCGTCTGGGAGTTGTCACAGTCTTTTTATAGTCCCTGACCCGGAAGTGTTCCAATCCCCAGTTCATGTGATCCTTATCACTTCCGGATCAGATAAAAAGTCCTTTTCTTCATCCCGGAAGTACGTCACTTCTGCTGTCACTTTGCCTATGACGCACTTCCGGGTTATAGGGCACATATGACTCTCTAGGCTTCCCTGCAGCATCCTCTGTTGGCCCCTGGGGTATCCAGCAGGTTTGTAGGGGAAAACTCCATAGTCCACGATTCACTGCTGGTATCCGGGGCACCTCCATGCTGCAGGGAGGGCTCTATTTGGCAGCCTGGGGGTATTGGCCGTGATGACAAGCCGGCCATAGACCACACCAGCTTCAGCAGCCTATTCCTGAATATCATCAGATTGTGAAAAATACTACAACCCTCATGAGAAGGTTGCACTTCAATCAACAATAATGAAGGCAGGGAACATCAGTGGATTTTTAGGAGCTTTGGTAGTTTGTAGACAGGGTTGGCTGCTACTGTTTTTTAAATTAAGAATTACTGCCCACATAAACATGCTGGGCCTGCTGAATATGTACATTTTGACATTTATATCGTATTTTCTGCAAGAATTTCTTCTAATATTTTGACCCACCCTTTTCACTGCTCCTTTTTATGAATTAAATGAGAAGGCAAACTCAAGTTACATTTACTCTATACGTATCTACAACAAAATAAATAAAACTGTAAAACACTTGTGTATCTTGAAATTGTGCTCTATTTTGATTAAAGAAGGAATCTCGCAAGAGTGAAATTGCATTAATATATACATAACAAGTAAATAAGTCAGGTTATTAAGTATTGAAATATGCTGTATTAGAAAAAATTGGTAACAAGTGGCATTTTGACCAACTGATCTTAGCTACTGTAATCTGTAGCTTCACATTTAACTTTTGCAATCTTCAATTAGTTTTCTTTGTGTTCATGTTGTTAGACTTTTTGGAGCTTTTTCCCTATTTTGTTACACAGTTCTTTGGTGTGCACTGTATATTTTACATTTGTTAATTTTGTGGGGATCAAACAAGATTGAATTTCGATTGTGATAAGGTGCTGGACTGGGAAGCTGGTGCCAAAGATAAAGAGGCAGGAGAGGAGGCAACGTCATCATACCAGTCTGAGAAAACAGTGCAGATTTTGTGGCAGATGAAATTTAATGTCCGAAAATATAAAGTCAGACAGTGTTCAGAAGCAATTAAGAAGGCAAACAGAATGTTAGGTTAAATAGCACAATATGTGGAGTACAAGTCCAAGGAGGTTATGCTCAAGCTTTATAATGCACGGGTGAGGCCTCATCTGGAGTGCTGGGTGCAGTTTTAGTCTTCAGGGTACAAAAAGGACATAGCAGCGCTAGAAAATGTCCAGAGGAGAGCAATTAGTCTAATTCCTGGTCTCCAGGGGTTGAATTATGAGGAAAGATTAAAAGAGCTGAGTCTATGCAGTTTAAACAAAAAAAGATTAAGAGGTGACATGATTGAAGTGTACAGTGGATCGACACTGTTATTTTAAAATGAGTTCATCAAGAAAACGTGGACACCGTTGTTAAGGGTAAATTTTGCATAGACATTACAAAGTTTTTCTTTACACAAAGAAGGATAGACACTTAAAATAAGCTATCAAGTAGTGTGGTAGACAGTAAGACTTTAGGGACTTAAAACTTGACTTGATGTTTTTTTGGATGAAATAAGTGGATAGGACTGGCAAGCTTTGTTGGGCTGATTGGCCTGTTCTTGTCTGGATTGATCTAATGTTTTCCTGTAGGTAATTCAGTGATAAGGGCAGATGTGATAAATAATTGTTAGGGTACCTCAAAACATTGTACTTTTCACTTTTAGAATTTTTTGAGCATTTATAGTATTTTTGAATATTTTTTCATTCTTTTAGTGATATCATCTCAACATGTGTGGGAATAGTTGTTTTTAAGTGTACTTTCGTTTTTTGGATTTTTGCCTGCTATACTGCAAGTGATGAACCTTGTCATCATGCTCTGTCCATTGACTTGTTATGTTAACGTTGAATCAATTTTTGAAAATTAAAACAAAAGGAAACTTTTTAAAGAATTAGACTTGTTAGGAAAAAACAAAACAAGATAGTGTCACAACCTTTTCACAATGTTATTTTCAACTGGTTCTTGTTTAAGGTTTTGGCTTTGATGGCTGATATAGTTAGCCTTTAATTTCTAAGACCCCAGCACAGTTTTACTATGATTTTGCCAGTCCCTATTGAGTATTCCATCTCCTAGTGCTGTTTGCATTCCTAAAAATCCATCCACAGCACATATTATTTCCTGATGGGGGTTAACAACAGCAAGCAGCATGTTCTGTAGATTTTTGGGTTCTTTATACAGGGGAGTATACACGAAGAAAGAGAGAGAGAACTGCTGCCTGGGTTCAAACATTCAGGTGTAGGTAAGGTAGCAGATTATGGGGCTGCCTAACATTCTACCTAGAACGTGATTATAGTGGACCAGGTAAGGACTCAAATAATCCTCACAAACTGCTAGCAACCAGAACAGGTGAGTTGCATGGAGTGGGTCCAGACCCATACCCTATTACCAAGAAAATGAATAGTACATGGCAATTTAAATAGGCCCTATGGCTGAAGGATGCAGGGTGACCTAAGAATTCTAGAAAGAACTCTAAGGTGAAGGCAACAGGATTTTCTGAAGTGAGGTGTTTCCGATCTGTTGTCTGTTGAGCTTGAAATTGGGAGCTGACTCGGGGCAATGTCTCAGCCTGGAATGAAGGTCATGGGAGGAGAGCAAGAGAGATATATGGTTCTTGTGGCACATTGTGTTTGATAGTGTGCAAGTGAACCAACCAACAATCTGAGTAGACAGGTACTTTGAAACTGCTCACTGAGGTCCAGAAGGGCAGCAGGGTTTTTGGCTTTCTTTCTTCATTTGTTACTTTTGTATTCTTTCATTGACTAGCTATCTTTTCTGTTTTGTTATCTTTTGTTTTCTGTTTTTTCTAGCACTTTTTTCCAGGTTAAGGTGGAAACAATTCATTGATTCATTATTTTGACCTTTTCTGTGCGCATTTTAATCCAGTCATACATACAGAAAAACATGCACAGTATTTTATAACTATTTTCTTCTAGAGAACAAATAGAGATGTGTGTGTCCATATGTTTTATATTCCGTTATTATATACACTCATTTAACAAGTGATATAGGGGATGTACTATATATTAATCATAGATAAAGTGTGAAATTTACCAAAAGTGAAAGGACTGATAGTTTGTCTCCTTTAATTGATGCATTTTGGTAGCTGAAGCCTAATGTCTTTTACACAGTGGGTGCAATTCCATTGCTTCCATGTGAATCCAGTCATGTTTTTAGTAAAATGATAAGTACAAAATGTATTATTACCCCATGCCCTCTATAAATATTTTGGCAGACATCATCAGGTTCAGATCTGTTTGTACTTTAAAAAAAGGTTTTTTTTGTCTTTGTCTTGCAAACGAGATTACATGAATACTAAAATGCAGTCTATGAAGATATAGATTTTTTTTATAAAAATATTTACATCAACAACAAAATTGTGATGATCAACAAGAAGAGCACCTTGGAGGACAACAAACTTTGATAAGAACAGGTATAATTGATTTGTTGTAATACTTTATTTTCTTCATTATCTTGTGTAAGACTCCAAAAAGTAGTAAAAGCAATCTCTCCACATCCAATGTCTTAAACACAATGAAATACAGGGCTGCAGAAACCAGTGCATATCAAAACCAAATAAAAATGTAGAACATTTATTTTCTCCTGGCTGGAATTTATCTTTTCTAGACTAGCTCAGCTGTTCAGTGCTGTCTAGACCAAGAAAAGGACAAAATGGTGACTCTGAAGTGTTAACTTTAGAACAGACATTTTTAAACTGTTTACTCCCACTGAGGGCTGTGGTGGCCTATCCAGGGTGGACCCAACCCTGAACAAAATCTCCAGTATATTGCAGACCCCACTCAATGCATACACCCACACTTTTGCATCTTTGGAATGTGGGAGGTAAACCAGAGTAAGTAGTGAAAATACCATGGAGAAATGGGGAGAATGTGCAAACTCTACACATACAACAATTATGCAATACAAAGAAGGACAGAAAAATGGATAAATAAATTGAAATAATCTACATAAATTTTACACAAACCCTACTTTCTGAGAAATTTAAACTCAAAAAAATCCATTCACCTCTTATTCATTAAACCCTTTTAAACCAATTTGGGGTTGTGTGATCTGGAGGCTATTCCAGCAGCAGCAACAAATCATTGACAAGGTGATCTCATGTAGATGTATTTACAATACAGTATATATAGTATTTAGTAAAGAATTTTATTTTAGCATTTAATATAAGGTAAAAAGAGAGGCTAATGTGTGTAAAATAGTGTATTTGCAATACTTCACAAATTAAATCATTTTTAAATTAGATGTATTCCCTGCATCTGTCTACTTTTTAGTTGCCTTACCAGTTCAGGATCACAGAAACTTTAATCCCAACTGAAACAAATATTATAAAAGAAAACCGGTTACTAATGGGGCACATACTGTATACCTTTAACAATGGATAAACTGTAAAGACGCACAATTTACACAGGAGGGAAGGTGTTTAGTTCCTGTCTGACAGTGTTTGTGTGTGCTGATTCCACATATATTTCTCTATCATGTAGTGTTTAAATAAAGTTCTCTACTAAAAAGCATTTTGGGTACATTTTTGCATGAGTGCTGTGATTGTTCTGGTAGTATGATGCCTGCTTTGCATCCTGTCATAAATTTAAACAAGTAAGAAAATGTATGCATGTAATTATCTGTTTTTGAGATCAAAAAGCAAAAAGTGGGTTAGCACAATTTTGTTTAGTAAAAATGCTTATAACAAGGAAACACATTTAAAAAACAGTGAGCATAGAATGTAATTACATGTAATAATAGAGCGCTTAAAAAAAGCTTTTAACGACCATTTTTGCAGTTTCATGTGGTTAAAAAAGAAACCCAAATAGAGTTGTGTTGGTTGAAATAACTTTCTTTGATTGCTGGTTCCAATTTCAGTGATGAAAAATGGCATTGATTGCTTTGCTGTTGTTAATTGTTGGTTGTGAAGGGTTTATATCTAATTGCAGTTTAAATTTCTTAAACATAATTCTTTTCAAAGAAAGACCCAATAGAAATTTAAAATCTGTGTTGAATTCTCTAGCTAAAATTGTTGGCTGCATCAAACCATGATTGATAGTAGATCCCCATGGTGCTTTGCCAATAATTTATAGTGTCACGCACGCGCGAGTAGGAGATCGCGGACGGACCTTAACACGCTTCGGAAGAGATTCGCCGGTAGGGAGTGGCGGGGTACTAACCTTTCTCCTTTGCTTTCTTGTAGAACAAAAGACGCTCCGCCACCATACGCCTCATTTTCCCGCAGCACGTTACTTCCGCCCTTCCTCCGCCATTGTTCCTGACGTCATCGATCCCATCTTCCCTCACGGTTCCTTCCCAGCATTCCTCCACTTCCGGCTCCTCCTTCATAAAATGGCCGCTGACGCCATTATCGGTGTTGCGCATATGAACAATTTATGTTTGTATTTTGACCTGTTTTGTGTTGCTATACTGTGGATAATTTTTCAGTATACGGGGCCGGAAACCCCAAACCTTTATGCTGTCTCTTGTTGCATCTTTTACAATAGTTTTAAAGAGAAATATTAAATAATTACTGTATGTAGTTGTGAGACATTTTATAGTGTAACAGAAATCCTGAGTACATACCTATTCACTGTTTTTATGAAGTATCACAGAGTCATGGTTAAAGAGCTTGACACCTCTTTCACTTTATATAAGTTGCATTTTTATATAAGGTCTATATAAGTTGTATTTTTTAATTTTACGATTACAAACATCATGTCACTTACCTGCTATGATTTTTAAGGAGCAGGAGGAGAGAGCTGCTGTGGCAGAGGATCATGGCCAAACATGAAAGCATGAAAGATGTACAGCTAAGACACCTGCCATCCATTGTTTTCCCCAAACCAACTGCTATGGGTTGACTGCTGGAACAGTGATTTTCGAGAACATTGCTCTGAAATCACAAATAATAAACCAGGATATGAGCATATCATTCAGAAATTAAACAAATAATTTCTTTCTTGAGCACTAAAAAATAAAATTGAAAACAAAAAAGTAAACTTTTCTTAGCATTGAAATTTGCTGAAATTTGTTGATTTAACTGTTCAACAAAACCTTGTTAAATAACTAGAGCAAGAACTTTATGATGAAAACTGAGTTAAGTAGAAAGAGCAAGGGTCAAAACCAAAACACGGAAATCTAGACTTTCTAATAGCACTTGTTCTGTGACTGAATTTGAATAAGGAACTGAACACAAACTTTCACAGGACAAAATCGTTTATGAGACAAGCTGTTGCTATAAAAACAAAGAAAGAACTCTAATGTTAATGCAATCGTGTGTCTAAGCTTGAAACTCAAAAATGCAATATAAAGATGTTATTAAACTAATAATAAACTAAATTAATATTAAAAACTAATCAACTAGCAATTTGTCTAAAGAAAAAAACAATTTCCAAAATATAGCCAAAATCAGAAAAGGTCATGAGGCTGCAGTGGTCTCTAATACAAACAGTATATCAAGCACAAGTCACTGTAGCAAACACGACTCTTGGGGTGTTGAAATGTTTTGCTGTCAGGAGTGGCTGTTGAATGAATAAAACAAGAAAATATAAAAAATATAAAGGATGAAGTAACCTCTCTCGAGGTAAATTTGAAACAGTAAACTAATCTGGAATTGAAGTTGCACTGGATGTTACTCTGTTTTAAGTCAGACAAGATGAACATATGCAAATACGAAAATAATTTATTAATAATTTACCACAGACCCTTGGAAATAATTTTTTTGAAGTAAAAATAAATTTCCTGATTGCTTGTCTGCTCACAGCCTCCATCACTGGTGGAAACATGACAACCCAAAAGCCTCCAGCACCAAGCTATATTCTGTTTATAATCCTACTTCCGCTTCTGAAATTCTGTTTTTTTAATGGTTATTGCTTGTAACAACAGATACATGTTGCCTAAATAATATAATAGAAAATTTGTGTTGCTGAGAATCCAGCTACCCCGTGACTCTGACCTGAATAAATGGGTTTGGAAGATTGATAGATGAATGAATGAATGAATGGATGTCTGCCTGTTTAGTTCTTGTCACCTGATTACATACTATGTGCCTGCTCAATAACCCCTCTCTCTGAAGCACATGTGTGCATTATGTGTTCTTCAAAAAAGGTTGGAAGTGTAAAAGGAGATGTAGTCAAAACAAGAAACAAGTTGAATCTGAGAAGACAAAGCCTTTTGCACAAAAGAATAATCACTAATGAGTTAAGTCAGACAGAAAACAGTCCAGTACATTTGCGTGTGTTTTTTCTTTACCAAATCATGGATATGAATGAATTGTTGCACCTATATTGAAGAAGTCACACCATTGACATAATAAATCACTTTGTTTGGAAAATGGGAACAGCATGCTAGTAGTGGGACTCATAAGATGGCATTGCACATATGCAAAATAAATAGCTAAGCTGCACCGTGAAATAAGTAATCACTGTGATCAAGAAACATTGTATTGCAAAAGTAAGTGCACAGAAATGTTCCCCAAATAAATAAACCCATATTCCCATGTATACATTTGTTTAGAAAAATTTATTCTAACAGAAATACATTTTTCAACTGAACATCTCATAACATTGTCAATCCAGCAGCAGAAGTTAATCTTTGTGACATAAAGTAATAATCTTCTATACAGTAAAAGAATAAAAATGATCATATGTGTGCCATTTTCAGTTATTACTGTGTAGTTGTCTAAAGAAGAGACACAGCAATTCAAGCATCAATATCCCATAATGCCTAAAACAAGCACTTACTGATGGCTTTCTGAGGTGAATCGACTCTGAGGAAGATGAATGAGATTGTTAGCGACTGAAGAACACCCCGATCTTCTTTAAAGATGGCTGACTCTCGCAACAATGGTTTGCTTTTTGCTTTTTTACTTTCTTACAACATGTATATGTTGTTTTGTAATATGTGTGTAATCTCAAGACTCACATCAATACTCAATAACATTTTTGGTTTGAAAAATTGACGTTTTTGGTAAGTTTTAAGGTTTTTATTCACCTGTGGACTTGTGTACCCTTAATCCCTATTGTAAGCTTTAATAACAGATTTTTTTTTAATTAAAAAAAAAACAAACTTCACTTTAGAACACAATTTTATGTGTCAAATTATTAATTTTGTGAAACTGCAAAGGAAATTTGGCTATTTAGCTCTTCGCGAATGATGGCTCCAGTCTGATTTTGTGATCACCACCCTTTTGTATTGTTTTTACTGGACAGCCATATGGTTTATAGCATGTGGCTGTAATTTTTTGTTCTGATAAACATTTGTTTTTAATTGGACTGCTAAATTAAGTACCCCTTGCTAAACTAAGTAGTCAAGCTATTATGTATTAATCTATTATTGTTTCTGTATTTTGAGGTGAATGTCGAAATTACAAAACTAAGTTTGGTAATTTTTAATTTAAAATGTACCAAGCAATACAGTAAGCTGCATGAGGATTATTTTTTATTATAATTTGTTTTTAATGATTTTCATTATCATCATGCCATTCATCCTGCTTTTCCAGGTGCCATGATTATTTAATTCTTTTTTTATTAATGAGTAAATAATTACGCTGACGCTGAAGTAGTTGTAGCCTTTCAGCATTTATTGTTGTTTGCCCGGATGTTTTCTCTGCTTGTTTTTGTTTAATATATGTTTAAAGTTGCAAACTACACAGAATAATGATAAATTAGTAGAAAAGCATCAAAACAAAATTAAGCATTTAAAGCTATTGGAAAAATATTTCTGAATGTCTTAAAACAATCACATTGCTGTACCTTTCTGATGACAGAATAAGAGAAAAGAAAACAGACTAGCCAATTGAATCTGTAAATTGAATTTTTTTATGAAACTGGTTGGAACAAAAATCTGCAGCCACATGAGGTCCCCTGGACTGAGTTTAGCAACCAGTGGTTTATAGCGACAGTTTAATGTTCTACTTTTGAACTCTTATTTATGGTCAAAGCTCTCTTTTGATGTTTAATGTAGGGGTTAGATACAATTTTCTTAACTTTCTTTATGATGTTTTGGCTTTCTCTGACTACTACTCATTACTTTTAAATCTTCATATCTTAGTATTATTCTCATGTAAATACTTGGTCACAATAGTTATACATGAAACCCACATCAGCAGAAGTGGCTCAAACAAAACTAACACACCATGGAAGTGATTTGATGTCTAATAGATGTCTGCAGCACCACTGGCATATGTATAGTATTGTATGCATATATAGACAACAGAATGGGCAGATCATAAAACTCTCATAGCACGAAATTAAGAAGGGTCAAATACTTTATGAACTATTGTAAAATTAAATTTAAGTAAATTTCACATATAATCCAGTGGCTGTAGGACTAATAAATGACTGTGGCCATGTTAAGTAGTCAGGAGATCAACAAAACCTTTGGTATCTTTTCAGGGAGAGTTTTTAAACATACTCTGAATTGCTTATTTTAATGCTGTAATGGTTTTCCCCTGCTTTATCATTTTTGTTAGGTTTTGTTTATTAACATTTAAATATTTAAAAATAGAAGTGCTATAAAAAATAGAAAATCATTAAAAAAAGCTGTACAAACAAGCAACCTAACAATTCACATACTGATGTAGCATACCAAAGAAAGAAAAGAATATGGCAGATAAAAAAAAAATATAACATTTCCAAACAAGCAAATTTCCAAAGAAAAGATAGTTTTATGAAACCCTTTCTGAATCATTAACCAACTTGGAGTAATTCTCATATTTCAGACCACTGCAAGGTGGCTGAATACATCAAAGAGGTCACAACAGATAAAATGTCACTCCTCTGAATTCAAAAATAAGTGTTTTTTTCTTTTTGTAAATTATATCCATTGCATTAGAATCCATAGTATACTCTTTCTTGGTAGAATCATGTGGCCCCATTAAAGTGCTACTGCACACCGATATGCAAGCTTATTGATGCCAGCTGTTACTTTTAAAATAAGTTTCTCAACAAGGACGTGGGGGCACAGTTGGAAGCTTGTTAAGAATAAATTTCAGACAGATGTTAGAAAACATTTTTTAACACAGAGAATTGTAAATACCAGTTACCTAGCAATACGATTAAATGTAAAACCTTGGAGACCTTCAAATCTTGACTCAGTATTATATTAGAAGCAGTAAATGAATAGGAATTAATAAGTTATGTTAGTCTGAATGGCCTATTTCAACCCAAACTTCATCCTCTATTGTTATGTTCTAAATTATTTTTGCTGCTAAATAAAACCAAATCCCTAATGAAACTGCCTCTTTAAATGAGTTTAAAATTATGATAGTGTTACTTAGTGCATGTGTGCCAATGAAGTATTTGGTAAAATAACAATTTTTATGAGGGATGTACCTCACAAAATTATTTTAAGTACCCATGGTATTGTTGGACTTGTTGTAGGAGGTTCAATCGGGATTAGTGTGTAAAGAAATGAAACATGGTTAACAATACTAGCAATTTTCTGAACCTGCCTTTTCCTTTTCAAATCTGAGACCAAATAAGCCCACCCCATCAGCAACAAATATAAGACTAGAAAAACCCCTGGACAGGACAACAAGCTCACATTTTTGGATTGTAAGATAAAAGTAGAGACCCTGAAGAATACTGACATGAACACAGGTTATACTGACAGGAATACTGACATGAACACAAACATTATATGAAACCTGTGGTCTGCCTTCAATCAAATGAGAAGGCTCTAAGATAAAACACATACTGCACTACTTTAGTCATCAATTTTCAAACTTGTTTACTCAATCTAGGCTCAAGGGAACCAGTGTTCATTTTTTAATCTGGTGCAAATCGGGAACCATTATTGAATGGGACACAAAAGGTATACTCACTAACACTGAGTTAACTTAAAGTTATTAGTTAACAAAAAGACCATATATTTGCGAACTTGGAAGGAAGATTACTGTCTCTCTATTATAAAAAAAAATCCTGGAAAGCAAAAGCAAGGCGACGATATATGATCTTCTCAGAAGTTCTCAGAAGATTTAAAAGACCCGCGAGACAAAAGAGACTTGCCACGGAGCGTCTCGCGGGGACCGTAAACATGAGACTTGGTGCCAAGAGATTGTCCCAGGGTCATCTCACGGGGACGTGGAACATGAGATTTTTGCAAGACACGCCCTACTTACAAAAGATATCATATAAGAGCACACCCATCAAAAAACACTCAGATGTGTAAAAGCACGTAGCACACACACATCCTGTGTTCTCAGCACATATAAAGCATATAGGGACAATACTGAGAATAGAGACCCAAAGGCGTTGGAGAGAAAAAAAAGACAGATAAGAGATTATGAAAGCAGTGGAATTCGAAAGGCTCAAACAAACAATGGCGCGATACACATGCAGAGAAAGGTACAGAATATGAAAGCAATAAAATTCGAAAGTATCGCAGCATCCCAGCCAGGTTGAGGCCTTTTTGCTTTTAAGTGGCTGTTCGGTCCGATTGAGGGAGGGCAGAGTACAGCATGGAAGACTGATAGCAGGGTATTGATTGATGCGGTAAGGGGGAGTGAGACCCGGGGGAGGAAGTGTTCGAGAGGGTGCTAGAAAGTTGTGTTTAGAGTTAGGAAGTCGGCGATTGTTCAAGTAAAACTTTTGTGACACTTGTATCATGTCAGTCGCTACAGTATTAAATAAAAGATAGAAAAGATCGCAATACCACAAATAAAAGATGATTAATCATCAGAACCAGGTGTAATTGAAAAAATAGGACAAATCAAGGTCAGAAATAAAAGGCAAAGAGTAGACAACAAAGTCTTTTCGCATTCGCATCATTCAATGGACAAAACGTGGATTTACACAATAATGGACCACACGCTATGATAATCTGTGGTCCCGGAACAATGACAATTTGAATTTCAAAGAATACACAATTCGGTCAGGTGTATATTGATGATCACGGAGAAGCGATACAAATTTTAACAGGCAAAAAGAAAGGTAATGTATATATTTCCGGGAATAACATTACACACTAAAGGAGATCGTGATATGCCATTCATATTAAAATGTTTACAATTTCCCGTGAGAATAGCTTTTGCTATGACAATCAATAAATCACAGGGACAAACATTAGAAAAAGTTGAATTATTTATTAGAGAAACAGAAACAATAGTCACTCACAGGCAGTTATACGTTGCATTGTCACAATGGGTAGAATGTGTAAACTTTACAAAATACATTGGCCATGTCACAAGTCAAACCCTATGCTCTGAAGCTGTGAGGCATCATTTCTAACCAATTAGTCACAATACTACTCTCCTGTTATACAAATTCTACTATTACTACTACTACTTTCTGAGTCTGAGCCCAAAACAGGTCTCATCTCAGACAGTCAGGCCTTAAACGTAACAGTCAGGCTTCCAGTCCTGCTCAGGCCCATAATGGGGCTCAAATTTTTTAAAAAGTTCAAAAATACTCAAAAATGCACAAAACTGTGTTTCGAAGGAGAGGGACAACACAAATTTCTGCCTTTTAGGACAACACAAAATAGTCCATATCATATACTTTCACCAAATCACCTTAGGGGTGCTCAGAACTAGGATGCCTGGGGCATGGTGCTCCTTGAAGTGTCTCCCTTGGCAAACAGGTTTTGTGCTGAAAGGTCAGAAAAAGAATGGTTCACAATGACCATCATAAAGGTACACATTTAAAAACAGTAAACCCTGCCTGGGATAGGGTTACCAGGACCAACATCTGGAGCCATGCCTGGGAGTAGCGTTCATAAGCAAGCACCTAGTGGTCGGAAATGTAAGCCAGGCTCGGCCCAAAATGGTAATGTGGCGCCATCTTGTACAAAACAAAGGGGGAAGGCATAGATAAGTAAAATGTAGACGGACTACACCTGGGAATGGAGACAGGCTTTGGGAACTTGGAAAATTACCTGTAAGACGGGGAAGGAGCCATAGCTGGTACAGGGAGAAAAGTATCATCTACATATAGTTGATAACATCCCAACATCCCCACACCTAACATGGATTCCAGAACCAAACTTCTTTATCAGGGATGGTCTATCTCCTACTCTGGAGTTCCAATGTTTGAAATACCTTGGGTGAGTGTGGGGATAGTCACAACCCCCAAGCTGAGGGCTGTGCAGTTGGGGTTTCTTCCAATGGACACGATGGTTGCCTCAATGTGGCTACAAGTTGCAGAGAGGAAAACCCTAAATGTTGCATGTGCATATGAACCAAACAGCTGCTCAGAGTATTCAGCCTTCTAAGAGAAGATGGGTGAGGTGCTTAAAAGGGTGCCACCCATTGACTCGGTAGTCTTACTGAGAAACTTAAATTCTTACTTTGAGAATTACAGAGATACCTAGAGGGGTGAGATTGTGAGTAACAGCCTGCTCGATCTGATGCAGAATGGTGAGTTGTAATTTGATTTCTATGCTAGTTATGGATTGTCCATAACAAACACCATGTTTGGACTGAAGCAGGCTCATAAATGTACCTGGTACCAGAGCATCTTTAAGCAAAGATCAATGATATACTTTGTAGTTGTGTCATCTGACCTGAGGCCATATGTTTTGGACACTTAGGTGAAAACAGGGGCGGAGCTGTCAGTTGGTCACCACTTGTTAGTGAGTTGGATTAAAAGCAAAGGGCATAGGCCAAAATGACTGTGGCAGCCTAGGTGAGCAGTTAAATTGTTTAGGAATGTGTGGATGAGGCTTCTGTTTATGATGAGTTTAACCCCTAACTCCTAAAGAACTTCTCCCTTGTGCAAAGTGAGATTAGAACCCTGTTCTAGGAGCAGATAAAAGCTAAGGTCTTAAGGTGGTTGGGGTATCTCATGGCAGCAACCTTAGGATTCAATGGCAGACATCAGAGGTGAGGAAAAGCTATCATACTGAAAAAGGTGGATTTCAGGGAAGTGCTGCCTGTGAGGTCTCCTGACTTGCTTGACAGGTAAGAGGACTAAGAGGACTGCTGCAGAACTGGTAATGGAAGCAAAAGCTTGAGCATGGGAGGAATTTGGAGAGGCCATGGAAAAAGACTATTGAATGGCCTCAAGGCTGTTCTGAAAAATTGTTCAGTGCCTAAGAAGAGGAAAATGTGATCTTGTACAGACTGTGTTAAGAAAGGATGGAGAAGTGCTGACCTCTTCTGGTGAAATTGCCAAACAGTGTTGGACATGTCTGTATCCCATCACTGTTGCTGAAGTCACTATGTTGGTCCAAGAATTCCATGTGGTTAAGGCTGCTGGGGTGGGTGAAATCCAATCGCAGATGTTTAAACACCTGGATATTGTTTAGATGTGTCTATTCAGTATTCCATGGAAGGCAAGTAAAGCACCCTTGCAATAGCAGACTGGTGTGGTGGTCCCCACATTTTAGAAGTGTGGCCAGTGGGTGTGTTGCAGCTACAGAGGGATCACACTCTTTAGTGTTCCAATTAAGGCATCATATTCAAGGGCGCTGGAGGGTAGACTCTGTCTGATGATTAAGCCAGAGATATACAAGGAACAATGTGGATTCTGTCTTGGCTGTGGAATAGACCAAGACTTTTCCCTGGCGCAGCTGCTGGAGAGTGCATGGGAGTATGATAACCCAGACTATATATGTTTCATAGATTTGGAAAGAAGCATATAACTGTGTCCTTAGGTACGTTTGTGTTTTGTGACGTGCTGCAGGAACATAGGCTAACAGGGATGCTCTTTTGTGCTGTTTGTTCCCTATGTTATTGCAGTGAGAGTTGTGTCTCAGTTGAATTTGTTTGCTGTTGGTGTTGGGCTCTGTCAAGGTCTTTTTCTTGACACCACTACTGTTTCAGGTTTTCATGGTCAGGATATCAAGGTGCGGCAGAGAATGTTAGAGCTGGGGAGGCTAGGAGTAACATTGTTGCTTAATATAGATGATATTATCCATTTTGTCACATCTAACTGTGACCTTTGACACGTGCTTAAGTAATTTGCTGCTGAGTGTGAAGCATCTGGGATGAGGATGAACACCACCAAGTCTGAGGTCATGGTTTTCTTTCAGAAAAAAGTGGATTGCTCTCTCCAGGGGCCTCATGCATAACATCATGCATAGAATTCGCACTATAACATGACGTAAGCACAAAAACCAAAATGTGCTTATGCACAGAAAAATTTAGATCTGTGCGTACTCCAACTTCCACGTTCTTCCGCTACATAAATCCCGGTCAGCGTGAAAAGTAACGCTCGTCCTGCCCCAACTCCTCCCAGAATTACGCCTCTATGAATATGCAAATCAATATAAATAGCCCTTAAGCTCAGCCTTCTGTGAAAAGACAATGGGAAAAGCACGGGGGAAAATATAAGAATTTCAGCAAATACCAAGTGGAGGCAAGGAAAAATTTACTATTTGTTGGTATAAACAGTGGTATAATCAACAAAAGGAAGTTGATCGAGTGACAGAGTGTCAAAGAAACTGGAAAGCTCAAGTCCACAAAGTCGCACAGTACCCGAAATAAAAAAGAAGTTGTCACATATCCAAGTCTCCGTGAAAAGGCGAGTCATAGCCCAACGTCTGAGTGTCGTATGAAAGCTTATTAGGGTACAGAGTGGGGAAAAAAGCAGAAAATATCAACTTTAATCTCGAAATTTCGACTTTAATCATGTAGTTTATTTTGTCATTAACGTAGAACATCATAAACTTCATCTTAAAATCGATTAATTTACTAGTTTCTCAAATCCCATCGTAACTAAAGTAACACGTTAAATGCTTTCTTTTGTATTTGATCTTCTTTGTGCTCTGTGTGTGAATTACTACATGGTCCTTAAACCTGCTTTCTCTTCCACCGACAGGACACAGAATCCATTACATTCGTGATATTACAGCTGTCTGAATAATTAAAATACTGAGATGTATACATAATATCTTTTTCATGATGATAGGAATGAAAGCATGTTATTAAACATTCGAACATGGTGGCGGTACGGTCTCTTTCAAACATACTAACCCCCAATACCTGTCCTTACTTTTCTTTCTCCAAATACCCAATTGCCACACAATCAGCTCAGTAACAGACGTTAAGCCATCTGTAAGCTTGCAACGACGATTCTTCAAAACTTTTAAGGAACATTGAAATATCTTCGTAGTACGTGTTTAATTATTCTATCCAGCTATCCTTCCAGCATACAGCAATCAATCAGGATCAATCTGTGAACTAGCTAGCGCTGCAGCATCGTGTCCTCACATGTTTAATTATTAACAATACAGATTATTTAAATGAAGTTAGTTTTATCTGTATAACATAATCAACATTTTGCTGCATTTCATCTTAAAAATGATATCGTCATCATATGTAAATATGTGCTTTATAAAGTGGCGCAGGTTGTGCAATATTATAACTGAAGTGCAAGTTTACAGTGAGGTAATTGTACTTATAAGTACAAACAGTTCTACAAGGAGCACTTGATGGACTGATTGAGTGTATTTAAAGTTCTTGGGATGAAACTGTTTCTGAACCGCGAGGTCTGTACAGGAAAGACTCTGAAGCGTTTTGCCGTGGCTGAGGCAGCGTGTGCTTGATGCTGCTGCTGTGGTTCACCATTCAGATACAGTGATATAAATACTCCGAGTGGTGCAGTGAGAGTAATATGGAAAAAGATGATCCGCTGTGGCAACCCCTAACGGGAGCAGCTGAAAGAAAAAAAAGAAGGTGCAGTGAGAGTAGCAACGTTAAAGCAGTATTTGGAATACTATGGCTATTCCCTGGACCATAACATTGTTACAGGTTAATTACAATCAGATGCATTACACTAATAAACAATATGCAGTTAGTTTCAGTGTATTTATAAAGCCGCGTCAGGAATGTGCATCTAAGAAAGAAAGGGTAACCACACAGGAACAGTAGCACTGCTTTGGGTGCTGCCAGTCTGCAAAACCAAGTGGAGAACTTGCGTAGGACAGGGTATGAGGTACCATGGAAATGTGCGTGGCTTTATGCCAAGTTTAAGTTTTATACATCGCGATATGAACATGAAAACGTTCTTACGCAACATTTCTGTGTGTACGCACCGCTTATACGTGTGGCCCCAGGTGAGGAAGAAGAACTGCCCTTTGCAAAGGAGTTCAAGTATCTTGGGATCTTGTTTATGAATGATAGAAAAAGGGAATGTGAGATCGACAAGCAAATTTGAGTGGTGGTAGCTGTTCTGTGAGCAATGTATCAGTGTATGCTGGTTAAGGTGGAGAGAAGTCTAAAGATAAACCTCCAGGTTTACCATGCAACCTATATCACTGTTCTTACCTATGGCCATGATGACTGAAAAAATGAGATTGTGAGTACAAGTGGCAGAAATTAGGTTTCTTTGCAGGGTGGCTGGGTTGACACTCTGTGATAAGGAGACTCAGAGTAGAGTCACTGCTATTCTGGATGGAGAGATGCCAGTTGAAGTGGTTTGAGCATGTTGTAAGGATGCCCCCCCGGTGTTCAGAGTCCTTGAGACCCTGGCCCTCAAGCTTCCTCCCGCCTACTGGCCATTGCTCAGTCAGTGGTGGGCCTACCAATATGATAAAAGGACCCTTCTACCCGACGATTCCAATGCTCCTCCGTCAGTGATGACTTTACCTTAGACAGACAACTTGGCAGTAGGGCAGTGGCACCAAGTGTCGCACTTGAGTACCGAGAAGAAAAGCAGAAGAGGTGAGGGTTAGTAACAAATTATAACTATCATATTACTTATGTTTTAGTGGTAATGACTAACATCAGAGATGCAGTATGCACAGTTAATCAGCAGCTCTACTCAGGGTATGCTAGATTGAAGTAGTGAGTCTTCAGCCAGGATTTCAAAGCTGAGACTGAAGGGGCATCTCTTATAGTAGCAGGCAGACCATTCCACAGTTTAGGGGCTCTGTAACTGAAAACTCAACCTCCAGCTGTGATTTTATTAATTCTTGCAGTCATAAGCAGACCGTCATCTTGAGAGTTTAATGTGCACTCTGGTTTTGTAAGTAATGATAAGTTCAGGTAAGTAAGCCAGACCTTGGCCATTTTAGGCTTTATATGTTAAAAGTTGAATTTTGAAATCTGCCCCAAACTTAACCAGGAGCCAGCTTAAGGATTTAAGAACTTGAGTTATGTGTTCTTATTTTCTTGTTTTTGTAATTCTTGGAGCAGCATTTTAGAATAATTGGAAGCTGTATAAATAACAATTTCAACATCCAGTGAACACTGCATTGTAGTAGTCAATCCTATTAGAAATAAATAGATGAATTAATTTCTCAGTATCCCGCATATTTAGAAAACACCTTAATTTTTCCAACAATTTTAAGGTGGAACAAACATGTTTTGAACAATTTTGTAATATGCGCTTCAAATGAGCTAGAGTCAAAGATAACGCCTAGATTGTGGGCTGATTCAGTAAAGTTAATGGTGATTCCAACTGATTTAAACAATAACAAAATATTGTTGCAGTCAGCATCATTCCCCCCAATAATTAGCATCCCTGTTTTGTCTGTGTTTAAAGACAAGTAGTTGTCATCCATCCACTCCCTGATTTCACTAACACAACTAATTAAAAACTACATTGGAGAAACTTCATTTGTTCTAAAAGAAAGGCATAACTGGGTGTCATCTGCGTACAAGTGAAAATGATCATTTTGTTTTCTAATGATAGATCCCAGTGGAAACATGTAAAGTGAAAACAGTAAAGGCCCCTGTACTGAGCCATGCGGGATACCATATCTCAGTTTTGTGTATAATATTGGAGTACTGTCAGCACATTTCTGTACATATTGGAATTGATTTGATGAATAAGAACATAACCAGGCAAGGACAGTGCCTGTAAGCCCAATACCATTTTCCAGCCTGTGTAGTAAAATAGAATGGCCAATGGGGTTGAATGCTGTCCTTAAGCCTAACAATATAATTACAGAGGAGTTTCCTTCATCAGAGGATATCAGAATGTCATTTACAACATGTGTTACTGCAGCTTTTCTGTACTATAACCATTGCAGTAGCCAATATGGAATTTCTCAAATAATTTGTGATGAGTAAGGTATGACTGAAACTGATTGGTGACTACTTTTTCAAGTATTTTAGAGAGAAAGGGTAAGTTTAATATAGGTAATGTATATAATTATTAAGAATTTACACCATCCAAAGACAGATCTCAAACAGTTATTTATCCCAAGAATCAAACACAGACATGGTCGAACTGCAATAAAAGTGCACTTATTGTCTTCTCTGACTTATTTAAACAAGAAAAACTCCACTTTGTGGTCAAGGAACACAATGAGAGCTAAATCAATATTAATTCACCAAGTAAAATCAGACACTACTTAAAATGCTGAACGAGTTCCATGTAAAGTACAGTAGACAAACTAAGCAAAAATTATTATTAAAAACAGCAACAAAATTATTTAAATAGCACAATCTCATATAGAAATGTAGCTCAAAGTTATTTACAAAGAAGAACTGAAAGAAAAAAGGGTCTAATAATTACAGTAGTAAAAAGTCAGTGTCCAATTTTAAAATATTTACTATAGACAAATAGACAACCACCTTATGATCAGCCAGAGAAAAGTCACTTCACATTCAGTTCTTTTGAGATCTGAAAAATTAACTTTTTGAACATGGAACAACTTCTCTTAAGTGGAAATGAGGCGATGTACTCATAAAAAAACAGAACGTCTCATAACAGCCACTGAAGATTGGATAGACGCCATATAGTATCACCTGAAAAAACATTAGATGTGGACAGTCTATACATATTATGCATTAAGCGAGAACAACATATCAGACATATTATACATTGAACACAAGCAAGATGCATTCTTGTCCAGTTTTGTGAAAAGTGTTTTATTCTGAAGCCTGGATTGTGGTTTGTGTGCAATTTTCTTTTTGTTGAAGGCCATACGTTATAGACATTTTTAGGTACGCCTTCCTTTAGGAAATTAGGATAGCAGGGGCATTCATTTAGCACATAAACAATTCTGAATGTATTACACATTTTAAAACATTAGCTACATTAGCTTGTAGGATACATCTGGTGCATTTGAAAGGGTTTATAGACATTTACACTGCTTTACTGATTTTATTCCGCTAACAACATAACTGTGAAAAAAAAACTCTGTTTGATGTGCATATAATCAGGAGTGCCATCGCTGATACAGAGAAACAGATAGATAGATAGATAGATAGATAGATAGATAGATAGATAGATAGA
>JANRMT010062854.1:17716884-17728239 GCA_026402145.1 Polypterus bichir lapradei
AGATAGATAGATAGATAGATAGATAGATAGATAGATAGATAGATAGATAGATAATGTACAGACATGACCAGTGAAATCAAATTTCTTTCTTTTTCTCCCCAAACTCATCATTTCAATGTGTGCTTATTTTTGGGGTTTCTGAGTAGTTGTGTTCTTCATTATGGTTGTACTTTGGATTTATTATTCATTAATATTTTGCTTTCATCTCATCACATCCAGTTACTGTGCAATTTTTAAATAAAACAGCTAGAGTGTAAACAGTACACAGGCGACACACACAGATTTAGATTTTTTTCAAGAAGTTTTTTGAAGCAGCCTGTAGTTGCGCTGACTGTGTTGCTACATTTTTAATGAACAGCTACAGGAATGCATCAAATAAAACAGAGGATGATATTCTTTCTAAATTTGCAGTCAAGTCAGAGCATTAGCCAAGCTTTGCTGGGAATGTATTTTTCCTTGGAGATACGTTGTGCTTAAAATAACTGAGTTCATAATAAAAGGAAAAAGAAAAACATTTCAAGAAAAAGTTGAATTGGGATGCAGAGAAGTTAATTGATTATTGTGTCTGATAGCCTCTGGTAATGTTTTCATTTGGGGTGTTTTGGGCCTATTTCAGGGAATGATTGAAAAAATAAAGATTGGGGACTAGCAAAGACCGAGAAATATTATTATTATTATTATTTTTTTTCTGAACAAGAAAGTGTTCTGATAATCCATTATGTTCTTGTGTATTTCAAATGAATCTGCTCTTTGCTTCAGTGCAGGAACATAATATGTATTTTCTATGCCTGTTCAGATTTTCTGTTTAAACAAATTCTTTTGTTTCTTTTGCATGTATGGCTTTGTGTAGAAATGACATGGAAATTTTCATTTTGTTCTGACAGCTGAGATCAGCAACCTTAATAATGTGAGAGCAGGTACCTTACCCAAAAAAAACCTGAAAAGTGCTGATCTTGCAAGTCCATGAACATGATGTCTCAATTAGTGGTCTGTTGAAGAGAAGAAAAAACTCAGACCTAGCGTTATTCCTTGCTGAGACGTTTCTTCTTATGTAAAGTACATTATGATTGAAAAATTGAATGACACTTGCTGTTTTTTTTTCCTTTGCCATCTGGCACAGAATACACATGGACACATCTGCTTATTTTATCTTGACAGTTTTTAGATGCCAAACTGTCTGAACAGAATGTGGATGTTTGCATCAACATTAAATTAAACTATTAATTTTATTATCCAAGTTTTTTCTTTTTAATTACACTTATATGGTAGCAGCTGAGAGCATTCATAGAAATACCATAAAGCAGGACACATAATGTTTGTGTATTCAGCTCACTTTTTGGGGTCTGGTTAAACCAACTTGTACTCCATGGCTGACAAAGATTACATAAACTGTTAAAAATTCCATGTTTTGCTCATGTTCCACCTAAGAGACCTCATCATTTTGTTAAATATATGCATGGCAGTCCAAGCAAATCAAAAGGGAACCTTGCTGGACCATTAGCTTTCAGGAAGTGAAGGTTTCATTTATTCTCACTTTAAAATAAGACTCTGGATGAAGAATGTTTTATTCACAGTTACAATTTCAGCCTGTGTCTCCATGAATATAAATTTCTCCTGAAGCTTAGAGCAGGTAAATTCTGAATCCTACAAAAAGCAGTACAGGACACTTTAGGAATCATTTAAATTTTAAATTTGTGTAATGGGTGTCTTTCTGATGGAAAGAATAACTGAAATAATGTTGCAGAGCTGTTTGTTCTTGTAAGGAAGTGCTTTTAATGATTTTGAAGATGAATTTTTTTAACATACACAATACACATTGTGAATGTGAAATGCCAAAAAAAGAACTTTGAAAAACTGCACACATTTATTTAAGAATTTCTTCAAGGATAAAGAAAGAACCCTGCTTTTATTTGTACTCCTAAGTTGCTCAGGTTACAAGACTTCTCATTGTTTTATTCTCCCATTTTTAGTGACTCTGTCTGCAACCAGTCCTTCATACTTCAGAGGATTTACGCTTATTGCACTGAAGGAGGGACATGAGGGGAACAAAGATGAAGATTATGCTGGTAATTTCAAGGTAAGAAAGTTCTGCAATATATTCTTCCTTTCATGTATATACTTTTATGTTGTCCTTTCATAAAGTGGTACATTTGTTAGCTCAGCATCCTTATGATTCCATAGTCCTGGGTTTGAATCCAGCACCTGACAGTCTACATGTTCCTCCAGTGTCTGCATGGAGTTTTCTCCTGGTAGTCTGATTTTCCTCCCACACTCCTTAGATGTCTGTGTTAGGTTAAAGAGCGATTGTAATTGACACAATGTATACATGACTGAGCCCTTTGTTGAAATGGATAACCAGCCTTTTCAGGGAGTGGGTTTGTATTAACCCACCTATGCAGAGAATGTATTTTACTTTGGTGGTACGTTATGCCTCTACCTGGTTGGTTTTTGCCTTGTGCCCTGCTACCAGGGTGGGTTTTAGGTAATCTGGGTGCTAATTTGTATTAAGTGGGATTGAGAACATTATGTTATTTCTTGAACAAATTTCATTTTATAGTGTTATATTTCAACAACAACAACAACATTTATTTATATAGCACGTTTTCATACAAAAAAATGTAGCTCAAAGTGCTTTACAAAATGAAGAATAGAAAAATAGAAGACACAATAAAAAATAAACATAAGTCAAGATTAATTAACATAGAATAAGTAAGGTCTGATGGCCAGAGTGGACAGAAAAAACAAACAAAAAAAAACTCCAGAGGCTGGAGAAAAAAAATAAAATCTGTAGGGATTCCAGACCAAGAGACCGCCCATTCCCCTCTGTTTCAGTTTCATTTCAGTTGAATGTACAGTAGGTGTAAGAGTACTTCATAGCAAATCTGTTTCATGTAATGGGATAATGTTTTAATTTATATGCTCCCAACTTGGGAAATGTCCTTGCGTTTGTATTTATCCTGCCTTTGCCTTATTAATTGCTTGGCTCTAATGATGTAATGGCAGGTAATATACTAAGAATTTACAGAATAATGGTTTGTTGTATGCATCCTGGGGGCAAAAGCAAAAGTGGTAAAAACAAGGAATTTATGTTCTGATTGAAACACTGTATTCCTTTTGATGTAGCATGATGACTTCTTATAGACAGCAGAGGAGGTTTTAGAAGAGGCGATCTAAGTCATCCTGTAGTTCTGATACCTCGCAGCGGCACTGTTTTACTTGAGATTACAAGCTCACCGTGCTGCCAAAATAGTAATTTCCTTAAATTATGAATGGTGAGACTGATTCAGATTCCCTTCTGTTTAACCTAATCATGCCTTGCTGATTGGTGTAGCCATCACATCAACAGCCGGATTTTAATCTTAATAGCAGTTTTTGTGTAGAAATTTAATGTGAAGTGCACATTTTATACTGAAAAGAGCCTTCAATAATTTATTAGAAGTAGTAAATGCAAAAGTTGATTGCGTTTTTCTTCCAGGCATTGCTTATCTATTAATATAGATAAAATATATATATATTGCTCTATGTTTAGCTTATTTTTTATTTCTGCTAATCCCTTGAGTTGGATCTTCTTGAAACTGACAGACTTTCAGGTACTTACAACATCAGTGGGCAGCAACTCCTGACCTTGAGGCTGTGATATCTGCATATTCTCAGTTTAAGTCTGGAATCTTTACCAAATATACTATAATTATAATAATTTTGGTTCATTTTAGAGTTCCTAATTAACTACTGACTCACTCACTGACTCGCTCATTTGCCTTTTGATTGTTCAGTTGAGTGATGCAGTTTCAGCTAATTTAGTAAAAATGAACTTAATATGTAAGAACATAAAATCAGTTTTGATAAGAACAGGCTCTTCCACTAAAAGATCCTTATAATCTTTATTTATTCTTCTTCTTTTTTTTTTTTTTTTTTTTTATTTATTCTTCTTAGGGAGTCAAGGCTGGGGGTCTGTCAAAAAAGGTCTTGTTAAAAGCCCATTGAGGCATTCTTTGTGTAATTTTTTGCTATACAAGAAATACATTTTTGTTGTTGTTGTTATGGTTCTTTATATGAAGAAGAGTTTTTTAAACTTGCATGACATTTTCCCTTAGCCAGCTTCTAACCGTCTTCTTCTTGATTTTTGCCAGGCCACTGTACTGGCAGGGTTTGGTGTATCAATTCCAGTTCATTGCAAAGGCACATGCACTCACAAAGGGCTTCTATTCCTATGTGTCTTCTGCAGTCCTGGAATGCAATTAACTCGTAGTACGCCAGTTATATTCTATGGCTCCCATTCACATCACAGTGGAAGAGCAAAATACATTTTTAAAAAATGTGACATTCTGCATATGTTGTACACAAAGAAGTTTGGAAACACATTATCATGCACATTAGTGAGTTTGTTTCAAAGGAAAAAAATAGAAGACAGGAATTCTGGTTCTTAACTCTTCACCAGCAACCACCTGTTGTGATCCTGTTTTGTTTTTAATGTTTCTTTATTTGAATACACACTTCTTCTGAAAGTTTTCTGTTTTTGTGATTGTTTTGAATTATGCAGAATTTTAAAATGAAATATACTGTATTTTACAATATTAAAACAATTATGCATTGTTTTTCACACTGTATTTGTCCTGGTCGCTGCTATTTTGGAGCTTTTCCTGTAGCATTATCAGGGTAATAAGTATGGCGTGTGACGTTAGTTGCACAACAGAATAAAGGTCAGCACTGACATCACATCTCTATTCATGATTGTGGATAACTTCTTAAGAAAATACTGTAACTTTGTGTGTATTTTCTAGTTTTTGTTTCCTTTAGCAGTAGACTGTTTGATTACAAATGTTTGACTTTCGATGATGTCTAATTTATTGTTCCTTCCCATTATATATACTGTGTCCTCTCCGAGGCAGTACACCACCCTTTCCTTTTTCTTGTTACCCACAGATGAGGCTGACCACATACATTCTCCAAGTGCTTTGGATGAATGTATCCAATATCGTCTAAGTCTGTCATTCATATTTAGGACTTCAGTTGCCAATATTGCCGTCATAGCTTACAAACCGGGCAGCATACTAAAAGAACAGCGGAACATACTGCAGATGAATCAACAGACTGTCTGCAACTGGCAGGAGAACTTTATTAAAATAGAAAGTGACAGGAAGATGCATTTGGAATTGTCACATGGAATTTTATAAACCTATATGCATTAATGCACACAAAATGATATATGGAAGTCTTACCTACAAAATACACAGGTCTGAAGCTGCCCTAATGCACAGTGAATTTACAGACTTTGAGAGAAAATGGGAGTATCCTGAGAAAAATCCATTTAATGTGCCAAATCCACACAGACAGTGAAAAGACTGTCAGCTGAGCCATGGTCCCTATGACTGTGAACCTAGGAGCAGCACCACTTTTGTGAAACGATATGGTAAATAATAAGTCAAAATAGAGATTGTGAAGGACAGCCGGGTCCCATGCCTGGCAGGGACGCTCCTGCTGCTTATGTTCCGGGGGAGCCACCATGGGCAGTCCAATACCTCCCCCGGGTCGCTTGGTGACAGCCTCCCTGGCCGACGGTGATTCCCCAACCACCCGCAGGGCTCCATGGGAGAAGGAGTCCTCCACAGCTTGGTTGGGGCCCGGGGTGGACGCTGGGGTGGATGGGGGGGTGGGTGTGTTGGGACGTCTGCTTCCAACAGCCCGGCTGGACGAGTCTTCAGCCCCACCCGGAAGTGCAATTAGGACCAGGTGGTCAATCACCTGGAACGCTTCCGGGTGGGCTATAAAAGGGCCCAGCCACCACCACTCGAAGAGCCAGAGTTGGGAGGAAGGAGACAAAGCTTGAGGAGGAGTGGCGGTAAAGGAACAGTGGTTTGATTGGGGTTTGTTGTGCTTTTGGACTGTGTATTGCCTGTGGGTCACGGGGAAGACGTGCGCCCACGGGTGAAGAAAAATAAAAGTTTGTTTATTTTTATACATGCCTCCGTGTCCATCTGTGTCGGGTCAGGCGCCTTTGTTACAAGAGTTACAGTTTTACTCATTGAGGGCACAATGCCATTTGATTTTTTCCCATCCAATCCCATAGTTAATCTTCATATCTTTGTTTTTACTGGCAACCCAACTAGAGGTTGTTACCCTTTAATCCAATGCAGCTGGATAGCAGCTCCCAGTGACCCTGAAAGGGATAAATGGGTTAAAAATTGATAGAAAGATGGCCTTGTTTACTGTAGTAATTGGACACAAAGTGTATTTTAGCATCTACTTTCTTTTCTTAGCCTGATGTCTCAGGTGCAGTAAGCATAGTGAACAAGTTCCAAATAGCTCGCCTCATTTTTCTTCAGCTTCAGATTTTGGACAGTACAACACTGTCCTACTTTCACTTTCAGTCGGTAGGATTTTTGCATAACAGTGTAGCATTTGGTGGAATTTCTTTAATTATATATACATCTGCCACTCTCATTGGGAACAGCAGTTATTGACACATGCATCTAAATCATAATTTTAGTCACTCTCAGACTTGATGATCCAAAATTGGCTACATTTTAAAACATTTTTTGAACACTTAAGGGAGTTTTTGGAGTGCAGTAATAAAACATGCAGGAATCCATTTGAAAAATAATGTATGGAGTGGTGAGTGTACTAAAAGGCTCATTATAGCACAATGCCATTACCCCATTCTTTACCAAAACTGCTTGCAGGGTTATTTTCTATAATTACACTGAAGAACAAAAAATTCCATGTCGTACCAGTTGTGCTCAGGGAACAGGGTGAAAAGGTCAACTTCCCAGAGCATAAAAGCACATCGTTCAAATGAAGGATTGTCAACAGATCACCTAAGACAGACTCTGGCTTTGTACCCATTGCTAACATGACTTCTCATACCTCTGAACTGGATAAAGGACGTTAGGAAGATTAAATCAAATTAATGGTGCCACACAGCAGCTTTGCTGATGTGATTGTCATCTGTTTTTGAATTTTACATTTTATTATGTATTTGAAAAACATGGTTCAGGAGTAAGTGTAATATTTAATTTATTAAAGCTTGACCCCTTAAATGCCATAATGTTTCAACCTTATTTCTTGTATTTGTTGCATTATCCGTTCTGCAGCATCAGTGTTGTCTCTCAACAGTGCCACAGCCTTTTCCAGCGACTAGGCTAATTTCCCCTATTTTCTCAGTTGAGGCACTTCATTCACATTCATTATCCTCTCAATAACAACATAAGCAACAAAAGCATATGATTATAGAGGTGCATAGGATTTTCAGAAGGCTTATGTTAAAGTACCACATGAGAAGTTAGAGGTCAATCCAAATGAAGTGGAATTCAGGGCACTGTGTGTAGGTCGGTACTAAATTGGCTTAAACACCTCATCCAAAGGATTATGGTGACAAAATATTTTCAGAATTAGGTGATTGTAATGATGTTTCTCCTTCTTTCATTTGCAGAATGTAATTTCCAATGAATTAATTTGTTGCATAGACCTGACATGAGTCATCTTTTAAAAGTTCAACAACTTTATTTCGAAGAACAATAACAAATTAATCTTATAACAGTTTGTAAATATTAAGACACAGTTAAAGTCTGTATTACTCCATTTCCTTCTGCCCAACAAATTCCCCCCTCTCACATCTGGAATTACACAACACCTATCTCGCCTGCACACAAGAACTCTCACTGAAACACATGAAATTAACGACCGTGCATTTACAAATATTTAAAAACCACCCTTGTTTATATTAAAAGGTTTACTTAAATTACTTACAGTGATGTTTATTAGAGGCCTATAAGAAAACTCTAAAATGATTGTGAGCACAAGGAAATTGACCAGAAGATGATCACAAAAGACTAGTCAGAGTAGCACAAAGGTCTTAGCCAGAAAGATGAAAACAAAACCAAATCATCTTAACTGAAAAGGAGCAAACAAGAAAAAGTGAGTTAATACTGAAAATAATTCCTGCTGCTAAACTCTTGGAAACTAGCTACTGTTAAGCTTTTTTGACAGAGATTATCTGCCGGGGGAGAGTGAAAATGTCAGTTACCCCCATATTTATACAGGAAGGTATAATGACCAATGTTGTGTAGAAATACTTTGTTACTATACTTCAGTGTGTTTGGAGAATATTTCTGCATTCCTGGAGTATAATACTTTCTGTCTTTTTTCACTTTTATTTCTTCATATTTTCAAATCCAAATGACTATTTTGATATATATTTTACATGACACATTTGTTACTGCAGTTTTAAACAGAAAAACAAATGAGCTACGCAAATACATACAATCCTTTGCTCAATCAGTTGTCTAAAACACAATCTTCCCCCGCTTTAGGAGTTAACGCTTTAGGATAATTGGAATATATGAAGAACCTGAGATGATTTTCAAATGTGCACTGATGACTGTAACACCTGGACATCTACTCAGTCATTCCAAGTACACTTCGTTGCAGCCTGTATAACGTTGTGGGGGCTGGATATTTGAGGTGGGTATGGGCGTTGGTGATGTACAGTCCCAGTCTCGATTGTTGTTAGAGCTGATGTTGAGTTGAGACACTGTCTGCACAACAGCCTGCTGAAAGGGCTGGGGCTAATTCTGCAGGATGGAGCTAGGTGTACCTGTGTGTTCACATGCTGTGGTTCATTCACAATGTCATGTCTGTTGACATCATCCTGGGCCTAACTGCTCCAAAACAAATTGTGAACTAGTTAGAAAAGTCAAAGAAAAACTGAAAGAGTATTCCTTTAACTGTGAAACTAGAAGTTATAAAACACTTTATTAAACTTTATTAAAAAAAAGGGTAGTGTCATGTTAGAGGTTTTTTTTTATGGCTAATGTTATTATTAAACTAATTCTGCCAGTTTTAATGTATTTCAGTGTTATTTGAACAAAGATGGGGCCAGGGAATGCTTTAAAAAGATTCACATTTAAATTAACTGTAATTTGCTGTTGGTGATATGACAATTCACTTTACAAAGGGGTTTCTAGGAATGGATTTTCTGATTCTTAAACTAGAGGCAGCCTGTATGCCTCTGCAAATGCTGAATGTCACTGCTTCAAGCTGCAGTTCCTTTGCTCATACTTTAGCGATTGAAATATGACTCACAAGAAAAAAATGGCAGCCTGAATTATTTTAAGCTTTTCAGAACTTTTTTTGACTGTATGCAAAATAGAGAGAGATCCGGCATTTACTTGTTCTTTTGATACTTATTTACAATGCATTACTTGAGTGGTTTCCTCACTGACAAAATTTTCTTTTTCATGAGTCACTTTCCAGAAAGGTATCTCTACTTTTACTCAAGTATAGCTGTTGGGAAGTTTGTGCAACACTGATAATGATGTCACTAATCGTGATGATCACTGTTATATGGTAGTGTGTTTAAAATACTGCTGCCCAAAAATGATAATAAAATAAAAAACAAGATGATTAAATAAATCATCTAGTTCAAAATCTTTTTTAACATGCGCAGTGAAGATATACTTGAACTTTACATATTTTAAATCCTCAGAAAAAGTTTATACTACCACCAAAATGATTAAATCCAATAAAATTATGTATAAATGCAGACTAATAGTGACATTAAAAATGTTATCCTTCAGGCGTCAAAGCTGGGGCGTTACTTGTTTTAATGTACTTCAATGATCTGGATAAGAATACAAAAACAAAATGTTTTAGTTTGCAGATTATGCTACAATAGGTGGAAGGGCCAATATAAAGTAGAATCTGCTATTATCTGGACAATATAACAGGCTTATAATATAATATATAAATATAACAATATTATTATAATATAATATTATAATATATAATATAACAATATAACAGGCTTGAAAGGATTTGTGGCAAATGATATTTAACTTAAGTAAATAAAAAGTATTACACATAGGAAGTATTAAATGTTAGATTTGAATATACAAATGGAGGCTTGAAACTTTATGAGAAGGACTTTGGAGGAATAGAGGACTTGTACCTATCTAGATCCAGACAGTGTCCAGAAGCAATCAAGAAAGCTGAAAGAATGTTAGGTTATATATCACGATGTGCAGGGTACAAGTCAGTGGAGGTTATGCTTAATTTATATAACTTACTAGTGAGGCCTTATCTGGAGATCTATATACAGTTTCTCCATATTACAAAAAAGACATAGCGTTGCTGGAAAAACTCCAAAACAAAGAGCTTAGTGTGATTCTGGGACTGACAGATAAGGGAAGGTTAAAGGAGTTAAAGGTAAATTTCACAAAACCGTTATAAAGGTTTTTTTTCACACAAAGTTCAATAAACACATGGCATGACCAAGTATTGGGGTAGGGAGTAGGACTTGACTCAGTTTTATTTTTGAGAATCTAGGTGAATTGAATGGTGGAGTCTCTTGATGTCCTGTTCTTGTCAAAATTATTCTAATGTTCTAAAGAATATTGTGTAAAAAACAGCTGTATAAGTAGATGACTAGTGATAATTATTGTTAAAATGCACCGATCAACCACAGCATTAAAACCACTGACAGCAGAAGTGAGTAAAATTGATTTTCTCATTACAGTGACACCTGTTAGGGTTGGATCTATTAGGTAGGAAGTGAATTGTCAGTTTCGAAGGTGAAGTGTTGGCAGGAAAAATGGTACAAGCATAAGGAACGGAGTGACTTTGACGAAGACCTAATTGTGATGGCTAGACGAATGGGTCAGAGCATCTCCAAAACTGTGATATGTTCCTGGTAAGCAGTGGTTTGTACCTACCAAAAGGGGTCCAAGGAAAAACAAATGGTGAACCGGCGACAGGGTCATGGGCACCCAAAGCTCATTAATGCAAGTAAAGAGCAAAGGCTCTATGTAATAGGAGAATTAAATGGGTAATTATTAAGAGTAAAAGACAACACTTTAGGACGTTTGCCAGGGCATTGTTTTCGTTTAAATGCACATGTACTGATTGGACTGCAAGCCTCTGTAAGTGGAGACACACAATTAGCTACATTTTATTACATCTTTGACATTTTTTCTTTAATGTAGCAAGGAAGTACAGTAGTTGTTAAAAGAGCCACAAGGTTTCAGACAACCAATCAGTTTAGTGAAGTATAAAAAATGGTCCACCCTGATGATGATTCATAAGGATTAAGGATTTTTTTGCACTTAAAAGTTCAGACGTCCTTTTGCATTTATTATACACAATTTCAGTTTTTTGACCTCTCTAGCTTTCTCTCTATCCCTTTTCTGAATTTAGTATATCCAATACAAGGACATGGGAAGCCTACCCCAGCAAATACGCAGTAGAATATGTACACCAATTACGTATAAAGTATTGGTTTAGCACAAGCAAATTCACTCATACTGGGTGAACTTAGATAGATAGATAGATAGATAGATAGATAGATAGATAGATAGATAG
>JANRMT010062854.1:17728249-17751772 GCA_026402145.1 Polypterus bichir lapradei
TAGATAGATAGATAGATAGATAGATAGATAGATAGATAGATAGATAGATAGATAGATAGATAGATGTAGAGTGGTCATTCATAATAATCGTTATTTGTCCATGACTGACTAGTGTGCCAAATTTAGTATATTTAAAAACAGTATTTAGCCTAAAAAACATAGTGTAACTTGCTCAATATAGTAAATCTTCTCATAAACCTATTACATTTAGGGTGAACACGGTGAAGACTTGCTGAGGGTCAAATGGTGAGAAGACTGAACAGGCAGCCTTTGAGTTTATAGCTTGTAGCTTTAGTTACTACATTGCACTTCATGTACTACTAATTGTCAGAAAATTACTTCTTAATTCTAAATCATTTCCCCAGCCTGTATTCATTCACATGTTTTTAAAAGTGCTTCTGCCATTACTGAGTGGTGGGGTACCAGTACATACTTCAGTAGCAATCAGATCAAATGAGGAATCTGTGATGGACTATCTTTCATCCATCCATTCATACATCCATCCATCAAATTTTTCAAGAACAAATTTTTATTACAGTTCTGAGTGGAGCCAAAGGTTATTCCAGCAACACTGGATGCAGAACCCAATTCTGGATGAGATGGACTAGCTATTATGCATCTTTTCATCCATTTATCCATTTTCTGGATATACTTACTCCATTGTAGACTTTTTGGTAGCCATGACTTATCCCAACACTGTCAGACTTGAAGCATAACTAGCTGTTATCCATAAATCTATCCCTGTATCCATTTACCCATCTGTTCTTTTTCTGAACCCACTTTTCCATTGCAGAATTGTAGCAGCCATCCATCCATCTGGATAAAACTGTATATAGTGCAGAAACCCATCCTTGGTGGGACAGGTACATTTTTTTAGTATTGATAAATGAACCTTTTCATCCTTACATATTTTTAATCATTTCTTTTAGGACAGTGACCTGATTTTTTATTTTTTAATGACCACCTTGGGGCAGACTGAAATTTGATCTTGCTAATTTGATGTGCTGTTTACTTTAAGTTCCAATCATATACTATAAGAATAGAATAGCAACTCAAATTTGTTCAGGGTTTCTCTCTCAGAATATTGGTGGAAGGAATCCAAATCTTAATTTACATTTCTGTCTCCATTTCTTATAATCAGAAACATGTCTTTGAGAAGCTAATTCTTTAATATCATAAAAACGAAGAAGATATCACTGTTGTTTATTGGATGACATTTAGGGTTTTCTGTTAAATGGGAGAACAATGCTAGAAATTCAAATGCTGTCAGTTTAAATAAGTGCTCAAAAGAGCCCGCATAGCAACACTGCACAGCTCTAATGTGAAACATCCTGGCCTTTGTTTCATGCCTAGTTCATTTTGGGTCAGTCTGTTTCTCAATGAGCTCATTTCTGTTTTCCCCTCTGACTCGGCATTTTTTTTTCCTTCTTTAATGAAAAGGCTGCCAGGCTGCCTCCTAGACTCTACAGCTTGGGTTAAACAAGCTAATGTTCAGTAGCAGCACGTTGCAGACATTTCAGTAGAAGCACAACGCACCAAACCGGGTTATTAAAATTTTTTAAACTCATTACTGAATAGTCCCAAGTGTGGGTTGTCTGCTCATTTTTTCATCTAGAGTAACAACTGTCACTTGATTTAGACTTCTAGTTTTAGTTTTGTTTGTTATTGAAGGTCTTGCTTAGTGTCACATAACTGATTCAAAAATTAAATGTCAGAGGTAGGAGCTGTAATTAATGCTGTTTTACTAAATAATTAACTCCAGCAAGTTGCTTTAATAGAACCTATTAGAATTATCCTAGGATGAAAATGTGTTGTGTAAAAAGATTAGTTAAGATTTTTTTTTCTTCTTTTCATTCATTTGACATATTGTCACCATTTCTGTGTGTTTGGATCCCAGTTCCTGACTGGTAGTTCCTCTGCCTGGAGATTACCTGCTTCACATCTTTTTCTTCTTATATGCTGTTAGTTTAAACACAGGCAGATTATAGATTCTAAATTGGGCAGTGTGTAGACGGAGAAAAGGTGGCCAAAATACCTCTTTTAGTTCTTTTAAACAAGGCATTAGGACATAATACAGAAATGAACTTAACAAAAATGTAATACATATAAAATATATTTTAAAAAATATTTTATTACCTATATTAGGGGTCAATTAAAAAGTGGCTGCCAAGTTTGCCATTTTAACAGCCTATATTTGGAGTAATTAAGATGCCACATAATTAAATATCAGTGTGTTGCTACTTTACAGCATTTCAGTCTGTAGTGACATCACTTAACTTACCAGAATTCTGGATCTGTGCATCAAAAGTAGCCAATTGAAGTTTAAAGTTCAAGATGGTGGTTTTTAAAAGACTTACAAAAGCAAGATGGCAAGGAGTAGATAGATAGATAGATAGATAGATAGATAGATAGATACTTTATTAATCCCAAGGGGAAAGTGCAATGAATATGATCCTATCTTAAGATCCACTGTTGTCAACCAGGAGAACACACTGGTCACAGAATAAATGATGGGGCACCAACTGGGTTGCTCCTTTTAATCCTTGCAGTATCCAGACAACTTAAATAGATGCTAGATGGTGCATAGAAAAATAATGCATGATAGTTATAAATAAAGTGCATGAAAGATAAAAGTAGTGTTATTTATAAACAAATATTGTGCATCAGTATTTTCAGACAAGTGAAACTGAAAGTTTAGGAAAGCCAAAAAAATAAATAAATAAAGACAA
Source organism: Polypterus bichir lapradei (assembly GCA_026402145.1). Lineage (NCBI taxonomy): Eukaryota > Metazoa > Chordata > Cladistia > Polypteriformes > Polypteridae > Polypterus > Polypterus bichir. The sequence goes on from JANRMT010062854.1 coordinate 17,730,979, forward strand.
TGGAGGGATTTGGTCTTTGTATTTGTTCTCTTGGGATAGAAGCTTCATTATAAAGTAAACCTCAATTACATAAAACAGCATGCTGAAACAGACAATACACCCTTATTAACAGATTTTAAAAATTAGGTTTCTAAAATGTATAAATCTTAACACATATATATTACTGTGTCTTTGAACTTATGTTCCTGCATTATCTGTGTTTATTATTTAAAATGGAAGATGTCCCTGAAGAATGAAAAAAGGCAGTAATACTGAATATATTACTACTCCTGAGGGTCAGAGAAAGCACGGCATAAAACATTTTCCTCATCTCCTTTTCATTGAACCAATTTTGTAAACCTTTTGTTGACTGCTTTTATTGTTAACAAAAAGGCTAGATGTTCTCAGCAAGGATCTGAAAAGCTTTCCATTAATAAAATTGCCAAAATCAAGTCTGCCAGTCATGAAGGGACAGTCAAACTACTGAAGAAGTTGCCACAGCACAATCATACTGTAACTGGATAATGGCCAAAGGCGGCTCCATTAATTAAAAACCCTGTACATTGTTGTTTTATTTTCTTTTAGTTTTTGCATGATATTTTACATACATATGGTCCTCTTGTCTGATTCTTGTCTGATATGTTACTGGTTTATCTGCAAGTCATTCATGTGCTATCTGTCTTAATACTTCAAATATGTCCCTACTTTGCATGCTATGCAACTTTCATCGCTCACAGTTTCAGGAGTCCTCTGTATGCACAAGTGGCCTGATGCTCCACCCACTGTTAACTAATGGCATGTAAAAAGAGATGAACATTACACACGGGGTAGCTGTATTAGAAACAGTTGTAGTAGTAGTATTGTCACATGTGCAGAATCCAGTTAATTCTAATTTGCATGTCATACCAAAATGCAACATGTCACCAATCTTCAGCATCATGATAAACATAAATGTATAAATAGACATAACTCAATTTTATTTATTGGAAAACACAAATCAGCTTAGCTGATGTGTTTCTTACTCCTGGTTGCATACCACTACTTGAGTATAAAGCCTTGTGTCCTAAGACGGCTGTGGAACATAAAAAATGCATGGGGTAAAACTAACACAGAATAAGAATATATCCATGTCATTCTGAAGTGGTCTGACAATTTGTAATTGGCTTGCCAGAATATGTATAGAAGAATTATTCTGTAACGTACAACACATTTTCAAATAATTGATCTTGAGATTGATTTCACATTTTTAAAAACCATTGTCCATGTTACTCCAGACAAGAAACATAGTTTGTGCATAGGTAAGGTGTTACTGAATGCCACCCATTCACCTCCAATGCAACGGTGCAATAGATGACATCTTGTGCAATAATGTTTCATGTGCAATAAGGTCTTATGTTGAATGCTTGTGTTCTACCTCATTTCTCCTTATCCTTTCCTATCCTTTTGTAATTATATTTATTTATATTTTGACACCGCAGGGACTGCACCTAATTTTGTTGTATTTGTTACAATGACAATAAAGATATTCTGATTCTTCTAATTTTGATTCTGTAATTTATCAGGCTTTCTTTGTATTCCTGGAAAGTAAGAGGGACAATGAATTAAGCCAAGTCTGTCCTAGCTACATTTGTTCCCCTGTGAATGATATGGGGGTCAACAATTGGCACAGTCTAATGATCATAAATCTATGTAATAAGAGAAAGTATGGCAAGATTAATTCTATCTATGTATGTAAATTGCTAAGGACTGTCTGTCTGTCATGCAAAAACTTGCAAAACCCTGGGCCTTGAGCTTTGGTTTTGGTCTTAGTCGACAGGTTGTACTTTGATACGTGGAGTACAGCCCATGAATTTGACGTGTTGACTACCTCGGTGACAAAATTGGGCTTCAAATCTTTCTCATGGCAGGCAGCGATGCAACTGCATTCCTCATGGCAAGTGGTAATGCAGAAACGCACTGTGGTTTACAGGAAATGCACAGCAGGGGGATTTGGGTCCTTCTCACACAAGCAGTGTTGCAGACATGTGCAGTGGCTGATAGAAACAGAACAGTGACGCATGCCTCTGTGAGAGTGAGGCACATTGCACAGGACGACTGATCTGTTTCATCGCATGCATCATTCGTACATAACGGGTACAGCAGAAAGTCATACATGACCAAAGAACTAGAGGTGCTTGCTTCCTCTGACATGTTAGGTAACTTCAGGTCATTTTGAGCATGTGGCACATCTGTCAGGAAAAAGCTGTGACCGTGAAGGACATTGCAGCAACCTTGATAGATTGACCTGGGTGTCTGTGTTTAATAAGAGGTGCATGCACCAACTTTCTTTGAGGACTGGAGCTTGAGGACTAGCTACCGATAATGAAATCAGATTAATAGATCATTTATGTGTATTCCTGATGTGTATTTACATTTTTCTGTACTCCTTTCAAACAATGATTGATTCCTACCCTCACCTTTTTCACCCCAGACTCACTGTTTTAGCCAAAAGAATATTTATCTGCAATTAGGCAGATGAACAAATCTGACCTAGATAGGTGTGTAATTTGGTCCTTTCCATTATTATTTTTGTAAATAGTTGGTGGTATAAAATGTACCAAAAAGTGATCCAAAAGTGTGGAACAAAACTGTGCTTACTCTGTTTGTGATCATACTACAACTACACTACTACTAGCATACTAGTACTAGTATGCTTTAATATGAATGATAGATAGATAGATTGATTGATAGATAGATACTTTATTAATCCCAAGGGGAAATTCACATGTAGTATGTAGTGTATGTAGAATGTAGTGCAAAGGATCACATCAGAAAGTTAACCAGTAGTTTATTTAAAATATTAGCAATATTTCACACAGTTAGATATATTTTGGATTTAAACAGAATAAAATAGGGGGCCCTAGAAATCTGAAGTTATTTAAAAATATAAGTGTCTTAAACAACTAACTATATAATAACCTCTTGAATAAAGTCCACATTGCTGACATTAAAATCTAATGCAACAAATTCTGCTCTGGATAGATGGTTCAGTACAGCTTGAAATATGTTCACCCATGTGCGATATTGCTTAAACCACGCAGCCAGTGTGTCAGTGTTCTTTGCTCAAAATCTTTTCAGTACAAAATATTCTGTTCATTTCAACCATTGGGATATGGTCTTTTTGGCCACAGTCATTTGTATATGCTGATTTTTGTGTCAGCTTCATTTATTGTTATTTTATATAATCCAAGATAACATTTTCATTTGTGCTTAATCCAATTCCAGGATTGCAAGAGGGCAGAGGCCAAACCTGGGCAACATCAGGGGCAAGGCAGGAACTGCCGTGGATATAGAAGAGTTCATTGAAAAGCCCACTTATGCACAGCCAATTTTGAATCTTCAATGAAACTAACACTGCGGTGGGCTGGTGCCCTTGCGCCCTGTGTTGGCTGGGATTGGCTCCAGAAGACCCCCGTGACCCTGTAGTTAGGATATAGTGGGTTGGATAATGGATGGATGGATGAAACTAACATGAAGTCTCATGAATCCAGCATCCTGAATTCAAATCCTGTACCCATTTATTGTCTGTGTAGTGTTTGCATTGTTTGTCTTGTATGTTTCTTCTTTGTACTCTGGTTTCCTCCCATATTCTGAAAGATGTGCAGGTTATAAGCGATTCTGAATTGTCCCAAAGTGTCCCAGTATATTTGTGGGAGTATATGGGACTGGGCGCTTCGATGGACTAATGCTTGACCCGAAGCTGGTTCCTGCCTTGCACCTGATGCTTCTAGAGTAGCAACACTCCTCAGTGACTCTGAACTGGATCTAGAAGGTGGACAGTGTTTTATGTAATGGAATGTAGTTATTTTTTAAGTTGTGCATTTCTGCAATATGCGATGAGTGTGTTTTCATATGTCTATGGGGCTTTTACTTGGCTTTCTTGTTGAGCCTTTTGTTCCATTTTAACCAAAGGAACCTATGAGAAAAAGCACAGTAGTTCTGTACCTGAGAGAATATTGCTTCCTTTCAATGTCTTTAGATTTAAGGAGTGACAGCCTAAACCTCAGGTTACAGCATGTCTGATAAAATTCCACCCTGGATTGAACAGGAGGTTACTATAGGGTAACTATTAACATTCAGTATTTTTTCCAATAATAGTGGAAAAGGAAAAAATCAGAGCAGCTTGTTGCTGATTGAAAAAAGCTAGAAATGTCAAAGCAGCATGATTTTTTTTAAATGCAATTCTGGTGCAAATTCTGACCTTGTATGCAGGTTACTATACAACCTGATGCAAAGTGTTAAGATGGGATCACTGAAGGGAAACGCAATTCTTCTCTTTAAGCTTCTTTGGATTAGAAGTTCTTTTCAGTTACAACTGAATAATTTAGCATTTAAAACGCCACTTCAACCTTTATCATTGAGCTAAAGCATCTGCATTCTGGTGTCACCTGGGAAAGCAAAGCTGTTAAAAAATAAAGTTTTGACAGGCTGAGACACTCACACCCTGCATGCTCTTTCCCACATACCATTGATACAACTAATAATAACTTAAAACAACATTCATTGTATAAGGAATGATTTTATAAATAGGAGCTTTAAAATTTGTATAAATGTTTGAAGGGAATCCTTTTTTCAATTAATAATAACAGATTATAATCAAATGTTATTCTAAAATCAATAGACCAAACTAGTACACAAGAGACTGTCAGTCGTACAGACTAAATTTTTGCAGTGGAGTATATATACTCTTTATGAATGTGTTGTTATCAATGTTGTTCTGATGCAGAAACAAAAGTGAAAAGTTCATGAAACCAATGTTAGTTGGTAGAAAATAGCCATAAACAGTTTTATGTTATGACCGAAAAAAATGTTTTGGATGGCTGCACAATAGGTTCAAAAGGATTTATTTGACATTGTCATGTTTTTGGTGATCCAGTCACAACTGGGTAGCACTTGACCAAATTAAAAACCATATAAAGTTCTCTTGTGACCTGATCATTCAAGACATTCAGAAGTGGACAGAGATGGAGAGCAAACCCCTTCTAATACAAATATACGTTCAAATGCATTTTCTTTCCACATAAAGAAATCATGTAGAAGATGATTTGAATAATGTGTAGTGAAGATACACATCTGATCTCACTCCAAACACAAAGTGAACACTGGACATGCATTTTAATGCCAGGCTTAAATATACTATGGCTAAATTAAATCCTGGATACAATCCAGATACAAAATGCATATCAGTGCCACATCAACAAGACCAAAATAAAAAAATACATGTAAATGACAAAATAAGTACCTACATTAATTAAAAAAAGCTCAGCTGAGAGTGGATAATTGAGAAAGCCATAGTACATGGTTAACAGGAATATGATGGCTAAAGTAGTTATAGCATCCTTTAGAGCATAATACTGTTTTCTGCCTATATGCTACTGTTAGGAGATATCAGCCTAACTAATCAATCAAACCTAATGATAATTATGTTCCTAATGAAGTGTTTCACTGTTCAAAAAGTATGCATATGAGATAACATCTTGTCTTTAAACACAAAAATAAAAGTTATCTCAATATGTTCTATTCTGCATACATTAACAGGATATTGTAAGTGGGACCCAGCTATAAGGTTGGCTGAATCTGCTAACACGATTATAGCATTATCACTAATCTATCCTTTAAACACAATTACACTAGATAAATCCTCCATTTTCTACCTAAAAATATGTATAGTAAGATAAGGATGGTTTTGCTGTATCAGAACAGGGGAGCGTTTGTTTGTCTATTTCTTTTGAGAAGAATTTGTTATGAATTCTTAGTATAGCAAAGCACAAAAATGGTTGTAGGCCACAAAAACCCACACAAAGGCCAGAACTGTTCTGTTTTTGTGTCTGTGCCCACGGGATTACCCATACCTCAGGTAACCAAGCCCCAACTTTTCAGACTGGCTTCAGGCCTTCCTAGGCCAAATTGACGAACTGAATTTACAAGTTCAAAAATATCTTAAAATATGTTTAAGAAAGGCAGGAGGATCACTATTAAACCTTAGGCCTACAATCACAAAACACAGACAGTACCTTTAATAGGAACAAATGGCTAAACTCCAAGAAATCTAAAGATCAAAACAAGAAGCACAAAACCAGAAATCAAAATCAAAACGCAATGCCCTGCTTGTGAACTGGCGACTTCTCTGGTTTCTTCAGTGCTTTTGTGATTTCTGGAAATTTTGACCTTTGTGCTTTCTATTTTCAACTATTTTCTGGTGTTGTGTTTTGGGATATTGCTTGCCTTGGATTGCCTTTGCCTTTTCAGGCAATTCCTTTGTGCTTCTTTGAGCTTATTTTGTTAAAAAACATTTTTTGTACAAATATATCTTTTTATTTATAAAGGTCCTTTATATAACTAGCTGAGGCTTGACAGTATTTCCTCGTCTTGTGGACATTTTTAGTCATTGTTCAGGACCTTTGTGCGTGGGAACTCTTTAGTTTGTAACACCTGCTTGCTGCATCATCAGATGGCCTTGCGTCCTTGGCTTCCACTTTAACGGGACAAGGTGGATAATTAAAACAAAACATCCAATATCAATATGTAATGACAATGTAATTATTAAACACAATAATAATGAAAAACATAATTTGACATACGTAAAACAAGGAAAAGACTAAACCGAAGCCATAATTTATAACAAAATTTACCAAATAATGCTCAGAAGGCAACAAAAATATTAAAAAGACAAAAAGCATACTTGAGCCAGAGATAAGGCCCAGACTACAACATAACACAATTAAATATTTCAATGTTTTCTGTTAGACTATTCTAATTGTACTGTTTCCAGACAGAATTTAATTCAAAATTCTGTATGAAGAATAATTACTAGAACTACAAAGTATGACCACATAACTATTAGTGTCAATTTCAAAGTAAATTTTTCTGACATATTAGACCATTGATAACTTTTTTTCCCTTTATTTCTTCTTATATAATTTAAAACTCTTGAGAGAATACTCAAAATGTGGTGTTCTTTCAATTTTATATGTACAATGTAATATGAGCTAAAATCTTCAGGCCTCCAGTCTTTAGAGTAATGTGTTTGACAGTATAAAGGAAGGTAATTAATCTTAGAGTCTAAGTCTAAGCTAATGGCCCATTACTTTAGCACAGCACAGCTGTGGTTGTTCCTACTGTAAAAATAAATGTAAATAACAATGAACTAGTTATTTATCCTTGATAAATTGTTACAATCATCATAATTGCCCATTTGAATCCATTTCTTGTTTTGTATTATTTGTTGGTATACTTCATTTGTACTTAGTGTTATTGGTGACCTTACTGCACTGCTTCTGTTTGTCATGGATAACAGAATAACCAGGGGCCTTATGTATAAATGGTGCTTACACACAAAAATGGTGCGAGCGCCCATTTCCGTGCTCACATTGCGATGTGTAAAAACTAAACTTAGTGTAAAGCCATGCACAATCTCACACCAGGTCAAACAGTTGTGTACGCACGTTTTCGGCTCAGTTTTGCAAACTGGCAGCACCCAGTGTCAAAGCAGTGCCATTGTTCATGTCTGGTTTCCCTTTACTTTTTAGATTCACATCCCTGATGCAGCTTTATCAAATACACTGAAATTAACCGCATATCGATTTTTAGTTTAAGGCATCTGATTGTAATCAACCCGCAACAATATAATGATGCACGGAATGGCCAAACTATTCCAAATACCATAGCTGCTTTAGCGCTGTTACTCTCAGGTGGCACTCAGAGTATTTTAACCCACTGTATCTGAGTGTGGAATAACAGCTCTGCAGCAGCTGATTGAGAAGCTCTACGGCAGAGCAGTGTTTCAAGAGAAGTGAGAATTATCGGGATAAAGCTTCTACCACACACTGCCTTAGCCATGCGCACAGTCTATTTGAACTCCTTACATATGACAAATGCTTCAGAGGCTTTCCTGTAGGGACCTTGTGGTTCAGAAACAGTTTCATCCCAAGAGCTCTAAACGCACCCAATCAATTTATCAAGTGCTCCCGGTAGAACTGTTATAACTTATAAGTAAGATAATAAGTAGCTCACTGTAAACTTGCACTATACTTGTAATATTGCACAACCTTGAGTCACTTATGCTTTCATATTGCATGTTTTTCATTATTTTTTTATTGTATTATTATTATTTTATCATTTTATAGGAAAATAAGCTTAAGAAGGATTTGCATGTTGAATTTCATTGTACCATACAATTACAATAAAGGAATTCAATTCAATTCAATAGAAGAGAGCGTGTATTTACAGATGATGAGGACTGGCTTCTAAGTCGATTTAGAAATCCAAGCACTATCTTCTTGGAGCTCTTGATAATCATTTTAAGATGAAATGCAGTTAAGTATGTATATTACATTATACAGATACATTTTAACTTCATTTAAATAAACGTGTGGATATGGTGACAGCAGTAGTGACGAGCTGGCACCCCATCCAGGGATTGTTCCTGCCTTGCACTGTAAGCTTGCTGGGACTGGTACAACCCTGGATGGATAGATGGATGGAATAATTAAACATCTACTACAAAGATATTTCAATGTTCCTTAAAAGTTTTGAAGAATCGGCATTCTAAGCTTAGAGATGGCTTGACAGTTATTAAAGAACTTATTGTGTGGCGAGTGGTTAATTGGAGAAAGAAAAGGAAGGACAGGAATTGGGGGTTAGTATGCTTGAAAGAGACAGTACTGCTGCAATAAATAATTTCCTAGAGCGTCACACATGGCGCAGCAAGCATTTTGTGGGAGGCAGGAACAATCTCTGGACAGGGTACCAGGTCAACTCTACCACTGCGCCACTGTGTCCCCCTTGTGTTATGCATGCTTTAATTCCTGTCATCATGAAAATGATATCAAGTATACAACTTAGTATTTAATTTGTTCAGAGAGATGTAATATGAATGTAATGTATTCTGTGTCCTGTTGGCATAAGAGAAAGCCCATTTAAGAAGCATGTAGTGATTCACACACATAGAGTACATAGAATAACACACAGAATACGAAACATTTAATGTGCTACTTTAGTTACGATGGAATTTGAGAAACTAGTAAATTCAATGATTTTAAAATGAAGTTTATGATGTTTTACTTTAATGACAACTTGAAAAGTGGAAATTTTGAAATTAAAGTTGACATTTTGAGCTTTTTTTCCACTGTGTCCCTATTTTTTTTTTCTTTTCTCTGTACCCTAATAAACTTCCATATGACACTCAGACGGTGGGCTACACTCGCCTTTTTATGGCGACTTTGATATCTGACCACTTTTTTTTATTTCGGGCACTGTGCGACTTTCTGAACTTGAACTTTCGATCAACTTCCTTTTGTTGTTTATACAACTGCTTAAACCAACAAATAGTATGTTTTTCATTTGCTCCACTTGGCATTCACTGAAATTCTTCTTTTTTCCCCATGCTTTTGCCATTATCTTTTCACAGAACGCTATACTTAAGGGAATTTTTATATTGGTTTGCATATTCAAAGAGGCATAATTCTGGGATAAGATGTGGTGGGGCAGCAGGCACGTGCACAAGCATTACATTTCACGCCGACCAGGATTTATGTAGCTCAATGTGCGTAGAAGTTGGCTTACACACGGTTTGCTGCATCTGAATTGTTTTGTACATTTCAACTTTTGCCCATATGCCATGTTTTAGTGTGAATTCTACATATGCCATTATGCATGATACCCCCTGAACACCAGAAGAGAAAGAGACAAAATGAGATCTTTACTGGCTTTTCCTATATTTAATAGTACTAGCAAGTATAGCACTGCTTCGTATGACACCCAAGAAAAGTTGGGTGACCAGATGTTCCAGGTCAGTTAGAGTTAATTTTCCAGATAATCATTGGCATCTGAAGTTTATTTTTACCACAAATGTTGTGAAGAGTAAAGGCTTTTTGTTTTTCTCTTAATTACCAACTGGCCATATGTTCTGTTAGCTTAATTTCTCCTATTTTGCTAAATATTGCTTTTGTTTACTAAGTTAATTTTTCCTGCTTCTGGAGATGGCAATTATTATTTTACTAAATATATTTAACTAATATTTATGTAACTGATGCCTTGTTATTTTTTATACTGTTTCATATTTGCTAAACTGTGCAAGCATTCAGAGCCTATCTTCTGAGGCAAGTACTATACCAGAATAAATTGAATTGAACTGCATTCTTTAGGAAGATGTATTGTTATTGTCTCAGTTAATAAAGGGGTATTGCTCTTCTGTTTGCACTCTGATCTTAATGTTGTGATGTTGAACTAATTAAAATAATCTTATTTTTCACAATTAAATATTTTGTTATATAACAGAAACAATGTAGTAATGAAATACAATAAGTGTCATGAATGGACTGAGGCACTACCCGAGTTCTTCCATTTGCCGACTTCAACCTTTTGGCTCCTCTTATCTGGGTGTGTCTTCTGCGTAGCAACTTTTATTATGCAGCAGTCATGTGATGGTGAGGCAGAAGATATAAAAAAGTTTTAGATGGTGGCATTGCTCAATCATTTATACTCTTCTGGATTTGTTTTTTGGATTGAGTTAGATTAGTGATTGTGTTCTTGTTTGGATGTTTTGTTTTTCTCCTTTTGTCTCTTTTTGGGTACTGTTTTTAAATTTACCATTTTGGATTTGACCTCATTATTGAGTGTTTTTCTGTGTATGACCTCTTGCCCCTGTCTTTTACACTTAATTTCTGAATTATGGATTTTGATTTAATGAAGATTCATCTTTATTATCGTCATGTTAGTTTCATCAGTGGCTCACCACAATCAGCACAATTACATTAATGCTTGTAAGCAAGTCATGCTTTACATGCTTCAGTTTGTTCTTGCTGCTTTAGAACATTAGAATAATTTAAATAAGAACAAACCATTCATCCCAACACAGCTTGCCAATCCTGTCCATTTAATTCCTCAAAAATAACACCATGTGTAGTTTTAAAGGCTTCCAAAAGACTACTGTCTACCACACTATTTGGTGATTTATTCCATGTGTCTGTGGTTCTCTGTGTGAAAAACTGTCCCAACATTGGTGCCAAATTTACCCTAAACAAGTCTCCAAGTGTGTTCCCATGTTCTTGTTAAACTCATTTTAAAGTAACACACTAAATCCACTGTACTAATTCCTTTCATAATTTTAAACACTTCAATTTTATCAACTCTGAATCTTCTTTTGCTTAACCTGAAAAGATTCAGCTGTTTTAATCTTTTCTTATAACTCATCTCCTTCAGTCATGGAATCAGCCTAGTTGCTCTTCTCTGGATCTTTTCTAGCTGCTTCTATGTCTTTTTTGTAGCCTGGAGACCAAAACTGTACACAGTATTCTAGTTGAGGCCTTGCCAGTGCATTATAAAGTTTAAACAAAACCTCCTTGGACTTGTACTTCACACATCATGCTATATAACCTAACATTCTGTTGTTTTCGAAATGGCTTCTGAACACTGTCTGGAAGTGATGAGTTAACTATGACTCCTAAATCCTTCTCATATGTTGTACTTTCAATTTTCAGACTCCCCATTGTATATTTAAATCTAATATTTTCACTTACAATGTGTAACACTTTACATTTACTTACATTCAATTTTATCTGCAACAAATCCCAAGACTGTATGCTGTTCAAGTTCCTCCATAATAATTCAGTGGATTCAAGATTACCTGTCAGTTCACCTAGTTTGGTATCATCTGCAAACGTCTGCACCCATCTACAAACTACACACAAAACTCCCACTTCCTTTAGTTTTATGCCCATTTTCCCATGTGGGACCTTATGAAAAACTTTCTGAATGTGAAGAAAAATAATATCACATGCACCACTTGGATCATATCCATTTGTTACTTCCTCATAGAATTTTATTAAAACACAACATCCCTTTTCTGAACCCATGCTGACTCAATAAAACTCCTATTCTTGCCATGTGTTGCTCAATCTTTTCCTTAATAACTCATTCCTTTAATTACCAGTGATGCATAATAAGCTTTTGGCCTATAGGTACTAGGATTTGCCTGATCACCCTTTTTATGTAATGGGATAATACTTGCCATTTTCCTTTCCTCCAGAAGTTTTCCAGTGCTCAATGACTTCCTGAAAACATATGTCAAGCATTTATATATGTACTCACAAACTTTCTAAAGCACTCAAGGTTTAATATTATCTGGTCCTGGAGATTTGTTTGATTTCAGCCTATTTAATGTGAGCAGTACTTCTCCTGCTACAAATTCTAAATCACTAAGTACCTCCTTTGTATTCCATGTTAGTACTGGGAGGTTGTCCACTGTCTTACATGTGAATGTGTAACAAGAGAATTAACAAAGAAGTATGGAACGGAACTCAGAATTGTCGTCCAGGATCTGATGCCATTACTCTGGAGCTGTGATACACTAACTACTACGTCGGCCTGTCAACAAAATTATACATATGCGTGTGTGTGTGTGTGTTTGTCTGAGTGTTGGTGGGTCTTTGAAATGCATCATGGTGAGTGTACCTTGAGTTACATTTTTTTTAATTGAACTTTGCAGTCTCACATGCAGTCTCGCTAATAACACAGATTATTTATAAATGGAAAATATTCCAGTTTGGAGTATGCATGAGTTCTTTTAGTACTGAGGTGTTGTACCGTGTTAGCCATTATAAATGTAGTGAGAAGTCAAGCAAAATGACACCTTTTATTGGCTAACTAGAAAGATTAGAATATGCAAGCTTTTGAGGCAACTCAGGCCCCTTCTTCAGGCAAGAGGTGTCATTTTGCTTGATTTCTCACTACATGAGTTCCTTTGTAATGTAGCTTGAGGTCAAACCCATCCGTCCATCTTCAAAAACAAATGTGTTTGGTTTTCAGATGTCAGAAAAGAGAACAGACTTTTAGTAGAAAACCTACCTACAGACTTCTTGCATACAGTGACTCTGTTTTAAATTGAAAATGGAGCTGTGAATTAGCACTGCTGACCACTGACCACTTTTCCTGTATTAATGTATACTCATCTCATTGAATTAAACTGTAATATATCTTTTTTTGCAGATTATAGATGAAGAAGATACCCAGTTTATGACAAACTGCCCTCTAGCTGTAACAGAAAGTACCCCTCGAAGGAGGACAAGAATTCAAGTGTTTTGGACAGCACCCCCTTCTGGATCTGGTTGTCTCATTCTAAAGTAGGTGGCCACATGACGGATGTTTGTGCATGTGATAATTGAAGATGTGTAATGCATTTCTAATACAAAAAATAGCAGTGCCTGTTGAGATCGCTGTAAGAGAGCAAATCAAACAAAAACATAAAAAATATCCTGCTGTTAATCTCATTTCATGACTTTACTTAGTAAATAATAAAACACAAAGGTCAGTGTGTCTCCAGCCCCTCAGAGTAATCTGATTGGTCAGTTTGGCTTTGGTGGGATTGGTTAGTTTGATTTTGGTGATGTAATCGAAAAAAAAGTTGTGAAAGTGAGGCACACAAAGAGCAGTAAAGGCGTAGGAGCTTTTAATAATGGGAAATACAATAGCGTACAGGAGATGACCTCTAAATGACAAAATCTGAGAAGCAGGCTTTACAGGAATACACTTGAAAGAGGAAGCAGTAGTCAAGAGAGGTTCAGGTATACGAGTTTAATGAGGAGAGGCACTGAAGATACACTTAGGACAAAAGATTTCAAATATTTTTCATAGCTTCCTGTCTTTGAAAGCGACTTTCAATGTGTATCCTAAGCCTTTACTCCTCCTCATGTGCCTCACACTTCTTCTTCTTATTACAATTCCAATGTCAAACTGATTGCTCAGAGGAACTGGACACACAGGCAGACCTTAGCATTTTATTATATAGTAGATATACAATAATAATATACCAGTATTTTTTCAATTTTGTTGTTGTCTATATCATTACACAATGGAATTTAGATCTTTCTTTTCTGACAGTACTGTTGCTCTTTAGGGCTTCTGTCCTAAATCTTGTGACTGCCTTCCATATTCTGGTTGAGTTATGTTTTATCAACTGTAATACTGGAAGGGCTGATTAATTAGCTGTGCTTAGTGGTTGTAAATATAAGAACTTCCTGATAAACTAGCGTCTAAAGAAAAGCCTTTCGACAATGAAAAGGTGTTCAAGGAGGCACTCAACTAATTGAAATAAAAACCAAGAGGATTTGCAGAGGATTTGTTAAAGTTCAGAGATAGCTAAAAACCATTTCATAAATAATAAAAACTGCAAAGGTATACAACTCAGTATGGGGCGGAGTGGTGGCTCTGAGGCTAAGGATCTCCGCTGGTATCCCAAAGGTTGAAAGTTCAAATCCCCGTCACTGCCAAAAGAGATTCTACTCTGCTGGGGCCTTCAGTTGCTCCAGGGCAGCTATACAATGGCTGACCCTGCACTCTGACCCCAAGGGGTACGCGAAAACAAACAAATTCCTAATACGAGAAATTGTATAAGGCGAAATAAAGAACAAAAAAAAAAATGGTTAAATAATAATATGCTTTTGGATTTTATATAATGGCTAAACATTTCTTTTTGTCTTCTTATATAGAAAGGAGTTCTGGTAATTAAACAGCATGCCTTAAAATGCCAAGATAAAGTATCTAAAGGTATTAAACAATGCTGTTAATAAGTGAAGGAGATGGAGTTTGCACAGATGAAATATCCATTCTTTGAAATACTCCTCACATCATTCTGGCAGCTCAATATGGAGACTTTTGAACACAATTTTCTCAAAAGATAATAGAAAATAATTCAGAACAGAGACCCATAGCCATTTGGGGGTATATCTGGAATTACTTTTGTGGTACATCCTAATAAACGTTCTGATCCTTCCCACTCACAGTTGCTCAAAATCAGTGGCAACTCCATGATTGTTATTGAGATCTTTATTTAAATATTGGTACACATATTGGTTAACTTATTTTTTTGTTCCTTTTAAACTGAAGTTTATTTGTTGATCTGATTTAGTAGATAGGAGTTTTCTAACTTGATAATACTATTTTATTTTTCTAAAATATCATTAAAAGTCAGACATTTTCCAGTTCTAAAAGCTGATTTATATGGCAAAAACCTAAATCCTCAAATTTAATTATTACCCTTTTCTTACTTGTTTGGCTTGTCTTTTT
Source organism: Polypterus bichir lapradei (assembly GCA_026402145.1). NCBI lineage: Eukaryota > Metazoa > Chordata > Cladistia > Polypteriformes > Polypteridae > Polypterus > Polypterus bichir. The sequence goes on from JANRMT010062854.1 coordinate 17,746,060, forward strand.
CAAAATATCAAGAAAATATGAAGCAGTGAATTAAACATAACTTGAATAAGAATTTGTAATTCTTACAATAAAGAATTTTTCAGGTGAGCCAGCACATTGAGAAAAGCCTGACCTTAGCTTTGTTGAAGAGGCAATGCAGGATTGAAACTACAGAATCAGACTGTAGAAGTAATAAAAAACACAGACTTAAAACTGCTCTAGTATGCTTTGAAAGGGCAATACACAATAAGTCTACACAAAATTATATTTTTGGCAGAAAAGTAAAAGCTGAATTGAATGAAAAAAGACATCAGAAATAAGCCGAGGTAGACTTCATGAGGGAAATGCGGTTAGAACATAGATGTAGTGCTACATAATGAAAGTAGGATAGCTGTGCTGGAATTTTTAAGCATCCCCCCAATTTGATCTTTCTAACCAGGATACTTTAAGAGAATGTTAATGGTTATTAAGACCAGTCCTAATGGTAGAATGTATACATCATGGATATTTCAAGGGAATGAGAATGAAACAGTGTGACTACGTTTATGTGTTCATTGTTCACTAAACTGTTTATAAATTGATGTTAAGTGGATAGCCAAAATGAAAAACTAAAAATGGACAGGACTGAAAGACTTTGCATTGCAAAGTTGAGACTGAATTAAAGGCTGTATCTAATCAAAGATTGATTCTTTTATTTCAATGGCAAAGAGAAGCTTCCTAGATGTGCAAATAAAATACAAATTCAATTAGGAATACATGTATTAGATATAAATATACAATATTTATCATACAGCTCAAGTAGGAACCACACAGTAAACTCTATGAGTTCCTGAATAGTAAGTAACATTGAATTGGTGCTGCAAACTAACTTAATGCAGGTGATTCCATAATGGAGTCTTGGTTACAGGTCAAGTAGATAAATGTATGGAAGTTAAAAATGTATTGAGTCAGGTTTAAAATTACTGATACTTCATTGAAAGTTCTGATATTGTTTTCTGGATGGTAGGAGGGAAAACAGCTTTTTTCTGGGGTTAGGGTCTGATACAAGGGAAAAAACTTTCTTCAGACATGCCTTGTTGTAAGTATCCTGCATTAATAAGTGCACAGCCTAGTTAAAAATAATTCTGTATTAGATATCTAAATGATGAAATGACTATTTTAACTCACTGCCATGTTGCCTTGCGGTCTACAATCGTGTAATTGTTTCTACCTGACTATGATGCAACTAGTTAGTATGTTCTCCACTGTTTATCTGTTAAAGTTAGCGAACATTTACAAGCCTTCTTAACAGAAATGCACTGTCAGGGGGTGAGGAGGAATCTGCTGGGATAGCTGTGGAAATTCTATTATCTGTGGATTTGTAGGTAAACCAATATGGGTGACTTTGTAAGAGTTATGACTAAATGCTCAAAGCACTTGATGACATGGACATATTCTGGTAGACCCATGATTGTGGATTTCTGGAGAAATTTACACTATGTTTAAACGGTTGGACATGTAGCTTGAGCCAAAGACATGCCCTTAATGCATGGCAGGGGATGCTGTCTAGACATTTAGCTTTATAAATGTTCTCACTCCTTGATTTGGCGACTGTGTAAAAAGTCACTTGGAGCAAATGTGGCTCAGTTTATTCCAAAATGAGCATAGTAGGTGTTAAGTTAATCTGACATGAAGGAGATATCAGTGGTTATTCTAAAGGTGATGTTATTCTTATAGTGCATATAAATATTTTGCCAGATAGACTGTTGTTTTAGTTGCTACGGAAGTAGTTTTCTAATTCTATTTTGTAATTTTCCTTCATACTTTTGGTGTCAATCTTGAGGTTGCTCAAAATTGCTGTCAAGGGCCGAATAAAACTCTATATCTGGGGTCAACAACAGCAACATTTATTTATATAGCACATTTTCATACAAAGTTCAAATTGCTTTAATCACTCAATCAAATCAATCAATCCAAATCTTTATTGTCATTGTAGCAATGAGACATTGTACAACGAAATTTTTAGGTGCCTTTTTCCAGTGCAGAAAAAAAAATAAAATAAAAATAAAAACAAAAACAAAACAGAATTACTCAAGTTACAACTAAAATAAGGGAATAAAATAAGTATCCAAAATTGTCCATAACAGCAGAACAATTTTTCCACTCATACATACATACATTATACTGCACTTGTCCCTTATCTAATGTTAACTTAGAATGAAGGTGCACTCGGTCAGATTGACCACTTAGCAGCATTCAGCATGGTGATGGCTGAAGGATAGAAACTGTTTCTCAGTCTATTTGTCTTAGTCTTTATGGATCTGAAACATCTGCCTGAAGGCAGGCGTTCAAACAATGCATGTCCTGGGTGTGATGGGTCCTGAAGAATTTTCTTGATGTTCCTGAGACAACAGGAACTATGTAGTTGTTCTGGTGAGGGGAGAGGACAGCCGACTATCCGCTGGGTGACCTTAATGGCCCTTTGGAGCTCTTTTTTCTGTGCTACTGTGCAGCTGGAGAACCATGCACACAGACAGTATACCAGGATTTCCTCTACTGTGCAGCGGTAAAAGGACACCAAGAGTTTATCAGGGATGTTGTTCTTTCTCAGCACCCTCAGGAAGTAGAGTCTCTTTTGGGCCTTCTTCACTACCTCAGCAGTGTGTCCTCTCTAATGGTGACTCCCAAGAAGCAGTAGTCTGAGACCCTCTCCACACAGTCCCAGTTGATGATGAGTGGCTGGATGTTGTCTGCCTTCTTCCTGAAGTCCACGATGAGCTCCTTGGTCTTGGCTGTATTTAGGAGCAGGTTGTTATTCCTACACCACGTTGTCAGCCGCTCCACTTCATCCCTGTAGGCAGACTCATCCCCCCCAGAGATGAGCCCTAATACCGTGGTATCATCAGCGAACTTAACAATGGTGTTACTGTAATGGGCAGGAATACAATCATGAGTGTAGAGGGTATAGAGCAGGGGGCTCAGCACACAGCCTTGTGGGGAGCCAGTGCTGAGGCTGATGGGTGGGAGAAGTAGGGGCCCACTATAACCCTCTGAGTGCGATCACTCGGGAAGTCCTTGATCCAAAAGCAGGTGGAGTGTGGAAGTCTTATGTCTGACAGTTTGGTCACCAGTCTGTGGGGTAAGATGGTATTAAAGGCAGAGCTGAAGTCTATGAAGAGCATCTGTGCGTAGCTCCCCTGCTGCTCCAGATGGGGCAGAACAGCATGGAGAAGAGTGGCCACGGCGTCCTCCATAGACCTGTTTGTTCTGTATGCAAACTGGTGCGGATCAAGCATGGGAGGCATGAATGACATGATGTGGTTCCTGATGAGCTTCTCGAAGCACTTCATAACCACAGGGGTCATTGCAACTGGCCTGTAGTCATTAAGACTGGTGATGGTCTGTTTCTTGGCCACAGGCACTATGATAGAGGATTTCAGGCAGGATGGCACAGTGGACTGAGACAGAGACTGGTTGAATATCCTGGTGAAGACCCCAGCCAGTTGGTCTGCACAGTCTTTCAGCACGTGCCCTGAGATGCCATCAGGTCCAGCTGAAGTGCCTTTCCACATTTTCCTTCTTTGGAATAGCAATGATAGATTGACAGATCAGACAAACACATTTCGATTGTGACATTGTGAGAAAAAAAATCCTCTTCCAATTCCACATACAGCCCATACCCTCCCCAAACAATTTTTTTTTAAACCCTTCTTTAGTCGATATAAATTGGAAGACAAACTAGATCACAGCCGGAGTTTTGCAGTAGCTTGCGCAGTTTATCGTGCGTGTGGGATGACCAGTGTCTTAGAAGAAAAGAGATCTCAGACTGGCCGCCCTGTATGTCAATCAAGTGGCAAATGCCATAGGGAAGATATATAGACTAACGTTTAAAAAAAATTTTTTAGAATGCAATGCGATCTACCTGCACTGCCTTTACGATCTACTGGTCGATCACGATTGAAGCATTGGGCACCCCTGATGTACACAAACAGCCCCCCTCCTCTGCTCTTGCCGTAATCACTGGTTCTGTCATGGTGCTGTGCACTGTAGCCTGTTAGCTGAATAGCAGAGTCCAGGATCAATGAGTGAAGCCAGAATTCCGTGATCAACACAACGCAACTGTTTTTTACTATGTTATTTGTTGCCACAAGTAGCCTCAGTTCATCAATTTTGTTGATGAGAGATCTGGCATTGGTGAGAAAAACACTGGGGAGCGGTGGTTTAACAGGCTGCCTACGTAACCTTGCTAACGCGTCGGCCCTGGAGCCTCGCCTTTGTTTTCTCTCTCTGCGCCACCTCCATCGCCTGCCCGCGGGGATGATAATCCACGGAGAGCCGGGACTCCTCACTATGTGTGCCGAAATGTCGTGGGAGTGGAGAAACTCTGATGAAACACTCCCTTCACTGCACGCTCCGATCTTGAGAAGTTCCTGTCGGCTGTAGATGTTGTCAGCTCGACAAGATGCAGGTAAAACAAGTAGTAATACTAGCACACACATGCACACTAAAAACACAGAAACAAAGCACCGAGCCGCTGCGTCTGTGTGTGACGCCATTACCAATTATTACAAGATGAAGAAAGAAAAAAAGAAAAATATTAAAATAAGATTAGGCATTACTAAGTAACAAAGAATAAAGTAAGGTCTGATGGTCAGGGAGGACAGAAAAAAAACCAAACAAAAAAAAAACTCCAGAGGGCTCGAAAAAAAAAACCAAAATCTGCAGGGGTTCTGAGGCCACGAGACCACCCAGACTCCACTGTTTATTTGTAGTTTCTGATTTTGTAGTGTTCAAATTTATTTGGGGTTTACAACATCATTATTGCATTTCCTGATATTGCCAGTTACTGATCAAACATGTTCTCCTATGTTAGATTCTGTCCCCTCAGTAACTGCTGCTTTGAACATATATAAAAAGTTGTTTGAAGTTATTTTTTGTCAAAACATGTTTTGATGAAAGTTTTAAATCATCTTTGATGATAACAACATCTATTGAATGTGCAGATTTTTGCTTACTAATTGTCCAAATAGACATTTGAGTTCCTCCATGGTGTTTAAAATGACAGTGACTATGTTAAGTCAGGTAGATTTATCAATTTATAATTAATAGTTTATAATTAGAATGTTCCTACACCAGGCATTATTAACAAAAATACAAGGCACCCACTTGTGCTTTTACCGGATGCCACATATTTTATAACTCTTTGAAGGCCAGTGTGATTTTCTACGCTGTGACGTGCTGTACCAGTAGCATCACTTCAAGAAAGTTCCACCAAATCAACAAGTTAATCAAAAAGGCAGCCTTAGTTATTGGATGCACTACTGACTCACTCGATGTAGTAGTGGAGGAGAGAATGAAGACAAAACTGTCATTAAGAATGATGCTGGAACATCCCCTCTCTGGCACACTATAACCATGCAGGTTCAACCAATGAATTATTAAACAGAAGTGGGTCAAGAAATGTAATTGGAGCTCAATTAAATACCAACAGTAATACCCCTGCATAATGCCTCAATGTGACTCTGATTGCTCTTTTTATCTTTGGCCAAGTCAGAAGTTTTTCTTTCTTTTTAGCATTTCAGGTGTGCAATTGAGGGGGTTATTGGCATTTGTTGTAATATTTATTTAATTTTTGACCATCTTTAAAAAGCCAGGTTTCCCCTTGGGAGAAATAGGGTGCTATCTATCTATCTATCTATCTATCTATCTATCTATCTATCTATCTATCTATCTATCTATCTATCTATCTATCTAT
>JANRMT010062854.1:17751782-17773854 GCA_026402145.1 Polypterus bichir lapradei
TATCTATCTATCTATCTATCTATCTATCTATCTATCTATCTATCTATTTGTCTGTCTGTCTTGTCTTAACAAAAAGAAGAAAATCCATCACATAAGACAATCTAGTATTTCTCCTTGAAGCCAGGTTTCCTTAAATATAAAAGCATTCCATGATGTCTTGAAAGCCTCAGTGTGGATTAAATACTTTATTATCTATCAGTTGCACTTTACTAAAAAGCCTTATATTCAGCTGTATCCACAAATTACCTTAACACTTTCCTCAATTTACACTCATATTCCACCATTCTAAGAAAAAGTAACTAAGTAACTCATTTGCTGGCACTAAAATCTCAAAATTAAATCAAAGCTGCCATAAGAATTATTTACGAATGCTTTAAAATCACTTTCATTTTTTGTTTTCTATCACCTCCTGACTCACTGTTTTGAAGAAGCCCAACATATGGTATACTGTTTGATGTCAAGTTATGTAATACATTGAGCTTTTTGTAGTTCCATCCTAGTTTTGGCCCTCTAGACCCCAAAAAACTGATTATGTTTGGACTATATTTGGTGCAGGAAATTACATCCTTATGACGAAGAGTAAATCAATTGATGTCTTTAGCAAAATGATCAGAAGCACCTGAAGCTGTACATGATGCATCAACCAACCCCCTGGGTTCACTCCCCTAATGAGATTTGAGGAGTCAAAGTTATTTCTTTTCAAAAAATGGAGCGTGGCTTTATGCTATTTCAAGGTTTCTGATCACAAATATTATACAATTTTTGAAAGAGCCTCTCCCACCCAGAAGGTTAAAAATCACAAATTTTGAACATAATTATTGTCACACATGGATGCCTGAGAATCACCTTCCAGGCTTAGACAAGGTATGCACTAACCTACCAGGTGTGCCAATACTTACAATACCATCCCTTTTCTCCTCCGTAGCTCCAAGAAACCACCCAAGGAGGGCACTTAAGCCACGCCCCCTGCTCAGATAAACCATGCATGTTCCTGTCGTAAATACAAGAGCTCCCAAGGGATGGCTTCTCAGTCTGAGGAACACAGTCCCACATGACAGAGCTCCCCCACCCAGATCTGTTCGAGAGCTGATGGTTTAGAGAAGCCACCATGGCTTAAAAGATATTGTGCCTGTTTTCTGTTGTATCACTATGTGATCATTTTTATTCTTTTTTTTGGACAGTGGCAATAAATGGGGGGCACACATTTTAAAATTTCAAATATGTGACATAACTATTCTTGTTTATTATGCGTTTCTGCCTCATGAAGTAAATCATTACATTTCTTATGAACACCCCAAATTGGGGTGGTTTCTTCAAATTCAGACTTTTTATAAATGTTTCAGAAAGTCCTAATTTATGATATACTATTAAATCCACTTTGGCAGATTTCTATATACAGTAAAAATAAGTGATTTTTTAGATCCGATCTCTTAAACATTCACTTCAGTGTAGTGAAGAAAGCACTTGCCCTGCATCTAGAAAAAGTATCTCCATCCATTATTTAATAGTACCAGCCAGAGGTACATCATATCTGGCATTTTAAGTAGAGAGGAATCTTTTGGCTTATTAAACACATTACAGAGATACCCAAAAATCCTATTTGCATAAAACTGTTGTAATGAAATCCTAAAGACACTGTTATTCCAAATAATATGAACTCAGAGTTTCTTTCTATAACATGTGGTACAAAACAAAGACTTTCTATTACAAATCTCCTCTCTGTCATTGTTTTTGGACTGTTCTTAATTTGTTTGCACATTAGTGCAGAGATTTGGGAAATTCAGAAAGCCAGCTCAGTGCAAGAAATTTATCTTTTCCTCAAAGGATATTCTGTTCTACATCTCTAACCCAGGCTGCTCCTTTTATTGCACACTGTAGATAATAGAAAGATACCAGAGAAATTCAAATTTCAAAATAATCTTTAGTTAAAGCTTCATTTCTTATGAATGGCATTGCATAGTATACATTTGAAGAATTTCTTTTCATCATGTTGTACGAATTTAAATATTTACTAGTCACAATTACGTAAAACTTCAAAGACCTTTGAAAGGAAAATTTTATTTCTCTTCTTGAAAGTGTAATGGAAGCTTTTCCAATTGGTCTAAAATACTTGTCTCATTATTAAAAAGAATTAATGAACTTTAAAATTAAGATTTTTCTAAAGGACCTATGCATTTTTCAGTGTATTCATGATTATATAGCTAAAGCTTTTTTAATCTTGTAGGGCCAATTATACTGTCATTTATCTGAAATAAAAAAAACAACCTAGTTAAAAAACAATCATATATCAGAGATCTAAATCAGAAGGAACTTTGACTCTGTAGGACCTGAGTCTGTATTGCTGATAGGACTATTAGATCTCATAAAATTCATTTGAAGATGATCTATTTTTCATTTTCTCAGGCAACACATATAAAGTAACACTCACTGAATGAAATAATAATCTATCCATTTTTGCAACCTGTTAATCTAGTTCCTGGGCACTGAGAGTCTGAACGTTTATAAGCAGCAATGGGTGTAAGACAAGAAAAAACACTGGACAAGATGCTAGTCTATTGCTGCGTATAGTCCTGCACTCATCCATGCTAACTAACACAGGGCCATTTTTGAATTCAAAATGAACTCAACCTTTAAGTCACTGGGATAGGAGGAGAAAAGAGGAGAGCAGTTAGAGATAAATTCTTGAAGATACCGGGAGATTGTGCAAACTACATGTAGACAATGAGTAGACAAAATTATGTAGCTGCAAGGTTGTAATGCTGATTATTGGGCATCCCTGCCAGTCTCCAGAGAATACATTTCTCCTCGATTTCAGCCAAAGAAGGATTAAAATGATTAATCTAATGATTATGATTATCTAAAATCTTACCAGGATTAGACCTGTGCAAGTTGCTACCATGCACCAATCTGTTTTGATTTGGCTTGTCGATAAATCATACACAGTTGGAGATTTATTTATAGTAAGCTTTCACTGGTCTTTGCAATTAAAGTAGACTGTAAACAGAACAGACGTCTTATTACCCACTTCGAAATTGTCCCAAACAGAGTAACCATCCCTAGTGATTAGTTTAACATAATTGTTTTGTTGCACTGCTAACTCACTACTTGATTTGTTATATTTGAGGAAACCTGTGCCATCCTGCACTTTGCAGTGTCTTTGGAATGAGATATATTATATCAACCTAAAAAAACACAGAATATGAATTGAATTCAAAAATTAAAATTAAAGTTGGTGAAAAATAAAATGATCTCAATCCAGTGGTGTTCAATACCCAGCTGACAAGGAACTGCTGTAAGAAAGGACATCTGCAGGATGGCACAGGAGCATAGTGTGACAGCTCTGAGGGTCTGTTGGAAACACCACAAAGAAAGATAGAGAGAGAGGTAGTGTGACAGAGACACCTGTAATGGAGAAGAGAACGTAACTTGGTATGACAGTGTGCAGAACATTAACTAGTAAGAGGGAGTGATATACTGTATCATGAGTAAATGAGTAATAACAACAGAGGAACACAGTGTGGTTTTCTGGCAAAAAAACTATTCGTCTTTGTCGAGCATTGTAGAGGAGAGCTAACCAGGAGTATGCAGGGAGTGATTTCTATGCAGCTAAAGTGATACAGAGAGTGGGAGAGAGACACACACAGTGAGGGGCACACAGGTTGATATTTATTTTAGAGTCAAAGTGACCCATCTGGTGCTAGTGTTTCTTTAGTAGAAGAGAGACAACGGGAAAGAGCAGGAAGCATTGGCAGAAGGCTATTTTTCTTCTGCTAAATTGCTAGGGACACCAGACAGTCTCTAGCTTGAATGACCTTGGAGATATGGCCCTTTCAAGACTACAGGGGACTAAAAGGCTAAGGACTCTAGGGGATTTGCTATTTCCTGGTGTTAATGTACACAAAAACAACCAGTTCATTACACAACCAAGATCTAATACCTTTTAATTCCAAGGTTGAATGAACTAATTTTGAATTCTAATTCCAAAACCCTGTAACTTGGCATTATTGAGGTAACCTGGGTTTAAAATAAGGTCAATATTTGTCTTGTTTTCTGTGAAAGACAATTAAAAAAGATCATCAGAAAAGCATCAGAAAGGACATCTGGGTTTACAATTTTCTGCACCATAAAGAAGATGGCATCAGATGGGAAATCTGGGTATACAAATTTCTGCCCCAATATCTCCTTGATGATAAAATACAACACTGACAGTTACAAAGCACTGGCGGGGCATAGCTCACAGCAAGGTTATTATAGTTTTAAACTATACTATTATTAAAACTAAAATCAAAACTGAAACTATTATTAAAAAAACATTTTCGTAAACTGAAATAAAATAATTAACAATACTGAAATGAAAAACTAAAACTAAACGAAACTATTAAAGTAGCTGGAAAGACTAACTGGAATAAAATAATAATATACAAAATACTTTTAGTTTTCGTTTTTTGAATGAATATTCTTGCCGTTAGTCTTTAACCCTTGTAAGTTTTAACTCTAAAACAGAAAATCATCCACCACAAGCCACCCGCAAATATTCATCCAGTGAATGGCTGGTGACGGAAGGTGGCTGTTCATACAGCATTTGCAGTGACAGAGCGAGCTGAATGCGGGCGCGTAAAGCGTGTGAAATAGAAAGTGATTTACGTGCTGCCTTTCTTTGCACTTGTTGTATATCAAGATGTAATTCAAATGGCTGAAATCAGAATGTGCTGGTCAACAGAACGTTTACCATTTAGACAGAAAAATCACAAGTGAGTAGCATTTCAGTTTATTTCTCAGGTGACTGCTTTTTTTTGGCAGCAATTCACCTGCCACTTCACACAGGAGAAATCGTTTTTACTTTCTCATATACGAAGTGTAGAGAAAGTATAGTAATCATGAAACATTCATAAACATTCAACCTCGATATTTTGATGAATCTTGACTTTATAGACCTCCAAGAGTCCAAAAATACAGTTTTTTGGAATTGTGTTTGTGCGCATGTGTGTGTGTAAACACGATAACTCAAAAACGCAACTAAATAGATGGATGAAATTTGGCATGTGGTTGTTACACTACAATTGTAGATCTGTATTAACTTTTGGGTCAAATCCATCACCCGGAAGTGGTACTTTACCTGAACACATACTTATTTTTTTTTTTATTCATGCAGCTATGTCTGAGTTATTCAACTTTACTTTTTATAATAATTGTTCAATATATTATTCATTTGATTTGATTTGTCTTTGATGGTTCCTTAACGTACGTAATATTAAAATATAATCATTGTCTTGCGGTTTACTCCTGAAATATCCACCCCTATATCTGAGTATACAAGAAAGTCTAGGGGAGACCACTCCCGGTTTTTGAAAATAAAATGGCACTGATTGAGAGACTGACTAGATCATCATACAAGATCAGCATATTGTTGCTGACCAATCACTTTTGCCAAGTGATGAAAAACTAAAAATACTAATGGGTTTTTGTATTTATTCCATATTTATTAATTTATCTTTTTTAGTTCATATTCACAACTCAAAAATACCTGATATTGTGAAAGTAATCCATTAGCAGAATTATATTTAAAAATATTTGTCTCCCTTTTTTCAATGTTTTTCTCACTCTCTCAAAATAGATAGTTGAAATATCCTATTCGTTTTGTTCTTAACATCAGCCTTCTCATACATATTGCATACTAGAGATTTTTCCTGCCTTACATCCAAACCTGCTGCGGTAGGCTCCAGGTTTTCTGCGCTCCTGCTCTGGATAAACAGGTTTAGATAATGTATATATTGTTCTTACTCTCAGATGCTGTCTCTGTCATTTTGTGCCTGTCCGTACTCCTATTACCTGCTCTTGCTCTGCTCATTTATGGGTTTACTGTCTTTTATGTTGAGCTATTCAAGTCTCACTGCCCCTAACCTTGACACTACATGCTTGTTTTTCTTTGTTTCCTTCAAAACAGCTAGGTGGGGTCTGCACACTGATTCAAGCCTAAGAGCCCTGTTCTTCCTAAGCCCCCATGATTTTCATGAGAAAATATTTTAAAAATTATACAATTGTGTAAAATATTTCATATTCATATTCAGTATCTAGTTTTGATTACGCTTGTTTTTATCAGACAAAAACAAAAACAGATAGTAAACCATGTAGTGTAGTAAGCTTCCACTAACATTAAACTCTTATCCAAATCTGTTAAGTGTACAGTTCTTTTTGATTGTGACACAAAATTAAACTCCGTAGGAGTTCCATGCCGTAATTACTAAAACTAAAACTGAAACTAATAGATATAAAAATAAAATAGAAATGTCTTTGTGAAATAAAAACTAAACTAAAACTAAATATACATGATGAAGGAAAACTAAAACTAAACTGAATTTCCAAGTAAGGTCAGAAAAAATATAGTAATGAAAACTAAAATAAAACGGCAAAACTATAATAACCTTGGCTCATTGTACCCCATGGGTGCAGTGATTTTTTTCTTTAATTTTTTTTTTTAAAGAAATATTTTTTATAGTATTTTTTATGGGATTAATCCATCTTTTTCTATTTTTGTAACTAGCTGAAATACCCAGCGTTGCCCGGGAGGAAAATAAAGGTTTTTATTAATTATTTGAGAAAAACCTAATTTAAAAAAAACACAACTTTAAAAATAAAAATAAATTAACAAACAATAAACCTGGGTTTGTTTCCCGGGTCCTCCCTGCGTGGAGTTTGCATGTTCTCCCCGTGTCTGCGTGGGTTTTCTGTGGTGGGCTGGCGACCTGCCTGGGGTTTGTTTCCTGCCTTGCGTCCTTGTGACCTTGTAGTTAGGATATGGCGGGTTGGATAATGGATGGATGGATAAAGACTCACTAATGTGCTTGTCTTGCAGTGTTGTATATATGTTATCATCCAGTTGACGCTCGGAACTGGCCAACTGTATTTAATTTGAAAATCAACAGGGGCGCGGTGCTGCTCAAAAATAAAGAATGCTGGCAGTCACCTCCAGTTCGCCCTCGTGTTTTTTTTGAATGTTTGAGAAAAACATAATTAAAAAAAAAATAAGAAACAAAGACTCACTAATGTCCTTGTCTTGCAGTCTTGAATGTATATTATCATCTAGTTGACGCTCAGAACTGTCCAAGTCTATTTAATTTGAAAAGGAACAGGGGCGCGGTGCTGCTCAAAAATAAAGAATGCTGGCAGTCGCCTGGTATATACTAACTGTGTAAGCCAGCACGGGATCCTAGAAAATATTTAAATCGTCAGAACTATTCTGGGCATCTCTCTGCTAGAAGGATTCATGTTGTCGAAGTGCTCACATCATTTGTGCATTAGCAGTTAAGCGACTGTCTTTCTTAGGAGGTTTCCTTTTGCCGGTGTACTGGCCTCGCTTGCGTATCCTCGGAGCTGGAGCCCTCACCCCGACTCTATGTCTCACTTCCGGGCCGGACAGATACACACACTTCCACGCGTAGAACTCTATTTAATTTGAGAAGCAACAGGGGTGCAGTGGCACTCAAACATAAAGAATGCTGGTAGTCGCCTCCAGTTCGCCCTCTGGTGGTTGTTCCGGTTGTCAACTGGATGATACCATGCATACAAGACCCCAAGATCATCCCCCACCCTACCCAGAAGGGGGTGGGTTATGGCTGATTTCACCCTACAGTATTTTTAGTTGACCAATGAAGAACATGTGTACCAAGTTTCATGAAAATCGCTCCAGCCATTTGGACGTGATGCTGGAACATACATACACACATTGATGTTTATATATATAGATTAGAAGCCTTAGTCTAAAGACATTTATTGTCTTTATTTGTATTTTTTCAACCACGTCACCATTTTGTTTTTTATGGACATCTCCATTTTGTTGCCTAGCTGATAGTACATAATCAGAGTTTTCTAGGGGTTGTGACAGATAGGGGGCGCTGTCGTCCCCTTGAACCCTCAGTCAACACGTTCTGACACCAGGTAAAAGTCTAATATTATTATTTATTATAATAACAATGTGCACAAAGCACCTACACTCCATAATAAATAGATCAATAATCACAATACAATACTCAATAACAATTCCTCCAATCCAAGCAGCTCAGTCACCCTTCCTCCCAACTCAGCTTAATCTGCTGGTGTTTCCCATAGTCTATTTAAAGTCTCTGACCCAGAAGTGTTCCGTCTCTGGGTCAAACTCCTTCTTCAGGTGTCCCGGAAATACTGCGGGTTTCTGTCCTCTTGACTCCTAAGTATTTCCAGGCTAATGTCACCATAATAGTCCCTGGGTTCTTGGTGAGCTCCCCCTGACAGCACCCACGGTACCCAACAGGGCTGAAGAACTGGACTCCATGTCCCATGCTGCCCTGCGGGAATCCTGGGAACCATTTCCGTCCAGGGGAGCTGCCATCTAGCATCCCAGGGGATGTATTGCCCTAAAAAGGCTCTTTCTCTTGGTTGAGGGACGTCCCGGCCAGACTGAAACGCCGGCCGTCCATCACAGGGTATTACCACAGAAGTTGTGCCACATAGTGTGAAATCGTTCTCAAGGAATCTTACATTGTTAGAGTTTGTGGATATCAAAGGCACTCTGTAATTATATTCTACAGGTTTTTGACTTCTTTTTTCTGTTTTTGACTACAAGTTTGCCTATCCCCTTGTTTAGCAAAAGTACTGTAGATATCTCACTATCGACCTTGCTTGAATGGCTCTTTGGCCTGCTTGCCTTACTGCTGGCAGAACAAAGACTGCCTCCATCTGCTTATATCAGACAGGAAGTTGGAGAACATGGATGAATGACAGATTTATGATGGTCCTAGATCTAATGCACTTATGGGAGGCTACTCTAAGCAGGTGAGGCATTAAGAGGCGTGCAAGGCATAGTATGAGGATGAAGACTTTGAAATTTGATGTAAGATGGGAGAATTGGTGGAAATGCTGAATAGAACCACAGTAGATATTCAAGTAAGTTTAGTGGGAGTGGTTGAAGATACAAAGTCTTCTGGCTTGGGAAAATTGTTAGCAGTTCTAGATTTGCTATAGTTGTGTCTGAAAAATGAGCCAACAAAGTGTAGTATTTATATATGAAGAGGGCAAATCAGTGTTATGTAATTATTAAGATGACTGTTGGTAAACAACTGATGACTATAGAATCAGCATGTGCCCCAGAGGTTGGCAGAAGTGAAGAAAAGAAACAAGATGATGTAGGTCACACCTGGGGTGCCATCATGAATGGCCATGTTGGAGCCATTGCTGATGCTTATGAGAACTCCGTTTGGAGTGGGGGTGGTTTTAGCTTCAATACTACGAACTGGAGGAGTGAAGGTTCTTAATTTTGGTTCTGTGATGAAAATGGTGATTTACATCATTAGTTTAGAATTGTTTTAGTGGGACATGGTGAAAAATGTGATGGTGATACCTAGAGAATGTTATGTATCAGATTATTGTTAGACTGTAAGAGGTGAGAGGCATGAAGAAAGGCAAGAGAAAATGTGCATTGAGGTTGAAGGCTTGGAAGTTGAAAGAGTAGAGTGTTAGAAGTAAATCTGCCTGAAACATTCATAGCAAATTAAATTTGAACAACAAGTGAACAATGTTGAATGTCTGGTTGAAAACAAAAGAAGAAACCTGTAATTAGGCAAAGGAACCTCTGAGGCATATAGAACATGGTGGAATACTGATGTAGATATGGAAACAGATGAAAAAGGGGATGCCAAAAGTGTCAGAAAATAAAAGAAAAAGGTTACAGGATAATCTATTAGCAAGCAAAATGAAATGCTAGAACAGCACTTGGGAGAACACAAGGAGCTAAGAGATGATAGTTTGTAAGTGAGCTGCAGAATGAGACAGCAAAGAGAAATGTGTTGAGGATTGCAAAACAGATGGCAAAAAGACAGGATGCACTAGGTGTGAATTGCTTTAAAACTGCAGAAGGGAAGATCATGATTGACAGTAATGGGATTAAGGATAACTGAAAAGTGTATAGAGAAGGTGTGGAATGTGGATAAGGGTGTACATTGTCAGAAAATGGAAAGGCTGAGCTTTACGTTTTGAAAGCAGGAGTTGCAATAGCACCGAACAAGATGAAGATATAGTAGGTAAAGCAGTGGGCCCAACTGGAGTAGTGTTGGAAAAGTTCTGGAGTTGAATGGTTAGCTTAACTGTGCAACATGATGTGTGTGAACATAGGATTCCTGAAGATTGTTAAAGTAGTGTGATCATTCCAGTATACAAAGAAAAGAAATCAAGCTTTTGGAAAAGGTAATGAGCAGAATGGAAGAGAAGAAACAGTGATGCAGTGAAAGTTTGTTTTTTTGCCTAGGACGAGAGCAACAGATGCAATCTTTTTTTGTCTAGCGACTAGATAAGTCAGTGAAAGATTACCATGCTGATTATCTGTTTTTGATGGAAAGAAAAGAAGTGCAGTTAAAGAAGAAAATAAAATGGAAAGCTAATCTGGAATTTAAAGGATTCAAAGTAAATGCAGGAAAGACCAAAGTCATAGGTAGAGGTAAAGTACGTAAGCATTGCGGAAGAGGTAGGTGCATAGCTGTGAGGCATGCATGATAATGGGAGAAGCCAAGGCCTGTGCAGGTTTGTTGGAAGCAGGTGCATAAAAGATGTATGAGTTTGCAGGTGGCAATTATGCCCTTTGTTCAAGTGGGGTACAGAGTACTGATATAATAAGTATAAATTTAGACATCAGCAATTAAGTTGTTTTGGAGAAAGTAGGCATGTCCAGCTACTTAGGTAAATATTGATTGCAGACAAAGGTGCAGGCACAGCAGTGATAGGGTAACAAGTATACTGAAGAAATTCCAGGAGCTGTCACCTGCCATGACTTCTAAAGGAGTTTCCCTGGTATTTAAAGGTAAAATTCATTCAAGTTTTGTGAGAAGTATTATGTTGTATGTGGCCAATGAAAGCAGAGCATAAAGGAAAACCTAAAAGAATGGAGATGAGTATGATCATATAGATATGTGGAGTGTCATGGAGTGAGATCAAGATGAATGCTGGGTTAAGAGAAGGATTTGGTAATTAATGGTGTCCTTAAGAGAGAGACAGATTCAGATGTTATGGGTGTGTGCAGTGAAAATTAAGTAAAGAATTACATCAAGATAGCTGCAGAGGTGATGAATCCCAAAGGATATCTGAAGAAGTTATGGTTACAAATGTTTTCAGATAATATGAAAAGAATGGGCCTTACCCCAAAGGCTGCCCAGGACCATGGAAAGTGATTTTCGTTTGAGAAGGGAAGAGAACTGCCAGGACCATGGAAAGTTACTTTGGTTTTCGCTATAACAGGATTTGACCTTTACTACAGTATATTACCCTAATAAAAAGATATGTGCCTGTGTGTCTGTGTATCTGTGTGATCTGTGTATCTCTGTCATTCCAAAAGATGGCTTTTCACAAAAATTAACACTTCTTTTATGACTCCTATACCAAATGGCATATAATTACTACAAATATTTGTGATGCATCATTTGTTGGAATGACAAAGGCAACACATTTTTCTACTACATGCATTATAAAGTACATTTCAATAGACAGTGCATTGCAAACTTTAATGCTGAGGTCCTTGTTGATTGCTTAATCACATTTTAAGTGCTGTTTAAACAAAAGACAGCCCTAAAATGCAGGTCAAGGACAGCTCTCCAGGACTATAACTATTGAGTGCTCTTCATAATCACAGGAATTCTTAACAAAGAATAACACATCTCACAAGGCATTTTAAATTCCCAATGTAGGGAATGAAACAGGCTAGCAAGAAGTGTAACAATGGAAGAAGTTTGATAAAAGGCAAGACGTTTACTTTCTTGAAAAATATACCTTAATATTTGGAATTATAGTCTTTTATAACTCTGGTAACTCTTTATAATTGTGGTCAGCCCTTTTCATTTGCACAAAGGGACAGGCAGACAAACAGTGCACTTAAGGAACAGTTGAGTGCTGCTTTTTCCAAGAACTTATTTAGTTCAGTATTGTATCACTGCAGAAGTCCTTTTCTTCATCCAGTAATTGTGAGAGTCCACATATTTCAATACAGGATATCAAGAAGCTTAAGATTTTGCTGGCAACAAGGGGTGCAAGGGCACAGAAATGCTGGAAGGTAACCTTGCCATGCATACACACACACACTCCCGTTTCAAATTCTGAGCAAATTCATTCTAACATGCAAGGTTTTGAAAGGTACAAGGAAATCATAGTATCAAGAGAAAATGTAGGCATTGGCAATATGGATAATTGACAGTGGTCAGTAACCACGCTGAATTCAAGTTTGGGATTCATGAGGTTTCATGAGGCAAATGGGCTTATCGTGTGCTACTATCTTACACTGAACATAGTATTAACATTATAAAAAAAATGAAGTGGCAACACTAAAGAGGTCCAGAGGAGAGTACTTAGGCTAATTTTTGGACTGAGTGGGTGCTAAAATGAGTGATTGAAAAAGATGAACCATTTCAATTTAAGCAAATGGAGATTAAGAGGGGGCATGACTGAAGCATTTAAAAGGTGAAGGGAATGAGTACATTTTATGAAGAACACAGGGACATGGTTACAGACTTGTTAAGAAGAAATGTTGCACCAGAACAATAAACACATGGAATAAATTGTCAGGTAGAGAGCTGGAGTTTAGGGACTTTCAAATTTCAATCTAGTTGAATAGAATTAGCAAACTTCTTATGCTGAATGGCATGTTCCTGTGACAGTTGTCCTAATGTTCTTATGACAAAGGGTCTAAGAAAAGAAAGTCACTAAGATAAGTTATGCTTCCAATTAAAATCCTCATGTAAAAGAAATTAAAATAGTTTCTTTGTTTGCTTAGTATACATGACTAGGACTGTTCCTGGATGATGAGAAAAGCAAGGGAAAAAAAGAATTTTATCAATGGAAAAAAGTATGCAATATTGTCAGGACATTCCTCAATTTGAGGACATGATTGTAAAAGAAATAAAACCTAAAAAACTGGTGATCTGTTTGATAACTCACTGTCCAAAACACTGTGCTCAATACTCAAAAAACTCCTTTAAACATCATCAAATATTTGGTCTCTAATTCTCCCTGCCAGTTTATCGACTTTCTACAACTCTTCCCTTGGTCAGGAAATACCTTGAAAGTCTTGGGACCATCCAGATGGAGTTCCCTGTAGTGGCCTCACAAGTTTCTTCCCTTCTCAATCCTAATTTATAAATGACAGTATGTTTCCTGACTGCCTGCTTTCCACACACATAAGTATTGAGAAGCTAGGTATGTGTGGAAACCTTGAGTTATTGTTACCTTTCCTGAAGAACTGTCAGTTACCCATAATCTCTCTGTTGTGAGCTGTGTTGGTTCAAAACTTGGACAGCATTAAAAAAAATCATTTACCTCCAACACACGTTTACTCAGGGACTTGCTTGGTTTATCATTCGGTCAAAAGAAAATAAGAAGCTTCTATTGAAAACTTTATAGTAATTTTACAAGATTTTTTTGCTGTCAGTATGACTTTTAAAGCCAAGTGAATAATTTTTAATCCTTCAAACAAGTGTGCTTAATTAATTTATAGAAAATCAATCAAAAAAAAGAAAGATCCTTAAACAAATATGAGTTCTAATTTAAAAAATCCTTTCCTCCTTTGCTCCCTTTCATTACTTTATACCTTGCTTCTCTAAATAGAATGTACTTTTTACAGATATTAAAATTAGAATAAAGATTGAACTACATTTATAACATATATAAGATTAAAGGGATATTTCACCAAAAAACTTTTTTTTTCTGTTACTTCCTGCATGTAGTTTGCAGGGATGGCTGAGAAAAAAGTTTTCATGCAGAATAGAGAAAATGTTTTATGATATAATAGAAACCAATGGTGTATAATGAGTAATTATATGAAAAAAAGAAAAAAAAATCCTATGATACTCATGTTGCAAAGTCCATATCTAATTTATCAGGTTGTTTACTAAAAATGTGCAAAACGCATGCAATTTTGCTAAAATATTGTTAATCAGAAATGTTTGCTGCTGGAATTTTCAGTACACATCATAAACAGGCAACGTAAAGCCTAATGGGAATGACTCTTTGAATTGAATAGCCACCTCTCCCACTCATTCATTGGTCAGAAGTCCAGACTTCAATTCAAAAAGTCATTCCGCCTTCCTGTTTATGATGTGCGGTGATAATTCTGGAAGCATATATTTAAAAATATTTTAGCAAGAAAAGCATGTCTCACCAACTATGGAAAAATCTGCTATGTTACATCTTTCAAGTTTTCTGCAAACTGAGTAAATGATGTTGCCCCTATAATTAGCGATCTCTAGATTAAATTTTTCCTGAGCTTCGCGTATGCAATATTATTTTTTCACAAATCATCAACACCTGCCATTTAAATCACATGATTATAGTCTGACTATTCATTGGTAGGTGGCCTTTCCTCATTGGTCAGTGGAGTTACTAGATTTTTTTCTTGCTGTATGTAAAATACTGAGTACAGTATGCTATGACTGGAATGAAGACTTATTTTGCCATCGCCACTACCTTATAACATCAGGAAAGTAACAAAAAAAACAAAAAAAAACTCAATTTTGAAAAAAATGCCAGTCACTAGGTTTTTCCATTGCATGTGAGCTGTGTTTACACTTTATGAGCACACACATGAGTAATGTTATATATTTTTTATTTTATTTGTGGATGTTTTTCATTGGTAGCCATTGTGCAGCTTTGTTCAATATTGCCTTCTATTATATCAAACTTTTTTCTCTCCTGAAAACATAAGACTAACTTTTTTTGTTGGCTACAATCACTACAAATTACATGGAGTAAATAACATAGAAAAGTATAATTTTTGAGTAGAGTATACCTTTTAAGACTCATAAATTAGCCTTGCAAACCATTTTAGTACTACTAGGGTGTTGCACCTTCTTAGCCATTATGAATGTAGTGAGAAGTCAAGCAAAATGACACCTTTTATTGGCTAACTAAAAAGATTACAATATGCAAGCTTTAGGGGCAACTCAAGCATCTTGCCTGAAGAAGGGATCTGAGTTGCCTCGAAAGTTTGCATATTGTAATCTTTTTAGTTAGCCAGTAAAAGGTGTCATTTTGCTTGACTTCTCACTAAAACCATTTTAATTAACACATGGCTTGACACACTTGACACATGGATTGTTTATTGCACTCTTCTTTGCCACACAGCTTAAAACATTTCCTAAACTTTTAAAAAGTACTTTAAAAGAAAGTCAGCATACAAATGTTGTACAGCCTCCAACTTTCTACTCTTTCCTTTGTATTAAACCTAAAGGGTAAACTACTACCTTAACTGAAAACAATGAATTAAGAACCAAACACATTAAACAAACTAACTCCATTGCATTATAGTACAATTTAAAGAAATTAACTAGTAACATCTTTCTCCCTTTGCACTCTTTCTGTTGTTTAAGTGTTGTGATTATCTCAAGGGCATTTTTAAGTCAAGCTGCTTTGCTCGCAGGTCCCTTTATGACCATTTTTTTGGACATCAGTGCCATTGGGGTGCCACTTCTCTGTCCATTCTGCCTTAACTAGTCCTTTCGAGCTGTGCTGCCTTATACAATATTTTAAACACATTATTGTGCCAGCATGTGCATATTTATAGCTATTTATTATTTCCACATTTTGCATACAGTGACTATTGTTCAATATTAAATGATTGTATTTAATCATGATCAATACTATTCTGTACACAGAAGCATCTATTACTGTATTTGTTTTTCTAGCCCAGAATATAACTAAAGACATATTATATAATTCTTACCTTTTGTCAAAGAAATTGAAATATTTTACCTTCAGTGTTCCTTGATTGTTTGTATAGCTCAGTGAGCTATAGAACTTGAAATCCATTGTCTGAGAAATGAAGCACATTGCACTTACAGTTACACAAAAGGCCAATCTAACTAATCATCCAAAGGCCACTGTACGTGAGACTATTTTGTCATCTATGATATGTTGTTGCTATAAAAATTGCTCCATATACTGTATGATGAAAGATCATCTAGTGCCTGAGCACCGCAAGTTGTTTCCAGTGGGACAGAACAATGCTGTACTCTTAGTGGTGAGTTATTTGTGTTCTAGCAATCAACAGGCCTGCTGGGAAAAATTGTAGCCACTGAAGGGGACATCACTGAAAGCCATCTTGCTATTCTGTAAGATGCCTGTGTGATGTTAAATGCAAGTTCAAGTGGCATGATCTTCGGGAGCTCAGCTCAGCTGCCTGTATTGACGGACATGATGAAAGTGTAATTTTCAACTGTAGGGAGGATTTTAGTGAAATTTGGTAAGCCGGACTTAATATATATTGTATATGAATTCTGTGAAAATCCAGCATAATTCACATATATATATAACTTTTTAAAATCTTTTTCTAAAACTGCCTGGATGCTGAAGTTGCATTTTCTGAACATTACACTCATATAACTTCACCCTGCACTTTAATGTAACTCTTCATCAATGGCTGTTACCTGTCCAGTTGATAGACATTTAATAAAACAAGAGAATGGCAAACATGTGGGGCCTCAAACAGAAATGCTGAAATAAACAATTTTAGCAATTTTTAAAAACTTACTTCTCACCTCCGGACACCAGGAGAAATTCTGTGTCAGGTCGGTTTTCTTCAGTCTTGAGCAGTGTAGAGCCTTAGCTGCCATATTTAATGAAAGTGCAGAGCAATGACTACCAAGTTTCCAACCAGAAAACTGAGGATTTAATTTGACAGCTAGGTGAGTATTGCAGCATAACTGGCTTATTGTTTCTTTTGCCTTATCACAAAGGCACAAAAACATCCATTGTAACAAAATTTTAAACAATGCAAATCAGTTAACATTAAAGGAAACTAATGAGTGTTCAGGTACTTGTGCAGATGCAGTTTACCGTAAACTGAAACACTGTGGTTGAATTAGATTTGATTAGCAAATTTAAAACAGTTTTAAATATGTAAAAAAAAAAATAATAATAAATAAATCTGAAGTGAAAGAAAAGAGGAAAAACTATAGTCAATGTTTCAGTGTTGCACAGTCTTATGTATGTGATATTATAGGGTGTTTTATATGTGAGTTTGGTACCTTTATGGATTTTTGTTATCAGGATCCTGTTTCTGAAGTCTAAGTTGAGTTTCAGGTTGTTGTAATGAAGATGTATGTTTAAGTTTCGCATAACTTCTACGCTACTTGGTGGTTACATCACATGATTGTGATCATCCTGGTAATGATGTGAAGGAAGTGACAGTGTAAATGTTTCAATGCACGCTATCCTTCAATTGATGAACAGTGTCCTTGAAATCATTAGCAGTAGAGTGTTGCACCGTGTTAGCCGTAGATTGATACTTTCCCATGAAATCCTTAGTGTAGTTAGTTTTATTTGTAAGTAGGCCCCAACACTAGGTTTGGTTATGACTTTTCTTTTATTTTTGACTCTCAATTCTTTCTCATTTCCTAGTTTTTGAATTCCAGTTATTATCAGTTTTCCAGTTTAAACCCCTGCCTGTTAAATAATCACTGGGCTCTCTCATGTACCTAACAATGTATACCATATTGATATGGTGTTATATTAGCCCTTGTCACGTGATGATACTTCTACTCTAGGTTTAAAAGTTTGCATTTTTAGAGTGTTTCAATTATAACAACTTTGTTTCCACCTACTGTAGGCCATCTTGAAATTTAGAAATTGGCACAGTTTTCCAGTTCTAGGCCTATTTCTTCATTTGCACCTATTGGGGTTATGTCTTTTTTAGCATTTTCAGAAGATTAATACATTTATGTTATCAGAATGTTTGCTTATATTAAAGCTGTTTTATCGTTCAAAGTGAGTGGCACCATAGGACAATACCTCATTGTTTATGGTATTTGGTTTACTGTATGTTGTGAAATTTCCTTCATTTGCTGAGTTTCCTTCAGAAACGTCCATTTTAAGGTGATTGTTGACTCTTGAGGTTGTTTTTCCATGTAAAAAAATCAACTCAGTAGTTTTAATTTTTTATATGTTAGACATTTGAAATTATTACTAAACAGATTTTTTAGTCTTGGAAACAGCAGTGTTCAAACAGTCAAATGAACTTTCATACTAAGTGACAAATTAAAAGTTGCAGTCTCAAATACTTTGCTGGAGATTTACAATTTTTAAATAAAAAAATAAACATTTCTTTTCAATTATGTTTTGTGGTTACCTGCCTTTATTTTATAAGACTGACTGTTACTGACCCTTGGTGGTTAAATAAGCTGGTGTCTGATACATTTTCAATTGTTTTACACACAGCTATACCCTGCAATGAAAAACCATGATGTGAAATACATTTTATCAGGTCATTGACAACAAAAGGACAGTAGTAATAATCAAAAGCATTTTCAATGGAATTAAGTCTGGAAGCATTTACAAAAGCACTGTGATACTACTGAATTGACAATTCTAGTTATGTTCCTGTTTTCTGACCAGTCCGTCAGGATTGGCGAGTATCAGTTAAAGTGTTGCCAGACAGTACTAATTTTCTTTTCCATTCGTTTGAACTTCACTTTTCTTTGGTATTTTGCCCTCTCAGTATAAAAGACAAATGGAATCACTGACTTTTGGCCATCATGTGTATCCAGTGAACTGCAGTCGTGTATTGTGAGCCTAATAACTGACAGCTTGGTTATAAAGATGAGTGGATGGCTGTTTCCATAGGAAAACAAATATGCAATGAGGTATTCTCTGTAATTGTTTAAAACATGCCAATCTGAGACACATGTTACACTTCCATTTTTGAAATGCAATGGCAAAATATACATCATAGATTCTGCTTGTTACTGAAATGTGTTAAGATGAGTGGTCCAGGTAAGAGTAAGTTTACATCTGTTTCATCCTGTATCTGTTTATTTTGGAAAATGATATGGATGACTGACATCAATTTGTATTTTCCTATTTGGTGTTAAATTAGTAATGTTTGGTAGTGGTATCCCCTCTTTATTTATTCACTTTGCATTTGCAAATAGTGTTTAGCCCTATACACTACAGCACATTCTAATATAAACTACATAGAAAATAAAACACCTTGAAGTTTAATTACAGAGATATGAAAAGCCAGGTATCCTTTACTTTTCTGTTAAATCCTGTACAATGGAAAGCTGTTAAGCAAAAACAAAACTGATTGTGATTAAAGGGCTGCAGCAGCTTGTGTGCAGATGTTCCTTAAAAGTAACCTATAATTACTGCATTTCAAGAGTATGAATGCTCCGTGGGGGGAGCATTCAATTACGCAAGAAAAATGACAAACAATATGCTCCTCGGCCTTGAGCTGGAATGTTGCATGAAGGTAGATGTGAAGGATTCATAAGACACACTCTTATGTTGATGGAGAGAAATGCAATTAATGTACATCAAAGCATTTCTTGCACCATGGAAGACTTTTATCAAGGAAACTCATACATGCTTTATTAATAAAATCTTATCTATTGCTTGTTCGTTTTTACATCCAATACACAACTTATACTGCATACCACCTAAACAAATACGCTTTTGTTATCTGTTATATTTCCATGCCATACAATAAGCTCATTTTGTAGCTTTGCAAGCAGTAACATTAAATAATATTAGCTCTGATACCTTGCTGAAAACTCACATTTTTCTCTAATTTCACTTGATTTCTTTTTTAAAGGCCTTTTATCAATATGTAAAATAGAACTACCTGTGTAAATGGAGTTGTCTCTCTAGGGACAGTAGATATATCATCAGTCTATCAACTTTTGCCCCATTTACATTATAATGTCAATCGGAACTGGTGAAGAAATTTGATGTGTTTACATTACATAGTATGGATGTGGTGTGAGCTTTTATATACACATTCATCGTAAGTGCTAAGTCTAAAATGAGTTGAAATCCAAGTAATCAATGTAGACCTCTTTGTTTTTATTTGATACATGGGTTGTCCATCTGAACTAATATAATAACACACCAATCCCTTTCCGTCACTTTGGCCTTTTGATGTTTGGATAGAGCTACCCCATTTTTGCTGCT
Organism: Polypterus bichir lapradei; assembly: GCA_026402145.1. Classification (NCBI taxonomy): domain Eukaryota; kingdom Metazoa; phylum Chordata; class Cladistia; order Polypteriformes; family Polypteridae; genus Polypterus; species Polypterus bichir. The sequence continues at coordinate 17,771,736 of JANRMT010062854.1, forward strand.
TCTTCTCGAACTTGCTCATCAAACTGACCACTCCTATGGTTGAACCATTTTGTTGGGAAAATGCGGTGGTGGTCTCTACAGCATTGGCTTAGCTTAGCAACTCCAGCCTAGTCATGTTGGGTCTTTAGTTTCCCCAACATGCACATCGATTTATGGTTGTTATCACTCATCCATTGCCCACCATGTGAAGTTAACAGCCTTTAGCATTACAGCTATAAACCCTGTTTAAGTGACCTGAATAGGTGCAAGAAACTTAGTACCACACTGCTATTGCTGGTGTATAACATTGGACAAAGGAATAGGCCAGTAAGACCTGTTAAGAACCTTATTTGGTATTTTTATTATATTTTTTGTTTTTTGACCCTTCATCTGTATGCTTTGCCTATTTTTATTTTTTTTTTCTAACCCTTCTAGATGGACACACAGACAAAAACACACATTTGTCCTTTTATTAAGGACAGTTGTTGGAAATATTCAGCGTTAATGTTTGAAATACACCATCTATTGGAAGGTATATATCATGCAGTAATAAAATGCATTGCGTTTTTTTATTCCAACAGATGGAGCTTCACAAATATTAGCACTTCTTTTGAGAATCTCATACCAACTGGAATATAGCAGATACATAGCAACCAGACAAAAACATAGATACACACACAGACATTTGTCCTTTTATTAAGGAGGATAAGAGCTGCACTTGTGATGTAGGGGCACAGGTAAGACGTGAAATGATTTAGATGCAGAGGTCATTTTCTCTAAATGCAGAGAGTTAGCACTGAGCAGAAATTTATTTAAAATTTTGGTTCCTCTCAGCACCCCCACTGACTGTTCCTTTTATCTGCCACAATGGTAAAGAGTGACATAATCAAACTCATCCTTGAGTGAAAATCCAATATGACTGTACTAGATTGGAACTGTAAAAACATGTATAAACAGTCTGCATCCAATCTCAAAACACTGAATGTGATGTGATTTTTGATATCAGATATGTTATGTGGAAAAACTACAATCACTTCAGTGTGGTAATGTAAATGCAGCATTTGTCTATACTACAAAGCCTAGCATAACATTCTAACACACATTTAATCCAGTCCAGGGTCTTGTGAGCACAGCGCCTATCCCAGTTCTAGGTATGAAGAAACTCTGGATAGTGCACTAGTCCATCAAAGGATCCACACATGCAGACCCTCACATACACACTCACAAAGGGCCAATTTGCTGTTTCTAATTAACCTATCACACATATCTTTGGAAATGCAGAAGGAAGTATCCAGAGAAGAATGTGGATGGATATGCAGAGAATGTGTAAACTGAACACAGACAACATTTTAATGTGGGGTATAGGATTTAAACTCAGGAAGCCAGATCCACGAATCAGAAGCACTGCCCACTGCCCCATTATACCACCCTGCTGCTTTTTTCTGTACATTGGTATTGATTGTAATGTAAAAACTTGCCCCAGATTTGAATTTTAATGAATTTTAAATCAAGCTATTACACTAGGCAAGCATAAAGATCCTAGTTAACCTAACATGCATATTTTTAACCACATCACTTAGTTGAAAATGATTTGAATACAGAGAGAGCACACAAACTCCACAAACATTATTGTGTGGTTTGCCAGAAGCAAGTTCCAGCATGGGTGAGGTAGCAGTGGTAGGGCCACGGTACTGCTTGAAGATGCTATTGAAAAAAACAAATCACGCAGCAAGAAAGTGGTGGGGTGATGGGATGACACCTTTATCAGCACTCACAAAAGTATGTACTGGCCAAAGGAGAATTTCATCTGAGACCACCGGAACAGAATTTTCTTTTCATCTGATTTGGATAACAATTTTATTGTCCTACAGGGTGTCGCAGTAGGGGGCGCTAGTGCTCCCTTGAACCCTCAGGTACCACGCCAAACACCTGGTAAAATTGCCACAATAATTATATTTATTATAATAATGCGCACTAAGCACCCTCCACTCCACACTATTCATAAACAACCACAATACTACAATAATAAATCAATAACCAACAATCCTCCACTCCCAGACGTGTTGCCCTCCTACCACCCAGCTCAGCTCGTTGTCTGGGAGTTCCCAGAGTCCTTTTATTCCTCCTGACCCGGAAGTGT
>JANRMT010062854.1:17773864-17796113 GCA_026402145.1 Polypterus bichir lapradei
GTCTGGGAGTTCCCAGAGTCCTTTTATTCCTCCTGACCCGGAAGTGTTTCTGCCCAACAGTTCCACAAGTCCTTATTCCTTCCGGGTCAGAGTAAACAGTACTTTTCTTCACCCCGGAAGCCCGTCGCTCTTCCTGTGACGAACTTCCGGGTCTGGTGCACAAATGAGTCCACTGGCTTCCCGACAGCGACTCCCAGTGGCCCCCAAGGTATCCAGCAGGGCTGTGTATAAAAACTCCATAGTCCATGAGGCCCTGCTGGAATTCGGGGCCCATATATGCTCTCGGGAGAGCTCCTCCTGGCGGCCTGGGGGTGAGGGCCGGAGTAAAATGGCGGCAATCCACCACAAGGGTTACAGCTTTTGTCTAAGTGTATGTCATTTTGTATCATTGTGGGTTGAGTTTAGGCATGCTGAATTGCCACATGACAGTTTTTCCATGTTTATTTAAATCTAGACACTTTTCTGAGTAATAGTTTGGTCCAAAACGGTTGTATAGTGTTGCCAAACCATTAAGGGGAAATGTTCCATTCTTTCAACCTTGCAAAAAAAAAAACTTTTAAAACTCCAACTCTGTTCGAAGTTTAGCATCAAACTTGCAAAACAGTATGTGACTTGGCTAGTTCCTCCACACTGCCTGTTATGTTGTGATGTTGTATTAAACATAACCGACTCAGTACCAAGGAAATAGTCGGCATGCTAGGTGTCAGCATGCTAAGCGTTGTACTGTTTACACATGGCAATAAGTCTAAAATGAACTGATGACACACATTTTCTATCAAAACAAAACCTTATGAATATTGTTAAAATGGAAAATGCTATTATGTTCCTTCATATCTTTACTAAGTACGAAAGACATAAGCCACGATGAAACGGAATGAAACATGAGTTCTTTAGGGCATGCCTAGTCTCTGTTCCGAATATGGAAGGAGAATGACTGAGGATGGCGTTACTTACATAACTTTTTCTGCTTCTTGATGGTAGACGTTCACATTACCACACTGAAGTGACTCAAATCTGATTTTTTGAGGGCACTGTGGACGCTGAAATCTGATTTTTTCAAATTAAATTTACTATGTGGTCCTAGTTTGGATATGTATATGAATTGTGGCCATGCGACATAATTTAGAATAGGTAGATCAGATTTCTTTTTTTTTTACCTATACGCATGGGCTGAGTGCTTTTGTTATCAGTTATTTGCAGTATGGCAAAACAACAACGGAGGAGAGCTACAACTGTAACAACAGTCATAGTCCCACCATTGCTCGCTTCTGTCTTGTACTCACACATCTCTTCATGCAGTGGAGTCAGCAATAGCTGAGAAAACAGAAAAAGCTAGCCATCTGGCTTTTTTTCACCCTTTCAACCTAATTCTACAGCTGACAAACCATTTGCTGTCCTCTAGAGCAGAATTTGTTGCATATACTAGCTACTAGTGAATTTATTTACTCAGTTTTAATACCACATGTCATTTCATAAATATGACATTTTTGTTGTTGGTGATATAGATGACTTATGCACAAACATAGTGCATGGTGTTTCAAAGGACAGATGCATTCACATTACAATTAGATACAGGTCACTTGTACTTATGAATGTGAACCGTCATAATAAGCAAATCTTATCTGAGCAAAAAGTAGGAATTGAGCAATGAGGCTTGTAATGTGAATGTAGCCTTATGTCATCCATTTTATGATAAGGTAGTGTAAAAGGAAACACAGAGAACAAGATTAAGGGTTGGGGATTCCAACCCCATATACAGTAAATCACTCTGCAAGGTATTAATACGGTCAGTCATGAGTTACACACAAAAGACAACCAGTACATGGACATTTTATGAGGCAGGAATGGAAGTGGGAATGCTGGGAAACAGGACACTGAGGGACTTGGGATGGCGGTGAATTCAACAGTGAAGGACCGGAGGAAGTGAAGGAACCCAGAAGCGGCCTGGACGTCTGGCTAGGGTTTTGGAGACAAACTCAAGGGGTTGTTTTCACGTCTTTACTATTAAAATGAAGAGACAGTGGTTAGTACACTGTCACAGTCCCTGTCTTGCGATTTCACGCTGCTCGTTGGGTCCGTTAGCTGCTCACTGGTTGCTCATATGTGACAGTAGGTATAATTTTAGGCTTTGATACAAATACAGCATTGAGATTTGTAACAATTTTAAAACAAGATTAAATGAATTAAATGTGAATCACATGTATAACATTATCGAATACCACCACTGATGCTGTCTTCTGTAATAATAATAGTTGTGTAAACTAACATGGCCCAAGTTTCACCACCCCCACTGTAGATGCTTTCCACGGTCCATGGACTTGATTATTCAACAAGACTTCTAGTTTATTAATGTGTGATTAAACATCTGTTTGTGAAAACACACCATACCAAGAAATATAAAGAAATAGCATTCATACTTCCAACTCAGTGAGGACTTATCGCAATTATGGAATTAAATCATAAACAAAACGAACACATTCTTGATTCAGAAGAGCAGAAAAATAAAACGTAGATGGTTATCAGATTGCTTGCATTTCAGCTAGCATTGCCAAAAAAATATATATATTTGCTTTCTTACCTTAACTAAATATACAGAGACAGCATACCCAGGCAATGGCAAATAACTCAGGAATGTAATAAGTAATTTGGGGGACTTTCAGTTATTTTATTTTTTTAAGATATTCTAAAATATCCTGAAGTTTCACCTTGCACCTTTATATAGTATCATCTTTAGAAATGATCCAGACCTACTGTCTTCATTATGCTTCAGAGAGTATAATCCATAAAGAAATTCAGTAATACCAAATGAAGAAGAGTAATTTGTCTTTAGGATAGTTTGTTCTGTCCAAAATAAAATTGACAAATGGGTAATCTGCCATAGTTTTTCAAAAGACTGCTGCCGCAGAGGCAGTTAAAAAACAAATGCTTAAAACACGAACCAGGTTTTTGGTTGATTTACATCTCTGAACTTGTTTAATTGTGAATAATTGATAGATAAGTCTTTTTAACTTTCTTTATAACTTTCTTTTAAAAAGTAACATTAAAAAGATGCTTAAATAAAAGCATAACGGTTAGAAAATACATAATCTTATACTCTGATATCTTATGCTGTTGTTAAGTAGGCATTTAAAAAGTACTGCAGCACAGTAATTCAGCTTTGTTAGTGCAAAAGACTAATAAAAGCCAGATGGAAACAGTTTAAGGTTTTATTTAAATTGAACTTAATGTTCTTAAATCTCTGTTCAACCCCTAATTTTCAGATTTAGCTGGAAGGTAAATGTAATGAACATTTAAGGAGCTAAATGATTTTCCTTTAGAGCATTTAACATTAGCTGTTTCATGGAAACCGAGGGAGGCATTCTTTGATCTGAGTCACAGTTTGGAGGAGCTCTACTGGATTGTGCACTCCTGATAGCATCTTTGCATAGATTACATGCTAAACATATTTTGATTGTTATAGTTTTTATTGCATACATCAGGCAATGAAGATACTGTACATGCACATATCAATTATTTTAAGCTTTCCAATGACAGGCTTTCTTGAAAGAATAGCATTTTATTGCAATAATATTTAGACATGGAGCGAAAACTAGTTAAATATGTGTACACGATGTTAAAACAATAATCATGTTTTCATTAAGTTATGAGCAAGAGTTGCTGCATTAGAATTGGGCTGAATATCTGAAATTTTTAAAAAGTTCAAGTTCAGACATGAATGGTGGGATATCTGACAGCTTGATACACTGAAAGCCCAAGTGCCGTGGATGAGTGGTGTGTTCACAGACATCCATGCAGGTTTGTAAATCTTCTGATGCTCATCTGTGGAAAGCGCAGGCTAACAGAATATCCTCTAATACGTCAATACTTTTTCTACATTTCTCCTTTGACTCCTTCAGCAGTGGATGCCCATAAAAAGCACTGAAACACAACCTGGGGCAGTATTTCTTTGGAGAAAATCCACAATGAATTAGAAATGTAATATCTAACCAAAAGGCCAGTAGGTTTTTTCTTGGGCTTTCTGTGTAATGCATCCCTTAAATGTTGATGCTGAAAATTCAGACAGTATTCCAAAATTGCATTCACAAATTCCTACAAATGATTAAGCAAAAAGACCTTCCTCTAAGATAACATTCACAACGTATGGCAAATCTCATACTGGGCAGACAGAATTTACAAGTCAGACGTTTAACAATCCAAACTAATTATAACTGCTAAAAGCATATTATGACAGTTTAGATAGAAAATAGACAATAACATTTTATTTTGAAAAATGTCCTCAACTGTAATGCTTGCTTTTTATGTTTAGTATTATGGAGAAATATTTCAGATAAAATAAAACAAATCATTAAATAAATATGCAAATAAATTAAAATACTGTGAAATGTGACAAATTAATTTTTAATTTTGGCTGTAATATTCCTCCAGACATAGCAATTAAATACAGCTTGAATTTAAAACTGTCACGTTCACTTGTCAAAGCTGAGAGGGTGGGCTTTAACAATTGCTGTGTTTTAATTGTTGAATTGTCAGTACACCAGACTTTAACTTTTGGCCATTAAATGCCACATTTACAGCAGGTAAGTCAGATGCAGGCTCCTAATGATAAATTTTAGTTTATAAAATAAAAGTAGCCGCTTCGCTCGGTAATTCTGAGCAACCTTTTCTTGCACTCATAGTTGATGAGCACAGTCACAACTTTGAGCATGTGTATCAGCCACAGGATTCCCAAGTCAAGCTAGGCACGTTAAGTTGACACTGTGGACATAAGTCTCATTTCTATATAGTCTGGTGTCACACACGTACAAGTAGGAGGCAGCTAAAGGATCTGAGTAATAGTAATTCCACACCAAACCGGGGGAGGCGGGGTGCACTGACTGTCTCTCTCAGTTCCTTGCAGACCTTTCTCGGGAAATCCCATCTGCTTCCAGCACCTCTGATGACGTCACTTCCACTGCCGGTGCCTCCGATGGCATCACTTCTGGTTCCGGAGCCGAAGGTGACGTCACTTCCTGTCCTGGCACCTCCAATGCCGTCACTTCCGGTTCTGGAGCTGATGAAGTCACTTCCTGTACTGCCTAATAAAGACACCATCTTTGCTTTCATTCCCTGAGTTCCGTATTGGACTTGGATCTGTGAACATCTCTGTTCTAATTTAAACCTATTTTGCAGTTTGGAACATATATGGGTGGCTGCCCTAAACCTTCATGATGTCTTTGACTCATTCTTGTCACAGTGGCCTCTCAATTGGGTCTTCCCTCAATTTGAACTGATTCCGAAATGGAGTTTGTATCTCACAGAAGTAATTTTACCTCTAGTGACAAAAATATTTTGTTATTTAGTTTTATGACTTTAGTAGTTCTTACCATCAGACATCCATAAACAGAATAATGCGTATGAATTATTTGATTGCATAATAAAGATAACGTTTTGTTTTCATGGTTGCTTGATATTACTGTACAACCAGGACAAATTGCAAAGTTTCTCACATATTACCTAGCTTGAATCCATTAAGCATAGTAAAATTTTCCTACTGGCTTATAAACAGTGTCTTCTTATGCTAACTAGCATTGCCAGTTTCAAAATAACCTTAGAACATTGCTCTCACACGCACTGCTCTATGGAGATATTATAACTTGACACAGATGTAAATCTATTCAGTGACTTCCATATTTAATCTCAATTAACCTTGGGTCACAATGAAATGGTCACTTTCTATGTCTTTCAGTAATATGCTTACAAGTTCAAAATTTAGAATGATTATACCATTCACTTGTTTGATGGCTTCTATCAAGCATGTTCCATTTTTTTCCATTGCAATCTTGTATATTTTCTGTCAAAAGTCCTTTTTTACATTTAGTATGTATTAGTTTTCCATGCAATTCACTTACACCCATATTTTGGGATAGTTTTTGGTCCTCTGCTACCTTGTTTTGAATTAAATGGCTTTAATAACAGATTAAAGGATAATTCATGTTATTGTTGACAAGGTGTGAAATTCAGTTTGTCAAATGTGGTAAATGTGGAGGATCTCAGTTCCACCTTCCAGGAAGCCAGAAATATGAAGAGATCTATAAAAAGTCCACATTAAATGACTTTTCACTTTCTCTGTTTGTGGTTTGGCGGTAGAGAATATTTTTCAACAAATAACCCAAACAGGCTTCCTGCAATAAACAATATAATACAATTTATTTGTAACATAAGGATAAAAGAAGATGTGTATATGCAAGTATTCTGTATATGGATATATAGATACATAGACAAAGCACACACAGCACATTTGTGCTAGCTTAGTTTTATCTTTTTCTCTCCTTTAGATAAAGGCCTGTAACTAATGCATTCTGATCTTTCAATTAATGCGGTCAAGATGGATAAGTTCTTTTAAGTTTCTATGGCCTTGACTGTGCTGTAAATTCCTTACAGCACCAGCTGCTCTGCGTATGCATGTGAGAGATACACTGCACTTTCCCACAGAATTTAGGAATAGAAACATATAAGAGCTAAAAACGTATCATTCATGAAGGTTATTACTTTTCAGTTACATTAATATCAATAACCAGAGTGCATTAGCTAGCTTTATCCTAACTACTGAGTTACAATTAACAGTTTCATAAGCAAAGAAGGTGAACTTATGGTTTGGTTCCTGTTGATTCCAGATGTGGCAATGCGTTGTCCAAATCCTTCTGGGTCGGTTTTCTCCGGCACATGTAGAAAGGTTTTCAGAGCTCTTTTTCTCTCTTTGTTCTGGACCGTCTTCGCGTTGGTTGCACATTTTACTTGTGAGAGGTACTACAGTTTTCTCCAAGGTTTAACACACAGTGGTCCTTGTTTGCTAGCATAAAATTTACATCTGCTGGGCAGTCGGTGATCAGTTGACTCCTGTCATTAGCAGGATGAACGTGTGGATTTATGTCTCTCTTGCTCATGCACCTTGCTTTACTTTGGCAAGGTTTGTATGTATGGCACCCTTGTCTAACTCTGTTATAGACACCTTCCACTCTTCTGGTCCAGCACCAGATTGTTTTTCGTACTTAAAAGGATCACTCCAGCTTTTGTTGCGGCCACACACTAGGCAGAGTTATAGTCAGCCCAAGAGCAATGAGTATTTTGAGAGCGCAGATTTAGTGCTTGCACTGGGTTATACAGGAAGGAGTGAATGTTTTGCCATTCGGTTTTTTGGGTGTACACAAGCCCAACCTTTTGTTTGACAATTGGTACAATGTTTTGCGCCATCAAGGTTTTCACTTATTGAGTTATGGCTCTTGGTTCACTGACAACTGGTTTAAATGCTGCATCATGGAGACATCTCTGGATGTCCTTGTCTGTGATTAATCAGTCTTATCAGATTTGATCCAGAAACTGCATTCCAAAGAGTCCCTGTGAGGAGTAAACTGTCATTTGAGATGAAAATAAATGTCAATGAGCGAAGGCCTGACAGCTGTTTCTTAAGCAAAGAAAGAACTTGTGTGCCAAAGCAAAAGAAAATGGATAATGCCAGTCTGTCCTACATCAACCACTGTAAAATGCCCTGGATTGTTCAGAATAGCTTTTGTCTTTATTTAGTGGCATATTTTTATTCATATAAGGATCATGCTTTTAATTTGTTTATTGCTTTCTACATTATTAATTTTATTTTTCACATCATTTTGGTGACGTCATAATTTTGTCATTCTCTGTGTGTGTTTGTTTGTATGTGTTCCACTATGATACTGCATGGTTTCTAGACACATGATGCAAATTTGATCCATGACATTATGTTCGTCATGATATGCAAGTTTACTGCTCATATAAAAACAGTGTTCAAATTTTATACATTTAAAGATCCTCAAGAGAATTTTAGGAGTAAATATGTTGATTTTTTGCCATAGTTTTGAATTTCTTGTGTGTTGATAATCAAATAGGTTCAAGCAAATTAACTACTGGCTTCATCTATTTTATATACAACTCATTTACAAATATTATTAATCAGGAAGATCGTCTTGCAATATCCTTTTCTTCTTACAAACAATAACGAAGCTGAATATACAAAGACTAAGTCTGGGATATTTTGAATCCTACCAGATCATTATTGCAGTCATTCCAAGAACACCTTGCTGCAGCTTGCACAAGGGAGAATGACTGGGTGTCTGGGGTGGGCCAAGATGTTGGTGATGTGTAATCCCAGTCTAATTCATTGTCACAACTACTGGTGCAATCAGAGACCATCCTCATGTCAGTCTGCTGAACAGAGCAAAGCAGAGTTGGGTCCATAGGCTGCATTTATTTGCTGGGGTTTAGTCACCTTGTCACATGTGTTGTCATTACGAAACATTATGACTCCAACAAGATTGGATAGTTTGAAGTACTGCAAGACATATCAAAAGCCCATTCCTTTGAATGCAAAACATGAAGTAATAAAGAGTAAGTACGTAGATTTATTAAACAGTATTTAATGAACAGCAATGTTTTATTAGAGTCTGTATTGATGGCCGTTGTTATTATTACATCTTTTCTGTCAGTTTTCAGGTATTTTGGTCTTATTTAAGCAAAAATTGGATCATTTTGAAGCGAAGGAACACTTTTCCATTTTCCATTTCAATTAATGGTAATTAGGTGTTTGTATTTATGAAGAGGTGTTGAGGAACAGATTAGCCTTGTAAAACATGTAAAAGCCTATACCGTTTTGGTTCCAGTGTCCAGTTTCTGAACATACAGTTTTTCTTTCAGTTTGAACAGTTTTTTTTTGTTTGTTTCAACTACTCTTGTCATTTGGTGTACTGCTTTTTGTATATTTATGGATGCATTACCTCCTGCCTTTATTCATTTGTTACATCTTAGTAATATTTTTTCTATACTTTATAATATCTTGGGCTTCTTGTGATGTTCCTGGTCTTTCTGTAGCTCTTCTAATTGCAATATGTTGGGTTGCATTGTATTCTGAATTTTATCATCAGTTCTCACAAGCTCTAGGTTTCCTTGCAGTTGTATCTTTTCTCACAGAGATTTTTCCTTCTTCACTTAGTGTAAAGTTACACTTTTCTCAAAGTTCACATAGCCCTTTCAAAAAACCTACATTTGAGTCTCCACCTTTTCCTTCTCTTCAGTGATAGGAAGCATGCTGACTTATTACATTCCTCCAAAGGGAGTAAAATCTTGTCAAATTTCTCCATTAACATATATAATTTTTGTTATCTTCTTCAAGTGAAAATCACTTAACTATGATTTGGTGCCTCTTTGCCCATGGAGTAAATAAAAGAATTTATAACATGTTGGTATTTTCTTGCATTTGTTCAGAGGTGGGTAGAGTAGCCAAAGTTGTACTCAAGTAAGAGTGGCATTACTTCAAAATAATATTACTCAAGTAGAAGTAAAAAGTAGTCATCCAAAACATTACTCAAGTAAGATTTAAAAAGTATTTGGTGAAAAGACTACTCAAGTACTGAGTAACTGTTTGATCATAATAAATTATTTATTTTTTAGAAATGTAATAAGACAGACAAAAATATAAATAATGTGCAAATTCTGCTCTTTCCAAATAACAAAATAAAAAAATGAGTAAAAATAAATAACATCTTTCCAAAATAAAGATGCACAAATAACAAAGTTCCAAATCTAAGTTTTTCACAACAAAGCTTTTAAAGCCAATACCTACAGTAGGTAACACGTATGTTTGAACAGTGCAAACTACTTACAGTGGCGAGATGTACTGTACACTGACAGTATAATACTGCATATTCACTTGCCCTCCAAGTAGCACAGCTGATAGAAAATAACATTAGAACAAGGCAGCTTGTGCACGTGCAAGAAGACTCACTTTACCTTGACTTTCTGTGTCTGTGCATGTTTGTTTAAAACGTGCTTGCTCTTCATTCAGTGAAGTGATGTTTAAGCTTCAGAAGGAGTTGGCTCTCAAGGTTCCTGCAGTGAAGCTGTGACCATTTAGCTGTGAACAGGAGCCCGTATGACTAAAAAGTCTCTCACAGGCTGCAGACGCAGGAAGTTTGTGTGTGATGATGTGTGTGACGTCTGATTAGTAAAACAGAGTCATGTGATTATTGTTGCTGCATCTGTTTGGTGAAACGGAGTCATGTGATTATTGTTGCTACGTCTGACTGGTGAAACAGTCATTCAGTAGATCCATTGGCGACTTCTCTCCAACTAAAATATAGCAGATTTAAATGTGTAAATGGAAAAAATTAATGAGTCGAGTGTTGCCCAATGTAGCAGAGTAAGAGTAGCGTTTCTTCTTCACAAATGTACTCAAGTAAAAGTAAAAAGTATGGTGCAGTAAAACTACTCGTAGAAATACAATTTTTTTTAAAAAGTTACTCAAGTAAATGTAACGGAGTGAATGTAACTCGTTACTACCCACCTCTGCATTTGTTGTACAATTAAATACAGCATGCATGTATTCAATACAGTATACATCCTTCCATTCATCTAGCTCGATTTAGCAAAAGCTCTCATGGTGGAAAATATGAAAAATAAAATGTTTTTGTCTTATAATGTAATTTGAGTTAGAACACTAAAAACAAACTTCCCAAACAATATTTTCATTGTTAAAATTATAATTCTGAGTCATTAATTGATTTTTGTTTGGTTCTATTACCCAACAATAACAGACAGCTCAAGTATATTTCAGCTTTGTCAGGAAATGTAGTTGTATTCAAAAATAACACATACAATTTTGAAACTTAATTCTTAGTGCACAAGTTCAACAGATCGGGAGCATCGTATTCTTAAGAGGCAATAAAGAATATCTGGAGAATGGCACTTTTTCAGTTAATGAGTGATTTTGCATAATTAAGTAAAGCTTATGCAGACTATTGTGCTTATATTGTACCGGTTCATTAACATTTCTGTAGACTGAGTTTAAGCAATGATATTTAGATGATAATGAGAACTTCATGTTGATTCTGAGTTTTATGTAAATATACTCACTTTGTGGAAATGTATTCAAATAAGAAGTCAGACACATTGCAATTGTAATATCTGACTTTGAAGAATTGTTACATAGTAAATTTTGTTTGCTGAAAATAAATGTTTAAACTTAAAATATAAAATTAATTAATATGAAATTAAAAAATGAAGTCAATTAAAACAGTAATTCAGTTTGTCAATACTGCTTTAGAATATACTTTAAAAAGAATAATGTATTTAGTAAACTATAACATTGAATTTTAGAACTTTATTTTTCAGTCTTTTACAATACAATACAATACAGTTTATTTTTGTATAGCCCAAAATCACACAGGAAGTGCCGCAATGGGCTTTAACCTATTTTGTATTGATATTATAAACTAGGGAAGGTAATGAGAAATTTAAAAAATGATAGGAGATCATTCAATCCAACAGACCTGTTTGGTTAGCTAAAAATAGCTTACATTGTCCCAATATAACATCAATATATTGTTAAGGTTTCTGTTTCAGCTACATGACTTTGAGGTTTGTTCCAGATTCCCACACCTCTTTCCATAAAAAAGTGCTTCCTGGATTCACTATTAATTACATCCATTATCCAACCTGCTATATCCTAACTTCAGGGTCACGGGGGTCTGCTGGAGCCAATCCCAGCCAACAGAGGGCACAAGGCAGGAAACAAACACGGGGCAGGGTGCCAGCCCACTGCAGGCCACACACACACACACACACACACAAGGGACAATTTAGAATCACCAATGCACCTAACATGCATATCTTTGGGCTGTGGGAGGAAACCGGAGTACCCGGAGGAAACCCACACAGACACGGGAAGAACATGCAAACTCCATGCAGGGAGGACCCGAGAAGCGAACCCAGGTCTCCTAACTGTGATGCGGCAGCAGCACTACCCACTGCGCCACTGTGCCACCCCTATTAATTACATTTCTCCTTAATTTCTACTTGTCACCTTGAGTATTTCATTTGCTGTTGCAGCTAAAAGTTTTTTTTTAGACCAAATTAATGCCTCTGAGAAATTCGAGGGCCTGGATTAGGTCCCCATGCAGCCTTTTCTACTCAAGAATAAATATTCGAGCATATCAGACTAAGACATGCAGTTTATTCCTGGGACGCACTTCACAAGTCTCCTCTGCACAGCTTCAAGTGCTGCTATGTCTTCTTGGGTGTGTGTTTAACAGAACTGGGTGTCACCTCACTCAATGTAGCTCAATGTACAGTCACAGATTACCCTTCCTTACCTGAGAAATTAAGTGTATAGGATTGATGAGTTTAGCTTGGCTAAATGTGCCCACTCTTGTTAAAATGCTGTAATGGTCTAATAATTAGTTTTCATAATTTAACCTACCATTTTATTTGGATTTTCAGTTGCTTCTACACATTGCCTGTACCAGTGGCTTGAAAACACAGCCTTGGGAACTCCATATAGCTGTAGGTTTTTGTTCTGTTTTTTACTGTTATTTGCCATTTTTCTGTGTTTTGGGGGCAGTATAAAATTATTAAACTAAATTTGGTAACTTTTTATTAGAATATGCTAAGTATCTATGTACAGTGGGATGCAAAAGTTTGGGCAACCTTGTTAATAGTCATTATTTTCCTGTATAAATTGTTGGTTGTTACGATAAAAAATGTCAGTTAAATATATCATATAGGAGACACACACAGTGATATTTGAGAAGTGAAATGAAGTTTATTGGATTTACAGAAAGTGTGCAATAATTGTTCAAACAAAATCAGGCAGGTGCATAAATTTGGGCACCGTTGTCATTTTATTGATTCCAAAACTTTTAGAACTAATTATTGGAACTCAAATTGGCTTGGTAAGCTCAGTGACCCCTGACCTACATACACAGGTGAATCCTATAATGAGAAAGAGTATTTAAGGGGGTCAATTGTAAGTTTCCCTCCTCCTTTAATTTTCTCTGAAGAGTAGCAACATGGGGGTCACAAAACAACTCTCAAATGACCTGAAGACAAAGATTGTTCATCTTCACGGTTTAGGGGAAGGATACAGAAAGCTGTCCCAGAGATTTAAGCTGTCTGTTTCCACAGTTAGGAACATATTGAGGAAATGGAAGACCACAGGCTCAGTTCAAGTTAAGGTTCAAAGTGGCAGACCAAGAAAGATTTCGGATAGACAGAAGCGACGAATGGTGAGAACAGTCAGAGTCAACCCACAGACCAGCACCAAAGACCTACAACATCATCTTGCAGCAGATGGAGTCACTGTGCATCGTTCAACCATTCGGCGCACTTTACACAAGGAGTTGCTGTATGCGAGAGTGATGCAGAGGAAGCCTTTTCTCCGCCCACAGCACAAACAGAGCCGCTTGAGGTATGCTCAAGCACATTTGGACAAGCCAGCTTCATTTTGGAATAAGGTGCTGTGGACTGATGAAACTAAAATTGAGTTATTTGGGCATAACAAGGGGCGTTATGCATGGAGGAAAAAGAACACAGCATTCCAAGAAAAACACCTGCTACCTACAGTAAAATATGGTGATGGTTCCATCATGCTGTGGGGCTGTGTTGCCAGTGCAGGGACTGGGAATCTTGTCAAAGTTGAGGGACGCATGGATTGCACTCAGTATCAGCAGATTCTGGAGACCAATGTCCAGGAATCAGTGACAAAGCTGAAGCTGCGCCGGGGCTGGACCTTTCAACAAGACAACGACCCGAAACACTGCTCAAAATCCACTAAGGCATTCATGCAGAGGAACAAGTACAACTTTCTGGAATGGCCATCTCAGTCCCCAGACCTGAATATAATTGAAAATCTGTGGTGTGAGTTAAAGAGAGCTGTCCATGCTCGGAAGCCATCAAACCTGAATGAACTAGAGATGTTTTGTAAAGAGGAATGGTCCAAAATACCTTCAACCACAATCCAGACTCTCCTTGGAACCTACAGGAAGCGTTTAGAGGCTGTAATTTCTGCAAAAGGCGGATCTACTAAATATTGATTTCATTTCTTTTTTGTGGTGCCCAAATTTATGCACCTGCCTGATTTTGTTTGAACAATTATTGCACACTTTCTGTAAATCCAATAAACTTAATTTCACTTCTCAAATATCACTGTGTGTGTCTCCTACATGATATATTTAACTGACATTTTTTATCGTAACAACCAACGATTTATACAGGAAAATAATGACTATTAACATGGTTGCCCAAACTATTGCATCCCACTGTATGTTAAATGGAATAATTTAGTGTTTTGATAAGTAGGAGAACAAAGTTAACATGGTTTGGGTGTACCTAGTTATGGAACAAATGGGGTTCAAAGTGTTTTCTTTTTATGTATTCTTCACTTGTTTTTTAATATTATCTTGTAAATTTGTTTTTTGTTTTCTTTCTCCTTGTATTGTGTCTTAGTGAATACCAATTTGTTCTTTAATTATTTATATTATTGTTGTAGCGTTGGAGCAGAGCACCATAGTAGATGAATCCTCTGCTCTTTACATGGCTGTTTGAGGTGGCTTGCTATCCTTAAAAGGACTGCTCGTCTTTTACTGCACTAGTTGAAAAAAGCCTGTGTTACTGTGCAGAGTTGCCGTTTTTATAGGCACTCCTGCTATTGGTGTAAAGCCAGCTCATTCTTTTGTTGACTCATCCCTGGCTGATGTAACTTGTCCAGCACCATTGCAGTATTACCGCATATACTCGCTTATAAGTCAGGTCTTGAAACCCGAAAAATCGGTCATAAAAATCAGAACCTGACTTGTGCGCACTTTCAAAAATAAGACACTTTTTTTTTTTCCTTTTACATCTGCTTGTTTCTTCCAATCTCGCACCATTTTCTCAGACACATTGAATTTTTTGCAGCAGCGCAGTTACCAATTTCTTTCACCATTTCACTGACTTTTAATTTAAAACTAGCTTCATATTTTCTTCTGATCGAATGCTCCATCGTAGATAAGGGATGCTCTTACGATAAAGGATTGTGAGATACAAAAAACACAAAACAGTGCAAATATCGCTTCGGAATAGTTCGGTTATTACCTTTTGGTCATGTAGGCACCATACATAGAAAAAAAAGGCTGTGTGCTCCATGGTTTCACTCTCAGGTGGGCGTTAGCATATCATAATCTCTTGGACCAATAGCACGAGTTTTCTGCATTCGACTTATACGACCGACATTATAAAATACTGGAAATTATACGGTAAAATTAAGCACCGACTTATCCACAGGAGAACTTAAACGTGAGTGTATACGGTATGTTGAATGTGTATTTATTCATTCTTTTTCATGCCTTCTCCCCTGATACGGCAACTGTGGGACAAAGTTTGCCTTTAAAAACCACAAAGGCCTCAGTGCTAAACTGAGGCATTGGCTTACATTCATGTGTGTTCGTCTCGCTCTATGATTTTTGGATTTGTCTTTGGGATTTTGACCTTTTTAGAAACTGTGATTATGATCTGCTGTTGTCTTTGGATTCTGATTGTTGCAGTATGAACTGTTTTTTAGCTTTACGTTTGCCTTTAAGGCTTACCTTTTTGCTATTATTGTTTTTTTCTAATAAAAAGTTGTATTTAAAGGAACTTTGTTTTGCTTTTTTGTATGCCAAAGGATATATACCTCCCCTCTTCCTCTATTTTGAATTTATGTCAGCCCTGACTCATTTTGGCATTTTGACATTTCTTTTCTTATTTTGATGAAGGGGAAAGGCAAAATTATTTAAGTCTTGTGATGTGTTGTAACAAGCTTTAGCATTTTGTCAAGGATGTTCCATCTGACTGCACTGTCAGAGGAATATGCCTCTGTGATTTCTCAGAAAAAGAAAGAAAAAACATGTTGTTGAAGGATTAATATGAGCCAAAGAAACTAACCAGGGATATGGCAACATAAACCAACAAGTTGTAATCAATAGAGAATCCTTAGGTTAGAGCTAAAAAAGATAGATGATAAGTCAACCAAAACAACAGGGCAAAGTGGGAATCAATGTTGAAAAAGGAATTCAAACCAAAAACGAAACCTGATGCTAGGCTTTGTTATATAAGCTAAGAAAACTAGAATTTGAAGTACAAAGGCGTTATCTGTCGAGGCATGATATTACACTCACCACAATATTTATGTTGATGGAAAATATAATGTCACTGATGTACCGATCACACTCGCATGACACATACACCATGTGGCACAGACAAAGAAAATGAATGATAGCAAAATAAAACTTTTATAATTCACATGAATACGATAAACAAACCCCCCAAAAAACTTGGTGAAAACTTAATAATAAAGTGGACCAAAATAAACATATAAAAATATTTTAAAGGAGGGTAAAGTAATACTTTAAAATGATTCTGTTCTAGTTCATAAGTTTTATATGTTGTAAAGCGATACTCAGGCATATTCTAGATTCACTGCACTGTTGCACAGTGATTATTACTGCAGCTTCATTAATCGAGTTCACTTTTGATTTCTATTCCTGAGTTCATTGTGTTTGTGGGGTTTGCACTTTCTCATCCATGTTTGCATAGGTTTTCTTATGGGTGCCCCAGTTTTGCTCTCACATATCAATCAACTACATGTGCTTGGTCTTCTCATCATTTCATCAGGTCTTTTCACAAAGTATCCATCTCTTCTGCAGTTTCAGATAATTTGCTCTGGAAAATATGGAACCAGGTTGCTTTTATGTACTCCTTACAGCAGGGGTCCTCAATCATGGCCCTGGAGGGCCGCAGTGGCTGCAGGTTTTTGACCAAACCCAATTGCTTAATAAGAAGCACTTATTGCTCAAGTAACACTTCTGCTTCACTTTAGCTGTCTTGCTCGTTTTTGAACCCCTATTGCTTATTTTAGTCTTAAACAGCTGTAGTCTTCGTTTTTAATTGCCCCTAATTAGCAATAACATGCAAATGACAAAAGAGACCAGCATTTCTCCATTTAGCTTGTTTCCATTTACACCTGTGTGTATTTATCATGCACTATTGGGTTTAATTAAATACTTGGGAGGAAAGTGAAGAGAAAAAAGTGAAGGACTGAGAATTACTCATTCATTTCAGCCTACAGATCAATTGGATGATATCCTTAGAAAGGGAAAGAAAATCTAGGATATGAGAGTGACCTGACATAGCAGAGTTAAAGCACTAACAAGCCATGAAATTAAATTATTGGCAAGAATTGCTTTCTAATTAAGCAACCAGGTTAGAACAAAAACCTGCAGCCACAGTGGCCCTCCAGGACTGTGATTGAGGACCCCTGCCTTACAGTGTTAGAACAGATGGAGCTGAATTTTCTTCCACTTTCATTGCCAACCATGCAAAAAGTTAAAACAATATGCCTGATCTAGAGCTACCTCTTAACAATTTAAAAAAAAATTATGGGAGAAGCTTTCCTCCACTTTAAAAACTTTTCCTCTAAGGTCTTCCTGGTTGTGCTCCTAATGTTATTTTTTTGGTTTTCCTCTGTATATTTGCTGCTCAAGACAGTTCTCTTGATGCAGGTTAAAAAAATCATATAATTTTACACTAAACAATTGCTATTTGCTCCCTGTCTTCTTCACCAGTAGTAAAATTCCTGTCTTACCTTCACCCTACTATACCTTCTCAAGTGAGAGCTGGATTCTCACCACATTCTATTCTATTCTATTATAGCAAAACATTTTTAATCATGACAAAATTAATCTTCTGAAAAGAAACAATGTCTGCAGACAACACACTGCTGACAAAGCAAAGCAGTGGAGTTTCTACTATATATTTTGTGTGCATGCTTAACTAAAACTTGCATATTTAAAAGAATTATGAATGCACCTTTAGAAAAATTTTACGATGGGTGATTTATGTATTTAACTGCATTATGATGTTGAGCTGGCTAGAATTTGAAATTGCTGTAAATAAAAGGTCATATAAAAAGTCAACTGTGAAATTATTTTGGAATGCTGGTATGTTTTTGTAAAGTCTGTGCACAGAAGAATGTAAAAGTATCAAAGAATGTGTTTTTTCCAGGCAATCCTCTGAAAAGAAAATAGCATTCTACTGTAGACACTAGTCTTTATATAAAGAAAATGATAAAAGAAAAAAAAGAAAAGAAATGAAAAGCGTCAGCAACTTACATAGCAAAATTGTGCATTTTGAGTAAGTGAGGCATGCCTCTGGGTTCACTGTCTCATCAGTAAAATTAAATGTGTTCACTGCTCATTAAGAAAACATTGTTACAATATTTAAGATGACTGCACATTTTTCCTAGCAGAAATTGAACTATGTGTTTACTGTGTTCTTCAGGTGATTATCATTAGTAAATTTGTTAGTGATTTCTATTCATTTGTAGTAACATCATTGATTTCTGATAAACTTAATATACTGGTGTTGATGTGATAAAAATAGTATTTAGACAATAAATAGATATTCACAAATTAACAAACATTAATATGTTATTGTGTTACAAAGTTAAAATTGTAGTGCAGTTAAAAATACAACAAGAATATATATTGAGAGCGGCATGGTGGGTAGCACTGCTGCCTCACAGTTAAGAGACCTGGGTTTGCTTCCCGGGTCCTCCCTGCATGGAGTTTGCATATTCTCCCCGTGCCTGCGTGGGTTTCCTCCCACAGTCCAAAGAGGTTAAGTGCATTAGCAATTCTAAATTGTCTCTAGTGTGTGCTTGGTGTGTGGGCGTGTGTGTGTGCGCGCGCCCTGCCCCAGGTTTGTTTCCTGCCTTGCGCCCTGTGTTGGCTGGGATTGGCTCCAGCAGACCCCCATGACCCTGTGGTTAGGATATAGCGGGTTGGATAATGGATGGATGGAATATATGTTGACAGGAGAAGCTTGGAAAAGAATTGAAATTGACTGAGGATAAGACACTATGTAAATTGAGAAATCATTTCACATATCTAAACATAGGGGAAGAAAGTTCTGTAGGTTAATGTCCTTAGTGGCAAGTTAAAACATCAATCTTTGGGCTTGGTGTAAATATTATAAATGAAGAAACCTCATAGACACATTTAAGAAGAAATTTTCTTGGAAAAGGACACACAAAACTAAATGAATACTAACCTAACTACTGTGCAGAAAAATTTTCTGACAGCAAGAAGACCAACCTCAAAATATATTAGTAGTCTCAGGAATTTATACTTGACTAGCTGAAATACCCAGTGTTGCCCAGGAAGAAAACAAAGATTTTTTTTTTTAATTGAGAAAAATATAATTAAAAAAAAAACCCACAACTTTCAAAATAAAATTAAATTAACAAACAATAAAGACTCACTAGTGTGCTTGTCTTGCGGTCTTGTATGTATGTTATCATCCAGTTGATGCTCGGAACCGGCCAACTCTATTTAATTTGAAAAGCAACAGGCGGGCACGGTGCTGCTTAAACATAAAGAATGCTGGTAATCACCTGCTATATACTAACTTTGTAAGCAGCACGGGATCCTAGAAAGTATTGAAATCGTCAGAACTATTCTGGGCATCTCTGTGCTATGAGGATTCATGTTGCCGAAGTGCTCGCATCGTTTGTGCATTGGGAGCTAAGCGACTGTCTTTCTTAGGAGGTTTCCTTTTGCCAGTGTGCTGGCATCACTTGCATATCCTCGGAGCTGGAGCCCTCACTCCGACTCTGCGTCTCGCTTCTGGGCCGGACAGAAACACACAGTTGCACACATAGAACACTATTTAATTTTAAAAGCAACAGGGGCGCGGTGGCGCTCAAACATAAAGAATGCTGACAGTCCCCTCCAGTTCGCCCTCTGGTGGTTGTTCCGAGTATCAACTGAATGATAACATGCATACAAGACCATAAGATCACCCCCCACCCTACCCATACGGGGGTGAGTTAGGGCTGATTTCACCCTAAAGTATTTTTAGTCGTCCAATGAGAAATATGTGTACCAAGTTTCATGAAAATCGCTCCAGCCGTTTAAAAGTGATGCTGGAACATACGTACATACACACATCAACTTATATATATATATATAGATTAGTAGCCTTGATGTTTATGCTGGAGTGTTGATGTTGACAAATTTATGTATTTACTTATTTAATGCATTCATATATAGTTTTCTCCATTGAAAATTGGCCTAGAGTGTTTGCATGGATTTACAAGAAAGAAACAGTAACCTTGTGAAATTTACTGTGTTTGTATAAGGACACATATACTGTGTATCAGTAGAGTCTAATATACATAAATAAAAAATTTAATCAGAATTTTACAGTGAAAGAATTACATTAAAATAATCTTGTAAATATGACAGAAATATTCTTAACATAAGGTATTTTCTAACAAAAGGTTTGCATGGGATAAATTGGGATACATAATCCTTTAAAATAAAGACAATGTCTAACTTGAATTCCTTATCTCTGGCATTTAAAAATATTAAGCAGAGAATGCTGAAATCTGTGAGTGCAGTATAATATGATAGATTCATGCTGAGCCTGCACTCATCAATATTAAAGGATTTGAAACACTCTAGCTCTGTGGCCATACATGGCGGCTTAGTCAAGGGCAGGCCAATATTTGGGTGGCAAACCATCTAGGTAAAAGTTTGGGCTGCTGCTGAAAGAGGTGTTGGTAAGGCCATTAGATTGCACTTACCCTGCAGTCTTTTTGTGAATCCCAATGCTCGATAGTACACTGTGCTGTAAAAAGAGACACCATCCCTCAGATTAGATATAAAACCAAGGTCCTGGCTCTCTGTGGTCATAAAATATCCGTGAGCATCTTTTAAAAAGAGTTGGTATTTCCTGATGTCCTGGGTAAATTGTCCACCACAGTCTGGTCAATCAAACCCCATAATCATGTCTCTAATTGGCTAACTGTTTCTCTCACCACTTCAGAATGTAATTGCTAATATGTGGTGAGGGTTATGGCGCAGGACTGGTTACCGTCGCATTGTTCAGTTGGTTGCATACTGCCTATGTAAAGTGCTTTGTGTAGGTTAAAAAATTGCTATATAAATGTAATTAACTATCATTATTATTATCTTTCTATTATAAAAAAAAATCTTGGGAGGGAGACTAGGGAGATGAAAAGATAATTTGATGTCCAGCGAGAGACAGTTTAACGTCACGCGAGAGAAGTCAGTGAGATAACATTTAAATAAGTTCAGGGACATCTAATATAGCAGCTGTTGGAATGCTTCTGGCAGAAACACGTCATGTGCTCCCAGCTCTTAAAACAATGACAAGCGACAAGCAGAACACGCAGCTCGCCAGCAGATGATCTGACCACTTCTCCTTAGCATGCATTCAGCCCCCCACCCCCACCCCTTCACAATGCGAGCAGCAGCGATGTCAAGTGGCAAAAAGACAGCTGCTGTACAGGCTTTGAAATGATTGATGCACAGTGCGACAAGTAGAAAATGCATCTCGGCATCAGCAACAAGCCAATAGATGATCCCACCGCTTTGCCTTAGTTTTCATTCACCCCAACCCCCCTCCCCCCACCTTCACAACGCGAGCGACAGAGACAATCAATAAAAGGAAGCTCGCCAGCAGCAGCAGCAGCAGAAAGACAGCAGCTGATCCGATGGCATCTCTTTAGAGTGCGTTCAGCTGACCCCGCCTTCACAGCACGAGCAGCGTTATATGTCCTGCGAGAAAGAGATTTAACCACGCCCGGGGCCGGATATAAAGGACAAGTATTGTTTTTACAAAAGTTTAAAAGTAAAGGTGAAAATGATGCATATGTAACAATTCCCATGAAAATAACAATCTCTTTAAATTGTATATCCGGTAAACCAAACCCGAGGGTGGTGAGCAAAGTGAGCAGGGAGCAGAGCCCCCTAGTTATTATTATTATTAACTTTGGCACTAAGTACCTCAGCAAGACTGTCTGGATAGAAGGGAGGGGGGAAGTTAAGAAAGGTGATTGTATTTATTATGAACAACCTAATCTGGAGAAAGGCCTAGTAAAGGTACCCAGTGCTAAAGTGTTTTGTCCTTAGTCTGTATTTAAGTGATGAGACCAATTGAATATCCCTTAGCAGGCAATTTATTCAGACGTTAGGGGACCTGTGACTAAGGACCTTGCATTCTACACAAGTCGTATTTAGTTTTGCAATTTCAATTGAAACACAGTAATAAGTTCTGTTAAGCATAATGAGTTAGAAGCTTTTAAAGTCAGCTTTAACATAAATGGAAGCCTAAGTAAAGTCTTAATGCCTGGCATTATTATGATTTAATTGTCTATGGAAATAAAAAAAAAAATCAGTCAAGTATCCTTATAATTAATGCATTGTGACAGTAGATGGTGCTATACCAGCGCTTAACCCGACACAGACAGACGCCAAATCACACGCTTTTATTTTACAGTTCATGCAGCACAATGCACCATAAACAACTCAGTCCTTTTCTCTTTCTTTCTTTCTTTCTTTCTTTCTTTCTTTCTTTCTTTCTTTCT
>JANRMT010062854.1:17796123-17815628 GCA_026402145.1 Polypterus bichir lapradei
TCTTTCTTTCTTTCTTTCTTTCTTTCTTTCTTTCTTTCTTTCTTTCTTTCTTTCTTTCTTTCTTTCTTTCGTTTTCTCTGCTGCCCTCACTCCACCACTCACAAGCTCCATCTTCTTCCATCCGACCCTGGCTCCCGGAGTGGTGGCTGCCTGCTCCTTTTATTGCCCACCCGGAAGTGCTCCAGGTGTTTGATGACCTATTTCCGGCTACACTTTGGGCTCAGGAACAACTGCAGCACCCCCTGGCGACACCCCCAGATCCCAACAGAGTTGTAGAGAACTCCATCTTCCATGGAGCCCACTGGTAATCCGAGGCTACACTGCCACCCAGGTGGGCTGAGGTACTGTTCAGTCCACACTTGTTTCCCCCCGGACTATATATAGAAGAGGCGTCCCGGCCAGCCGCCACAGCATAGATAAAATTTTCTAAGCACTGTATGGTGAGAAAACACACTAGTTGTTCTATGTTTCTTTGCTGAAAAAGCAATTTTTGAAAAATATGAGTACTACTAGATTAAAGGATTACCCCTCCCTAAATGACACCATCAAAAACATCCATAAAAAAAAAAAAAAACTCAAGATAGACGTGCTGCAAAATTCACAGGTTAAATCATGCAGTTATATGTGCACAAAATGCAATGCGCGCGCATTTTTTACTGAAATTTTTTTCAATAAATAACTGTAGAAAATGAAATTACTCCATAAACAAGACCCCTTCTTGCAGGATCACATTTTGAAAATCTTACTCATTCATTAGCCAAGAGTTCTGTCTTTAATTCAAAAGCACGACCATGGCCATTATAGTATGATCCTTTCTGATTCATCAACAACAATATAACTAAGTAAACTAATTTAGGAATATACATCCTGAAAGAAGGAAAAAAAGTTAATATAAACAAGGTGTCAACATTCTGGAATTAGCATTGAAGAAAAAAAAAAGAAAGATGAAAGACAAATAGCAGCAGGCTGAGCCACATTTAGAAAACAAGCAGCAGTCAGTTACAAGTGTGTAAGTCAAATAAAACTGAAAAGGAGTCAGAAGCTTTGCCAAACTATATCAGACTAGAAAATAATTTGCCATAGCCAAAATTTTATTTGAAGTGTAAGAAGTTTTAAAGTTTATCCCAAAGTTTGTGTGTTGTTTTTCTGATGAGCATGTGATGACATCACATGGGTAGCAACAGATACAGTTTCTAACAACAACATGGCGATGGTCATGAAGGAAAAACACAATGTTATAGAGTTAAAGTGTAAAAAAAATAAACAAAAAATGGCAACTTGGTGATGTCAGTACAATATCATAAAAATAAACAAAAAGCAGAATTTAATAATCTAAAAGTGCAAAAATGAAAGCACCAGGTGCCAAAACTGGAAATTGTACCACAGACAACAAATCATTAGCCTACAGCAAAGAGTTGTGTTTTTGTTTTCAAGAAATATCAAAAATTATAGTTAGGTACATCTCAGAAAAGGAAACCAAAGGGACACTAAGACAGAGGTTTTTAGAGTTTCTGAAAACATATTAGTCAGAAGAAATCATATTTGATGTAGTGGGTAGCAAACAGATTATTTTATATTCCTGACAAATTACTAATATAATATATGCAAATTCAGGCATACACTTTTAAGTAACATTGCTCTTTTACATGTGTAGATATTTTTTAAGTTTTATTCATTTGTACTTTTTCTTCAGTTATTGTATTGAATAGTTTCAGCTTTACAGAAAAGAAATCTATTAAGCCCAAGAAAAAAGCTCTTAACATGGAAGATCAGTTAAAAAACATTGATGAGCTGTGTTGTGTTTATTGACATTGATTATGTGCACGGCTTTTCATGCACAAAGTTTTACGGCTAATCATGAATGGTAGATTAACTCCTTCACTATCTCAAATGAGTTGTTTACCAGTCTGTCAGTCAATTACTGTTTACTCCATTTCAAACATTTAGGTTCATCAGAATGGTGATAATCATGTTTAAGCTTGTAGGCATTTATCATACATCATAATCAATAAAACTTGGTCATTGCCTTATGCTTTCCCCCTAAACAAGAATATAATTTTCTTTACCAAAGTGCCTTACAATTCAGGTATAATTATATTTAATACAATAAGTCCCTTACATATGAGTCTTCAAGTTACAAACTTTCAAAGATGCAAATGTTCATGTCCATTAAATTAAAATGATTTAAATAAGTGAAAAATGAAAAAATCGTATTGTAACTTAAAAGTTAGTTTGCGTGTCTGGCGCTAGGCGGTGGGCAAAACCCACACTATTATTGTTTACATTCTCAGTCCTATATGTAAATTCTCTACAAGTGGCTGTGCTTTTGTCTGTATCTCTGTTTATGTTGAGACAACATGCTTTATTTCAAGCCAAAGATGTACAGAATTAAGTGTGTTCAGCAAGAACACGGGGACACATTTCTTAAGGATAAGTTCTTCACACAAAGAAGCACAATGACATGCTATACAAAACCAAGCAGTGTGGTGAAGCGCAGGTACAATAAGGACCTTTGGTCGGATCTTATTAACAGCTTATTCTCGTCCACGTCTTGATTGACTGTAATGTATGATTTTCAGATATGAGCATCTCGTCAGGAGTACCGCAGGGTTAGCAAGAGCTTTTATTTTGATACAGTTAGCGCCGACAGTACTTTTTTTGTGATGCTTTTTTTTTTGTCCTTGCTTCAAAACCTTCCATGAATCTTCACCAGGAACACTTACTGGGGATTATTACTCTGTGTTAGGTAGTAGGTGTCGAGTGATGATGCCAGTGAAGTGGATTTGAAGACAATCACGTCTGCATACGCAGGCTACCTGACAGCGTAAAAAGCAATATCAGCTGATGGAAAATAATAGAAACAAAAATGAATTTTCTGTTCTTTATTTTTAAAATACATAAGAAATCTGTAACAAAATAAAAATATTAATTTTTTAAAAAGCATTTTCAAATGTAGAAATAGCTGTACATATACATGTTTTCAATATGAGGTGTAGGCTGGATATTGAATTGTGTTTGTTGGGTGCCTTGGGTAACTTTGCTGGACTTACAAACAAAATGGGACTTGTGAATGTGCTCATGTATGTAGAAGACTTAGTATGCATGAAGGAAATATGCTTCAAATACCGTTTCAGTGTACTTCTTTAGTTTGAATACTAAAGATAACATTCTCTGGTTCTCTTAATACAGTTTAGGATCATGGCTGACAGGACAAATCACCAGATCATCACAGGGCACACCCATGCTCACAATCAAAGGGCCAGATATAATTTTCAGATCTTTGCGATATGCAAAAAAGACCAAAGTGTCCTGTGGCAATCTACACCCCCACAATGATCAGAGGTGGACTTCAAATTAACGCTGCTAGCCACTGTGCCACCAGTCAGCATGCAGTATACAATTTTTTTTTTTTATACAAATGAAACATTAGATTTGCATCCCCTCCAAAATCATTAATACTCCTGTTGCCCTAAACCCAGATATAAATATATTATACTTGTGTGTTTTGTTAATTTTTATAAATTTAATCATCAACATGTGTTCATGTGATGAATGTCTACTGTAACACCAGCTAAAGAGTACTTAACATAATGTTTCAGTTTTGATTGTAATTAATGTATCTTAACTCTTGTATTTATGACTGGCTTTTTTTTTTTACAAAATTTATTAAAACAAAGGAAAGACATCTTTAAAGTTGTACTTGAAAAGTTACAAAACAAACCCTCTGCACACACTCACTCAGTTTATGTTTATATGTCATATGCAGCAGTAAACACCTTTTTTCTTTAGTGTCTTTTATAGGAATCTTCTACATTTTAAAGATTCACAAGGACACTGAGAAAAACCTGCCTTTGAACAAGTGTTAATATAAATGAAGAAAAAAAAACAAAAATAGAAATTTGCAAACAAATCTGACCTAGGCCAATGCAACGTATTAAAAAATGCATAATTTATTACTGCTACATTTCATTTATCAAGAATGTAATATGCAAAGTACAGAACATAATGTAAACTAAATAACGTATGTGTCACAGGATGATTTTAATTTCACATTGCTATAAAAATGTTATTTTCTTTACAGTTTGGAATTATGTAATCAATTCTTACATTTTTACTTTGGATGGTGAATCACACCTAGTTTATTTTGTCAGTTTTGTGTTTATGTCAGATTACTTTTATTTGGTGTGGCTTTGATGGGAAAAATTTCTTGGATTAGATTGGTTTACACTTTTTACCAGTTGTTTACCAGCCAAAACATAGATGCACACCAACAGCTTTATGGATTCTGTGCTTGGAAACAGAATAGTCTTATACACAGTGTGGAAGTACAAATTAGAATGTCTTGTTAAAATATTTTAACCGATTCTATGTTATTTTTTCTTTGTTCTATCAATCATTAAATATATGTAAATGCCTGGCAATATTGATTTTTAAATCTATGTATATGTGAATATAATGCAAGGTTGACTCGCTCACACAATCATCAACAAAAATGCTATTTCTTGTCTACTTAAAAAGCTGTAGTTTGGCAGAATGATACATCTGGGGCGGTAGGTATCCACTAAGAAAGGAATTTCTGTATATCAGTACTTAAGGGTTAAAAAAAAACCCTACCATAGTAAAACTAAATACCCCAGAATCTATAAAATGCCTTGATGGATTTGATTGAAATTTGGGGACATCACAGGGAAAAGAAAATTAGCTGGCACTTGTTTTTTTATTTGTTATTATTTATTAATATTATGCTAACTTACATACCCTGCATAGTGTGCTTTATTCAAAATAAAGGACAGAGCAGAAGTGATTGATGGATTGACAGAACAGCAACACTATATAAAAAGAGATGTGATCACGTTTGGCTTTTATAGTCATATATAAAGTGGTAGGATACAATTTGGTGAAGCTCTTGGAAGATGCAAAGGTCAGTGTTTAGCAAGTGAATCAGAAGATTGGCAGGCTTCATTTAGGACTCAATATATAATATGCAATTAAAATTTGGTACAAAACAGAAACTCACTTAGTCTCTGTACTCAACTGACCTGGGTTTGGCTTCTAATTAGGTCATTGTCAGTGTGTAGATTGAATGTTCTCCTTTTGTTTCCAACCCATAAATATAAATGTCATTGGTAATATTATATTTTTATACATTGACTCAATATGAGTGGAATTTGGGTATATTGATGGATATTTATTACAATGGACTGATGTCCTTCCTGGGGTTGGAACTAGTATCTGGTGTTTCCTGAGAACCTTTGTGAGCGAAAAGGGTGAATACAAATATGAATGAAAATAATCAGATGAAGAAAAGAAGATAGTAATTGGTTCAAAGATGTTTGTTCTGCTTTATAGTCATACTGTGAATGAAAACAGAAATCTGAAAACAACTTTACCTATATGTCTGGGTCATTCAGTCCAGCAAAGCAAGAAGTACTTTTATAAGAATACATTTGTAAAATACACAGAAAGCATTGGAAAATGTCTTTCAGTTATGGAGTAAAGTTATTACAAAAGGATCAGCGTCAGGCACCCACAGAGCAGAATAAACCATTTACTTCTACTGTGTTTTGATTGTATGCTTTTAAATCAAAATAATAGTGAATTATGTCAATTTGTGGTTAGTGGTCTTCATTTGGCAAACTAGAATTGGCAGAGCATCCACAAATACAAAACTTTTCTATATGCTTGGCATTCCAATATACAAGTGAAATATTATAGAACAAAGTATTGTGATGTACGAGTCAGCCGAGTATAGTAGAACTGCACCACAACACAAATGTGTTTTTCCAGCCAGTGCCCAGTGATGATTTAAGGTGTTTGGCATTCATCCCCTGGTACTGCGTAGGAGTTTAAGAGAAGTTACAGAAATCCGGAGGAGAATAGAAGCTATGGAGAACAGCAACTGATCAGAAATAAGGTGATAGATTAAAATTTTAAAAAAAGAAAGAGACAAGCAAGTGAAAAGATCAGATCATAGGTGTCCTTAAGGTTTATTGACTTAATTATGTTTTTGAGGTATCAATAGCAGGTGACTGCAGTGCATAAGGCAGTTTTAGGGCTGCAAGAGTAAGTAAAAATTTGCCCTGAGCTGACCTCCCTATTCGCAGTGTCTTGTGTCCTTTATTTCATGCTTGTGTATTTTTTCTCATTACAGCATTCTACAGTATATTGTATTTTACTCTGAACATGCTAAGTGGCAGAGACTACTTTATTAAATACAAATGTTAAAGATGCTTAATAATTTTGTTTTGATCTGAATATTGGCAATAAAGTCATTTACACAGTAAGAAATGAAACACTGGCTAGTTTCGCTCCTACTATACCATTTTCAGGGTTGCTCAGTTTTACCTATGTTTGAAGACTATAGGTACGATGTTTTGACCTTTTTAAAGAAAACCTGATTTGTATTCCAATGCATAATCAATTTTATATTGCCTCTGTCTAAAATACATTGTTTTTCATGTATTGAATCAAATGTAATTGCCTTTAGTTGCCGATCTACTAAGCTTGCATTTTTTGATTCATTATTTTTTAACTGCTAATAAGGTCCAATTTTACAGAGTTTTGGTCTGTACAAAGAGAGAGAGCATGATCAGCAGAGATGTACTGCCAGTTGTTTAAAACAGTGCTAACAAGCTTACCACAGAGCAACATTCTTCTTCTTACCAGAGTTAAATTAATATAAGTGTATGTAGAAACACTCTGTATATCTCTATACTTCTAAGGATATCTTTGACACTATTAAGACAATTTTGCTGTGCAATAATTACAGTGGTGTGAAAAACTATTTGCCCCCTTCCCGATTTCTTATTCTTTTGCATGTTTGTCACACAAAATGTTTCTGATCATCAAACACATGTAACCATTAGTCAAATATAACACAAGTAAACACAAAATGCAGTTTTTAAATGATGGTTTTTATTATTTAGGGAGAAAAAAAAATCCAAACCTACATGGCCCTGTGTGAAAAAGTAATTGCCCCCTGAACCTAATAACTGGTTGGGCCACCCTTAGCAGCAATAACTGCAATCAAGCGTTTGCGATAACTTGCAATGTGTCTTTTACAGCGCTCTGGAGGAATTTTGGCCCACTCATCTTTGCAGAATTGTTATAATTCAGCTTTATTTGAGGGTTTTCTAGCATGAACCGCCTTTTTAAGGTCATGCCATAGCATCTCAATTGGATTCAGGTCAGGACTTTGACTAGGCCACTCCAAAGTCTTCATTTTGTTTTTCTTCAGCCATTCAGAGGTGGATTTGCTAGTGTGTTTTGGGTCATTGTCCTGTTGCAGCACCCAAGATTGCTTCAGCTTGAGTTGACGAACAGATGGCCAGACATTCTCCTTCAGGATTTTTTGGTAGACAGTAGAATTCATGGTTCCATCTATCACAGCAAGCCTTCCAGATCCTGAAGCAGCAAAACAACCCCAGACCATCACACTTCCACCACCATATTTTACTGTTGGTGTGATGTTCTTTTTCTGAAATGCTGTGTTCCTTTTACGCCAGATGTAACGGGACATTTGCTTTCCAAAAAGTTCAACTTTTATCTCATCAGTCCACAAGGTATTTTCCCAAAAGTCTTGGCAATCATTGAGATGTTTCTTAGCAAAATTGAGACGAGCCCTAATGTTCTTTTTGCTTAACAGTGGGTTGCGTCTTGGAAATCTGCCATGCAGGCCGTTTTTGCTCAGTGTCTTTCTTATGGTGGAGTCGTGAACACTGACCTTAATTGAGGCAAGTGAGGCCTGCAGTTCTTTAGACGTTGTCCTGGGGTCTTTTGTGACGTCTCGGATGAGTCGTCTCTGCGCTCTTGGGGTAATTTTGGTCGGCCGGCCACTCCTGGGAAGGTTCACCACTGTTCCATGTTTTTGCCATTTGTGGATAATGGCTCTCACTGTGGTTCGCTGGAGTCCCAAAGCTTTAGAAATGGCTTTATAACCTTTACCAGACTGATAGATCTCAATTACTTCTGTTCTCATTTGTTCCTGAATTTCTTTGGATCTTGGCATGATGTCTAGCTTTTGAGGTGCTTTTGGTCTACTTGTCTGTGTCAGGCAGCTCCTATTTAAGTGATTTCTTGATTGAAACAGGTGTAGCAGTAATCAGGCCTGATGGGTGGCTTCGGAAATTGAACTCAGGTGTGATACACCACAGTTAGGTTATTTTTTAACAAGGGGGCATTACTTTTTCACACAGGGCCATGTAGGTTTGGATTTTTTTTCTCCCTAAATAATAAAAACCATCATTTAAAAACTGCATTTTGTGTTTACTTGTGTTATATTTGACTAATGGTTACATGTGTTTGATGATCAGAAACATTTTGTGTGACAAACATGCAAAAGAATAAGAAATCAGGAAGGGGGCAAATAGTTTTTCACACCACTGTAAATACATGAAAACATTGTTTTTGCAACAGATACACTCAGCTCAAGTATATAAATATAAAACCATACTTTAAAGATATTTTTTAACAAGCTTCTACTTAGAGCACCTAAACAAAACATAAAAGTAAAAACAGTAAAATTCCAAAGTGCTGCATTGTATTAATAATACACGAACGGAGGGAGGAATTCTACAGGCACTAAAACAGAAGTACTTCACATACAAATTAGCAAAACATTAATCTCACTGTGGAGAATCTTCTTTCCTCAGTAGGAATGACTGATTGTAAGTGCTTATAAGGACTGCACATCTGTCTGCTTGTTTTCTGTTCCACTGAAGCATTTTACATGGTCTGTGGTGCTGTAATCCATCTTTCCTGTATTGCTTTTGAAACGCAAGTTTCAAATGTAGTGATTTTGTTTTTTATGCATTTTTTTCTTCAGTTTACAGTCTTTTCTGCTCTATTGTATTCATTTTATTCATGGTGTACAATATACTAGAAACCTAGCACTTCTAATGTCCAAAGAATTTAAGAATTTAATTAATTTTTCTAGATTGTTAATTAATCTGTTATACCCAATATAGAGTTCTATTTCTTAAGAAAGGATATTTGTGACAGCACACTCAAAAACAACCTCCACTATGACTTTTACATAATCAATGAACTTATTCAGGATTTTGTGATATAGGAGAAAACATGAATTTGGTTGTTGTCTGATAATTGCTCTGATTCATAATCATCTTTCATTCTTCAAAGTTCGGAATATCTTCATGACAAACCTATCAGAATGAGTTACTGGATACAATAATTTCCTGCTCTTCATGCTTTTTTCTGTAGTTCCTCAGGAATTCCTTGAGCCAGTCCTTGATCTCCCTTTCTAGTAACACTGATGAAACTAATGATATAGATTTCAGTGCAGCATCCTGAAGATGATGCCAGTCCAAAGTAGTTGGTGGTGAATTGTGATGAGATGATGATTTGTTCAAAATTTAAACTATGGTGTTTTCTGGCCAGAGAGATTCACTCTATTAAAGGATAAGTTGAGAATGTTTTAAGTTTTGGTTATTTTTTTACTATCATGGTATTCTGGGGTTTATTCTTTGCTTTGTTACCTTCCTAAAATGACATGAATAATTTTATTTGAAATATTTATACAGTCTCAAGTCACAGATCAATACTTGCTAACACTTTTGGCTTAAGAAATGAATGCATTCAGTAAGTTTTACTACTTTTGCTTTCACATTAGGATCCCCGGTACCTTTCTACTCCATTATAAAACACAAGAGTAGAATACATATATTTTTTAAGTTATTAAGGATGCTTCAATTTAGAATGAAGTTACATTTGGGAAATTAATATGTACGAAGATTGTGAAAAAATAGCAAACTTAGTCTTATATATAGAATATTTTTTTCCCTATATTTTTTCATCTCATCTTCAACTTTATTCTCCACATGCAGAAGCATGAGAAATACATTTCTGGTGCATATTTGGATTATCAAGCTAATTTTACGCCCCTATATTTTCATCGTACCCATTTCCACATTCATTCTGTTCAGCAGTTTGAAGAATTCTAAAGTTTTTTTTCTTAATGTCACAGAAACTGGTTTGTTAACTCAAAACGTCTTACATGTGTTTTCTAAGACAATTAACAGTTTGTAGACCCAGAGACCTCCTTCTTTGTAGACCCCTCTTAGCATAGCTCCCACAATATGGCACACTGCCTGCATATGTGTCACGCAGGATATGCGTGCAGCTCCCAAATATTGTATCGTTAGTCTTGATATTATTAATAGTTTTATTGACGTTTTAAATTAGAAGTAATAACATATTATTTTGTATCATTTTTTGTTTTAAAGGAAACATGATGTGCAACAAATAACATGGTTGAAGAAAGTAAAGTTTGTAACGGATATTTTAGTGATAAATTTATTATGTGGACAGTGAAAGTGTTGCTTTCTAACCCTTAGCAGTGCATGATCATGTTAAACCTGTACATGTAGCCACATTTTTCCTTGAAAGAGCTTAACCGTTATTCTTGTTAATTCAAAAGGCATTTAATCATAATAATAATTCTTTGAATTTATATAGTGTTTTTTCTCACTGCTCAAAGCGCTCAGCAACTGCAGGTTAAGGGCCTTGCTCCAGGGTCCAACAGAGCAGAGTCCCTTTTGGCATTTACGGGATTCGAACTGGCAACCTTCCGATTGCCAGTGCAGATCTCTAGCCTCAGAGCCACCACTCCGCCTGTAAGCCAAAGCTCTTATAAACATTATAGAACTGTTGTCAGTCAACCTCATTAGAACTGGCATGGTTAGTTGGCATTCACTTGTTTTAGATGTCATAAAAAGAATGAGTGTGATCACTATCCACAAATGTCCTCCTTACTGTACAATATATTACCTGGATGCACTCACTCAGGCTTTCACTTTTCCTTTTTTGGGCTGAAGACTCCACCCACCTTCTTTCGTCTTCCTGAATATTCATGAAAGAGCGCTCGCCTATCTTGTCTGTCTTATCAGCCCCAAGCTGCAACTCTTCTCTCAGCAGGATCACGATTTATCAAATAACTGTTATAAAACTGCAGAAATACAGGCACATTTAACATATCATTTTCATTACAGACACATTTAGTGTACTCCTTTTCATCACAGATGAATGACAAAACTTTCTGCAAGATTTATGATTTATTTTTTGCTTATGGCCCTTGAAAGTATTTAAATATACAAAACTGTAGGTGCCATTAGTTGTTTCAGTTTGCATGTTTTGCCAGTTTGATTTTGCTGCTGTCTGGTCAGAGGCTAAACATGGTTTTTCTTGTTAACTACTGGAACTTTTCATTGTATCTAGTTTGAAAAAGCCTGTCTGAAGCTGGTTCTCAGTTTGTAGGACAGCTGATCTTTGGGACGCAACCTGAAGATATGTAAAGCAATGTCTTAAATTATTTACAGCTGTTACCTGAAAAGTCCATTGTTTCTCAGGGGTGTATTCTATCAAAGTGCTCTGGAAGCCGTTTGCCTACTTAGCACGGAATAACTAACCGCGTTTATCAAAATCATCATCCCAAGACTGTGTTAGAAATCAGCAAATTAAATACAATCCATGTAAAGTTGTTTTATAAGTTGTTTAGCAGCTTAAAGGGATTTCAAATTATTTTTCATCACAACATTTTTTTTCACTGTGCGGTGCATCTGCATCATGAAGTAGCTGGCTTACTCTTTTTCCCTTCAGTTCTTCAAGACAATGTCACATTATGCATCTCAGAGTGGATGTCAGACATGACAACTTCAGTAGCTGATCTTTTTGCAGGAGCACATCAATCTGCACACCTAAAAATCGCTGGGCATGTCAAATTGTGCAACTCTGTAATGACCTTCCAGCACAGTTGTGTCTACTTCTTATTGTGACAGCCAATAACATTGTGCCTGATGGAGCCAGAGCTGTCTGAATGGCTAACAGGTATAGTGAGTTCAGCTACAATCTTGGCCCTTTTTATCATTTTCCCATTCTGTTGTGGGTTGTAAAACCTGAAGCTGGCAGATAGGCCTCTCTTCTGTTTGTGAGGTCCAAAACACCGGCTATCCTTTTTCCTCGTCCACTGCATTACATGCATAGTATTTTTGGGTGAGCGCTCACTGGTTGATACACAGACACAGAGCCTGCCCCTACAACTTGAGACAAAATCAAACCTGCTTGCCAGAGCTGCATCTGACTTACTGAGGTTATATAAATGCATCTGAAAATCACTGGAAAAGTTGTTGTTTTGGGAATATATTGTACTTTTTGCCTTTGGAAACGTCATGGGAGGGTTTGAATTCAGGATATCTGGAATAATTTAAGGATATAAAAATTCTGGCAGAGTAAAATTGTGCTAAACATCCATCCCTGACTGACACACCCAATGCTTTGTAATTTGTTTTTTTTGTATGCTTCCACTTTAGATACCCAAATTTTCTGTAAAGTATTTGGACGTTTTAAGCCTTTACGCAGTTTAAGCTTCTTGAAGTACAAATGCAGCTGTCTTGTCTTTTACCTTTTTTAAAGCATTTGTCATGCCATGTTGGTGCTAGGTCTAATTTGCGTTTCTTTCATATATTGTAAGTGAGTGGTTAAAATGGCTACCTGGGAGCAGCAAGAATACCAATAGTGAGTCCCCACCTCTTCCAGAAATGCACTTCATCATGTTAATAAACATCGCTGAGCTTTTCTACGTGTTGTTCGTAATGTGTTAAATATATACTCTTGACTTGTTCCTTTAAATTTTTTCATAAATCCTTTAATTAAATATTTTCATCATTCATCTTGCACATTATAAATGCAGTGTGCTTATTATTTACAGAATATTACTTATTTATGGAAGCTTGCACAGTGATTGATTTGTTTATAGTTGTATTAATGACTATACAGTACAACATTATATATTTGATTGCAATAATTAATTAGTCTTTTTTGTTTTGTTTTTTTTGTGGAAAAGATTAAGTGTCAGTAAATGTCTGCTGTGCTGTTTATTTACTTTCAGCTGTGTTTAAAAGTTGAAAGTGATCTCTAGTAATGTTGCTATTATTTTTAAATGTTTTAGAAGGTTCTACTTTTTTGTAACATGCGTAGAAGATCAGCCCAGCTACTAACTGACACGCAGACTCAGAAGTCCCAAAACACACTCTATTTATTTTCCTGCTCTTCCTTTACAGCACACTCTTTTCTCTTCTTCTTTG
Source organism: Polypterus bichir lapradei (assembly GCA_026402145.1). Classification (NCBI taxonomy): domain Eukaryota; kingdom Metazoa; phylum Chordata; class Cladistia; order Polypteriformes; family Polypteridae; genus Polypterus; species Polypterus bichir. The sequence goes on from JANRMT010062854.1 coordinate 17,809,221, forward strand.
CCACCTTCATTCCTCTCCTTGCAAGCTCTGTCCTCTGTCCTCTGACTCCGGCTCTCCGAATGGAGTGAGGTGGCCCCTTTTTGTTGCACCCGGATGTGTTCCAGGTGTGCTCTGATGAACTTCCGGCAGCACTTCCTGGTGTGGCAGAAGTGCTGCAGTCCAGGGCTCCAGGATCGTCCCAACGCCCCTTAGTGGTGGCCACAGACCTCAACCGGGTTGAGCTTCCAGGCTCCAAATCCATGGCCCCGATACAATCCAGGGGGGCTGCCCTCTTGCGCCCAGGGGGAGATTTTGCCCCTCTCACGGTCCTTCCCTTCTCTAGGCATCCCGGTGGGGCAAGGTCATCTGCCACACATGGCAAAATAAAGATACCTCCAACAACTCCAGTAAAATGTTTAGGTCCTGATTCAGTGCTTTTACAATCTGTGTCCTCATTTTTATTCTTTTCTAACTTGACTTTCAGGTGTTTTGAATCAGTTTTTGTATTTGCAGTGGATAAGTTTGCTAAGGACAAATTTAAATGTAATGACATTTAAGGAATCTGTATGCAAGTTTGGGCATTTCTCCACTTTTTGTATGACTTATTTCTTAATTGAATGTCATATGATTTTCATCATTGGCACCATCAAATAAATTCATCATGTGAGAGTATAAGGAAATCTGCAGAAAGACATATTACAGAATTTGCACAATCTCCTTTTCACAATTCCTAGCAAGGTCTTTTCTAGGATTTGATAATAATAATGGTCTTAGCCCCCTTTTTATGGGACTCTACGTGCATCCTTCTCAAGCTGTTACTTTCTCATTTAACTTCAAAACATATCTTTATCAGTGTATAAATTGAAATCAAATTACTGCCAGTACTCTTTGTTTTGCCTCTGTCTTGTTCTTCCTCGTGATGCATTTTCAATTTACGCCTGAAGTTCTTTTTGAGTTTCAACAGCGTTGATATGTGTATATAACATTGTAGAGCCCACACTTGGTGTTTCCAGTTTCCCGATATACGTGAAGAGCACTTCCCCTTGGATTTTTATTTGTATTGTTGTGAAAAGAGGTAGTAAAATACATGCACTATTGTGATGAGCTGGGGGCAGGGGTCAATATATAAAATAAAAATCATGGGGGGCTTAAGCCTCTGAAGCCCCTCACTCCTGATGCCACTGATTTCTAGTTATTTACAAAGTTTAGCTGAGATTCCTAGTTTATTGATTTATAAGGCACAGTCTTAGAGAAGAATATGCTTTGTTCACAAGTCATACACAATTATTTAGAAATATTATCTGTGAATTTTGAATTAAAAGTTCAGAAAAGAATATACCTAAAATAACCAAATTGATAATATTCATCTTATGTTCCTTTCCATTATTTCTGAAGCTGGAGCCTATAAGAGCCACAAGGGGTACAAGGCTGCAGCCCAGTTGTCAATAGGATGCTAACTGACAAACTAATGTATGTATAACAAACACTCATAATATGGCAATTTTATAGTCATCAATCAAAGTAAATATGGCATGTTATTTTACTTTGGGAATTAATTTGAACTGGAATGTTGCTAAAAAATCCTGTGTTGAAAGAGAATCAATTTAGCAAAAGACTGATGACACATTCCTAGACAGAACACCGATGCTTATGGGTGGTGCAACAGGGGACCCAAGAAAAGTTGCCACTTCACATTCATTTGATTGTTGATCATAATTAGGCTGGCAGTTTGAATTTCCTATTTGTTTTACTGTAGATTTCCTCTAGCAATGAATGGATGTAAAATGATTGATCCACAGGTAGTGCCCAAAATTAATTGAATCTATATATGGATTATGCAGTAATCCGGAATGCTCTAGCTCATTGAGTTGATGCAACCCTTCACTTACGATATATACAGTACAGTTAATTTGGTAAAATTTGTAATTGGGACAAACACTCTCCTACACACACATCTATTGCATTTTGTATTACATTTTGTATAGTTTTACTTTACCATTGATTCTGGGTTATGTGTAGTCACCCAGTGGCGCCTTCACCAGGTTAATCCTCTCTGTATAGTGTAGTGTAAAGGTTTAAGATCCAGCAGGTACTCCCTTGTTTAAGATAATCAGGTGTCAAAAAGGGAAATTATAAAACTCCTCTGTTAGTTGTGCTGGTGATCTATCTGCAAGTGCTGATCTAAGTTTTCAGACCAAATGTGCTTTTGGCCCGTTATTTGTATTTTACAAACAGTAGAATTAACGAATAAGATGAATTGTTTTTTTGTACCACAATCATAGTAACTGCATTAAAGCTTCACAGGCTGTGTTTGTCATCATTTCTGTTAATCGTGGCTACCACCTGTTTGGGCAGCCATCTTGTTTTTAGCACTGGTGCTCCATTCTCCATCACGTGATGATGGGAATTTGTGCTGCATGATGTTATTGCCTTAACGGTATGCTAATACTGCCATTAAAATTTTGAAATCAATAGAAGATCAAAATCCATTTTAGACAGTTGAGGACTTTGCCAGCCTTTTCAGTTGTGGGGAATGAATTTATGATTTGCCCTTGGAATTTTAATTCATTTGATCTTTTGGCTCAGACTACCCATAGTATTTCTACAATGAGTTTATCCTTCTGTCTCCTTGTCCTTTATCCAGGTTTTCCTGCCATATTTCAGACTGGCAGAACAGAGTTAACCAGGGTTGAGTCATAGGCTGTTTGGAAAAGTTGAGATGCTCTCATCGAGTTTTCATGATTTTCAGGCTTGTAGTCATTTGTTTGTTCTTTGATCTTATAGAGCATGGAGCTGTACAAGGCCTAGTTTTCGTTATCAGTACTCCTTGTTTTTAAAGAGAGTTGTTGGTCTGCAGTTTTTAGCAATTTATTTTCTGGACTCAGCTTTATTGAGTGTGCTTATTTTTCTAAAATTATGCCAATGTTTGGAGGGCATATTACAGTTTGGATTTTGACAGTGGCCATTTGATGATCTAACTAGCAGTCAGTTGTGCATGTGCCAATATTATAAATATAATATGGGCACACTCTTCTGTTTTTTTATTTATTCATGCATAATTGTTAAATTTTACTTTGCACAGAGAAAGAGCAATATTATTTTTAAATAGTTTCACCACTACCTAACATATTGAGCCCTCCACTCCAGTGATCATTGTCCATTATTGTTCCCTAATCCAGCATTGAAAATTCAACCCAGTAGAAAAGTCTGTATAATGGAATCCCTCACCAGTTTCTGACAGGAATAATCCTTAAAACCCTTCTTCGATGTGCATAAGCACTCAAAAGTATAACCTAATGCCTTGTTGGCAGAGTTACTGTAACTGGGTGGTGATAAGCCTTTTAAATACGACAACAGATTGCCGTTGTGGAAGGCCATTTTTGTTTATTCAGAGCTCATTTCTGTGTTAATACAGACCTCCCAGAGGTTATCTTTTATGGAAGAAGGTATAACATTGTGCTCTTTCTCTCAGTAAGAATTGTAAAGTCAGTAACTGCTGATTCAGCTCTGAAGCAACAAAACACCCTACTACCCTTCCAAAGTCTTGGTTAATGCCCATAAGAGTTCTTATATTTCACATAATAATCCAGAATAGAATGATCTGACTTTATTCATTTTTATCTCTTGGTGGAATGTTCTGATGGTAACAGGATGCTATCTAGGAGGGTATGAGTTGGAAATATTTAGGCCAGTTCCCTATTGTTTTCTTCTAGTTGGGTGAGCGGTGCAGATCACAAATAAAGCCGACCTTGAAACAAAGTGGTCTGTTGTTAGAAGGGTTTCAAGTGTATTCGGTCTCAATTCTCTTTCATTATACCTCTTTGATGTGCTTTTATGCTTTTTTGTGACAGTGCTGCTTTATGATGAAATTAATTTTTATTGTATATACTGTAGCTCCTTTTCACAGTGCTCACCATACAAAGGTAGATCTGAGTCTTTTCTCAGTGAAGAATGCTAAAAAAGAATAAACTGAACTGGAGAACTGACAGGTTAAATGAATTTCTCATTCTCACACATTCAGCCAGGGATTAGGACTAATATGGCAGCTTTGTGGTTTATAGTCCAGTGCTTTGATCACTACAGAACAACAATGAAATTTCCAGTCTTGCTTGCTTAACTGTCTATAGAGGAATTATTTTAACAGCGACTATGATTCTTGTGCATTGTGTCCCACTGCCATCAAAAACTGCTGAAATATTGCTAGTGGTGTGCAGCTCTGTGCTGATGTCCACTCAGGGATGTACAGTATATACAGTAAATATGTCTATGCTCAAAGGTGTTGGCGCTTCACCAAATAGTTAAATATACATGAAGATTAAGGGGAAATGTATATAATGCATGTCCTCACTTAAATAGTAAAATAATATAGATTTATTTCAATATTTCTTCTATATTGTCTTTAATGTTCTTCTTTTGTAATAATCTTAAATCTTTAAATACCACTTATACTGTAAGAAAAGAAATAAATAGAAATAACACTGGTAAGGAGCAAGGCAGGAATGCATTTTTTAGCTCACAGCTCCAAACACCAGAATTCCATTGCCAGGTCTGTCAGAGTTTGTGTGATGTTTGAATGTTCAATGGGTTTTTGCATGAATTTTCTCCAGATACTTCAGTTTCCTCTCACAACCTACAGATATGCATGTTTAGGCTACTCTAAGTAAACCAATTATTACCATCTGTAAGTATGTGCCTGAGTGTTTCTGCACTAGAAACATTCAGTGATCGTGTAATGGAAAATACATACATGGATCTGTGCTTTGCATGTTGCCTGTTTTACAATAGTCATATTCTGTTTAGCATAGAGTGCTTAAATGTATGTACATCTATAATGTACCCACAGCAGATTATTAAGGCACTTGATTTTGTCCAGGAGATTTTGTAAGACAATGGGCCTCGGTTATAGTGCTGTTGGTTAAACAAATGTACAAGAAGTACTATGTAACTAACTTAATACTTTTATATATATATACAATGTTTGTGTTTATTTTACAAAGAGCTAATGTAATTAGGTACTGTTGAACATGCTATACAAAATTCAGAAAAACATTCCTGTCATAGATGAAGTCATGCATTTCCTAGCAACTGACCTTGGCTTTTGTTAATGGTTATTGCTAGACACAATTTTACAGGAAACTGTATTATTTTGGTTTGAAAAGGTTGATCAGTAGGAATAATTGCAATTTTGGGTATATGTCATGATTATTATTAGATGTTTACAATTTTCATTTGTTTGTGTCATTCGCTCAAGCGTTTCTTGTACATTCAAACTTATATATATTTTTTTTTTTTCAGTTTTTGTAGATTTACATAGTCCATGCAATAAATGTAATGTTTTTAATGCTGGAGTTCTTCACTCCTTGTCAGTGTATTATAGTGACCTCTTTGTAGATGGTAAAAAGAAGACAAGGGAGTCTCAATTGTAGACAAATATGGAAGTTACTTATTATAAAGAAGTGAAGCTCAACACAGAAGACAAGTATGAATTGTACAGAGAAGAACTAGTTAAAAAAACGCAACATCCTGAACTATGTTCAGTGCCCCACCCTTCTCTCTTTTCTGCTCATGGGGGGATCCCTTAACTGAGCTGCACTAGCATTTAAACTGACCAAAGAACAGTGTAGCTTGTTTTTGATCAGAGGCTTTAGTCATCTGTTGAGATAACCTCCTCTGCTTCTCTCTGTCTCTTTTTTCAGCTTTTATGGAAGCCACACATACACTCACAGCCACAGCATGTTTGTTAACCACGTCTTCCTTGAGCTTTTCCAAAATTTCCTACTTCCACTTGCACTCTTTTTCCTGTCAAGGAGACTTTCCCTTTTTAATTCGTCTCTACACCCTATTAGTCAATGCTGCTGTTTCTGCTGTTGGCCTTTGTTTGCATAAACTGGCAGGCCCTGACTTTGCATAGCGCTGAGCATCTATGCGGCATGTTAACATAGCCATTGTCTTAATAATACTTGTGTAGTTCCTCATAGAACCATTGCTTGACAAAATAACATTTCATTCTAAGGTGGGTTTACTTCATATGAAATTGGTTATTTGGGTTTTTAAAAAGTTCCTAATATCTGGGCAAAGCAAAAGGCTTTTATGTATAGTGGGCTGTTGAGAGATCAAGAAAACCTCAACTCAAACTGGGTTATTTATTGTATGTAGCAGGAGACCTTTTAAAATTGCAGACCCACAGGTATTTCACAAATCTGTTATCATCTATTCATGGCTATTGATGGAGCTTATTACAGATCTAAATAAGTAAATGTTCTTTCTGGAACCTTCATGTAAATGTGTCTTTTGGGAACCAAAAAATGGTTCCCTTATAGCATTGCTCTGAAGAACCTCTCTGGCACCTTTTTTAAAAGTGTACCTGTTACAGTAGATAGATAGATAGATAGATAGATAGATAGATAGATAGATAGATAGATAGATAGA
>JANRMT010062854.1:17840649-18070989 GCA_026402145.1 Polypterus bichir lapradei
TATCTATCTATCTATCTATCTATCTATCTATCTATCTATCTATCTATCATCTATCTATCTATCTATCTATCTATCTGTTTTTTTCTTATGTGATTTAACATTAATTTATCCTTCAGTTACCCATAATTAAATAAATAAGTTTAGAATAAATATGGATGGGAGCCATTTGAGCTCTACCTAATACTTTCTTTGATCTTTGAAGGTCTTTAAATTTTATTGCTGATAAATCTTTCCAAGGCAGTTGGTTGCTGTGCATAAAGTACTTGCCAGTTTATTTTTAATGCAAGAACAGTGGGTACTGATGCAAGCACATATAATAAGACTGTCAAGGCCATTTCCTCCATACATGCTCTGGCAGTCTGATTTTCAGATTGTTCTTATGAACTAAACTCTGTTTAGCAAATGCCAATATTACCATTGTAAAACACGTATGGGCAACACATTGACAACACTAAACATGCATGTATGTTTACAGTACAGTATATACATTGATAACATACTGTTCAAAAAAAATTAAAGGCACACTTTTTAATTACAGTATAGCATCAAGTCAGTGAAACTTCTGGGCTATTGATCTGGTCAGTTAAGTAGCAGAGGGGGTTGTTAATCAGTTTCAGCTGCTTTGGTTTTAATTCAATTAACAGCTCCACTAGAGGGGCAACAATGAGACGACCCCCAAAACAGGAATGGTTTAACAGGTGGAGGCCACAGACATTTTTCCCCCCTCGTCTTTTCTGACTGTTTTTTCACTAGTTTTGCTTTTGTCTACGGTCAGTGTCGGCCAACTTCTCCAGGATGACACATCAATACGTGCCATTGCCAAAAGGTTTGCTGTGTCTCCCAGCACAGTTTCAAGGGCATAGAGGAGATTCCAGGAGACAGGCAGTCATTCTAGGAGAGCTGGACAGGGCCGTAGAAGGTCCTTAACCCATCAGCAGGACTGGTATCTGCTCCTTTGGACAAGGAGGAACAGGATGAGCACTATAAAATGACCTCCAGCAGGCCACTGGTGTGAATGTCTCTGACCAAACAATCAGAAACAGACTTTATGAGGGTGGCCTGAGGGCCCGACGTCCTCTAGTGCCCGGCACTGTGGAGCTCGATTGGCATTTGCCATAGAACGCCAGAATTAGCAGGTCCACCACTGGCGCCCTGTGCTTTTCACAGATGACAGCAGGTTCACCCTGAGCACATGTGACAGACGTGAAAGGATCTGGAGAAGCCGTGGAGAATGTTATGCTGTTTATAAAATCGTTCAGCATGACCGGTTTGGTGGGAGGTCAGTGATGGTCTGGGGAGGCATATCCATGGTGGGACGCACAGACCGCTACAGGCTAGACACCTTGACTGCCATTAGGCATCGGGATGAAATTCTTGGACAAATTGTCAGACCCTGTGCTGCTGTAGTAGGTCCTAGGTTCCTCCTGGTGCCCGAGAATGTCCGGCCTCATGTGGCAAGAGTATGCAGGCAGTTCCTGGAGGATGAAGGAATTGATACCATTGATTGGCCACCATGCTCGCCTGACCTAATTCCAATAGAACACCTCTGGAACATTATGTTTTGGTCCATCTGACGCCGCCAGGTTGCACCTCAGACTGTCCAGGAGCTCAGTGATGCCCTGGTCCAGATCTGGAAGGATCTGTTGTCTCATTAGGCGCATGCCCCCCCACCCCTCGACATTGTCAGGCATGCAAACAAGCACGTGGGGGCCATACAAACTACTGAGTACGATTTTGAGTTGCTGCAATGAAATTTTGGCAAAATGGACTAGCCTGCAGCATCATTTCTTTGAATTCAGCCCTCTGTAGGTTGATAGTTTTCATTTCCTTCAAACAATGTGGCATCCTTTCGTTCCTAACACATTACCCATTCCAAATCAGTATACATATCCAGCAGGATTTTTTTCCCATTGAGATCTGATGTGTTTTCAAAGTGTTCATTTAATTTTTTGAGCAGTTTATATATAAAAGGTAAAGTGATGCTATTACATTAATATCTTGAGAAACACACTTCTGCAAAGCAGTGTTGTTACATATAATGCCAGGAAACAGTAACACCTTAGAGACACAAACCAATTCATTATCTTTTTCTCTAATGAACAATGTAAATACTTTCTGTGTGTTAGGTCTACATGATTCCTAATTTAGTACTTTACTGTCAAAACTCCTATTTTTGTCCTCAGCTGTTGGGTTCCTTGGTGAATGTATGGGTCCATACTCTTTTCATGTTTCACTTTTCACTGTAACCATGTGCCTTTTATTGCATATAACACATCATTGGATGAAACTCCATTGAAGTACAGAGGAAATGATGATATTGTTTGAAAATAAAGACATTTACAGTTACATTTTTTATGTGAATTTCATTCTGAGATGGACTGACAATGCACTTGTAGTTTTTTCCTGACCTCCATTAGATGGTGCTGTGATAGGCTCTGCTATTAACCTCTCTTTCATCCTTTTGGTTTTGAGTATACATTCCTGTTGTGAATAGAGAATGCTCTCCTGAGAACTCTTCACATATAGAATGATGTGAAATGAGATATAAGTTTTTAAGCTGGGTGTTTATTTTAAATTAAACCTGAAAGTGTAGGGATAAATGGGGGAAAAAAACAGAATCTCCCATAGAGGCAGGAGTGCATGAAGTATGACCTCTCAGCACCAGCTCTTCAGCAGGTAAGAGCAGACTGAGGGACATCTGAGCATTGCATTGATCTGTGAAGAATGGCTGGCTATTGTTTGGGCAGATCTGTGGGGAAAGAGCAGACATGTTGGCAAAAATAATAATGTTAATAACAAATCCTTATCCAAAAGGCAAAATCCAAAAAATAAAAACATAGGCAGATGGTCACATTTAAAATAGCAAATGGTTTAAGTGGCAAAATCCAAAGGTGGCGATGCACAAAATAGCTTATGAGTCAATTGACTAAGTACAGCAAGGATAAATCTAAAATCAAAAATCAGGCAAAAGGTCAAAAACAGAAATCAAAGCAAGAGCAAAACACTAAGCAAATAGGAAATCCAAAGAAAGAAGTCAAGGGATCAAGAAACACTGGATGCATGAGAAATAGTTAAGAAAATAACCACTAACCTGAAGAGAGCTCTAAATGGGCTGCTGCATAGCAGTGCTATGGTCTGTGAACATGCTGGTTGTTAGTGCCATGGTTTTGTGTGTTATTGTGGTCTGTGAGCAAGGCCACTTTTTGTGACATTTGATGTAACGTTTGGATGATCAGGTCAGAGTTACAAAAAGTGCAGATACATTGATGAAGGTTCCAACAATTGAAATATCAGTGAGTTTTGGAAATGTGAACATATCATATACATCACCAGTGGTGAAATATTACATGATGATTAGCACATGCATGTAATACTTTCACTGTACTCTGTACATCCCTGGATTAATTAATCTTTTAAGCACAGAAGCATGTGCTTTGAGCAACAAGGGAAGGGGGCACCTCAGAGTTTTTTCCCCTAACTATCATACCCCTAATTCTCACTGCAAGACTCAGCTTTAGTTTAATGTGTTGTAGTTGTTCTTATCTACTTTAATCTGCATTGTTTAAAAAAAGTTTTCTTTGGCAAGCTGGGTTTCCCATGACATACAAGTTTTGCTTTCATCGAATGTAAACACAACTGACTGGGTCTTGCCAGCATTTAACTAATCACCCGATTTCTGTATCAGACCCTAGACCTCCTTATACTCTTATTATATTATTACAGATTTTTCACAAAGAACAGCTAAGCTTTATTCTCTTTTTTCACCTTTACTATTTATTGAGTTGTAATGTAATTGTTGGGCTGTGTATAGAGGGCATCAGTTGGCCATAATTCAGCTCTGTGTCTGTCTACATGACAATAATGACCCTATAGACATATAAACACAATTCTCGAGCAAGGCACCATCCTAGACAGTCTTGATTATGTCCCCTGCTCCTGAGTTATTTGAACTATTTTTTTTAATTTATTTAGCAATTTTCTGAGTACTCATATCGCTTTACATAAGAGAGTGGGGAGTCATTTCAACCACCATTAATTTGCAGCATCCACTTGGATGATGTGAAGGCAGCCATTTTGCACCAGTAAGTTAACCACACATTAGCTATTAGGTGGTTAAGAGATGAGAGCGAGACAGAAAATTTGAAACATGGGATGGGAGTGACTAGTGGAGGGCAATTTAGCCTGGACATTGGGATATATCCTTCTCTTTATGTATGATGCCCAGGGACATTTAATGAACCAGTGAGAGTCAGGACCTCTGTTTTATGCCTTATTCAAAGGATGGCACCACTTTTACAGCACACTGACCCTGTCACATTGGACTGTTGTATGATTAGCACTGCATAGCAACAGACACAGATGGGAGTGTAGGTAAATAGGCAAATGGTATACAGAGGCAAGGTTTAAGGGATTAGCCTCAGGCCACTCCTGACACTGACTGTAGGTGGGTTGGCTTGCCCACTTGTCCTCTTCTGTGAACTATACCAATGTATTCTATGCTTATTGCCTGTCTCACTCTCTCTCTTTCACCTCTTTTGATTTTCCTTCTATTTCTGATTAATCTTCATTACACTTTCCCTCCTAGCACTAAGCTCAATGATATCCTTTTGAGCTATAAATGCTACTTTTGTTGTCAAGAATAACCTGATTTGGCTGTAGGAATACTTAGCTAGAACTCCCCCTTATGCCTCTTAGTGTCTCAGCACCTCTGATATTTAGGTGCCTGTCTAATGCTGAGACCCTTATAAGGACAACGTGGCCTTGTTTTTTCCTGGCTAGAGAACATGTGTAGTCCTACATTGGCCATGAGATGTTGTGCCAAATGCCTATGACTTCTCTCTCTGTGTCACTTTGGAGCTCCCAGGTAGAATAATTTGAAGACACATTACATTTAAAGGGCTATTCATTGTTTGGCAGTGAGGATATAAACTTATATGTTCATATTTCTTTTAGGACAATTCCACACTCTTTCCCCTTCCTACGCCACACCTTCCTCTCTGGAAACTCTTAAATGTTCACATTCAGGTTCATTTCAGAAAAGCAATCATTTCAAAGTTTCCTGTTAAAAGGGGCTGTGCATTTATCAGCTTGCAAAGGACTGGCACCCAGTTTAGTGTTAACCTCTACCTTATTGTCATTGCATTGAGAGGAAGATGTGGCTCACTGCAGTGCTGTAAAAAATGTAATTTGAAAAATGTATTTGCAGGCTTACTTACAGTTAACTAGCATCCATCCATCCATATTCTAAACCCACTGATCCAGAGCAAGATCATGGAGAAGCTGGCGTGTATCCCAGCAATAAATTGGGCACAAGGCAAGAACAATCTTTGCATAGGGTGTCTGCCCATCGTAGGTTGACTAGCAATGATGTTTATTTAGGATGATATTCATAACACCCAAAGCCTACCAAGTTGTAATTGTAGTGATACACCATCTTGCTCTGAAAATAACGTGCCGCTCCTAACACATCCTTTAAGACATGCAGTAGAATAAGGTGTGTAAACTGAAACTACTCTCCACACATTTCTTTTCTCAGACTGTTTCTTCTGCTTTCCCTGATGACTTGTTAATATCTTATTTAAATTTGTTTATGTTTACTGCATCTGATTTTGCAGCTATTTATCAGAATGTTAAAAAAATATATGTAAGCATTCTTTAAATGCTTTATTTGTTCTTGTGGCCTTAGCTGACATAAAAGTCGTGACTCGCTTTGCTTTTTCTGGTAGCCGTGGGACATGTCTGGTACATTTTTTTCTGTACTGTACTGCTCTGTGTTGCATTATATATACTGGGGTGGACAAAAGTAGGTTTACAGATGTTTGTTAGAAAAAAGACATGCAGGTTATGATTATTACAATAGCTTTATTGACTCAATAGCTTTATTAATTTATTAACTCAAAAGAATGTCACAATGGCACATTGCACTTAGGTGCAATCTCGTAAATACTCAAATTGCTGACCTTCATTGTTAACATATTTTTGTAGTCTAGTAGCTAATAACAATAACAATAATAATAATAAGAAGAAGACAAATAAGAAGATGAATAATATAAATAAATAATGAAATACTTAATAAATAAGTAATAACACAAGAATAAACTCTGTGTTTCGTGTACTCAAAATTGTAAACCTAATTTTGCCCACCGCTAAATATGCTGGAATATCTTTCATGTTTTTTTATTTTTTTAGTAAATAAATTATATAAAATTCACAGACCTCGTGGTAAATTAGAGTGCTTTGCTAAAAAAATGACCGGATGTGCAAATTTATCTGACTTCTTTTCTTATAACATTCAACTCGTAGCAGTGAGAAACACATATACAGTAATTTTTGTGTACAAGGTTGCCACTGTAGTTATACAGTGTGTGTAGAAACTGGAATGTCACTTTATGTCTGTTTCTTATTAGTTTTTTCTTTTATTACAGTGTATATGAGGGACTTCAAAAATTTTGTCACAAAAAATCAGTTAATAGATGGTCAGATGCTTATTGCTTTTAAATTAATGCAGTAAACATACAATGAAACACCCAGATATGTAAACTAAACTTTAGCTTAAACATTAATTTCTTCATTTTGTGAGTCAGTGTAGTTTAGTATACTGTAGAGTCACATGTGGCTAAATTATATCCTACCAATATTAGGAACAAGAAAAGGAGTCCACCATGGTTACTTAGGCATGGCAGGGCACTTTCTTGTACACACCTATACTTATTCCCAGCTTGACGTTTCTAGTTTTGCCAACCTGCTGTATCTGTGATGTGAAAAATCCGAAAATTTTGAATAAACCTACATGGACACAGAGACAACGTACAAAATCCACCAGGCCATGATTGAAACCAAGGTCCTTAGAGCTGTAACTACTGTAACTATTATGTTACTTTTTCTTGCATCAAATAACAGTGGGCCACAGAACCACTGAAGTCAACAGATCAACAGTAAGTTGTGTGGAGAATTATACATTCAAATTTTTATAGATTACAAAAAGAAACAGAGGCATGCACATGATAATGGGAGTGATCATTGCTGACATTTTTTCTTAACTATTTCTGCTCTGGCAAAAAGCAGTGGTCAGTAACCAAGGTAAGCTCCCCGCCTACACCTATTATTGTAATCTGGATATGAATTGCTTGAGTGAAAGGGCTTCTTACTCTGTTACAGAATACTTCTATTGAGACAGTAGATCTAACTAAGGAACATTATGAAGTGCTCTTTTACTTTAATAGTTTGAATAAGGACTCCAAATCCTGTTTCAGAAGTGTTTTGAGGATGAAAGGGAGAAAAAGTTAGTTGCACGCAGAATGTTTCCGATTTAAATTCTAGTTTTCTGTTGAGTACAACAGTTTCCTTGTTGTAATACATTGAAATTCTTAATTGTGTGTCTCTCTTGGACTAGTGACAGTAGAACAATGCCAACAGTAGACAAAAGAAAAACATGGAATACAATGTCATCCATTGAGTATTGTGACCTGTAGGGGTCATCTTACAACCCCACACACCAACACAGGAGTCCAAAATGACAAGCAAAACAAAGCAAAATAACCTGAATAAGTAATACAAGGCAATAGTAAAGTAACACAAAAGCAGAAAATTAATACCTCTGCCCCCAAGGACTAATAAAATGTCAGTAAACCCTGGCTTGTCTGTTCCAGCAGCCATAAAACATGCATTTCAGAAGAAACTAAGCATGTTCAGGCCTGGCCAATACTTGAATGGGAGACCATCTAGCTTGAGTTGCTGCTGGAAGAAGTGTTGGCGAGGATCCCAATGCCCCAGTGTAGTGACTGGCACACTGTTCTGTAAAAATGGCACCGTCGTTTGGTATGAGATGTAAAACCGAGGTCCTGACTGTCATAAAAGATCCATTGGCATCCTTCGTAAAGAGTAGAATGTATCCTGATGTCCAGGTTTAATTGCCATCCATGGTCTAATCATTCTGGCCCCCTGATCTTGCATAATCTCTAATTGGCTATCTCTCTTTCTCACCATTTCAATATGTAATAGTTAATGTGATGTGAACATACTGACACAAAATGGCTGCCATTGCAACACATTCAGGTGGATGCTGCACATTAGTGGTGGTTGAAGTGGCTCCCCATTCATTATGTAAAGCGCTTTAAGTAGTGAGAAAAGTGCTATAGAAATGTAAAGATTTATGTTTTCCCTGGTCACCTTCAACTACTTAGGTCCAAGTCTTAGCTCACTGATCAAAGGAAGCAAGGTTATATTATTTCGTGCCCCGATGACCTTCCTGGTACCCTGCCGTAAGCACCTCCTCCTCTAACATCATCAAGCTCAGGTGTTGTATGGGTAAAAATCCCTCTAACAACATCAGAGATTCTTGCACATTATCCTCACTACAGACTTGTGCTGAAAAGGGCCAGATTAGTTTTCCTCCATCCTTATGCCTGTAACGCAACAATACATCACCCCTGCTGGTCTGGGGAACCTGAAAAGCAGCAATAGGGCTTATATTATGACTTAACAAGATGTTTATTGACCTCCTGCATTAATGGTAGCGTCCTCTGATAGTCAGTAAGGGTACTGTTACCCAGATTAACGTCTCAGTATGTATAAAAAACAATCATGCAACTGTCAGAATGAGCAGTTATTGAGGTGGCTTATGGCCAAGGGCTAAAAATTTGCAGAATGTGAGTGCTAATGGCCCTGTACCGTTCACCAGAAATAAGGAAGGAGAGGAGTAACATTGCAGGATGGATTACTTCTTTAAAAGAACATAAGTACTTAAAAGTAGTACAGTGGAACCTCAAGATATGAACACCTCTGTATACAAGAAATTCAAGATACGAGGAAAGTATGAGCGAAAAATTCGGATCTAAATATGAGCATTGGCTCGCGTAACGAGCCACGAGCCAGACTGTGGGTATGCGTGACGTGTTTTCCGATCCGCCTCGACTCGGGGATTCACCAAAGCTGACGCTGCCAGCCTGTGTTCCTTGTTCTCCCGTAGCGTGAGGATCTACGCGTTTGTGCGCTTGTGATTTCATTGTTTCGCTGTAGCAGTTCGCCGTATAAGCGTATCCAAAAATATCGCGGACATGCAGACGGAGAATAGGAGACGATTGCTCACAAGAGGAGAGAGAGAGAGAGAGAGAGAGAGAGAGAGGCGCACACGCGCGAGCGAGCGAAATAAGGAGAGAGAGAGAGAGGCAAGCGAGAGAGATAAGGAGAGAGAGAGAGAGAGAGAGAGAGAGAGAGATGTGTGCCCAAGCGAGAGAGATAAGGAGAGAGAGACGCGCACGAGAGACAAGAACCATCAGCTCAGTTATGATCACATGACGCTCAGCCGACAAAGTGTATCCATACTACTCGTATTGCAAGACATCGCACGTTTTATCAAGTCAAAATTAATTAAAAAAATCAGCTAGTGTTGCACAACACTCGTAAACCAAGTTACTCGCAAACCGAGGTTCCACTTGTATATATTATTTATCAGTGTTATTTTTTAGGAAAATTGATTTTTATGTTGATATTTTTGGGGGTGCGGAACGAAATAACTGGATTTCCATTATTTTCAATGGGGAAATTTGTTCTAGATACGAGAAATTCGCTATACAAGCTCAGTGCTGGAACGAATTAAACTTGTATCTCGAGGTTCCACTGTATTTGCCTTTCTAAGGCAACATGAGTTAAGTGTCTGTCCAGTACAGACTCCTCCTGTAATGCTGCACATTGTGAGATGAGCAGAAGCCATATCAGAATGAAATTCAGTCATGGGAAACTAAATCATTTAGAGTCCTGGAATGTGTCTTAAGAACATAATTCTGTGCCTCGAGATTTGCCAGATGTTTGGTACTATCTCGGCAAGAGGTTTGGATTGCTCAGAAAATCAGGCTAATACAAGCCAAGAGAAATTGGGCTTGTTTCATTATTTTTTATATAGTAGACTGTCTTTTAGAGCTTTTGGGTTTTGTCTTTTGTAATACACCCCAATGATTCCCTTTTCTAAACCAAAGCAGAATTAGTGTTGAGGCTGGATGTTTGTAGCAAAGAAAGTAATGACATAAGTGTTTCTCACAGATAGCAAAAAATAGTAATTGGATTCACTGGATATGCAGTACGAGAACATATGAGTCTTACACCATACTTTGAAACTGGACAGAGCTTTTTGTAGCCCAAGAAGAAGAACACAGTACTTCTAGTGTCCATTTTTGGTTCCAAACAGTATTTTTTCCATGGAGTTCCTTGTAATTAATCTGCAATAGGAAACAAACACACATCACTGGTGAATGACCAAATCAAATGTTTATTAAGGATGAAATAAGTTATGCATTGGTAGCTTTGTACTATTCTACTTTTAAAGTGTTTAAAGATGTAGGTGAATTAGATAGCACTGCAGTATAATTTATCTCTCGGATTTCAAAACCTGCTTATTTTTAAGTTTTGACTCTGATATTCCAGCAGCATCAGAGGAAATGCTAAAACCAACTCCTGGACAGAGTGCATTCATGTGTAGGGTCATAGAAAATTTCCATGTTTTAGGTCTTTTGCCATATATTATCATGTTAGTCAGATTCATGTTTATTGATCTTCTTTAGCAGATGACAGATTGTCTACCATAATGTGTAATTCATGTTATACTTGAGCAAATTTAGATAAGAAAGCCAAAACCATATCTCTGTTGCCACCCTGGTTGATCATTCATAGAAATTTCTTCAACGCAGGGACAGTGCTTCAGTTTCTTCAAGCTTTATTGCATATGGCAAACTTGTCATGCTTTCTCCTTGACTTTGTCTGTTGGTGTCTTCCTCTGCTCTGTTTTGTAACAACTGTGAATTATGAAATATCTGTGACTAGAGCATATATAATTTTGGTTCCTATCTGCAGCTTACCATTCAGTTGTGTTCTTCCTTTGTTTCTTGTTTTCTCAGTTGTATATTCTTTCTTAATTTTGACTTTTGCTCTTTATATATGTTAATGTTTCTTGCTAATTTTGTGTCCTGAACCTTTTTGTCAATCAGTCTATGGCCCCACCTGCTCCTTTGGTCCCAGAAGTGTCACAGATTTGTTTTGATGTGAGCATAATGTATCACAATAATGCCAAATGTTTAACACCCAGCTTACCTAGCTTCTGAATTTCAGTATGTCTAATTTTTTCAGCATGATTATTGAATTATTTGTTTTGGTGTTTTTGCTTCTAATTATGCTTGATATTAGAGGTGTTAATGTTTCATTGTTGCCTGCTTAACTCAAATTATGCAAGTTATTCTAATTTGCATTGGGAAAATTGAATTGCCTTGCTAGATTAAAAACCTGGAAAGAGACAGTTAGACATTCAATGAAGTGGACAATCAGAGCTCTATTCATATAACCTTCAGCAAAAGAGAAGTTGGAAGAGTTTCGAGCAAAATGGTGATAATGTTTATTTTAAAAAAATCTAATGCTGTGCAGAAATACAATTTTAAAACATACCATATACAAAACACACATGTTCCTAGTAAAGCTGCAACAATCTATACCATATCCAGCACCTCCACGACCCAGCTTACTGACAAGCTGACTTAGGAAATGGTATGGTAATAATAATAAATTTTATTTCAAGGCACCTTTCTAAACAGCCAAGGACACCATACAGATAATAAAATCATAAAACCAACAAAAACACAAATGTAGACATACACATATACATATATCTATATCTATGGAACTGAAAATACAGCAATAAGAATACAGCCTAAGGTCATGTAGTGTAAGCTAATCTAAATAAATAAGACTTAAGACGAGATCTGAAAATAGGTAGGGAATCTATGTCCCAAATGTTTTGTGGTAGTGAGTTCCAGAGACGTGGAGCACTACGACTAAATGCCCTGGAACCCATGGTGATCAGGCGTGCAGGAGGGGTGATGAGAAGACCAAAGGTAGAGGACCTAAGAGTGCGGTTAGGTGTATAAACATATATGAGGTCAGGAAGATATAATGGTGCAAGGTTATGAAGTGCTTTGAAAGTAAGTGGAAGAATCTTAAAATCAATGCGAAATTTTACAGAAAGCCAATGAAGTTGTTTAGGAATGAGGTAATGTGTTGCATGGAAGAGGTCTGAGTTATAATATTGAGGTACCATCAATATTAAGCGAAAAATTATTAGATTTTGATACAGCAGACTTGGAGCCAATGAGGAGAACCTCTGTCTTATGGTTATTGAGTTGGAGGAAATTAGAAGAAAACCAAGATTTTACTTCAAATAGACAGTCATTGAGGCTATGGTATGGTAAAATATGGTGTGTTATGGTATGTTCAAGGGTAAGGAGTTCCTGTGAACGAACAATATTAGTCCCTGGATGAAAAAAAACCCAAAAATATTGTATACAGAAGAGAACTCAGGTACTTACATAGTACTTCTAACACATCCAATAAACTCTTGGTACTATAACTAAGGCCTGTCACCATATTTAGGTACACCATAAATTCTTAACTTGTTTTTTTATTATGTGCATCCTTTGTAGCCTAGGGATTGGTACTGTTTATTGCTTTAAATTAAAGAGTATTTATGAGTGATGTAATGTTTATTTTCCATTTCTGTAAATTAAATATATTTTTCCTAGTCTAAAGATATAAATATAGAAACAGAAGTTAATATGTTTGCTGATGAGCGTCCCACACACACTAAGGTCAGAGCTACTAGCTCATATCTCCAAGGATCTTGGTTGCATTCTAAGTTATTCTTGGCTTTTCCATAAAGTGGCTTGTTCTTGGCTTGTGTAGCTGTTTTGTTTTTCTCCAGGTTCTCCTCTTTCAGCCCTTATTCCAAAGACAATCAGGATGGCTTTCCTGACAATTCTAAATTAACTCAATATCATATTTGTGCGAATTCACCCTGTAATGGATTGACATCTTATTGAATTTTCATCTCCATCTTGCACCTGTTGCTGTTGGGATAGGCTCTTGCTACCCTATTGGGGATAACACTAACAAGTGATTTAAACAAAAATCAAAAAATTAAAAAAGAAAAACAAAAAGTTTCTGAGTTACACTTTTGTGTAATTTTGAATCCTCAGAGTAACATAGAGGACAAATAGACATAAAGTTTGGTTAAATATGAGATTTCAGTTAATGATAATGTACAAGAAAAATGAACTGGCAGTCTGATTGTGATGTTACATAAGAAAAGCTGAAATGAGAACAGACTATGCGGCCAAACATACATAGTTCATGGGCATAAGGGACACCCCACAAATCTCACAAAGCCAGCCATAAATATGTACATACATTTTTTTAACAAAGGAAACATTATGTGCATTTTTAGGCTAAAGATAACAGTGAGAAAAGGGTGCATTGCCTCCTATAACATTATAAATTACTCAGTAACATTACTGAGTTTCGGAGTAGATATTGTAACAGAATGCAGAGGGCAATTGACAGGCAGGGCTGAAAGACGATGGTCTGTGTGTTTTTCACATTCAGGACGGTCCGAGAGGAGTGTCTAGGAGCTGTCTGGGCTGGGTGGATGTTTGAGTGATAGCAGTTCACATCCTTCAAATCAGGAGGATTCAAGAAAGATTGTGTTTTAGGAAATTAATAAATCAGAACCCTATACAGGCTTTGCAGTGTTGCTGTGTGCAGTTCTTCACTAAGCAAGTTTATTACTTGAGTAATCCTGTGGCAGTGGTACTGAGAGGGCATCAATTCACAGCAGTACACAGTACATGGAAGAGTAGAGAAGGGCTGACGGGAAGTCAGTGCATAGTTTAATAGAAGTTTTTGTTCAGCTTTAGAGGGAAGCAAAACAGTCCGTGCAAAGCTGCATTGGTGTTCGACAGATAGTTTTTCAGTTATACATAACTTGAAAATATACTTGAAACTGCCTGCCTGTTCAACTAGGACATCCTGACGTCACTTTAACCAGCTCATTTAAATTAACAGATGAGGTCATATGTAACATTTTATGTTGTATTTTGTTCACTGAGAACAGTTTATGTGTAAGAAGTCTTATTTCTTTGAACCAGATATTTATGCAAGACTTTAATGATTAACTCTTTTGGGGTCTTTTGATGGTTCTTAATAGCACAGGGATTTTTAAGGAATGTAACTGAAATGCTTTCTAGCTGGTTTATATAAATGATCCTAAATGATGAAAGGAACTGTTCTCTTAAGACAAACCGGTCTTTCTATGAGGAGCCTTGCTATCCACATGGTGAGGCTTCATTAGTTGGTGCAATTAAAGAACATCCATTTTGGATTTCATTTGTAATGATGATTGAAGGCTCTTATTTGTCTACTATTTTATGTGTTTTGTATTTTATGCAACAGTAAGGAAAAGATGTTGCAAAAAGGGAACATAATGCTGCCTTGGTCACCCTGTATAATATGAAAGAGTGCACAATAATGCAGCACGCAATTGTTTGTGGAGACATCTTCCAGATGCAACTTCATAACAGAACTGAGAAGAAGATGGCTGGTTCCCAGGTGATATAGTCACTTGGCAGGAAGGGTCTAGGAGTGCAGATAATGGAATTGATGTCAGTAGTGGAGTGGCTGCCAGTCTTCTGCTCTGCAGAGGGAGGAAAAAGAATGCATTAGACCACAGTGCCAACCCTTTGTTTGGCAATAAATTACCAACACCAGAGCCCTTAAGCTGTCTCCCATGTGCACGCACCTGACAATGTGCATAACTGAAGTGGCTTTCTTGGTAAAGCTGCTTTGTTTTTTTTCCAGCATGTCTGTGTATAATATAATGGAGCTGAAAAATGTAGCTTTTTATGTTAATGCCACATCAGAAGTTTCCCCTGAAATTCGACAAGTTGTCGACACAGCATGGTCTCCGAAAACCCATTTATTTGAATAGTTTCTGACTTCAGAGGAGAGGCAGGTATGATGAGAACAAATGCTTTTCTTATGGGACGAGGCCCAACCTCCACTATTTGGGGCCTACAGATTGTGCACTACGCCAGTGATTAAACTAATCAAAATATCATGAAGATGAGACTTCCAAGCTATAACTCTCTGCCACACTACATGGTAACAGTTTCTTCTCTGTGGTTCTCTTCCTGAAAAGACCTTTAAGAAAACTTGCTTGAAATTTTCCTTAAACATTATTTTACTTTTGTACATACATTTTCAAGTGGAAGAATAGACTTTAATGTAAGCTGGCATTTACTTCATGACCATGTTTCCTTGTTGGAAACACTTCTAACTTCATACTTTATTTGAAAATATTCCAATCCTCTCTCATTTATTTTAGTTCATTCCTCTCAGAATAAGTTCCAGTCAGTTTTCCCTGTATTATCTTTATTTCCTTTCTTGTATGTATCTCTGGTTATATACAGATCTGCTCATTGCAGAAATATGCTTAATAACTTTCCTGGATTTTTGTGCCTTGTAAGTTGAACATCTTCTTAACTGGTTCTGTACCCTGTCAGGTTGAATCCTAAGTTTTATCACAAGGAGTAAATTCAAGTTTCATATATCCCTTACTTTGTGAAAAATGGTACAGTTAATTGCTTTAGGTTTCATCCTCCACATACCTTACACACACAGTCAGTAATAGCTTATCACTTAAATATGAGTGTCTGGGCTGCATAGCAGCTAGCGCTGCAGTGTTTCACTTCATCTATTCCAAGTTTGATACTCATTTTTGAAATGTGTTTTTGAAATCTTCATGCTGTGCTGCTGTTTCAGATCTTCTTTTTTATCTGTAGTTCAAAGTAGCCACATTAGGCTCAATTACAAGAGTCTGTTAAATGTGTAAGTGAGTGTGCAGGAGTGCCCTATGACTGGCTGGCATCCAGGGTACAGACCTGCCTAGTGTTGCCAGGGAAAATGCTCTTTTGCAGCATGACCTCAAATTGGAATAAGCAGCTATTAGAAATGGCAGATCAGTTGTTACTGAGCCAATTTTATGTTTCACGGTTACTGAAAAGCTTGCTCAGTGAAACCACTCAATTTTCACTTCCATTTAATAAAAAAAAAGTTGATTTAATTCAAATTCTCTTCTGTTTCTTTTTAGAGCAAGCATTGTGCAAAAAAGGATAATTTATTTCCAGGATGAAGGTTCCCTCACAAAGAAACTATGTGAAAAGGGTACGTTTCTGTCTGCTTTTAATTTACTGATTTTTTAGAAAAATTTTTTAGGTTAATGATCCCTAAAATAAAGTAGATTTCTGTTTTTCATCCTATATGGACAGTGACGATTAAGACTAGTTTGTCTGATGTGCTAACTTTATGATCAACAAATACGTCATGGAGCTTATTTGCACGGCTGTCACTTTAATTAAATTTTGATTGTTTGGGCTTGTGTGTTCTTTTTACAGATGGGTTGTTGTTATTGCTGTTTATCTATATATATATATATATATATATATTTTTTTTTTTATCAATTTTAGAACCATCACTGGAAGGTACTACTGAAAAACCAATACTTGATTGCTGTGCCTGTGGAACAGCTAAATACAGGTTGACATTTTATGGAAACTGGTCAGAGAAAGTTCATCCCAAGGATTACCCCAGTAAGATTTGAATTCTTAATTGTTTTTTTGTTCTTTGCAAACCTTAAATAATTTATAATAATAGATGGATTATTAATAATTATAATAATAATAATGTATTTTATTTATATATCACCTTTCCCATAAACAGAGTCACACAAAGAACAGCTGGGTATATGTAACATTGTATACAGCTATTTCCTGCATAGAACACTAAAAGAGATAAATGCAGGATATACAAAGCATTAAATAGACTAAAAGACAATAAACCAGAGTATACCGGTAATACTAAATTCATTGCTCAAAGGGCGCTATACAGCTGAAGGCTCTGTCACCCATTAAATGTAGGTTACTGTCAGGCACAACACGATTGCCAGAATCAAAGGACTTTAATGGGTGAACAGGAACATAATGATGGAGAAAGTGATCGATGCAGTTTGGTGTGAGGCCATTAAAAGCTATTAGGTTTGTAATAGAATTTTATATTCAATCCTGTAAGACACAGGGAGCAAGTGAAGGCAAAGCAGGATGGGTGTGATGTACTTGCTGTTTCTGGTTTGTGTAAGAGCTCTTACAGCAGAGTTTTGAATTAACTGAAGCTGTGATATAAGATTTGAAGGGACATCTGCCAGAGATATGTACAATAATTGATGGAGGATGTGATAAAAGCTTTAACAAGTCTCAAAAATAGAAAAGGAGAGCAATGAGCGAACACAGGATATATTACGGAGGTGGAAGTAAGAATGTCTCTTAATGTGGTTTATGTGGGTGGAATAAGAAAGGGAGGAATAAAAAAATGACTCTAAAAAACCTTGCATTAGAAGAAGGTCTGATGAAATCACTGTCAAGAGTGATTGAAAAGGAGCTCTTAAGTTTTGTTGCAATTTAATTTTAAAGAGTTCTGCTCCATCCAGGTTTTAATTTCAATGAGGCAAGTTTTCAGCTGAGAAAGCTCTGATGAAGTTTCACTTTTAACATTGAAGTAGAATTAAATATTATCTGCATAAAAATGATAACCCAGCTCAAAGCTATGAGTGATGCGGCCAAAGGAGAGCAAATAGGTACAGAAAAGCAGAGGGCTGAGAACAGAGCCCTGAGGAACCCCTTGTGTGACTGACACTGAGCTGGATCTGCTGTTGCCAAAACTAACAAACTCCTGCCTATAGGACTTAAAGCACTGGATGGCATTTCACAGCATGTTCTCCATTCCAGACAGTAGAATGTCATGTTTTACAGTGTTAAATGCTGCACTAACATCTAACAGAATTAATACGCTGATTTGTTCAGAGTCAGCTGCCAAAAGCAAATCATTAGTTACCTGAAGCAGAGCAGTTTCACAGAGGAGCCAGTGACCAAAAATAATTTTTAATTTGTAGCTGTGTGGTAAGAATCACCTGCTACTCAGCCTTGTTTTTCTGCACCTTTTTGTTTTTTTTTTATTTGTTTGTTCTTTTAGTCTTAAATATTTAGCTAAATTAAACTGTTGCATACGTTTTCAATCCACAAAATAACTTAATGACATATAAACGGCATTCTTCCATTTTTCTTACAATTCAACATTTATTTAACATTATGACACTATATGGTGTCCATATAACAGCACAACAGCCATATTCCATTTAGGAGGAGGCCTGGTTCATGCTTAAGCTTGTCAACTTTTGCTCTGAAGAACAAGAATTCTCTTCTTTTTTTGCACACCTTTATTTGCTTTTCTGAACAGATTCTTTTTGTACTCTTATTCATTGCTGTGCTCATTTGTGTTCTCCTGAGCATGCAGGGACTGATGAGTGGCATGCAATATGTCCTTGTGGGCTCTACAGTAAACCTTGAGCTGTGAGGTTACTAGCAGAGTCTATTAGGGTCTGTTTGTATCTTTTGCTGTTTTTTTAGAGTCTCCCTGCAGCTACATTAGTCTAAGTGACACAGCAACGTACTGTGCAACAAGAATTTATTTTTAATTGTGTGCCATTAAATCTATACAGCAGGAAGAATAATTTTCAAATACAGAATTACATTTTTGCCATTCATATTTTCATCTATCCATCCATTATCCAACCTGCTTAATCCATTTTACGGTCCAGGACACCAAAGCACAAGGTAGGAGGTAATTATGTGTGGGGCAACAGTCCATCACAGGGCAGCTTCCCATACATATCTACACTTATTCTTTGATAGTTTATAGTTGTCATTTACACAGACCCTGAGAGAGTGTGCAGATAAACCACAGGCAGTGAACAGGTCAGGGGTAGAATCCAGGAGCTGCTGTGCCAGTCTTTTCAATTTTTACATCTTTAAATATTGATTTAATTTAATTACAATCAAACATACTAGTTATTGTTGTATGGAAATGTGGGGTGAATTTATTGTTTGATTTTCTGGTTTGCTGACCTGCCATCAGTCTGAAGAGCTTTGCCTTATTTCACCTATGCTACTTTAACATTTTTTCTTAGTCTGTATAGCCAGAGCTGCATGTTTCTAAAGAAATAGAATCAATTTGCCTGGGGAAAGTCTTTTGATTTTCTTCATTTTCTAATTCAAATATGAAATACTGTGATTATCTATAATATGATACACAGAGAGGTTTTTTAAGGTGATTGATAATTTTCAAAGCCAATGATGTTACTCAGTTGAGCTTCAGTATATTTACAAAGAACAAAAATCCACCATTATCTCTGAAAATTTTCTAGCTTTAACTTTGTTAGCTTGTACATGTTATGATTAGTTTTATCATTATTATTTAATTTTTTGAAAGTTCATTTTTAATTGGCACATTTGCTTCCATTATGTAATGTTTTCCAAAGCACTATATAAACTGCTCAAAAAAATTAAAGGAACACTTTTTAATCACAGTATAGCATAAAATCAATAAAACTTCTGGGCTATTGATCTGATCAATTAAGTAGCAGAGGGGATTGTTAATTAGTTTCAGCTGCTTTGGTGTTAATGAAATTAACAACAGGTGCACTAGAGGGGCAACAATGAAACAAAACCCCAAAAACAGGAATGGTTTAACAGGTGGAGGCCACTGACATTTTTCCTTCCTCATCTTTTCTGACTGTTTTTTCACTAGTTTTGCATTTGGCTACGGTCAGTGTCACTGCTGGTAACATGAGGCGATACCTGGACCCTACAGAGGTTGCACACTCTCCAGGATGGCACATCAATACGTGAATGTCTCTGACCAAACAATCAGAAACAGACTCAATGAGGGTGGCCTGAGGGCCCGACGTCCTCTAGTGGGCCCTGTGCTCACTGCCCGGCAACATGGAGCTCGATTGACATTTTCCATAGAATACCAGAATTGGCAGGTCCATCACTGGTGCCCTGTGCTTTTCACAGATAAGAGCAGGTTCACCCTAAGCACATGTGACAGACGTGAAAGGGTCTGGAGAAGCTGTGGAGAACATTATGCTGCCTGTAACATCATTCAGCATGACTGGTTTGGTGGTGGGTCAGTGTTGATCTGGGGAGACATATCCATGTTGGGATGCACAGACCTCTACAGGCTAGACAACAGCACCTTGACTGCCATTAGGTATCGGGATGAAATCCTTGGACCCATTGTCAGACCCTATGCTGGTGCAGTGGGTCCTGGGTTCCTCCTGGTGCAGACAATGCCTGGCCTCATGTGGCAAGAGTATGCAGGCAGCTCCTTTAAGATGAAGGAATTGATACCATTGACTGGCCCCCACGCTCACCTGACCTAAATCCAATTGAGCACCTTTGGGACATTATGTTTGACGCCATCTGGTTGCACCTCAGACTGCCCAGGAGCTCAGTGATGCCCTGGTCCAGATCTGGGAGGAGATCCACCAGGACACCATCTGTTGTCTCATTAGGAGCATGTACCACCCCACTCCCACGATCTTGTCAGGGATGCATACAAGCGAGTGGGGGCCTGACAAACTACTGAGTACGATTTTGAGTCGCTGCAATAAAATTTTGGCAATATGGACTGGCCTGCCATATCATTTTTTCACTTTGATTTTTGGGGTGTCTTTGAATTCAGCCCTCTGTAGGTTAATAATTTTCATTTACATCAAACAATGTGGCTTCCTTTCATTCCTAACACATTGCCTCATGATAGCCCTTTAGCCTTGACTCTCTAAGAAGACAAGGAAAAACTCTCAAAAAAAACCCTAGTAGGAAAAAAAATGGACGAAACCTTGGGAAAGGCAGTTGAAAGAGAGACCCCTTTCCAGGTAGGTTGGGCGTGCAGTGAGTGTGAAAGAGAAGGGGGTTAGTACTATACAATAAACAGAACTAAACACAAGTAATCCTCAATACAGTGTAACAGTAAAATAAAATATTACAGGTACAGAGCAGAATTTAACAGTAGATGATATCACATATGTTTGATTGAATTGAGATCTGGAAAATTTGGAGGCCAAGTCAACGCCTTAAACTCTTTGTCATGTTCCTGGATCCATTCCTGAAAACATTTTGCAGGGAGGCAGCACACTTTTCTCTGCTAAAAGATACCACTGCCATCAGAGAATACTGTTGTAATGAAGGTATTACGTGATCTGCAACAATTTTTAGGTAGGTGGTATGTGTCAAAGTAAAGCCCACATGAATGCAAGGACCCAATGATTCCCAGCATAATTTACCAAGATCATCACACTGCCATCGCCAACTTTGTCTCTTTCCATAGTACATCCTGCTGTCATCTCTTCCCCAGGTAAACGATGCACACACACCTGGCCGTCCACGTGGTCTAAAATAAAAAGTAATTCATCAGACCAGGCCACCTTCTTCCATTACTCCATGGTCCAGTACTGATGCTCACATGCTTATTGTAGGCGCTTTTCATGGTCATCAAGTGTCAGTATGGGCACTCTGACCGGTCTGTGGCTTCACAGCCCCATATTTAATAAGCTGCGATGCACTGTGTGTTTCTCTCATGAATAGCATTACATTTTTCAGCAATCTGTGCTACAGTAGATCTTCTGTGAGTTTGGATCAGATTGGCTAGCATTTGCTCCCCACATGCTTCAGTGTGCCTTGGGTGCCCCTGACCCTGTTCAGGGCTTTTCTTTCCTTGGGCCACTTTTGGTAGGTACTAACCACTGCATACTGGGAACACTCCACAAAACCTGCTGTTTTGGAGATGCTCTGACCCAGTCGTCTAGCCATCACAATTTTGCCCTTGTCAAAGTTGGTCAGATCCTTACACTTGCCCATTTTAGCCTGTCCCCTTGATCTTTTCATATCCTAGTTTATATACAGTATGTTATTTGTTCTTTGTTGGCTAGGCATTTTTTCCCTAACACGACCGCTTTTTTCATGTAGCAGTTATAACCTCTCTGAAGCTTTCTGTGCCGCGTGTGAGGAGCCACAAATGTTATAATAAAATATGTAAGTCGCATTTATGTGGGGTAAAGGTGTTGATTAATATCCTCTTGCTTCTGCTTCTTCCCCCAAAAACAAGACCATTTAAGAAACTAGTCATTCACTTTGCGTATACCAAACATACTTGAGATATACAATTAAATTATCTAAACTTGTAGCATAACCTGTTCACATTAGTTCCTGTTCCTAATTTGTTTCCACAATATAAAAATATGAAATTTTTAATTATTTTTCAACATCCTTAAAATGATTGGTAAGATTGGTTATTTCTTAACGTGACAGGTAACAAATTTGCATGTGGGAATTCATATTCATTTTAAAGGTCTGTACCCTGCTGATCTGCAACATTAGATTCCTGAGTCCTTTTAGTACCATGCATCTTTGCCAGATATAATTAGCCGATTGCAAATAAATACCAGAGATTGAAGCAGCTGCTTTTTTGGCTCACTTTAGTACTTGGTTTTAATAATCTGCTTTCAGATGTGCGCCTTTAGTATTCTAAACTTGAGTATGCCCTGAATCAAGAAATACCAAAAATCTTCAGTATTTAAAAATGTCGTTTTATTCAATCTTTTAAAATTAGGGGTGAATATAGAGAGATAAAATATTTAATTAGCGACACGTACAATAGAAAGTCATACCTCACCACTGGACCCAGCTATATAACTCTTGCTCTTTTGGCCTACAGTGGCTCTCCCACTTCTCAAATTCCAAAAACACTGTTAAGGCACATACAGTATATTATAATGTGCGACTCCACTTGTATACTTGCTCTCGTTTTGCTCTCTGCTACTACTCCCCTCAGGCTTTACCCAGAAAATCTTCCAGCACCTTTGCTATCTCTTTCATTGGGTAAGGTGTCTTAGCAGGTAACAGGATCACAGTTCTGCCAGAAACTGATTCTCTCCTTCTCTCACTAGGCCTGAATGACCTCATACTCATTCATTTTCACACGAAGTAAACATCCATTTAAACAGCAACATGCAGGGACCCACCAGTCACTAGTGTTTGTGCATATTATTTAAACTATTGCCTTTCTGTACCATGGCTGTGTTGTTCTGCCCCTAATAAACATTTACAAGGCAAGAAGACCTCTACAAGGTGTAGTGGATTCTACATATGTTTAACATCTATATTTTGTACTTTTCTGTCAGTTTTTGGTACCTGCACAGACTTTTCTGTTGACCTTAATAGTTACGTTAACCAATCAAGTTCAAAGTAAAGTTTGACACTTGTCATAACTGGTTGTTGAGTATCGTCTGATAATCCTGCTGCGTTTATGACATGTTTTTTAGGTGGGACACTTTTATGCAATACGTTTTCATTAAGAGCTGCTTGTTTTTGTGGAAGTAAGAGATAAAAGATATATGCAGTACTTTTTTTAAATCACTGTGCTTGCTTGTTCTGCACATCCCACATCCCTAACACAGGTTAGGTTAATTGGTGCCTTTCTCTTGCACTGGTACACAAGTTGTGAACCATGTCGAGTTGTGTTCCCAAAGTTGCTAGGATAGGTGATCCTTTAATAAATGTATCTGGATCAGAAAATGAAGGAATAAACATTTCCTGCATTAAGTATTTACAAAGGACAATCCATCCATCTCTGTATTATTTAATGTGTAATTCATGCACCATGGATGTGCTAATCTCTGTTGACATTATCAGTCATAAGGCAGGAACCAGGTCTGGATGGGGGTTGAGTCCAGTTGCCAAGAGCATTGAGTTTAAAGTAGTGTGTGTACTAGAATCTACCACCCCACTGCTCTCATAGTTTTCAGCCCACTTAAGTTCAAGGAGGTGGAAGGTTCAAGGTTAGCTACAGGAATTCCTAAAGCTTTTTCAGACTCAATACATTCCTAAATAAAAGGTGTCATAGTTATGTGAGTTTTTGTTTCAAAATCTTTTTTATTGTTTATGTAAAAGAATAAGGCATGTTTTCAAAGATGGCAATCATATTCCCATCAAAGGGAATTTGAAATATGGCAAGGTTTTTAAGAGCCGTAATTGCATTTTAATCAATGGTTGTCCTAGTGTGGGTGAAATCTCCTTGCCGTGTGTTATTGAATTGCTAGCTGCAAAAATCAATACTTTACAAAAATCTTTAATAGGTAGCACAGAAAGAAAAAGTGAATGAAAAGACCATTATGGCACTGAAATTAATTTTTTTGTCTCCCCTTAGGCTTATAGACAGAAATAGTTTAGTCAAATTATTTATGTCCTTTTTATGAGATGCAGCAAGAGGAGCAGATACTCTGCTATAGCAGTGATAGCAAAAGGGCTACTATGATGTGAACTGCACAGCTTGCCCATACTTGTGCGTACTTCAGTGCACCAAATACAAGTCAACTGCTTGATAGTAAATATGTGGTCAGAAAAACAAGTGCAGTGTGTATTTTAAGTCATTCTAAATATGTAATCTGCTAATTTGCAAAGTTTGTTTAATGATTGGCTTTTTATTTATTAAACAATGACCAGTCCAAAAATCTCTGTTCACTTCACATCCACGTTGACCTTCAATTGAGTTGACAAAATTAGGGTAATTTTGGACTAAATGTTATTTAATTTTTCATCAATTTCAGTTTCTAGTTGCTACTCAAGACTGAAAAATGAATCAAACATGTTTCTGTACAATTATTTGCACTTACAGTACATCTTCTTGTTAAGTTGATGCCATCCATCATTATTTTACATTAGTAGCATGGCACACCTTTCTGAGAAAAATATATTTTGCAGTAAATAATTTTTGCATTCAGGTAACAGCAAATGATTTATCTCGTAAGTACATTATTGCTTTATATTCAATAAAAATGAGTTGTTTGTGTCTCCTAACAAAAACTGCTGTTCCAGAGTACTGTTTATACTGTTGACTATAGCTCAGGATTTTGTGCTGCTATTATATCAAAACTGATCACCACACTACTACGTTTCAGACTTAGTGCCACTTTCTGCAACTGGATTTTAGACTTGCTAACTGGAAGATACCAGCATATGCTTCCTGACAGCATCACTTTCTCCACATTGAATCTTAACAATGGTAACCCACAGGGTAGTTAGCTGAGCTCATTGTTGTACTCCTGGATGTACAGAGTGAGCCAAAAAGAGGAACCACATTTCAAACATTTATTCTATAAAAAAGCTACTAGATAAATTACATTTCATTATGACACAAGAAAGGGTATATAAAATGGATAATTTTTACTTTTTTTTAAAAATGATGTCTTCAAGGTGGTGGCCATCATTAGTGATACACTCTTCCAGACTATTTCTGAATGACTCGTTCGGCCATTTCAAGGGGAATATTTTATTGTGAACTGCGTCCTTGAGGGCTTCAAGGTTTTGAGATCAGTGTGTGTATACCTTCGACTTGAGATGGCCCCATAAGAAGAAATCGCATGGAGCAAGGTCAGGCGTATGTGAAAGCCACCTGATATTGCCATGCAGGGAGATTTCCCGGAAACATCTCCTACAAAACTTGCGTGGATCTCCGCGCCGTATGAGCTGTTGCTTTATTCTGTTGAAATCAGGCATCCACCACATCCATTTCTTCCAGGTGGGGCCGCAAAAAGTTCTTTAGCATTTCAATGTAACATTCTGAAGTGACAGTGACTGTCAAAAAAGTAAAGGCCTACAATGCCAAATTCTGAAACAGCACACCAAATTGTAACACACTCACTGTGCAGTGGTCTCTAATGAAGTTCACAATGGTTAGTTTCAGCCCTTTAGTGAAAGTTTTGCTTATTTACACAACCATTCAAATGGAAATGTGTTGCTGCACATAACGATGGTATCTCGATGAATGGTTTCCAGAATGTTCACGCACAAATCTCTACAGCTGTATCAGTGAGCTCCTGCAATGCCATCATTT
This sequence comes from Polypterus bichir lapradei, assembly GCA_026402145.1. Classification (NCBI taxonomy): domain Eukaryota; kingdom Metazoa; phylum Chordata; class Cladistia; order Polypteriformes; family Polypteridae; genus Polypterus; species Polypterus bichir. Next base: position 17,866,306 of record JANRMT010062854.1, read on the forward strand.
TCTATGGATAGAAATTAAGGTCCTCATGCAAAATCCTCCTCAAAGACATATTGGAAATGCCTAAGGCAGAAGCATGTTTGCGCTCTGAACATCTAGGAGACAGTAAGATTGATGCCTTTGAAGTTCAATGTTCAGTGTTTTACCTGTCTGTCTAAATTTAGCCACCTGCCAAGAATTGTTTTCCGATTTGGAAGGTCACCATTAGGAGGAATGCTGAGTGTGCAGTGATGATGGATTCGTTATTTTTGAAGAACACTTTGAAGGCAAAAGCACAGTGTACACAAGACCAAGGCATGTTGTCAAATGAAAACTACAAGGGATCACCTATCAAAGGAAACTCGGCTGCCTCAACCTTGCGCAATGACGTTGAGAAATGTGGTATTTCATTTTGGCTCACCCTGTAGATATCACCACTATCACAGGCCCAACTATCAACACAGATAAAATGGAAAACAGAAAAATGAGATTTGCCTTCTGTCACAGTGGGCCCCCTACAACTAACTTTCCTTTAATGTCAGCAAAACCAAGGAGGTGATCATAGATTGTAGGAAGCAAGTAAACTCTGCCATCACCACCAAAAACTTCTCAGTTATTTTCAGGAATACTCAGATTCCTGCATGTATGCTCACCAACAACTTCTATAGGTGTATAGTGCAGTTCATTATCCCAGAATGCATTACTTCCTGGTATGGGATCCATTCAGTTCTGGACCACAAAGCACTACACAGGGTTGGTGAAGCAAATCTAACATTTTCAGGACATATATTTAACACGGATTGCCATAGAAAAGCAAAAGTATTTCTTCCTTCTCCATTCCACTATAATATACAGGATCATTGACACTTGTAGCATGAGATTCAGAGGTCACAAGGTTATATAACAGCCTGTCATATTGAAAACTGCATGTGTGTAGCTGATGTAGATTGTCTGTTTACTATCTGTTGAGTTATTTAACGTATGATTCTGTAGAACTGTGGACCTGTGAGCTAACAACACTACTGTGTCACCCCTTTACAAATTAATCCAAGTAAATGCTTGCTAAAGATAATGATTTTTTACATTCATTTTTTTCTGGGAAAACTTTTATCCCCCATATTTGAGTGCATATATTATAATCACAAACAATGCCATGTTCATTGAAAGATTTGATCATTTATATCTTGTTGCTCAATAGGGAAAAATACATGATTTTTGAGCAATGCTGGGTTAGATCACTAGGAATTTTTGAAGCATCTTAGTTTAAGGAAGGAAAACTCAACTAAATGAACTCATTAGAAGTATGAACAAATCTTAAGTATACATTCAGTTTGTATACATTTGAGAAATAACAATCTTTGCTTTCTATTGTAGTAACAAAATATTGTGTTCAACAGATATATGTCAGTTGCTTCATATATTATTTTTTTGTAAGAAAATTGCCTTTCATTTAAGTATATATATTAATTTGGCAGTCTCCGTATTAGTGAATATGTCAGCCTGAATGTGCGCAGGGTGGACTAGCCTGCCCACAGTTTGTATCTACTGTAATGTACCTTGACCTTGATGCTGTCAGGATCAACTTAAAATACTCACAACAATACAATTGGAAGAAGTGGGTTTGTAAATCATATGTGCATTTTTATATGGAATGGTTAAGTTTTAGTAGCAATGGCCTTATTTCTGTTCTGACAACTCAAATATGTAGACAATAAGATTTAACTGATGTGGTACTGCTCATCTTGTTCTGCTTTTTTTGTTATCAGATGCTCAGGTGGATATAGTGGATAGAACCTTGAGCATCATTATATAAAATGGAAAGTTATTGATGTTTTTTTCCAAAAAATACTGAGGTAGAAAAATCATATATACATTTTATGAACCTACTTAGAGTTGGAGTGAAAGAGTTTGTCAGCTGTAAGTTAACCAGTGTACTGACCTGTTGCTGCGTGTGACAGTTACATAGACGGAACACAGCATGGAGGGTAGAGACCTGAATATTAAACAATGTTGTGTTTCATGTATTGTGGTTATAATAGGAAATATGGTTAGAGATTGTATAGACTGATAAAAGTAATTAATTGGTCCATCAAACTTCAAGATGTTTGAATTCTAACTGAACAAAAATGATTAGAATGATATTAATGAACCAGATGCTCATCTTTATTAGCTACATTCTGGTCAAATTTTGAAGAAAATGTATTCACCAGAAGGGTTGCTTAATGCCTGCACTCTGCTTTTCTGTTGGTACTAAGGATTTGACAAGGTCTGAGCACTTGGTTTGAGTTGTTTTATCATTCCATAAGGACTTAAAAAAGTTATTACTTTTACATTGATAACATCAAACATAAGAGTTGGATATGTGTATAGTTTAAAGTAATCCTTCACTTTTTTTACTTCTTCTGTTTTTAGGTTTGTCATTTTTGATCTTGGTTGTGAAAAACCCTGCTCTTGTTCCATGATGATAGCCAGAAGATATGGAAATAATGATACATTTCTTTGTGCAGAAGTAGTATTCCCTGCAAGACTGAGCAGACAATGCATTCTTCTTATCTAACACTATGTTTTAAATATCTTGGCTGTCATTTATGGCAACTCATTATAAGACAAGAAGTTAGAAATCATTTCACTGATGTCAAGCTATTCTTCTTTCCACATCTTTTGTTACAACTACAACTAAATAGACAATTTATTTCTGGCTGTACTACTATGTGGTAGTTGCATTTCTCTGCATACTTTTATTTTCTTCCACTTCCTAAGTTGTAAATGTTGTGGTAATTGGAGTTTCTTAATTGATTATGTATGAGTGTGAGTGTAGGTGTGTGTGTGTGTGAGCAGGTCCTATTTGCTTGTTTTTGCTAACAGTGTTGTTTTACAATCTTCCATGTTTCAATTAATGTTTTTTCTGTCTGGCCACAGTTCCTTTCCCTTTTTGGGAGTCCTCCATCAAAGGGGCCATTTGCTATGGGTGAAGAAATTAAGATCTGTTTTTGGTAGGGAATTAGACTAATAAAAGTGTAATAGTTGTAGTATATTGATGGTTAGAACTGCCTTGATTTTCTTTTCAAAATTTCAGAGGGGCTTGTAAATATTCACTAGCAAACAGAAAATCATTATACCACTTCCGAGCGCTTTGAGTAGTGAGAAAAGCACTATATAAATGCAAAGAATTACTATTATTATTATTCTGCTTCATATCCCTCTATAGTGGGTTTGGTTCTCCAGCTGGGTTGTCATCTATAGAGTGTCTTCAGAGAGTTTAATTTCCTTCAACATTATGGTTTGTAAGTTGCATCTCAGCTCAAAATTGACTAAAGGTTATTGGATGTGTTTAAGTTTTCCTTGTGTTAGACCAGGATGTGACTGAGACCTGCCTGTGACAGCTGTCAATCTACTGATTGCGAGGGTTTATTCAGCTAATGTGGCTAGGTAGGTGGGTGGGTGTCCCTGTCCTCCCTCACTGCTCCATGTTTTTTTCTTCTGAAGTCCACTGGTAGACATGTAACATTCTTTGGTTTTATGGGTTTACAATTAGCTCTGCTGTCCTCCTAGAACCTCTAAAAAAACTCAACGTCTGTGTTGTAGACCATTCCTGCACCCATTACTATTTGTAGAATTCAGTTTCCCATATATAAAAAGGCAGAAAATCAATGGAATGGATTTACAGCATGCCTGACATATAAATCTTAATATCTGTGTGATTTGTTTCCTCTGAAATTCCTCTTTTAGGTTTTGAAAATGTCGTTGTCCTTAGTGAGATAATTTTTAAAGTCTTCTTTTAAAGTGCAAAGAAACAATGAAAAAGTCCCCAAGCAATGCCCTGGAGCTGAAGAGCAATTATTAGATGGATTCAGCTCATAAATTGAGGGGAATCAGTGTAAGCCCAGAAGGAAAGAGAAAAATAGTCACTGAAGCACTGACTTGTTTTTGTTTCTCTTATTAATGCAATCCATTAAAAAACAAAGTATCTGCTATGTGACACTGATAGTGACCTTTCATCTATGCTTTTGAATCAGAAAACTTTAGAAAGGATTATTTTGCTACTTTTGTCAATATGTTTAATGCAAAGCGCATTCACAGTTAGATCAGATCAAGTCTTTTGTTCAGCTCTCTCCTCATCTATGTAGTATGACAGAGGTGTACGTGGGGTGTATGACTTGCTCTTCGTTCTTTAAACCTTTGAACCTCGGTGTTTATTTAATCTTTCTATTTTCAACAGACATATATGAGTCCCATTATCTATCTATCTATCTATCTATCTATCTATCTATCTATCTATCTATCTATCTATCTATCTATCTATCTGTGTGTCTGTCTGTCTGTCTGTCTATCTATTAACTGCTTTATAAATGATAATATAGCTTCTCCATGTATTTTACAATTTAAGTACAATGCTGTATAAGTGATTGGCCTAGGATCACAGGCAGCCTGAGGTAGGGATTGAACTGTTATCTCACAAATTGCTACAAACTAGAGTGCACAGCTCAGGAACATAAAGCACTGCAGAGGGTGGTGAAAATGGTGCAGATCATTACCGGCACCCAAATGCCTTCTGTGCAGAACATTTATAACATTTGCTGCCTTAGAAGGGCAATTGGCATAACTGAAGTTCTCTGCTATTTTGCACAGTCAATTTTCTCACTCCCCTATCTAGCAAACGCAAGTCATGAGGATATCAAATAGAAAGCCATAAAAACAAATACTGTAATATAAGGAACCAGTAATAATACAATAACGTGCAGTGAATACACTTGACTTGAGCATTCCTAGTTTTCATTCTCTTTCTCTGTACGTTAAGCATTTAGTTTGCTCAGAGGTTGATGCACTTGCTGCTTCCTGAGCAGCTCTTCTTTTCTCCACCGTAGCGAGCCGCTGCTTCTCTTCTTTCATCAGCATCTTTTCGCGTTAAAACTGATTAAGTCAGTGTTTGTGTTGCAATTACTTAGTATGTTTTTCCTTAATTTTTCGTTTAAGCTGGCACTTACAGTGCATCCGGAAAGTATTCACAACGCATCACTTTTTCCACATTTTGTTATGTTACAGCCTTATTCCAAAATGGATTCAATTCATTTTTTTCCTCATAATTCTACACACAACACCCCATAATGACAATGTGAAAAATGTTTACTTGAGGTTTTTGCAAATTTATTAAAAATAAAAAAACTGAGAAATCACATGTACATAAGTATTCACAGCCTTTGCTCAATACTTTGTCGATGCACCTTTGGCAGCAATTACAGCCTCAAGTCTTTTTGAATATGATGCCACAAGCTTGGCACACCTATCCTTGGCCAGTTTCGCCCATTCCTCTTTGCAGCACCTCTCAAGCTCCATCAGGTTGGATGGGAAGCGTCGGTGCACAGCCATTTTAAGATCTCTCCAGAGATGTTCAATCAGATTCAAGTCTGGGCTCTGGCTGGGCCACTCAAGGACATTCACAGAGTTGTCCTGAAGCCACTCCCTTGATATCTTGGCTGTGTGCTTAGGGTCGTTGTCCTGCTGAAAGATGAACCGTCGCCCCAGTCTGAGGTCAAGAGTGCTCTGGAGCAGGTTTTCATCCAGGATGTCTCTTTACATTGCTGCAGTCATCTTTCCCTTTATCCTGACTAGGCTCCCAGTTCCTGCCGCTGAAAAACATCCCCACAGCATGATGCTGCCACCACCATGCTTCACTGTAGGGATGGTATTGGCCTGGTGATGAGCGGTGCCTGGTTTCCTCCAAACGTGACACCTGGCATTAACACCAAAGAGTACAATCTTTGTCTCATCAGACCAGAGAATTTTGTTTCTCATGGTCTGAGAGTCCTTCAGGTGCCTTTTGGCAAACTCCAGGTGAGCTGCCATGTGCCTTTTACTAAGGAGTGGCATCTGTCTGGCCACTCTGCCATACAGGCCTGATTGGTGGATTGCTGCAGAGATGGTTGTCCTTTTGGAAGGTTCTCCTCTCTCCACAGAGGACCTCTGGAGCTCTGACAGAGTGACCATCGGGTTCTTGGTCACCTCCCTGACTAAGGCCCTTCTCCCCCGATCGCACAGTTTCGATGGCTGGCCAGCTCTGGGAAGAGTACTGGTGGTTTCGAACTTCTTCCACTTACGGATAATGGAGGCCACTGTGCTCATTTGGACCTTCAAAGCAGCAGTTATTTTTCTGTAACCTTCCCCAGATTTGTGCCTCGAGACAATCCTGTCTCGGAGGTCTACAGACAATTCCTTTGACTTCATATACTTGGTTTGTGCTCTGACATGAGCTGTCAACTGTGGGACCTTACTGTATATAGACAGGTGTGTGCCTTTCCAAATCATATCCAATCAACTGACTTTACCACAGGTGGACTTCAATTAAGCTGCAGAAACATCTCAAGGATGATCAGGGGAAACAGGATGCACCTGAGCTCAATTTTGAGCTTCATGGCAAAGGCTGTGAATACTTATGTACATGTGCTTTCTCAATTTTTTTTATTTTTAATAAATTTGCAAAAATCTCAAGTAAACTTTTTTCACGTTGCCATTGTGAGGTGTTCTGTGTAGAATTCTGAGGAAAAAAAATGAATGTAATCCATTTTGGAATAAGGCTGTAACATAACAAAATGTGGAAAAAGTGATGCGTTGTGAATACTTTCTAGGTGCACTGTAAGTCTTCAATCTACCTCAAGAATGATTTAAGATATGAAGAGGTAGGGGAAGTGATGACGAAGGTGGTAGGGAATGAGAACAGCGCCTGTACGCATGCGCCACTTGGCCATCCTGCTGGCCGCTGCCGAGAGTTGATTCTGCAATAAAATAAAATAAAAATAAACAGAGGAATAACCTTGGAGGTCAATCATCACCCCGAAAGCGGATAGTAGACGTCACATAGTATATTTGTACCAAATATGAGGTCAATAGTTCAAACGGTTTGCGAGCTACAGGTGATTTAAAATCCTGGACAGACGAACAGACAGCATATTATATAAGAAGATGATATATACACAACACTCCAAAAATTTGGACATGCTCAGAAATTTTCATTTTTTTGATTAAAATTGCTACCTTTTTTATCAACATACCATTGAAATGATTTAAAATTATAGCCAAGCCTTTGCTAGTGTTTCTAAAGGCTATAACTGCAGAAATTACTGATATTTTTTACTGATTATTTACATTTCAATGCAAAAGACAGCTTTGGTCTCAGAGGCAGAGTTTAAAAGAAAAAGGCCTATCAGAAACTGACAACACAGACAACGAATGGAAGGTGACTGGAAAAATGCGTATTATGGTCAGAGTCCTGGAATTACGTTTTCTCTGCTGCAGATGCCTGTAAAGTGTCTGTTTCTCAAATTACAGACTCTGATGTTAATATCCCCTTATGCAGTTGGACATGTAGGCGTCCCCATTCTTTTTCTCCCCAGTTCAGATCCAATTTTCTCTCTTCTCTTAAGGCAGTAACAGACACCTTTGTGTGAAATCTTCAGTATCTTGGCAGTCTGTCAAATGAAATGACGTTGTATTATAGGGAATTGTCCTACCCAACACCTCTTCACATGCTTTTCATTCAACTTTGCTATTCTTCTCTGACCATTCCTGCACACTCTCAAATGGCTGCACTTCATTTAAAGCTTTCTCTCTAAACCTGTTCTTAAGTTCTTCCTCTTTTAATCTCCAGCACTTTATCCTTGGTGCTGCTTGCTCTGGTTTTACTGTTCTATTAATTCTTATCTCCCAGTCCATCACCATCACTTTATGCTGCACTGCCACACATTCCCCATTTATGACCATACAATTCTTTATCTTTGTCAAATGTGATCTTCTATGCTTTAGAAAGTCTGTTTGTCTCTCCTTTCCTGCACCATTGCAAGTCACCAGCTGATTTGCTTTCTTTTCAAAAAATGTGTTAACTATTACCAAATCAGATGGCAATGCAAAATTTACTATTCTCTCCCCATTTATCTCCCCTACCCCACCCCTCCATGTACCCTCTCTATCATCTCTCTGCTCATTCCCACATGCCCAGTATGATCGCCACCAACAATCACCTTTTCTCCCTCTTGTACCACCCTAAGCTCTTTACCCAGTTGTGCCCAGAAAGTGTCCTTCTCCTCTTCCTAATAGTCCATTTGAGGAGCATAAGCATAAATGACATCAACTATAGTCTAACCAAGGCTCAGCTTGACACCCATCACCATATCACTCCTCCTATTCACACCAACAAGACTATCTTTTAGTGCATTGGATACTACTATACCTACACCATTTCTTCCTTGCTCATTTGCTCCACTGTAACAACTTAAAGCCTCCTTCCAGTTCTCTTGCCTTATTCCCCTTTGTCTTGTTTCCTGCACACACAACACTCCCACTTTCCTACTTTCTATCCAACTCTCTTCCTTTCTCACTCATTTTCCCCTTTTCTTTCCCCTCCCCTGTGTTCTTTTTTTTCTTCTTATGGACTAACTTCTTTAGCCGGCCCAGTAGCCGCACTTTCCAGAGAGGTCTAGTGAGGCACATGCACGTCGCCATCAGGGTACACCCTAGCATTTTCTGAAGCTGATGTGATTAGTTCTGCCATGAAGGATTTGGCTGAAGTTTTATAGTTGGATGCCCTAAATGACACTAACCCTCTCTATTTGGGAATGGCTGGTGGCTACATTTTTTGACTGGTAGTGTACATATTGTGAGAAAAGCCGCTATACCAGCTCTCAATCCGAAACAGACAGATGCACGAGGCACACTGATATAACAAATAAGTATTTTATTTTTCTTCACCTGTAGGCAACGCCTTCCCCATTCCCACATGCACAACACAGTCCCAATAAACACTAAGCGCACACACACAATACTTTTTCTTCTCCACTCCTCTCCAGCAAGCTTAGTCCCTCTCCTCCTGACTCTGGCTCTTGGAGTGGTGGCTGCTGGCTACTTTTATAGCCCACCCGGAAGTGTTCCAGGTGTTTGATGACTCATTTCTGGCTGCACTTCCGGGTCTGGTGGAAGAACCATCCACATCGGCTCAGGAACCACTGCAGCGCCCCCTGGCGGTACCCCCGGATCCCAACAGGGTTGTAGAGTATTCCATCTCCCTGCAGTAATCCGAGGCACCAATGCCACCCAGGGGGGCTGCCATCTAAGACCATATAAAGAAGAGGCGTCCCGGCTGGGCAAGGGCCCCGGCCGTCCGCCACAATATTCAAATACTTGTACACAGTATATGATGCATGCTATTAAAAATCTTTGTGTGCGTGTCTTTTTGTTGGTAATATTTTCAACTGTTTTGAGGAGACATGCAAGTAAGAATGTCATTGTACTGTGTACACTATGTGCTATTTACACATGACAATAACTCAGACTTGAATTTACACAATAGATAGTAAGGTATTGATTCTTGATTCAGTTAAAGGCCATGTCTTTGAGTTCATGTTTCTCTTCTTATAATGTTGGAAATTGCTTTACATTCTTAGTGACACTGTAAAATGTACTCACAAGAAGTGCGGTGCACATTTTGTTTTTGGTGAAAGTGAATCATGCAGGAAACAGAATCAGTTTGTCCTAATAAATTCTTTAAAATTACAATAAGTGCAAAACCCAAAACTAGACAGTTTTAGAAAAGATCATAAACAACTTTGGAACAAAGAACAATAAAAACACTTTTCCATGTAATGTCTTTCCTTTGCAACAAAATGGCATTTTAGAAATGCTGCTACATAACACAACTGTTTTTGTCTAGAGCCGTGAAATTGTAAACAAACTGAATTAGACATACAAAATAATTGGAATTGCCTTAAGGGAGTTCTATTATCCTCGATAAAATAGTGATACATACTAATGCTTACATACAATGAATGGAAATAAATGTTCCATTCAGAGTAAAATAAAATAGATTAGGGCTAACACAACTCTTTACAAATCTGTACTGGTAATGAATCATTCAAAAAGTGGATGGATGAATGATTAACGGACAGATATTGCATTACTGAAAATGGCATAGAAGTTATGGCGAGTGAGCACAAATTTAAATGCAAGCACTCAAATCTATCGTACACCAGGAAGCCAAAAGATTTCCTCAATATAAAAAGTAACTTATTAGTACCAATAGTGAAAATCATAAGCTTATTTTGCAATCCACTTATTCTCTTGAAGTTTCAGGGACTATGTAGCCCTTCACAGCAAAAGTATTTGTAAGACAGAAACACAGTCAGTTCTTCACAAAGCACACCACAGCACTGGAAGAAATACCTTAGCAAAAGTTGTTAGAAAAATTTGATAGTGTGCATGTCATTGAACAAATCTGCAAGTCACAGAGAATGTCATGGATTGAGGGAGAAATCCCATACATTCTTTAGAGGAGACATTTCAACCGTGAAACAGACTGCAGAGGTACAGACCAATCTACAACAAATGTAGAAACAGTGTAATTTAAAACAAAACTATTAAATAGTAGAATCACTAGATAAGTTTAATGAAAGTACTTTTTCCATCGGATCATATAAAGAACAGCAGCTCACATTAATGGCTAGCCTTCTCTCTTTGTAAAATGTTTCTTACATGAACTGTACATTATAGATCTGGCACAGTTGCTAGCAAATTTGTCTCTGATATTGAAAACTGAGCTCTTATAATTTAACCAAACACACATTGTTTAACATTAAAAACGTTTTCCCCTAACCTTTCCTTATACAAACAGATTAATTTGTCATATAGAGCAGACATGACACATCTTTTATCTCAATGGTTTAAACATTTCTCAAATTGACAGAATATAATTATAAATGGGGCACTTTGCGCATCTGGCTGTTTTTATTTTTTTTTTTTACAAAAATGTTTTATTGCAGTGCCTTTGTTATTAATAAAAAACAAGGCCATCTGACCAATCATGGGGCATTTTTTTATATATACTGGGAAGTTAAGTGGCCCTGATGTTAAAGATTGTTGAAGAGGAAATCCTCTGAGTGTTCCTAAATAACAGATTGCCTCTTCTCAGAGCAGTTGCTAATGCTATAAGAAAGGAACTGCTGGGTCAGAACTGATTTATTTACTGAAAGGAGTTTTCGATTTGCTTAGAAGAGCAAGAAGAAGGATGGGCTGATTATCAGAAGCAGATAGACTTGATCACTTTTTGCTTTGCTTCACCTGCCTGTGCTATTACTACTGCTGTCTCCAGGTGCCATTTATTGCCAGTGCTGGCCACATAGCTATGCTGTCTACATCTTATAAAGCAGCCCTGGATAATTTTATACACTAAGACAAAGGAGAGCTTTGATACATTTATATTTATTTGCTTAGCAGACGCTTTTATTCAAAGCAACTTGCAAAGGAGATAAACATTCAAATAATATTTGGTTAGGGCTCATTTGTTCAGCAAGTGTAATAGGACAGGTAACATAAGTTGATTGCCACAACAGAAGATGTAGTAACTTATTTACAATAAAAAATTACAATCAATAAAGCAATTAAACTTGACAAAATAACCAAGAATATAAAGTATCGTAGCACAAAGTGTTTTTTTTCTTTTCAATTAGACAGATATTCACATAACAGATTGGTCTTCAGTCACTTGTTAAATACATTGAGGGAGTCTGCAGTATGGATGGAGTTGGGCCACCAACTTAGAACTTCACAGGAAAAAAGTCTGGATTGAGACTTGATGCCACATAGAGGTGGCATCACCAGATGCTGTTCCCTGGCAGACCTGAGTGGGCTAGAAGGAGCATAGAACTTCACCAGTGTCTCCATATAATAAGGTGTTGACCCATTGACTATTCTGTAAACAAGCATCAGGGACTTTAACTTAATGTGTGCTGCTACAGGGAGCCAATGTAGCGCCCTGAAGAGAGGAATGACATGTGCCTGTCTCAGCTGGTTAAATACAAGACGGGCCACAGCATTCTGGATCATCTGCAGCTGCAGCTTGATAGCACATGCAGGTACTCCTGCCAGAAGTGAGTAACAGTAGCCTAGACACAACAAGACCAAAGTCAGGACCAGAAGTTGTGTTTCATACTCTGTCAGATAAGATCTGATCTTGCTGATGTTGAACAGCACAAACCAGCATGAACAAGAAACAGTAGGAAAGTGGTCAGAAAAAGATAGCTGATCAACAATTACCTCCCCAAGACTGTGAGCTGACCTGGCGGGTGACAGTGAGCCAAGCTGTACAGAGATGGGGAGTTGAACAGACTGGCCGGCCAGGATCACAATAAGCTTGGTTTTTGCCATGTTGAGCTATAGGTGGTGGTTCTTTATCCTATCAATAAGACATGCAGAGACTCTAGCCGATATCATGTTGTCCTCCAGAGGCAATGACAGGTATGGCTCTGTATCTTCAGCACATCACTTATAAGAGAACCCATGCAATTGGATGATGGAACCCAATGAGGTGGTGTACAGAGAGAAGAGTAGAGGACTCAGCACTGATCCTTGGTGTACACCAGTGCATGACTGGTGTGAATTTGACAACTCCACTCGCCAGGACACACTGTAGGATCTACCTGAGATGCAGGACAGACCAACTGAGAGCAGTCCCAGTGATACCAAGGTCAGAGAGGGTGGCAAGAAGGATGTTGTGGTTGAGGCAGAAGGGAAATCTAGTAGAATCAGTAGCTGGTGGACCACAGTCAGTATAACCATCTCAGTCAAGTGGTTTCTCTTGAAGAGACTGTTTGGTATCAAGCAATTCATTCTGTACAAGGAAGGAAGAAATCTGGTCAGGAAAAAAGCATGTTCAAGGGTTTTGGAAAGAATGAACAGGTGAGAGAAAGGCCTGTAGTTGTTAACCTGGGGTGAACTGAATGTTGTTTTTTGAGAAATGGGGTTATTGGACCATGTTTGAAGATACTAGGGAATGTTTCTGAGCCGAGTGAGGTGTTAATGATGTAAGTAATTGCAGGAAAGAGTAAGGAGGAAATGGCCTGAAGGAGATGTGATGAAATAGGATGAAGTAGACAGGTAGTGGAGTGTTTGGAGAGGAGGTTGGAAACATCAGTGGCAGACAGTGGAGAGAATGTAGAGAATGTTGGGTGTTACTTGGAAGGAGGCATAATGGCTGGCACCCTATCCTGGAAAAAGGTGGCAAAGTCATCAGTAGACAGGGAGGTTTGAGGGAGGGGGTGGAGGAGGGTTAAGAAGGGAAGTGAAAGCAGAGAACAGAGAGCATGTATCAGTGGTGCTGTTAATTCCAGTCCGGTAGAACCCTACCTCAGCAGTGATGGTGGCAGAATAAAAGGATGCAAGAAGGGACTAACACTTAGCCAGGTGTTTCTGAGGTTTGGACTTCCTCCATTTCCTTTCGGCTGTCCTGAGCTCAGTCTGTTGATGGCGGAGTGCTTCCGAAAGCTAGGGACAGGTGGCTCTTTTGCATGCAGGCCTGGAAGAGAGAGGACAAACATTATTAAAACAGGAAGATAGAGCTGAGCATAGGGTATCTATGGCAGTGTTGGTGTTAAGAAAGGAGATGTGGTCAGGAGGAGGGAGAGCAGAGGAGACAATGGAAGATAAATGGGTGGGAGAGAGAGAGAGCGGAGGTGTTGGCAGCAGGACACAGTGGGGGGAGGAGATGAGCGACAAGAGGGAAGCTGCAGAGAGAACTGAATGAAAAAGTGGTCAGACATGTGTAGAGGAGTGACAGTTGCATTTGTGGGAGTGAAGTTGCATGACAGAATAAGGTCAGGCAGATTGCCAGCCTTGTGAGTGGGTGGGGTGTGGATCTGTGTAATGCTGATGGAGAAAAGAAGAGCAAGAAAGTCAGCAGCAGGTGGATGGTGGCTGTCCAGGTGGATGTTCAGGTCCCCAAGAATTAGTGGGCTGCCATCATAATTCTTAGCACCACAGTACTTTAATCTGTTATTGGTAGACTTTGGGTTAGACCTCTTGGTATAACAGCATAAAACTCAATACTGCTCAATACGTACAGTGTCAGGAATGGTATAATAAAATTCACAGCTGAAACAGAGCAAATACAGTCTACATTTGATGTTAACCACCCATCCAATCAGACTTTCCTACATAGATGCTATAAATATAATTGAGACATAGCCAGTCATGGCCTAAGTACCATCACTCTTGTGAAAAGGTAGTACAAGTGAAAGATATTTTTAAAAAATATATTACAAATAACATGAATATATTTAAATATATTTTATAATACACTTATTACAATATTGTGCAAAATATTGAAATATACTGTAGAGTATGTTGTCACACATGGGCATGAGAAGATCACCTTCAGAACTCTGCTAAGGTATGTGATACCATCCCACAAGAAGAGAAGGCACTATTGTTAATAGTACCATCTCTTTTTTCTTCCGCAGTACCAAAAAGATGCCCAATGAGTTCAGGTGAACCACTCCTACTTCATCCTGAGAATCTTCATCCTTTCCGGTCAGACCCCTATACAGAAGTCCCTAGAAGAAGGCGCCTCAGTTCAGACTGGAGCGCCTCTAAGCAGAAGCTCCCTGACACAGACCTGCTTGTGAGATCTTATAATTTAGAGAAGCCAAATTTGTTTGTATGACAGTGGCAGTGCCCACAGAGAAGACGTGATCTTTTAGCTGTTGAGCAGACTCCAAAATAAGACCAGGAGTCATCAAATTAAATAAAATACTGCATTTTATTAGCAGAAATAAATACACCATGGAGTATACAACAAACGGAGCAAGGTGTGTACATATACAAAGTACCAAACACTATTGCCAAACTTTGCCTACGATACATGTATTGGTACCTATGAAACAACAAGTCAATTAGTGCTCTACTCACTCCAGCTGTTGTCCTCCCTTTCTCTGAAACCTGCCAATCGTGTCTCTCCATTGCATTACATCAAATTAGCACGTACATCTATCTGACAAGACATAATAGACGAGATGTAGGACATTAACAGCCTGAACCAGAAGTGTTTGCAGCGTTGCTGAATTTCTCCAGAGAAGCACCATGAGATTAGACTTAAACCTTGAACACCCTGTTAGCTCAAGGTGTCACTGAAGATGTCCATATTAATTTTGCTGCTGTACTGCTGCCATATACAACATAGGGAAATTAAATATTGACATATTTCGAAATCTCTCTATTATAAAAAAAATCCTGGGAGAGAAGGACGGGAGATGAGACGTGATCTTCACATTAAGATCATGGAAGACACTCAAAAGACCCGCGAGACGAAAGAGATTGGCCACGGAGTGTCTCGCGGGGACCTTAAACATGAGACTTTGTGCCAAGAGATTGACCCAGGACCGTCTCGCGATAATGTAGAACATGAGATTCTTGCAAGACATGCCCTTCTTACAACCAATATCAAGTAAGACCACGGGCAGCAAAACACTCAGTCGTGTAAAGGCTTCCAGGGCTCTCAGCGCATATAAATCGTATAAAGGACAATACTTTATAAATGAAAAGTCGACGACTAAGTGAAAAAGAAAGCAGCATGGAGAAAAGAGACTCAAAAGCATTGGAGAGAAAAAAGAGCAAAAAAGAATAATCTAGGTGCAAATTCAGAAAATAAGGAAAGTAATTATCAGCCCGGAACAAATGGAATTGAAAAAATGCACGTCCAATCGGGCTCAGAATTAAAAGACAGAGAGTAAAAGACAAAGTAGAACTTCATAAAGACGTTCACAAATGTTGGCGCTATACACATGCAGAGCAGGTTAGAGATTATGAAAGCAGTAGAAATTGAAAGGCTCAAAAAAAAAAAGTCGCGATACACATGTGGAGAAAGTTAAAGAATATGAAAATAGGAAAATTAGAAAGTATAAAAAAAGAAAGTAAAGATCGCAGTAGCACAAAAAAATGGAAATTATTACTTGAAAAAGGGAAAATAATCATCACGGACCAGGTGTCATTGAAAAAAAAAGCAGGGCAAAGCGAGGACAGAAATAAAAGACAGAGTAGAAAACAAAGTAAAACATCATAAAGAGGTTAAAAAAACAAGGGGCCCAAACACATGCAGAGCAGGTTAGAGATAATGAAAACTGGAATTCAAAAGACTAAAAGAAAAAACGTAGGCACAATACACATGCAGAGCAAGATACAGAATGTGAAAGTAGAAAAAAACGACAATGTCAAAACAAAGAAAGTAAACATCGCATTAGCACAAAAAAGAGAAATTATTACACAGAGAAATAACGAAAAGGCGAACAGAAATTGAATATATGGACATGGGTGAAGTGTCAGAAGTATGTAAATATTGTAAGGCTTTGAAGTTTATGTCAGAGAATTTCAAAAACATGGTTTAGCTCACATGCATTTATTGGTTACTTTGCAAAAAAAATTATTAACTACTGATGATGTAGATCGTTTTATCTGTGCTGAAATTCCAAACAGAGAAATCTATCCTGAATTATGGTACAAAGTCATTAAACACAAGTCTCACAGACCTCATTTAAAAGATTCAGCAAATTGGGACTCGAAAGATTCCAAATATTGCTTTTACAGAAGTTCAGAAATAAAAGTGAAACTAATGAAATAGCAACAATTCAAAGAAAAAAAAATCTTAAAAGTGTGTATCCGGAAAACCAAACACGGGGGTTGGTGAGCAAAGCAAGCAGGGGTCGAAGCCCCCTAGTCTCTTATTATAATAATTCTTTCGAGAAGTGCTCATCCTTATAGTGTATAGCAAAATCTATTGCAGAGTAGCCTGTGTGCCTTTAATTGTTCTAAGTTCCTGTCTAATCTGAATACTAAAAGTGAGCAAAGGAACAACAATGGCGTTTCCTGAAAATCAGAGAAAGCTTACACAATTGTTTCAGTGTGGAATAAATTATAGCGTACTGTATATGCTCATGCAGCTACCTAATTGAATTAGTTGTAGTGAGTTACAGGGAGGTCAAAATAAATTGGATTCATTTGGTAAGAATGTTTAATTTTTTCCAGGAACAAAACATAAGTTAAATATGATCTGTCAGAAATATGAATCTTGACATAGATTATCCACAGTTTGTTTGGAAATATGTTTGTTACAATACAATAAAACGTACGTTTCATATGTTTTATTTTTAACAAGACACTAATTATGCATCCATCCATCCATCCATCCATGCATCTGTTTACTGAACTCATTTATTCCAATTCACAGTCTTAGGTGCCAGAGTTTATGCCAGCAGCATTGTGCTCTAAGCAGGGACCAGCCCTGAATAGGGTGCCAATCCACACACATTTTTAGTAGTGCTGTAGGAAATTGTAAACAACTGAAGAGAACATGTGAACTATCCCCATACAGTTACCAGACCTGCTCCTGCACCATCATATCAGCTGCCTCATTTGTTAAAAAAATGCAAAGGGTTCTCATTTACAGTTCAGACTGTAAGTGTATCCCCTACAAATATCCATTCTCAAAACTCACTTACTCCAGGTCAATGCCAGTACCCCAGCAGCATCGAGTTCAAGCCAGAAACCAAACTACGGCATGAAGCTGAATTAGCTTTCAATCTTTCTTCAGCATTCCACGGACCTGGGTCTGACAGCAAGCCTAGTCACTCTTATCCACGTGGGTTGACTTCTTTTTTGAGTGTGGGTTGTGTTTCAGTATAAATGACCGGTGGAAGGTGTATGACTGTGCCCCGTGATAGACTAACACTTTGCTCTCACTGATGCTTTGATAAGCTTCTTTAGTCTAAATGAGCAGGTTAACAACATTGGCTCGATGGATAAGTGAGTGAGTGCTACTGTATGCATGAATATTCCCACAGATTTGCATTCTTTGGTTCCTGATTTTACCTGATGATTCTAGGGTACACTGTAGCTCCTCATGACCATGTAATAGAAAATATAATTTCACGGAAACTGTATGCATCTATGGGCCCTGAAAAGAACTGATGTTCTGTCTAGGATTGTTCCCTGCCTGGTGTACTGATGATGCCAGGACAGGTTTCGGCTTCCACTGGTCTTGAAGTAAACAAGTAGTTTCAGGATGTTTATGAATGGATTGAAGAGTCGAGTTTAAGTGACTAATCATGGACTCGATCAAGATGGCTCTAATTTTAGAGTGTGATTTGCTTTGCTTTTACTTGTTGTTTCACCAAACTTTTTTAAAAAGTGTATTTGTTATTTCAAGCTGTGAGTATTGTATGGAACTTTTACATAGACATATGCATCAAATTTACTGTACATCTTCAGTTTTACACATAGGTTTCTTTTAACATGCCTTCAGCTATTGTTTGTCCTTTTTGTGTCTCATTTTGCAAAGCTTTATTTTAATAAAAAAATCTTAACTCTTTAGGACGAGCCAACCACTGGTCTGCCATTATTGGTGCCTCCCATTCAAAGAATTATGTCCTCTGGGAGTATGGGGGCTATGCAAGTGAAGGAGTGAAGCAAGTGGCAGAGTTGGGCTCCCCTGTAAAAATGGAAGAAGAGATTAGACAGAAGGTAAGATGTAATAAAATTCTTGTGATCGGAGAGCTGGTTGATTTCTGTTTTAAAGAATCTTACATCTCACATATCCCCTTCTGAAAGTGAAGACATGTTGAAATCACATATCTGTTGAGTTCAAATTGTGTTTATTATATGAAAGAAGGATATGAAAAATGCAAATTATTTTTCATCTGTTCTTCAAGGTCCTGGCTCTATGCTTATTGTAGAAATGCATTATAATAAGTTCTTATGCTGTATTTTTCACTTGCACTTCAGTTTTATATTTAGTAGTTAGTATAATTTATACTTGTATTTTGACTGAGATTTGTTCACAGCACCCTGTGCCTGCACTCAGTGAAGAGCGCTTTACAAAAAATAAGCTGTATTGGATTTTATTGTACTTAATGTTAGGTCAAAAACTCCTTTGGATCTCAGTTGTGTGACTGTGGTAGAGCCTCTTTAATTTTTCTCCAAATCAATATGCTTCATTTCAAATTACAAATAGCCAAAGGATTAAATCATTCATGAATGCTTTAGTGTTCCAGATAGAGGTATGGGATCATAAAGTAGGAATGGCGGTCAAAACTGAAATTGCTGGGCAAATGTGACATGCTAAATTTCCTATAACATTCATTTAAACTCTAGTAAAATGTTCTTACTTTGAATAAGAACAAGAAACATTACACAAAGAAGATTTTGTCATTTTAATGTATTACAAAACCATTTGTTAATTTTATGATGACATTTCCAGAGTAGCAGCGACTTAAACCATGTTGAGAAAATGTAGATGGCAGATGGTTAAAGGGCAGTAAAACCTTCCATGGTCAATACAGTAAAAAAAAAATGCAGAATCAGATCATTTCATCTTTAATTTAATTTTTAGATTCACACTTTCTGAGCTGTGGCCAATGTATTGAAAGTTTTACACAAACAATGGTGCAATCAGCACAAAGGGTGAGAGCAGGTAGGAGTGGTTGGAGGTATCTGTGGGAATAGGCGGGAGAGGTTGGCGACGTCTGTGGAAGCAGGAGGAAGGAAGCGGCTGTGAGATTATAAAAACAGGCCTACGCACAACTCAAGTATCTTATCTTAACTTCACTTTCTTAAACAGATTGTCATGTAGAATTTTATCTTTTGTTTTGCAAGTCAAAATTAGGCATGTCACATAACTGAGCAAACTGGACTGAAGACAAATCTTTATGGAAACTATACAGGTGGTTTTAAAGCTAGCTGTATTTGTGATGCTTAGCAGTGTAAATTAAGTTGCGTAAAAATATATTTAAGAGGGATTTTACAGGAAACAATGACTTTATCTGTACTGTCTTTCTCATGGTTTCTTATAGCAAAACTTTGACCAACAACAGTAGGAAGCAAGAGACTAGTGCAGGCTACTTGTAAAATCACTGATTGCTGCATAAGTATGGATTCACCCAACCTTGAAATATAAAAAAATAAGATCTTAACCATCCCTTTGCACCCATTTTATACTAATTAGTCAATATGATAACAGAAAATTGTCTTTTGTTAAATTCATTGTTTATGCACTGTTGGGAAATGCTGGTTACAGTTATCCTTAAGCTAAGTGTTTGTATTGATGTTTTATTGTTTTATTAAATCAAATTCCATGTAAGTGATTTTGTACTAGCAATAATAAGTATGTCTCACTTATCAGTATGCAACTTGAAGACATTGTAGAACATTATTACTCATTTTGAAACCCTG
Source organism: Polypterus bichir lapradei (assembly GCA_026402145.1). Taxonomy (NCBI): domain Eukaryota; kingdom Metazoa; phylum Chordata; class Cladistia; order Polypteriformes; family Polypteridae; genus Polypterus; species Polypterus bichir. Next base: position 17,886,316 of record JANRMT010062854.1, read on the forward strand.
TCACACAAGCTGTCTAAATTTTTTACAGTCCGTGTATTAACTTAAATGAATGACTTCCATCCATCCATTTTCCAACCCACTGAATCTGAACACAGGGTCACAGGGGTCTGCTGGAGCCAATCCCAGCCAACACAGGGCAGGAAGCCAACCCACCGCAGGACACACACAAACACACCCACGCACCAAGCACACACTAGGGACAATTTAGAATCGCCAATCCACCTAACCTGCATGTCTTTGGACTGTGGGAGTAAACCGGAGCGCCCTGAGGAAAGCCACACAGACACAGGGAGAACATGCAAACTCCACGCAGGGAGGACCCAGGAAGTGAACCCGGGTCTCCTAACTGCGAGGCAGCAGCGCTACCACTGCGCCACTCTAAATGAATGACTTTGTTATACTATATTATATGAAATCTTTACTGAAATTATATGAATGCATTGTACCAGCTCCAAAGGTGTGTGGCCAGACGAACTCAATGCATGTGCTACTAGTAACTGCTGTTTTATAGAATCGAATCAAAATTGATTTGAGTTGGTGATTGGCTATCAAACATTTGCATCTGAAGTTTTCATTGTCAAACAATTGCCTCCATATGTACCCACAATGCTGTTTTTCTTGATCCATGTCACTATTACCAGTGTGTTTAGATTGTATATCTTTTTTTATTTTTTGCTGAACAACATCAAATCGTATTTCATGGCAATAAAGTATGCTATGGCTTGACACACTTCCTAAGCCAGTAACCACTTTTACTGTGTGAGAGATGGCCAGCAGCTTATCCCGGCCAATACATCCAGGCCGCTAGATGGAGTCCTCCCTGCAACATGGAAGTGCCCCAGATTCCCGCAGGGCATCATGGAAAATGGAGTTCGGCTTCACAGCTCTCCTGGATACTGTGGGTGCCGCCAGGGGAAGCTGCAGGGAGACACGAAGATTGTTGTTTCTATTATAACCCCGAAGTACTCCCAAGTCATGGGAATGGAAGGACAGAAGTACTTCCGGGCTGAAGAAAAATATAAATATTTAACGGACCTGGATGTGCTAGTGAATCACATGGACTGAAGGACAGGAGCACTTCCGGGTCAAGGACTATATAAAGGATTATGGGAAACCCAGCAAGTTGAGCTGGAGTTGGGAGGAAGTGTGACAGAACTGCTGGATGGAGAGGAGGATCATGGTATTGATTGATTATTATTGTGTATTGTTGAGGTGGAGCTGCTTTGTGCACATTATAGAACAAATAAAAATTATTTCTGGTACTTTTACCTGGTGTCTGGATGTGTTGACTGTGGGTTTGGAGGAGCGACAGCGCCCTCTAGTGTCAAAACTGCTTTTACTTCATAGTGAGCTACAGCCCAGGCGGAAATACTCAGGTGAATTGCCTATACGAACTGTATATCCTTAATGTAACTACTATTCCAAATTTCTTATCAATAATTAATTTTGAACTACTCAAGAGAATCAGAAATTATACAGTAACTGCAACTCTTATTGAAAACCTCTTACTAAATTATCTGCAGCATATTATCCCAACTTCATCTATAATGTTTTATTTTCTTTTATTGAGTTGGTCATCAAAAATATTTTGCTGGTAAATTTGATTTAATCTGAGGTAGATTAGATCCAGCTGAGAAGTTTATACTTTCAGTTTGAGAATGAGTCAGTATTGCATAAACAATAATTTAATAGACCTGTTGGAAAATATATAACGGTTATTGTTTTGCTGTTAATTAAAATAAATAACATTTTTTATTCCTCATCCATTTACCAGAAGTTTCCATGGAATAGTTTGCCAAGTAGATTGTTGAATCACAGCTACAATGCGTGTGACAGAAAAACTAAATTTTCAAGTGATATTTTGGAAGTTTAGAATGTCAGCCTTTGGCAGAGAATGATATGTTAAGATTTACTGAATTGTTTAAAATGAGACTGTAATTCTTAAATTTGCATCGTGGAGATGAATAAAAAAATGAAACGGAGAAAAAGTTAAAAAATAGCGGACCAGCCATCCGTGCCTTGAGCTCACTTACACTCCAGGCCTTGTGTGTGACCATAAATGCTATACTATACTATATTTAAAAATTTCCAGAAATGGCAAGCAACTGTTTAGACTGTAATACCATATAATATTACATGTTAATCTTTTAAATAGACAGACACGTCCCCCCTCAGTGTTTTGCCCGAGTCGAAAACTGTTAAATGTGAAAGCTGCCGTCACATTTATGTAAATTAACTACATGCAGTCTGGAACTGCTTAAAACTCTTGGGGACCACTTTGTCCTGACGTTTGTAGTAATCACCCTGCCTCCATTTTCTTTTGATGTCAGTTTGCATTTAACCTTTATATGAGTTTTTGACCATTTCTTGTCTAAACCATCTCATTTGCCTAGCATTAAATGTTAGTGAATTCCAGTGACATTCGCCTTTCTAGAGATCTCATGGAACAACTATTCGATGTCAGAGTGGTGTCCTACTATATTACATTAGCAGGATTCTGGTGGCAGCAACGTTTTCATATAGCTAGCAAGCACTAACATTTTAGAAGCTAACTGGTTAATTATTATATTTTAGAACTTGGAAAGAGGTGCAGTTTAACACACTTCCTAAAACTAGAAACCCCTTGGTGATGTTCTGGTTTCATTAAAAGAGTGATTATTGAGCAGTTATTCATGAGCTTCATGTGACCTTTGTGAACAATGTTAATGAAAATGAATGGTAAGTTATTTGGGGGGAAATTGAATTTATGAATTACATTTTTGCACAGACTGTGCAACTGATAAATTAAGAAGCACACATGATGGTAATTAGATTTGTCTTTGGTTAACTACATGCCAGTCCTTTTCGGGCTAGAAACAGATGGACTGGTGGAGTATTTAATTTGAAACAGTACCCTGAGATTGGAAGTTACTGAGTTAAAGCGAACATTGCTTTGTTCTGCGCACAGCGGTTATGTTTCAGGGTTCAAATAATGTGTCATGGAGAAATATACTTTTTCAGTGCTAATTAGGATTACTTATTTTAACATCCAGCTGGCATCTAATAGCAAGATATTTAATTAATGTTTAGTATTTAATTGGATAGTTTAATTTATAAGGAAAATATTTTTTTCACGCTTTTTGGCTGTTTGATTATATTCTTTTAGAAAGGTTGTGTTGTCTGGATTGCAACAATTTTACAATGTAGTTATTTTTTCATTTGTGAATTTGCTAGTCTAATAAATGACCTACTTTCCTTTTATCAAATGACCATTTTATAAAACAGACGAGAGTTTCTTTATTTAAAACCTTTTAGAATACACATATAGGGTTAACTCACAAAATAATCTTGTTTATACAACAGAATTTAATCAAATATTATCAGCATTGAATTATTTAGAATCATAGCTTAGAATACACATATAGGGTTAACTCACAAAATAATCTTGTTTATACAACAGAATTTAATCAAATATTATCAGCATTGAATTATTTAGAATCATAGCTTAAAAGCTCATAGTTCAGTTCAAATGTTAGCTCTCTCAGAAATTCAAACAACTTTAGTGAAAACTATTGATTCGCGTTCCGGCATGACTTGTTGACTCCCAGTTGTCTTTTTTGCTACATGGAGATTTGCAGAGTAGTACCTGAAAAAGAATCTTAAATGTGGGACTCCATATTGCCGTTTGCAATAATACTTGCATAGTAAAACTCTAAAGTACATCTCACCATCTGCCTATAGCACATGTTGTTAACTTGTACTTGACTCTCTAGAGTGCATTCAAAGTCTCTGCCGAACACCTTAATCCAGCTGCAGCACAGTCTGGCCCTCTTCAGTCTCCACTTCAAGATATTTAGCTAGTAGAGGCTTTTCATTTTGAAGACCTGGTATACTGTACATATGGAAAAAACATTTACACTTTAACAATAACTCCATGCTAAGGATTTAATAGTAGGAATCATTATTTTCTTACATGTGTAAGTTTCAGCATCATCATGCCCCCTTTGCATTTGTGTTGTCGGTTACAGTTCTTGAATATGGAGACAAAAGTGAGAGTACTGGCTCAGAGAGAATGAAGATCAGATTTTTCTGATGTAGAACTGTTTGATTTGGATACAACCATAGTACAACTGAGACTTATGCAAACACTTTTTGTTAACACATTTAGGACAATTTGCCACACATTTTAATTTTCATCATGTAGGTTCATTCTCATAAGCTCATTTTCCTAAGAGGACAGTGTTCAAGAATTGAATTAACAGTATACTTTAGTGCTCCCTTTTCCTGAAAAATGCAGCTTTTTCATGTCTACTGTAGTGTTGTTCAATATTATTAGTATTTAATTGAGTTTGCCTCAGTAAATATTTGTGTTTGTGGTTTATTAGAAAGTCAAACAGAGTAGAGAAGGACTGGACTATATAGTAACACATTGCAATTTAAGGATTTCTAATGTGTAGACTTGATCAATATATCTCATTCAGATGCCTGATTTTCAAATTTTGGAAACTGAGGTGCAGACTAGAGATCAAAGTCAATTTAAATGTCTGCAAAGACATCTGAAATAAATGTGTGGTATAAATGCCAGCTGAGATATTCTAGAACATAAGGCTTAAGTTTAAAAGGGCAGGCTTCTAGTTTTAGTATGGTGCAGAAAAACCCAAATCCTCCCACTGTGATCTGCTTCCAGCAGAAATAATTGGATTGTACTGTGCAGTGAAAGTCCTCCTCTTTCCTGTCTTTTGCAAAAAAAGGGATATGTAGAGGCTCCTTACACACAGTAGGTGTCTGTTTGGAGTAGAATTGTTTTGTTGTTTGCAAGTCTGTATTAAAACAAATGAACTAAAAACTTAAAGTGACATCCTACTCGTCTGTGAAAAGTTAGCAAGCACCACAATGTATTTGTATCTGACGAGAAACTCCCCACCTTCTGGCAACCATGTATTAAGAGACTAATATACGTTTAATATATAAATAATATACATTTCAGGAAATGCAGGGACACATGCATTTTCAAATTGCAATTTCTGATTTACACTTGATAATTGAAAGTGACTTCTTCTATAATTTAATAGCTAGGCATTATTATTTTTTACTGAAAGAGCAAAAAATTAGCTTGTTCCTTTCGGTTCCTTTTGCTTTTCTGCCCCTTACAATTTATAAAACAAAGCTTCAGAAGGGAAGGCACAACTGAGTCAAAGCAGAATAGGTTGCATGCACTCAAGAATATTTTTTAAAATGCTATATTTTTAAACTGGAAGTATGTAATGGCCCTGAAGAATGATTCATTTTGTACATTGTTTAAAAGAGGGGAAATTGGTCTTGTTGGCTGACATGGGCTCAAAACAAAACTAACCTTTAAGCAATAATTAATATCAAAAGTACTTTAGTGACCGTTTAATTGACCAGTGTGATAAGGGCAATGACTGTAAGGCTTATTTACAGCACATGAAAAAATAGAAAATAAATCAAATATGGCAGTGTAACAGGTGGCATTTTATAAATTGACAATCCTGAAGTTGTCATGTTAAATATGACCCTGGCAAAAAGAAATATGATATGCTGTCACACACATTTTTGCTTGATATAAAATAGATCTTGTGCAGTTCCATCGGTTCTGGCCTTGCCCCATACTATACAGCTCCTGTTTCTCTATTACTGTTGATATAGATGAATCAATAAACCCTACCTCAATTTAGACAAAGTGTTGAATCAAATCTAAACTTCTGCAACAGAATGATGTGTATGAATTAAAGTCTAACTGTGCTTGTTTGTACTGTCTTGGTTAAATTAATGTTTAGTGTGTGGTGAAAGGCAGGCTTTCAGTTAACACTCAACGTAATATTGGCAGCAGAATGTCTCAGACTCTAATCTGGTGTACAACATTCACATTAAATTACACATATGTTTTGAAACTAATGTGTACAGAGCTATAGTGGCACAGGCTTTCTATTTTTTTTTTTTTTTGACTAACTAAAAGAAGAGACACATCATTAATCTGAGTGCAATACCTGAAAAATTGTATTGAAAGCATTTTGTGCATTAGTCAATTTTAAAGGGAGATGATTGTCTGGTAACAAAACATAACATTCTCAAATTCTCCTATTTCAGCTCAGGGAGACAGAGGGCAGAACACATCCATGGACTGAGCAGGAGCTCATTGTAAGCGCTAGTCCTGCACATTCAAAGGATAATCCACATGTGTACAGGAAGCTGTTAAATTTCATCTAGTGAACAATAACATATTCTAGACAACATAATTTAGATATACAATGATAGCATGGGGGTAGCACGGTAGCCAAGTGTTTACCACTACTGCTGCATAGATCCAGTGTCCTTCTGTAAATCCTGCATTTGGATTTTGGCTGTGTGGAATTTGCACATTTGTTTTGCATTTTTGTTGCTGCTAAACGTTTTCTTAGTACATGCATGCTAGGTGAAAAGTCTCCACATTTGCTTACTTGTTGTGCATTAGTATGCCCACAATGGGTCTCTCCCAAGTGTTGTTCCAGTCATGAGCATCTAAAGATCATCTTCTTGACCGTAGCATATACAGAGTCTCCCTGCTTTCTTAGTTCCAGCTTACCTGTTGGGAAAAAGGAAATGGGAGCAACCATGAGAATGGCACAAACCAGACCTGGAAATGTTAATACTATAATGAATGTCTAAAACTCAGATAGCGTGCTGACTGAAACTGAAGAGCTAAACCGTTATAGAAGTAAAACAAGTTGTCAAATGGAATGCTTTAAGTCGTGAACCAGAAGTAATAAAACACAAAGTACACAATGACTAAAGTCTGAGAGATAAATCCTTACTCATGCATTCTGCGCTGAATGCTGTGCAAGCCACATAGTACCTTTTGGGAGGCAGCTGTTAGAAACAGTGCAGCACGTTCTGGCCGCACAGTTACGAAATACCGAAGGTACACAATGACGCTGTTGAAATTACAAAATAAAAATTATTTACTACTGGTTCATATAGGGTGGTCCAGATCTAAATACAGTATGCAATTTCCATTACGCTATAACTTATTAAGTTTATTACATAGAAAATCACCTGAAAAATCCAGGAACTTCGAGAAGCTTGCGAACTGACAACATGAAGAATCGTCTTTGCACCGAACTGGAATCGTCCCCACATAAATCAAAGTCATCCAGACGATCTGGATCTGCATAATTCGATCTGGACCACCCTGTATTTAAATTATTGATACACAGCACACATTTATTAATATTTCTTTAGTTTAAAACTTTCCAAAATCCACAACAAAGCAACAGGAAAATATATATTTAAAACATGAAAAAATGTTTAATGATGTGTCCCAGTTGGTAACACCAAGTTGGTTAATGATTTGTGCTCAGCAGTGCTGCTGTATTAGATTAAGCATGTTTAAAAAGAAAAGAATTAATTCACAAATAATAAATAAACTGTGCATCTCAGACATGTATTCAAATATTTAATGATTTTTTCATCTATCTTTTATTTAACTTGTACAAATTATAATGTCTCATGTCATGCTGAGACACATACCTAAGCATTACATTAATTGTCTGATGGATCTGTCCTTACTGCCTGTTTTTAAGATAATGAAACTTAACATTTAGAGCATCTTCTTCTTTCGGCTGCTCCCATTAGGGGTTGCCACTGCGGATCATCTTCTTCCATATCTTTCTGTCCTCTGCATCTTGTTCTGTTACACCCATCACCTGCATGTCCTCTCTCACCACATCCATGAACCTTCTCTTAGGCCTTCCTCTTTTTCTCTTGCCTGGCAGCTCTATCCTTAGCATCCTTTTCCCAATATACCCAGCACCTCTCCTCTGCACATGTCCAAACCAATGCAATCTCGCCTCTCTGACTTTGTCTCCCAACCGTCCAACTTGAGCTGACCCTCTAATGTACTCATTTCTAATCCTATCCATCCTCGTCACACCCAATACATATCTTAGCATCTTTAACTCTGCCACCTCCAACTCTGTCTCCTGCTTCCTCGTCAGTGCCACCATCTCCAACTTATATAACAAAGCTGGTCTCACTACCGTCCTAACTTAACATTTAGAGCATAAAAGAAAGAAATGTGTAAAAACATGTAAAATAAAAAATACAGTTTAAGTAATGTTTGAGTGTCTATAATAGGTGTGAATGACAATTCCTGTTTAATTTTCAGATTTCTTAGACAGAAGCTAGTAGTGATATTTGTTTCTCTAAATTTAGACCCATAACTCAGAATCTTTACTCTGTTGCTACCTCAGAAATTTGTGGTTGTGTTTTATGATATTTCTGTAACGTACTTCTCTTGCTGTGTTTGTGCGCACTTATGGTTCATGCTGTCATGGCCAAAAGACACATTAAAAAAATGAAGACAGAAAAGAAAATTGTACAGAATATTCTGCTAGCAGCACGAAGTACAAGCTCAAGAAGTGGAGAAGTCTGTCTTCACGAGGTCAAAGCCCAATGGATGGTGGGACAAGACGTCATATTAAGACTGGTCTTCAAATCCTGTTTCAAGAAGCTTTGTTCAGTTTTTCTTTTTCAATGATCTCTGAAGCAGTAATGTTGAGATAGTCAGTCATTACACAAAGAGCACACATTTTCAGAACTTAGAAGTCAGAATGACTATAGGCCAGCTGTCCTCACAATACCAATAAAATGATTTGAACATCTGATGAAGGAAATCTTAATAGATAGGTAGAACTTTATTTGTCCCAAGTGAGAAATCTGGCTTTTTAAAGAAGCTCTTTAAATGAGTAAATAAATAAATAAATACGCGCACACACACACACATACACACACACACACACATAGAGACACACAGTATGGTTTGAACACACACCAGAATAACTAAAAAGCATGAAAATTAAAAAAAGAAAACTTCTGAATTGACAGTTACAGTCACAGGGATGCATTATGCAAACCTATTGCTATTGGTGTAATGGAGCCCCAGTAGCATTTCTTGACACACTTTTGCTGAATAATTCATTATTAGTGTTTGAGAGAGAGGATGTGCAGCATTGTTGGTAATGGCATTCAGTTTGGTTAAAACTCTTCCTTTGCTACTACCTCTAGGGGGTCCAGAGTGCATCCAATAACTGACCCTGCCATTTTAATTAGCTTGTTGATTTGGTGGGCCTTTCTTTAAGTGATATTACCAGCACACTACAGCTTAGAAAACTGCACTGGCCATCACAGAGTGATAGAAGAATGAGTAATGGCACAGACTAAACCTGTTTGCTGTAATCACCAATTGGCCTACTGTGCAAACAGAAGTGCAGAGAACATCATGTTGAATATTTTTTATAGTAGCTGTATCGGTCTTGATAAAATGGGTTGTGGTATAGTGTGTCTGCAGCTTCAAGAAAAAGGGACAGTTTTTTTAAAATCTGTATAGCCGTGCCGTTCTCCGTGGGCACAATCGCAGGACCGCGTGGAGTTAGTGGGGTAATTGGAGTGAGTCACACCTGCACGTGTGGGTGCAGTCGTTCTTGATTGCCTCATTGGCTTCCTGTGATGTGTGATTAAGGCGCTGCGCCCACAGAGGCACTGGTGGATGTGTATATTTAAGGGCTGAACCAGAGAGAAGGAAAAAAGAGATCAATGTATGGAGAGATCGATTGATGGAGGTGAAGTAAATCGAGGTTAACGTAAGTGAATGAATGGCAGCTTGGCAGGACGATCTAGCCACCTTGGATAAGGAGACACCATGAGCTGGGGCCCCGCGTAGGAGAGTTAGTCAGTTGCACTCTAGGGGCTAGTTCGCCCCACTGAAAACCAGTGAGTGGGGTGAGCAGAGAGGTGTCCTCCCGTGGGATCTGAGGAACGACTGCGGGTGCGTGAAGGATCAAGGGAGGAGTGCTGACCTCGATGGTCTGGCAGTGATGTCCGGAAGGGGGCCAAGATGGAGGTTAGCTGAAGGAGCTCGTGGCTGTTGGTCTCCGCCAGCTGCGAGTAATGGTGAGCCGGGGAGAGAGTGACGAAGGTGGGTCGGAGAATAACGAGAGGGAGACTGCTTTTTAAGTTCTGCACATTGTAACCTCGGATTTTAGACACTTTCTATTTATTCATTGAGCTTTGGACACCGCACTTTTGCACTTTTTGTTTTTGATTGTTTTACATAAAAGCACTTTATCACTTTTTGGAATATATCCCCTGGCTTTGAGAGATTTGTCCACATTTTAGCTCATCTCGGTGACATTATCGACGGTGTTGGGTTCAGGACCCCGATCAGGACGCTGGGAGCCTGAAGAGAACAGGCATCGTCACAAAGTTCCTGTTTTTTTTTTCTTTTTAATTATTTCTTTAGTATTCAATGTTCCGGTCCAACATCACATATTGATTGACATTTTGAACAATAAAAATGTTAATCTATATTTATTACATTACAGATGAGGAGTTTTTTTAATTGTTACAGTGAGGGTATATACCACATTATCAAAAGACATTCTTTCAGGTAAGGTGTCCTCAATTTTGTGTTCTGTCACTTTTATCTTTCACCGTACATCAATGGTCTGAGATACAACAGGGACCACAGTTTCATGATCAAGTTTACTGATTAGAAATGAATGAAATAATGAATATCACTGTTTTAATAAAAGGACTGTTTTAATAAGTTGATGAAAAGCAACTGTCTTTCTCTGAAATATAAAAAGGTAAAGACATTTATATGACTTTGACATCTGAAAGAAATCTGTATGTTTAGCCCTCAAATATTTGGGAGAAGAGGCAAAAATATTGACTGAGTATTTATAGGTAGGAATAAGAAGTTAAAACTGGAATTTTATTACAAAAAGTGCAATAGCACTTATTTCTCCTTCTTAAACCTATGCTATTTAAAGTAGACAGGAATATCTATCTGTCTTTTTAGCGTAGACTAATCCAATGCCTTTCACCTCCATTGCCTGATTTAATGGTTACCTAACAGCTGAATCATCTCAGTGTCTTGCTCAGATAATATTGCTCAATGTATTAGACTTTGGGGAGAACAAGACAGGAAATACAATGTGATAAAATAAATGCTTATGTATGGTACTTTGGTGGGTAAGTGACCCAGCTTCTGTGTAGTTAATATGATTTCCTTGTGTGTGCATTTCTCCAAGTCTTCCATTTTCTTCTCACATACCAAATATGTATGTTAGCCTGATTGAAGATGCTAAATTGGTCTGGTATGACTAACTGTGGACATGTGCTCTGTGATGAATAGACATCCTTCTAGGGCTGGCTCCTGCCTTCTATCCTCTGAGTTACCATAGGTGCCAAGTTCATACCATCCTCAACTGGACATATAGAAATGGATGTATGGATTTGTTGAATGTGTCTTTTGTAACCAGCCGGCAATTGAAATGAAATGCAAATAATGAGCTGACCAGCAAAGCTGGTTAGATCATCACTCAGCCATCTTTCTTAGTAAAACATTTCCCTACTAAAACTACAAGGAATGAGTGAAGAGATGGAGACGTTGTTGCCCTCTATGTCCATAAAACATTTTGCTGCTTTCACAGGAAAGTAAAATGTATACACTGATAGGAGTTTCTTACTAAGCAGAAACAGGAATATCTATGTAAAAGGAATTTCCCAGAAACAACTAAAAATTATTTCTAATGAAGAAATTAGTATCATGAAACATTGCAGCCGCTGTGGTCCTCTAGGATGGAAAAAGTGCTGTTTCTGCACTATCTGCCTCTTTGGGGTTTTCTTTTCAGGCATAATTTCTCTTTGAAAAACACCTATGACTTACTGCTTATGTTGTAATTGTCTTCTACGGTGGTTTTCAAGTTTAGTCCTGGGGATTCTGAAGACCTGAAGGTTTTTATTCCAACAAATTTCACAATCAGTATGTCATTATTGCTTTTAATTGATCTAATTGTTGAATTATGTGGCATACATATATTTCCATGAAACATACAAATATGTATCTTTGCTATAGCTTTAATTGGTAATGCTTCTTTTGCCATTTCCTATCTAATATTTACCATTTCTATAGACTTTGCTTCCTTAACTGTTTCCAAATGCTGACTGTTATCGATGTGTGGTGCTGACATGAGTGCAAACAATATCGAATGCTAAAGGAGAGTGGTTACTTCATTGTCATTTTCACTTGTCAGCTCATTAAGTGACATTTCTTACAAATAATTAAGTAAATATAGCACTGATGTAATTGCTACTCTTTAGCATTTAGTGTGGTCAGCATGTGTGGTCAGCATTTAGAGATACAATATCCAAAGAAACCTAAGCACTTAAAGTTTTGACAAAAATAAAAATCTGCAAACACAGAGGCCTGCCAGGATGGAATTTGGTAACCTCTGGTCTAGTATTTCTATATACTGTATATATAATGAAAAGTTGATGTAATCACTCATTCACTCATCAACAAAAGATAGTACATTTAGAGCACTAGGCATTCACTAAGAAATGGCATTTTGAAATAAAAATTTTTGGGTAAACCCCCCTGCAATAGAAAAACTGTATACCCCAAAATCTTAAAAATGCTTTGACTCATATTGATTGAAATTTGGTGATGCCATTGAACAAAGAAAATTAGCTGACTTCTGCTTTTTTATTTTTGAATACATTTTTATTTGTCACATACATGCTCTGTGTTTTATGCGAATAAAGGATGGAGCAGAAGTAATTGATGGGCAGCTGAACCGCACCACTAACCAACAGGGCAGATGCAAGACTAAAGAAGGTATCCTGGACAGGAAAAAAGTGATGTGATCATGTTTGACATGTACAGTCTGTTTTTTCTTGGTAGAGTTCTATACTTTCTCCTTTTGTATTCTTTAATGTGCAGCTTTTGTCATAACTTAAATCTCCTAGATTTACCACTGTTTATAAGATATTGTACTTTATAACTTTTCCCCACCTTCCCTTCTACATCTATAGCCTCAGGTAATTACATAGAGTAAATGGTATGTGAGATGCTCCTTCATCATGATAGTGAGAGAGGGAGGGGTAAAGCAAAAAACTTTATACATTCTTTGTCCAAATTCTTACACCAATACAGTGTCATGGTACAGAATGGCATCTGTTTCAAACCAATCTCAAACAGCTATATTTTAGACCAGTGGGGGCACACAGTACCTTTCACACATGCCCACAAAACCATTTGTTGACCTGATGCTTGCCAGTTAGGAAATTTGGCTTTCCTTTGGGGGTTGATTGAGAGAGTCCTGCAGAGAGTCATTTGGCAAACTGGTTTTAGGCACTTCCCCCAACCCTGTCATAAAATTCCTCGCTCCGTCCTAAAGACGGTGGGGGATGGTGTCTTACACATCAAATCATTGTGGTTCTTATCAGTGATATAACACTAATATTACATTGCTTTGTCTAAGTTACAAATAAAGACATACAAAGTATTTATCAACTTTCCATACCACAACATAGATGTGAAATGAAAGGGAAATGTCCACAAAACATGCAAAGCTCAGTGGTTAGTAAGCATGCTATAAAACTTGATTGTTTGTTCATGCCAGGTTCAGTGGCTGTAAGCAGGTGTTTCTACAGAAGCAAAAAGAGAGGGACAGCGAAGTAGAAGTGGAAGCTGTGCCTTTGGGTCCAAGGCAAGCCTGGGATCAAAAAGGGTGTGGTGGCTTTGGAGGCTTAAGCCTATGTTCTGTTGCTGCTGATCAGCCCCTGATCTTTTCACTCGATATGCATAGTAAAAACTGGGAAGCCTTTAACCTTTTTGTCTTTCATATAAAATATAGCCCTCATCAAAATTATATCATTATATGAACTGTGTAGAAGCCCAAAGAGACTCCACCTTTGATTTTAAATAAATGTAAGACTATAAACAACAATCACAGAAAGGGCTAAGAACCTTTTACCTACAAATCCTTGAAATGCCTCTGGACCAACGACATCAGTTTAAACTTAACAGGTACTCCATGAGCTGCTCTAATGTAATTTACATTTTCATCTATGGACTTTGAAAAGGGAAACCCACCTCCAACCACCGAAATAGTTTATATTTACATATATGTCTGCTTACTTTGAATAGGGAGGCCCACCCCTCACTCCATGGTCTCCAAAATTCTTCACATATACATTTGCATCTGTGGACTTTAAAGGGGACCCCATTGAACTGATGAGAAAGACGAAAAGAAATACTTGAGTGAACAATGAAAACAACTGAAAATCATAAAAATACAAATATATACAGTCGACCCTTGATATACGACTGGCCTGACATGCGAACAGCTTGATTTACGACCAAAATTTTTGTTTTGATTTACGACCAACATCTTGCGTTACGACCCGAATGCAGTCACGTGTATCCGCTAGTTCGATTGTAAACAAACAGCCAAGCGCGTTTGTAGATAGATAGATAGATAGAGCGTCAGTAAGCGTCAGTCGGAGACCAGATACATGTGTTTGTGGACGTAATTTCGGTCAGTGCAGTGATTTATCTATACAGTAATCCCTCCTCGATCGCGGGGGTTGCGTTCCAGACCCCCCCGCGATAGGTGAAAATCCACGAAGTAGAAACCATATGTTTGTATGGTTATTTTTATATATTTTAAGCCCTTATAAACTCTCCCGCACTGTTTATAAATATTCCCCGCAGAGTTATACAGCATAATCCCTTTGTATTCTCTTAGATATTAGGTAAGATTCATTGAAATTATGTATATAAACACACTGTTTATATACAGTAAAACCTAAATATTATTTTAAAGATATTGAGTGTCTCCGATATCACATATGTTACAGCCATTACGATAGACAGGTCACCAGCAATAAATACGTACAATGCAAGAAAAATAGTATACAGTAAATGTGTGTACAGTGACACTAAACGTACGTACATGTACTAAGCACTGTAAGAAGAAAATTAATTATGGTTACTCACCAACAATGACACGATGACTTGTCCGATAACAATGAGTTTAATTTTACTGCACAACAAAGGAGAGCGTTACAGCCCTTGTAAAGGAGCCACTTCAGGCGATTGTGTAGCACTGCCATTGTTCTTCTTCTGGCAGTCTTCAATCCAAATCCCTAAAGCAGATTCCATCCAGACTACTGCCTTATTACATCCACTTACAACTCGTTTTGCACCCTGGTTAAAAGGACACTGCAGCCGTAGATCTTATATTCCTTTCCTACTTTTTAAATAAAAAGAATCGTAGCCTTCAACAAATCCAAAACGTTTACCTTTTCGGCAATCGTTAACATCTTCTTCTTGCGCTTGGGCACGGCCCCTGAAGCAGTAGCAGATTGTTTTGGAGCCATAATGAAGGGCTTGACTATGCACAAAGATAAACACTAAAGAGCACAACTCTTTACACAGCGAAACACGTTGATGCTGAATGAGCGAGACGATACTTCCTGGTTAACACTGCATTCAGCACGCAGGAGCTCAACTGCGTGCTCTGATTGGTTAGCTTCTCAGTCAGGAGAACTTAACTGCGTGCTCTGATTGGTTAGCTTCTCAGCCATCCACCAATAGCGTCCCTTGTATGAAATCAACTGGGCAAACCAACTGAGGAAGCATGTACAGGAAGTAAAAAGACACATTGTCCGCAGAACCCGCGAAGCAGCGAAAAATCCGCGTTATATATTTAGTTATGCTTTCATATAAAATCCGCGATAGAGTGAAGCCGCGAAAGTCGAAGCGCGATATAGCGAGGGATTACTGTATATATAATTCACTAAGACCATGGCAAGCAAGACGCATAATTGCTAAGGAAGGAAGAGAAGGTAACGAAGGTAAAGAAAGCGATTGTTAAGGGATGTTAGCTAGCGGGCTGGCGCGGCACATGATGATGTCATCAGGCTGAGTCAGCACCGGCTTGCTTTGGAATGTATTATTACAGCAGTTCACAACACGACCAGCCTTGAACTGAGTGCTTGACTACTGTCATTATTAACTTGAGAAACAGCGATCACAATCGAAACGAAGAAGGAAATTGTGCGGAAATATGAGAGTGGTGTTTGTGTGACTGATCTCGCTAATATGCACAGCATGTCGAAATCCACCATCTCAACAATTTTACAACGAAAAGATTTGCATAAGGAGGCTCCTTCTAAACAATAACCACCTTCTGTTTCATTCTCCTCCTCCTCCCTTCCTGCAGCCCAAAGATGTCAAATTAAATGGTGAGTACAGTTTGAAACTGTTGTTTCTGGTAGGCTATGCACTTTTTATAAGTTTTTGTTAGTACATTACAAAAATTATTGGTGTTTTGGTAAATTATGCACATTATACAACCCTTTTTTATTATGAAAAGGTTAAGTAAGTGTTGCTGTGGGAGGTTCGGAGCGCATTATGGGTATTTCCATTATTTCTTATGGGAAAAATAGTCTTGACTTACAACCAACTTGAGTTACAACCAGCCCTCACGAACGAATTGAGTTCGTAAGTCAAGGGGCCACTGTACTCAGATTTCACGTTATTCCTACTGATTACTCATTTCAATTCCAAAGAATAAACGTTCTTGTAAAACTGTGTTTTGCAACGACTAAGAAAAGCCAAGTGACTGGGAAAAGCAGAAGAAAGCAGAACTTGATCTAAAGGAAGAATATTTTACTCAAGGGCAATTGTATATAGCATGTTGAGTGACCTAATAATAATATTATTATTATTATTATTTGATATTTGACTGACATTTTTATCCAGGATGACGTACAACATTTGGGATAGAGTTGGTTCTGTTCATTTTGTTTTGTCATTAATTTTTTATTTATCATTATCAGGATATGAACCCACAACTTCAGGGTTTAAAGCCCTAGGTGTAAGGCCTTAACCACTACCATACACTAACTGCCAATAATATTAACCATAAATTAGAAAATCCAAATATCTTATATAGAAAAGTACTTATTTATTTATATAGCACTTCTGATTAACCAATGGCACTATAACTGAAGCTGTTTTTCTTATGAAATTTCAGAGGCAAACCTGGGTAACATGCTGGATACAAATTAGGTCACTTGTTAACAAATTAATTTAAATGTAAAGATGTAATGTAAATTGTTTAATGGTAATCAGTACCTGCTAAAATAGAAAAGAGAAAATAGTAGAAGAGATTTTTGTTGATAGCCATAACATGTTGAGCAAAGCTTTCAGATGTGCAAGTTCCTGTCTTTTTTTTAAAAAGGACCCTGTTAAAAGTAAGTTGTTTATATGCATATGGTGATGCAGAGGCACTTTGTGATTCCGATTATGATATAAATAGCAAAAAGAAAGGACAAGGATCCTTTCAGTGCTCTCTATAGCGATGCCACATGTCATTCCCTTAAGTATGGGGTAAAGGACTGCTTTGTAGTCACTGCATATCCTTACAATGAGAGCTCAGAACAATGAGATGCCTTGGCATCTGTACTATAGTAAGAGCCCAGTGGTCTTTGTGCACTGTGTGATTCCAGCAGTGATCGAACCATCACTGTGGTATCTTTGAGACTGCTTAAAATTCAGACACATAGGCACTACACTACCGTGGGTGCATGAGGGGGTAGTTAAAATACATGCCATGGTCACCCTGCTTTTCTGAGTATGGATTGAGCACATCCTCCCATGCACATGGATTTTTGTGTATTTAAGCAACATTTTTTGCATAGCTGCGGGTTACATTTCCAGATAAGTGCATCTGTAAAGACATCAGTGGCATCAAAATGTCATCCATGCAGATGCATATTGCTCATTGAAAATCTGCTGCCAAGCACAATCCAATGAATGCACAGATTGTGCCAACTTTAGGTTCTGTAGCATTCATGCAGAGACATTTTCTGTAGTTTGGGGTCTGAAGAAGAGTAGCTGACTTGCCAAGCATCACATTGCCATCTTAAATTTCTTTCTATTACCTAATTTTATAATAAATGCTGCAGTGAATTGGAAAGATTTAGGAAAAATTCATCTTCAGTAGAGTATTTTTGCATATTATTTTTTGAAGACATCGCAAGATAGTTTATCTTTAAATTCATTGTTCTTTACACATGACTGTTACTTAGAAAATAAACTGCATTTGATTTTTCATTTCTCATAATAAAGATTTAGCATTTATGCAAGTTTGTATTTTTAGATATCCTCCAGTAGATTGTGATTTCATTCTGACATCACACTTTTGTATTGTGTGTAGTCAGTTCTACTGCTGCTTTCTTCACTGGTTTAGAACTGTGATCTGTTAGTGAATGCCCACAAGCTTTATTTTACAATATATATCCTAAAAAAGTTACATGCATTATTAATTTAAATAATGCAAATAGAAATAGAGATAGAATAATAGTATTTTTACAGTAATGGATTTGATTGAAACCTGGAAGCAGCTGTGTACATCCTTACCAGATGCAGTGTCAATGTAATAGAAAATGGGGTTATCATTTTCAACACTTAAGTGGATTCCTATGAGTGTTATTTATAAAAATTGCTAATTCAGAAACAGAGAAAAGGTGAAGTGTAAGTGCAAAATATTCATCTCAATCTCTTCATTTAATGCCATTACCTTTTTACATTAGGAGTAATCTAAAGTACACTACAAAGTCACAAAACTAAGAAAAGTACAAGGTAAGAGGAAAGTTCAAGCTGAATGATTCATTTAATTTTGAACAGTGCCCTGACTTGTTTGGTATGTAGTCAAAATGTGAGACTTAAACTTAACCTGCTAGCCCAAAGATTAGTAATGTTGCATATATTTTTAATCAAAGATTAAGATTACTTTAGGTAAATGATTTAGATAATATATATCTAAGACGTTCATTACTGTGTATTTAATGTAGAACTTCAAATCCAAGCAATTTGGGATGCTGTGTGAAATTTAAATAAAAACGGAATGTAATGATTTGCAAATCTCATAAACCCATATTTTATTCACAATAAAACATACAAAACATATAAAATGTTGAAAGTGAGACATTTGACTATTTAATGAAACATATTAGCTCATATTGAATTTGAAGGCAAGCAACACATCTCAAAAAAGTTGAGATGGGGGAAACAAGAAGCTGGAAAAGGACGTGATACTAAAAAGTAACAGCTGGCGGAACAACTTGGAAATAATTAGGTTAAATGGCAAAAGGTCAGTAAAATGAGTGGGTATAAGAAGAGCATCTCAGAGAGGCAGAGTCTGTCAGAAGTAAAGATGGGCAGAGCTTCACCAATCTGCAAAAAACTAAATTTACAAATTGTTGAACAATTTCAGAATATTGCTCCTCGATATAAAATTGCGAAGACTTTGAATATCTCATATTTCATAATAAATAATATCAAGAGATTCAGAGAATCTCAGGAAATCTCTGTGTGTAAAGGACAAGAACAAAAACCAGTATTGGATTCCTGTGATCTTTGGGCTCTCATACAGCACTACATTAAAAACAGGCCTGATTCTGTCATGGAAATCACTGCACAGGCTCAGAAACACTTCCAGAAATCATTGTCTGTGAAAACAGTTCACAGTGTCCACAAATGCAGTCATGCAAAGAAGAAGCCATATGTGAACATGACCTAGAAAGGCTGATATCTTCTCTGGGTGAAAGCTCATTTAAAATAGATTGAAGCAAAGTGGAAAACTGTTCTGTGGTCAGACTAATAAAAAAAATTGAAATTCTTTTTGGAAAACATGGATGAGGAACAGGAACCATCCGGGTTGTTATCAGCGCTCAGTTCAAAAGCCTGCATTTCTGACAGTATGGGGCTGCATTAGTGCCTATGGAATTGGCAGCCTGCACATCTGGAAAGGCACCATCAATGCTGAAACGTATATACACGTTTTAGAGCCAACATATGCTCCCACCTAGATTATTTTTTCAGGGAAGTTCTTAAATATTTCAGGAAGACAATGCTAAACTGCATAACGCATCTATTCCAACAGCATGACTTTGCAGTAGAAGCATCTGGGTGCTGAACAGGCCTACCTGCAGTCCAGGTCTTTAACCAATTCCACATCAAGAAACAAAAAATATGACCAATAAGCCCCAGGACAGTTGAGTAGCTAAAATCCTATATCAGACAAAAATGGGCCAACGTTGCTCTCCAAAAAGTCCAGCAATTGGTGTCTTTAGTTCCCAGACATTTACAGACTGTTGTTAAAAGAAAAGGGGATGCTACACAGTGGTAAACATGGCCCCGTCACAACTTTTTTGAGACGTGTTGCTGCCATCAAATTCAAAATGACCTTATTCTTTTCTTAAAATGGTACATTTTCACAGTTTAAAAACTTGTTTTCTATGTTTTGTTTTGAATAAAATATGAATTTATGACATTTTCAAATCATTGCATTCTGTTTTTATTTATACTTTACACTACGTAGTTGTAAATACAGTGACTTGCAAAAGTACTCAAGTAACAAGTTCATTAACAAGTTCTCCAATCTGAAGTTTTGTTCCCTATGACTTTTTTAATTGAAAACAATTGAACTCAAAATGATGACAATAATTTCTTCTTCTTCTTTTATTATGTGAAAGCTTTTTATAGTAGAACAAAAATCTTAGGAAAACAAAATTGTTCTGCCAAGGTAAAAAATATGCCGTTAAGGGTTTGGGTGAGAAAAGGACTAAGAGATGTGATGAAGGATCAAAGAATCAAAGTCAAATAACTAGAAAGAGCTAAACCAAAAATGTAATAAAAACACTTGTACTAGTCAAAAAGCATACAAAAATGTCCTAACTAACCTGAAAGAGTTTTTGAAAGAATTAATTGTGGTGCAAAGTATTTTAGTACAAATCCAAAAGTGAGGACATCAGGACTTGGGACCACCATCTTTTAAAGGAGGTATTGGCTCAAAGTGTTGTTCAACCACTGTGTCATTTGTCTGATAACAGGCACAACAAGAATACACATTTTGGCCATGACCATGCATAGGTAGTCACAAAACCTTGGTGAACCTCCATAAAAGAACACAAAATGGAGCCATTAGAATAATAATAAATGATAACAAAAATGTAAAAACTGAAAAGCACAAAACCCACAAGATACAAAATAATTTTACAAAAAAACTCTAAATTATGACAGAAATATGCTGAATGTGTAAGCACACTGAACCTATGCTTACTGATGGGTGGTATAAAAAACAAACTGTACTGATTTGATTTGAATTGATTGACACCTATCTAGAGATATTTCAAAATACAAAATTTAAATACGGGGAGATGCATTGCATATGATGAATTTAGATAAACAAATTATACATAGGAATAAGAATCTAATCTAATAACATCTAATTACAGAGTGTTTAGGTCAAACGGTATTAAATATACTTTTTGGGACACATTTTTAAATAACTCTTTGCCTCAATCAGAAGTGACTCAAATGGGTGAGCTTAACAGTATTGTCAGTAACAACTGAATTGCGAGTGCAGTTTTGGTTGCTGTATAACACGAAAAACCTTAAAGCAATAAAGACAGCCCAGGTAGTGGGTTCCAAGCCCAAATCCCAAGATTGCAGAGTATAAGCATTGAGAAAACTTTGAAGGATTTGAGTTGGTTCAATTTAAGCACAGGTGTCATGAGATGATACGATAGAAGTGTTTAAATGTATGAAGTCAGTAAGCAAGAAGAATTCTAGCTCCTTATCTGTAATTGAACCTTCAAGGATTTCTGATATTTTAATGTTTTTATTTTCAAAATAAATGATGCTGTAGTTACGTGAAGAAAGTTAAAAAGTAGTGCAGAGCTGAAAGCACCATCTAAAGGACATTTAGACCCTGACTGTTTTGGAAATGCTATGTAATTTAGAATTGCTACAGTATTTTAAGGTAAACGATCTGTTTGTCTGAAATTGTTTTTTCTAAAGTGTTATTTTTGTGCAGATAGTATGTGTACGTGAAAAAATAGATGTTCTATCGATTACATGGCAATGAGCATGTGCAAGTGCTAAGCAAGGCACTGGAAACTGGTGAGAATCAGTAAGCATATTCGACCACTTATTGGATCCTTAAACATTCTCAGTTAGTGGCATTTTTTCAGCCTATTAATTCATACTTCACTTAAGCAGGCAGGAGTCATCTTATTGTGCCTTGAGCCCATAAATACTTCATCTGCCTTTACTAATTTTTGTGGTGCATGTTGTAAACAATGCTTATTTTGATCAATCTACTGTTGAAAGGCACCCTAATGAACAAGGCCATATATGTTACTAAAATGTAAAGAGGTTCTCTGTGTAAAGAGGAGCAAAACGTTATTGATTAGTTCATGTAAACACAACAAGGAGTGTTTGCAGGTAACAATTAACTTACTGTTGAGTAGATATAATAATCTCATGTGTCTTGAAGAAAATCATTTGCCTTTCTCTTCACGATGCACACATATAACATGTTGAGTTTATACCAAATCCTTCAATCTCTTGTATGGATTTTAATTTATTTACATTTTTGATTGTTTGACTAATTGCACAGTTGATAAAATATTAGGAAGGCACAGTTTGATTCTAATGAGAAGTCTAGTAAAATTGCTTTGTTAATAGTAGCTCTTAAGAGGAGAACGATTGCAAATGCCTGCAGTCTGTTTTGATGGATTGTAAAACCTCTATTTCCTTTAACAGTGAGAGGGCACTCTGCTAACACATAATGAATATTCAGGGAATAATAACAATAAAACCACAGGAGTTCCGCACTCCTCGATACCTATGGAGTCTCATTCGTTCACCAGTGTCTGCTCAAGTTATTGCAAAACTCTGATTTAAGTGTGAGAGTTAAGAGTTTTATTTGCTGTATGCCCACAGCTGAAAGGTGAAAGTATTTGGAATGGTACTAAATTAGTACTTTTTTTGCTGAGAAGAAGTTTAGAACAGAATGTAAAAAATCAATTAGAACTACACAACATTTGATACTGCTATAAATAGCATAAGTAATAGAAAAATATACATGGAAAAAATGTAAATGTTTCTCAAAAAATCAGTCATTTGTTAATATTCATGATTTAAAAACATAATGGCTTTATCGTAGAAGCTGGAACACAACTACTGGATTAAGAGCCAGTTGCTACCAGACTCATGAAATCTTAATTTGAGCCTGAAGCAGTTTTGTGGATCTTTAGACTATCTTGATGCATGGTCAACAACAACTGAATGAAGCCTGAGTTTTATCCAACAGCGGTTTTGCTTGTTTTGAATAATTTTGTACATGTTCAGGAGCAGCACTTTAACACTAAGGTACTGTATAACAAGTGGCACTAGTATTTTGCAGCAATGTATTTGATAAACGATCATTTAAAGGTTGAGCCATCATTTAAGTGTAGTGCGAAGGTTTAAATCAGCTAGGGATCCCATTGATGAAGGTGGTTTAGTTGACTGTGACTGCTTTGTACTTTGTTAGTGCAGACAATTTATGTCAACAATGAGTGTCGGCCATAGGGAAATTTATGTTCTGTTACAACTGAAGAAGAAATACTTTTTCTTATTATTAATTAATCTGAATTAAGAGCTGCTAAGGTTTTTTGCATGCTGCAACAGGCAGATGTTGTATTCATGTCATGAATATAAAAATGTTTTCTGGATCCAGTGTGTGTTAAATAGTTGAAATGACACTTTTCTTGCTGTTTGATTGGTTTAAACTTTGACTTATTACACCCTTCATTCTTTAATTAATCATGTGAGCTTTGTTTGTGCACTTGGTTCATTCTTGAATTGCAGTATATGAAAGAATGACTTGTCTTTTATTGTAAGGTGAACTTGTGGATAATTAATGTTGTTGGCAAGGCTCATTCTGAACAAACTTGTTATCATAAACTTGACGTACAGTCCTTTTCTGTGCTTGGAAGTGTTAGTGTCTCATAAGAAATACTCATTTTTAAAAGTCATTGCTTAAAATCACATCTAACATCCTCGTTTATTACATATAAACTCATTTTTGTTAACATTTACAATGAAAATGTATGTTATCAGATACAATCACTGGATGTATTGGATGGATACATTTATATAAATATTTGTCTTAATTAAACATTCCTGTGCAAAAAACAGAAACTCCTGCAAAGTTGTGTGTTGTTAACACATAGTTATGAACTTTGATTAATATTCAGCAGCTTGAAACTAACCACTTTTTGTACTTTGTGTTACTTGGTCTAAAGTAATATTGCAAAACAAGTAACAGTAATTGTAATACAATCTTTCCAGTCTTCCATTTTCCATACCTGCTTATTAAACCAATCATCAATCCATCCATTGTCTAAACCCACTTAATCCAATTTAAAGGCCGCAGGAGCTTATTAAAACATTAACCCAAATTAAAAAAAAAATGGAAAACTTCTTTAAGTAGTTTGCCTAATTATTTTCAAACTGCTGTGCGGCTGGTTGTATTTTAATAAATTCATAACAATATTACATTCACAACAGATTCTGCAGCCTTAAAATTATACCATCTCCACCATTGCAAAATTATCACTCAGATCTTAAAATATGCATTGTGTGCCATGACATAAGTAACAAAAGAACAAGTCATTAAATGTTGAATGGACTTTGGAATTTAAAAAGTCCCAAATGTCCATGGTAATTTTTAACAATAATATCTTTTCAATTCAATGAATTATGCATAGCAGCTATTAGCTGTAAAGGTGGCGAGGCTCCTTAGGCAGATCTGTTCATTAAGCAGTGAATACAGATCAGGTACAATTTCAGCAGTATTCACATTGTTCAGTCTTGGCTCAATGCAAATAATTTTTCATCTGTTTTCTGTATTATCTTTCTCTTGCTGTTCAATTAAAAAGAATGAGTACTCAAGTGAATGACAAGATTTCAGTAGCACGCGTCCATATTAATTTTGTTTTGTGACATTTTACAGAAACAGCAGGATCTTTGGAGATTTTTATAAGAAATATTGATGTTAGGCATAACGTATTTAAATTTATGAATGATTTCAATGTATTTAGCATTTGTTTTCATTTAGACCTTTCTTTAATATGTAAAAAGCCATTGGAGTCACAGCCTACAAACATGATCAGGTTAAGTGCAAAAATAATTCCAGAAATATTTTGATTTTTACATACCTAAAACAAACATATGAGTGCAATATACTATCTATCTATCTATCATATAGTGCCTTTCATTATCTATCTATCTATCTATCTATCTGTCTGTCTGTCTGTCTGTCTGTCTGTCTATCTATCTATCTACAAAAGAAAAAATGTCATGTCCTATCAAACAAAAAAAGAAAACTATAATTTGGAGCCTTACCTCAATTTTCTTTGGGTCATATAAATTACACAGAAAACACGCACAGTGTCAAAAAAGAAAACTAAAATTTAATTGGAGAAGAAATGAAAATATATATTGCACAGCACCCCTAGATCACAAAGGGCAACTACCTAAGATGCAACATCACAAAATGTGAAAGGTCAGCTACATCAACTGAATAAAATATCAACAAAGCCAAAGCAGTTTGATTCACACATCCACATGTGTAGGATTTTATATTTTAATGTAATGTTTTGTATATGCAATACATAGTGCAGTAAGCAGAATGTAGAATAATGTAAAGTCTTTTATGGTGTATAATGGCTGTTACTTGTTAGTTTATTTCTAAAAGAAAAAAAAAATTCAGAAAATGTTGTTAACTTGGGTGATGGATTGAAGGTCAGAAGTGTTAATAGATAAGACACTCTGACACAATTTACTTGCTGGACCGTATCATGCCTCAATATTGGTCAAAGTGGTGCTCCTTGACAGAAGACCTATGCCCATGCAAAAGTGAAGTCATAAATAAAAAAGACCTGTGCCCTAAAACACCTTTCCCACATTTCAGATTTGTTATATTTTTTTAGTGCTTGCCTGACACTTTTTACTTTATGTTTCTGAGTTTACCGAAGAACTAAACATAGAAACTCCTTAAGCATTAAACAGTTTCCTTCATTTATTCTTTTCATCATGCAGTATTCATATTTTCAAAGTTTCTTTTGAAGAATTTTTTTGTAGTTTTTTGAAACAAACACTGACATCTTGGAATTCCAAAAATGTATTCTTCACTGGTGTCTTATTTTGTTAATCTGTGATTTTGGCTGGTAAGCAATGTAGATAAAACAGCAAGTAAATCAGAGAGCATCTGGAAGATTTCTTCTAACTCTGTGAAATCTGCAAAATGCCTATGAAACCATGACTTTTGTATCATGCAGATTTTGTGAATAAGTACATATGAGTACATGGAAATAGCAAATCTACCATGTAAAATTTAATTATTTTGTAGATTCTGTCCAGTTATAATAAGGTGGGCCTGACTCTGGGCCTTCAAGGTTAGGATTTTTCATTTCATGCCTTCAAATTATGGCATTGGCATTTACTTCTCTTTTAATTTCCCCATTTCCATTTTCATGTCACATTTTAGTGTAGTGTCATGCAGTTTACCTCTTAATAAGAAGCAATGTGTAAGCATATATTGATTTAGTTTTTCCCAAGATGTCAGGAAGTATTTTATACTAAAAGCCCTATTGACTTAATTCAGTTGCACATTTAACACCAACAAAAAAAGATATTTCTGAAAGTCCTTGGTGTGGGGGCAGCTCTGTGGCTAAATCTTCTGTATCCCTGCTTCAAAATATGTTATTTTGGTTTGGAGTCTTTTTGCCAGTAGTGTGCATCCACTCAGACAGCAACAACTGCTTTTAAAGTTATTGTGTTAAACTTATTAAGTGTGAGCACAACATGTTTTCTTAATTTGTTCACATCTGAAGCCTGTCTCATTCAAGCACAGTGCTAAGCACTGATGCATTACAGGTGCAGCATCCTAGGCTTGAATCCTGTGCTCACAATTCTACATGAAGGTTGCATGTTCTTTCTGAATCTGTCTGTGTCTTCTTCTGAGCACTTTGTTTTTTCTTCTTGCATCTGCAGACACATTTGTGTTAGGATAATCGGTGACTTTAAACTGCCTTTTGCCATAAAATAGACAGGCACCAATTCCAGGATGGTATTGCAGGCAGTGCTCCCCATAGGCCAGAATTGTATTAACTGGGTTTGAGAATGCATTTACAGAATGGGAACATGCTTTGAAATCCAATATTATGGTCATTAGGCCCATATTTACATTTGTGTATTATATATTGGTTCCTTCTTGGACCTTTTTTATTATTATTATTATTATTTATTTATAAAGCACTTTAAAAACAACATCAAGTCTGACCAAAGTGCTGTACAATAAAAACGAAAACATTTGAGACACACTAAACAAAAGGGTAAATGAAACAGAAACACATAAGAACTGAGGAGATTCTTAATAAAAAAATATACAGATAGCCAACATATCATACTGGGTTAAAGGCCAGAGAGTAAAAATGTGTTTTTAAAAAGGATTTAAAGGCAGCTAGCGAAGGAGCCTGCCTAACGTGCAATGGCAAATCATTCCAGAGTTTTGGGGCTACGACTGAAAAAGCTCGATCACCTCGGAGTTTGCATCGTGTCTTGGGAACACGTAAAAGCATCTGGTCTGCTGACCTGAGAGAGCGAGACAGTACATAAGGGTGCAGCAGTTCTGACAAATAAAGAGGGGCACAACCATTAAAGAATTTAAAACCAAATACAAGGACCTTAAAATGAATTCGAAAATGAATTGGAAGCCAGTGAAGGGAAGCCAAAATTGGGGTAACATGCTCATGCTTTCTTGTGCCAGTTAAAAATTGAGCAGCAGCGTTTTGTACCAGCTGTAGACGAGCGATGGAGGCCTGGCTAATTCCAAAAAGAAGCGCATTGCAGTAATCTAGACGAGATGTTATAAAAGCATGTATCACTGTTTCAAGGTTGCGCTTAGACAAGACAGGTTTGATTTTTGACAGCCGTCTCAAATGGAAAAAGCAAGATTTTACCACTGCGTTCACATGGCTATCAAGTTTTAAAGTGGGATCCATTTTCACACCTAAATTTGTGATCATGGATTTCTCAAATTGAGCCAGAGTGGAAAGGTCGATGCAGGGGGTTCCACTGGTGCTATTGGGTCTAAATAGCATGACTTCTATTTTGTTCTCATTAAAATTTTGAAAATTTAATGCCATCCATCTCCTTATGTCAATAAGGCAGTCAAGCAGGGGCTAGATAGAACATAGACCTTGGCACTTCAGAGGGAAATAGACCTGACAATCATCTGCATAAAGATTAAAGGAAATACTGTGTTTCTGAAAAATAGTACTGAGTGGCAGCAGGTATAAGGAGAACAGAAGAGGTCCCAGGATGGAGCCCTGTGGTACCACCCAGGGGAGGGCAACAGAGGTGGAAGTAAAATCATCAATACTGACACAAAAACTTCT
The DNA here is from genome assembly GCA_026402145.1 of Polypterus bichir lapradei. Classification (NCBI taxonomy): domain Eukaryota; kingdom Metazoa; phylum Chordata; class Cladistia; order Polypteriformes; family Polypteridae; genus Polypterus; species Polypterus bichir. The sequence goes on from JANRMT010062854.1 coordinate 17,914,447, forward strand.
ATCTGAGAGATAGAACCTAAACTATTGGAGAGCTAAACCTATGATGCCCACCCACTGCTCCAGCCTGGAGATGAGAATCTCATGGTCTGTTGTGTCAAAGGCAGCTGTTAAATCCAAAAGCATAAGTAGTACACAGTCACTAGAGTCCACTGTTAAAAGAATATCATTAAAAACCCTTAACAGAGAGGACTCAGTGCTGTGCTGAGTTTTAAACCCAGACTGGAACACTTCCAGAATTGCATGTTCGTCCTGAAAGGACTTCAGTTGGGTACAGATGACTTTTTCCAAGAGTTTGGACAAAAAAGGTAGATTGGAAGTAGGCCTAAAATTAGACATAACAGAGTGGTCCAGACCCATTTTTTTTCAGCAGTGGTTGCACAACAGCATGTTTAAAATTTTTAGGCACCACACTAGAGGTTAAAGTACTATTAATAATTGTAAGAATAGAAGGACCCAAGGTAGAAAAGATCTCCTTAAGAAGTTGAGAAGGGACAACATCAAGGGGGGATCCAGACGGCTTCATACTGAAAAGCAGCTGCTGTAAAAAGGGGAGAGTGACAGGCTCGAAGTGATCAAACACAGCCAAATAGGGTATTAAAATGGATGGATCATGAGAAGGTGGTGAAATGAGGGCCCTAGTGCTTACAACCTTCTTCAAAAAAACGTGAAGAAATTTGTCGCAAGTTTCCCTAGAGGCTTCCAGAAAGACAGGTTCATGAACATTAAGTACAGAACTCAATGTGTTAAAAAAGTACACGGGGGTTGTGAGAGTTGGAGCCAACAACTTCAGAAAGAAAATTTTGATCTTGCAGCTTTCAAAACTTTCTGATAACACAACCAACTTTCTCTCAATATTTCAAAAGAAACCTGGAACCTGTCCTTTTTCCACTTCCGCTCAGCTCTCCTGCACTCCCGTCTATATGCACGGATATTAGCATTTAACCATGGCTCGGAGCAGGGCTTCAGTTGCCTGCATTTTAATGGTGCCACAGAGTCCAGAGCAGTTTGGCAAGCAGAATTAAACTGAAGTGTTAGACACCGAGGGCTGTGAGGTCACTTCAAAACTAAAAAGAGCAGAAAACTGAGCAGCAGTGGAAGATCTGAGAGCACAGCAGCACCGAACAAGTGCATACAGTTTAGCAAATTGACAGAGAGGAACAAAATCAAATAAAACGGGCATATGGTCTGAAAATACTGCATTACCAATTTCCAGATTAAGAACAGATACACTGCGAGAAAAGACAAGATCCAGCGTATGCCCACATTCCTGAGTGGGACCAGTTACAGACTGAATTAGACTAAAAGAATCCATTAAATCTAAAAAGTCCCTCACCAAAGGCTTCTCAGTACAACAGTCATGAATATTAAAATCCCCAACAATTAAAACTTGGTCATTTTTTTGGCATAAATTCTGCCAAGAAGACAGAAAAGTCACTTATAAAATCCTTATTATACTTTGGTGGACAATAAACCACCACGGAAAGCGGCACAGGAGAACGACCCAACTCAAAAAGACTCAGTTCAAAGCTGGAGAAAGAAACAGCTAGAAACCGCTGTTTACAATCGAACCTGGAAACAGTCGCTAAACCTCCACCACAACCTGAGAGCCGCGGGAAATTAAAATACGATCAGCCACACGGCAACTATTCAGAGAGAGCGCTCGACTCACCAGGAGACAACCAGGTTTCAGTAATACTGAGGAAATCCAATCCATGAGATGTGAAGAAATCCTTTAAGATAAAAGTTTTGTTCGTTACAGATCTAGCATTCACTAGACCCATCCTGATGGGAGCAGGGTCCGAAGCCACAATAGCGAGCGGAGCGTGTGCCAGAGGCCGCAAATTCTGGAGATTCACTCCTCGCCAGCGCAGGTGAAGTGGGCAGGGCCGCGGGAGTGACATCGCCTGATCCGAACCAAAAACAGGTAGAAGTCAGGAGTCCACAGGGTCCCAGTAACGCCATGATGCAGAAAGGTGAGGAGCCGATCTATGTTGAGCTAGAAAAGTTTTGGGAGATCGAGCCAAACAGGCCCTTAACTTCACCAACCGCCCGCCGCGTTTACCTCAGCGTTTGTGATGCTTCTTCCAGCGAGGTGGACCTGGAGCGAGGTAGAGAAATACCGGTTTTCCAGATAGGAGCTGGGGAGGAGGATAATCTCGTCCTCCATTTACAGACTGTACAAGTTTTACAGCAGACAAGCGAAGATCCAGAAGTGTTTGGCGATCATACATCATTAGTGAGTTGACATTTTGCATGACACACACAAAAATAACAAAAACATAAGCAAAAACAGAGAATGGTAGACGACATGCCACACACACTGGCGCCATCTGGTTACATCATTTTCCAATTTTTGGATCTAATATGTTGCTGGACAAGAGGCAAAAATCATTGAAACTGAGAAGTTAGGCCACCTTCTCCTGAGTTTAAGATGTGAACTGAATGTAACAGAATTCATACCAGCCAAGAAATGGTCCTGCCTGTCTAATCCAATGAAACAAATGCACCTTGGAGAACAATGCTATTGGCTGTTTAATCTTTTCATTTTCTGATTCACTGCTGTCCTGACAAATAACAGAACTGCTAATGTAAAGCACTGGCAGTTCTAGTACTTGGATTCTATCCTAAAATGGATTGCATTCAAGCAAACATCATCTTTCAGGATTTCAGCAGTTTTCTGTGTTATATCTTCCAAGTATCACCATGTGAACCGTATCTGCCAAACTGTATTGAGCTTGTACCAAATGACTCAGTGTATTCTCCTATCCTTTCATCAGTACCTTCAGAAAGCTCAAGGACTGCATTGCTGCTGTGTTCACAAGGTGGGCTAATGATGCTTTTATGCTGTCTGAATGTATAGTCTCTGACATTTTGATTAGTCATTTATAAACTCATAGACTATGAAATCATATCACTTAACACATATGGTACTGTAAATTGCCATTGAGCTTATTTATCATGATTCTTTTTAAATCTGTCAGTGTTCTACTCTGTATGTTTCATAATACCAGTGGGCACTTGGTATCTGGTGGTCCTGAATGGTGTACTCTTGTTAGATGCAGATTTCCATTTCATGTCTCATTCTTTCTGTGCTTTACTAGTGCACATAAAGTTTGTAATGAAGAAAAAATATTTAAAGGTTTCACAGCTGATACATGCTAAACAGCCAGAGTGTTTTGTTTCTTATCTTCTTTTATATTTTTTCAGCCTATGAAAATCCTTTATCTATTTTTACAGTTTGCAGATTCACTTTAATGGATCTCCTCAACATATCCGTAATGTTTTTATGTTCTACATGATGCAGCAGCCTTCCGTTTTGAGTTCCAAGTGGGTATCTAGAAGATAATTAAATACAAAAGAGTCAGTTTATTTAAATATTTATTTATACAGGAGCTTATTGTAGGCAGTAATGAAGTTTAATCAAATTCTGTACATAACTTAATTACAAAATACTAATCTTTCAAATCTACTCTATATATGAAATCCTAAGCCTAAAAGTGCAATGATTTCATGCAATGATTTTATGTGACGTTTTTATGTCACTTTTTTGTCACACTTTATTTTTATTTTTTCATTTCATTAATAATTTTATTGGAATCATTCCATACAAATCGAGAAATTTTTATAAAAAATAGGATTGAGATTGAAAAACAAGTCGACCCCCACCCCTGAAAGAGAGAGAATGGCCAACAGGGAAAAACTTAAGGCTTGTAAAGATATTGTACCTAAACTCATCAATTAAACTAAATTGATGAGTTTAATAGACCAGTGGAGATGAATGGAGAAGAAAAAGAAATGAGGAGATAATTGCTTCCTCCGTGCTTTAAGAGCTTATTCTAAAATATTATTGATTAGATCCTGCCAGGATTTGAAAAAATTCTGTGCAGATCCTCTAAGTGAATATTTGATTTTTTCCAATTTCAAATAGTATAAAACATTGGTTTCCCACTGACTTAAAAGAGGAGAGTTAGGATTCTTCCAGTTTAGCAAAATAAGTCTGCGTGCCAAAAGTGTAGTGAATGCAATCACAGTTTGTTTGTCCTTCTCCACTTTAAACCCATGTGGAAAAACACCAAACACAGCTGTTAATGAGTTAGGAGGGATTATGACACCAAGGATGTCTGAAAGGCACTTAAAAATTTTAATCCAGAATGATGTTAAATTGGTGCAGGCCCAAAACATGTGACCCAGTGAGTCTGGGACTTGATTGCTGCATTCGCAGGTTGGATCTTGCCTTGGAAACATTTTGGACAGTTTTAGTCGAGACAGATGTGCTCGATATATAATTTTGAGTTGAATAGTTGTATGCTTTGCGCATATGGAGTTCGAGTGAAGTCTCTGCATTGTTACTTTCCACTCATTTTCTGATATATTGATTGAGAAATCTTTTTCCCATTTTCCTCTGGGATCTTTCAAAGGGAGGGACTGTAAAATAATTTTATATATTGCATAGATGGTGTCTAGGTCCTTGAAATTGAGCAATATTTTTTCCAGCATGGACGAGGGTGTAAGATGAGGAAAATTGGGCAGGTTCTGTTTAACAAAGTTCCTAATTTGAAGATAGTGAAAGAAATGTGTAGCTAGAAAGTTAAATTTGGAATGTAATTGTTCATAGGATGCAAAGATGTTGTCTGTATAAAGATCTCTAAGCAATTTAATCCCAAATCCTTTCCAGATATTAAAAACTGCATATGTTTGTGAGGGTTGAAAGAGGTGTTTCCCTTGCAGAGGTGCCACAGATAAAAGCTTCTCCATCTTAAAGTGCTTTCTACATTGGTTCCATATTCTGGGTGAGTGAAGCACAATTGGGTTATTAGTATATTAGCGATAACTTGCATTTATTGGGGCACAAAGCAGGGACTATAAAGAAGTACTGCAGGATTTTACTTCTATTGCGGACCAGGCCTGTGTATGTTCATCTATTTGTGTCCAGGTTTTTATAGCTTGTATGTTTGCTGCCCAGTAATAAAACTGAAAGCTGGGTAGAGCCATACCACCTTCTGCCTTAGGTCTTTGTAGGGTCGCTCTTTGGATACGTGGATGTTTTGACTTCCAAATAAATGAGGTTATTGTTGAATCTAATTGCTTAAAAAATTATTTATTGATGTATATTGGAATGTTTTGAAATAAAAAAGAAGCTTAGGAAGAATATTCATCTTAACAACATTAATTCTTCCAGCTAGAGTGAGATGAAGGGTTGACCATCTATGCAAGTCCATACAGACGGCAAAATTTTGTTGATAAAGAAGTTTATGTTTACTTGTGATGTTAACCGCTAGGTATTTAAACTGATCTGCAATGATAAAAGGTAGAGTGTCTAATCTAATATTATATGCTTGAAAATTCACTTGAAAGAGTACACTTTTATTCAAATTAATTATGAGACCAGAGATGTTTTGAAATTCTCTAAATGCTGTTAAGACTGCGGCACAGAATTTTGTGGGTCTGATATATACAGTACCATATCATCTGCATATGGAGAAATTTTCTGTTTCAGTCCTTCTCTGAAAATCCTCTTTTTCTGATAAGAATTTCGACAGTGAACCATCAGTGGTTCAATGGTGATTGCAAATAGCAGTGGTGACAAGGGGCATCCTTGTCTGGTACCACGTTCTAGTTTAAAGTAGTCTGAACAAATGTTGTTAATACAAACTGAAGCCTCTGGATTGGTATACAGTAGTTTGATCCTTGCACAAATGTTCGAGCCAAACCCAAATTTCTCTAATGTAGTGAAAAGGTATTTCCATTCAATCATGTCAAATGCTTTTTCTGCATCCAATGATAATAATATTTCTGGGGTTTTTGACTTTGTTGGTGAGTATATTACTTTAAACAGGTGTCAAAGATTGGAAGATAAGTGTTGACCCTTGATAAATCCAGTTTGATCTTGTGATATTACCGAAGGCAGCACTTTCTCCATCCTTCTAGCTATGATTTTTGAGAGTATCGTAACATCATTATTCAGAAGTGAAATTGGTCTGTATGATGCACATTGTAATAAGTACTTATTTTGTTTAGGAAAGACGGTGATTAATGCTTGGAGAAAAGATTGAGGAAGAATTTGATTGTCTCTAGCTTCTGTAAATGTTGCTTATAAGAGGGGAGCTAGCTCATCGGAAAATTTCTTATAAAATTCTGCAGGGTAGCCATCAGGGCCTGCTGCTTTCCCGCCTTGAAGTGACTTTATAGCATCTAGTGATTCTGATAGCGCCAGAGGTTTATCCAGTTCCTCCGCACTAAAAGTATCTATCTGTGGTCTCTGTAATGTATCCAGAAATACATTAAATTGTGTGTTGTCTTCTTTAAACTCAGTAGAATATAAGGATTTATAGTAGTCTCTAAATGTGTGCATTATATTTTTATGGTCAACGATTTCGTCTCCGTTCGTGTTGGTGATTACTGGGATTGCATTGTAAACTTCTTGCTTGTGGATTTGTTGAGCTAAAGGCTTATTAGCTTTCTCTCTGTGTTCATAGTAATGATGTCTAGATTTATAAATTAGTTGTTCAGTTTCTTTAGTTGTCAAGAGGTTGAGTTCTGAATGCAGTGCCTGCCTTTTCCTATTTAGAGCCTCGCTTGGAAGCCTGGCATGTTCTTCATCTATTCTAGTAATTTCGCTTTTTAACTCTGATACTTTCTTGGTTTCTAATTTATTCCTGTGGGAGAGATATGAAATAATCTGTCCTCTTAACACTAGAATTACCAGAGTCTACGAAAAATCTTGTAGATCCGACCCACCTTAAAACCGTTCTTACTTCTCTGCCAACGTTTTTTGTCTTCTAAATGTGCCGATTAAGAAGAGCAGCAAGCAGCCGGCTATTCCATCCCCCACTGTCGCAGAACGTTTATCAAGTTTTCCCAGCTCATGCCTTGTTTGATTATCTGGGAGTGACTCAACTGCTGGAGTTTTAGAGTGGAAATAATAGCTCGTTATTTGGAACACGTGCATTTCGTGTGTGTCCTGTTTCTACAGTAATCTGTGTAAGCACATTGTTAAAACAGAAACTTTTTCATATTTTAATAATGAATGTTACAAAATGTAGGCATAAACTATAGAATGTGTGAAGCCTGATTTCCAAAGATCAAATAAACACTTTCACAAAAGGTTCAAGAACACTATAACAGCTGCCGTGGCGTAGCGCTAAGATTTGCTTTTCAGAGTGGAGCATGCTTACCGTGCCTCAGAGATACGAAATTCGATTCCCCGCTGGGGAGGAAGTGTTAATTTTTTTTTTCTTTTTAACCTTCACCGCTCTGGCTGCCTGCTTTCTGTGTGCTGGGGCGTTTTTTTTTTTTTTTCTTTTTTCTTAAGTAAATCGTTAAGTTTAAAATGTCGATCGCAGTTATTTCTGTTGATTAATTCATGCTTTCATTCATTATAGCTAATACTGTTATCAAGTGGTCACTATTTTTGCCTGTTGTATACAATCTATCTAGCGTCTTTATCTCCACTCTCACTGCCCACTTGCCTACGTGCAGCATGTGTTGACTGATAATTTCACTGGGTTTGGACTTTCACGATTCTCAGGTAGACCTTCAGTTCTAATATTATTCCTTCTACTTCCATCTTTCAGAGCAGCAAGTCTGTCTCCGAGTTTTTTGCATTCAGAATTGGCAGCTATTGCTTTTCCATCAGCGGTGGATGCTAGATTTTCAGGTGTTTCAATTCGAGACGTGAACGTCTGCTTAACATCCTCCAGCTGATCGGCAAGTGTGCTCCGTTTAGATGCGTTTTCCTGAATGTGCTCCTCAATTTTATCCAGCATACCTTTAAAGGCCACCTCAAAGCGGATATATATGCATTTCTTTATTATCCTGTCGCTGCTCTTGCAGCTCCCGCCATAGCTTTTCACTTGCCTTCTTGCTGGCCTTTTCGCTTTTCTTTATCTCTTGCTTGAGCTCAGCGATCATCATCTTCAGTTCAGACAGATCATTTCTGCTTTTGTGCACTGTAGGTGAAGCGGCAAGCTCTATTTCAGTCGATGTTCCCGGCTCGCGTGGAGAAGGTGAAAGCGCAGACTGCAAGGCCTTTTCCAGTTTTAAATTATCTTCTCCAATCGGCGAGCTATCTTGTCCTGCGTCACTCGCACATTCGCTCCCCATTTCGTTCTCAACTGGAGACGATATAGTGGACCGTGGTCCCGAGGAGCCTGGGCTTTTGCCCATCTGTTCCAGGTCAGTCTCTGAAAGGCCATACCTTGAGCTTGAACTTGGACTTGTCGGTCTGGGCTTGGATGTAGCTTTAGTTTTCTTTTCCATTTCTTTCTGAGCTCCTTTCTTGCTGCCCATGTTTATATATGCTTGCATATATTGTAGTAGAACCCTCGGGTTGGATAAATACAGGATATCTCAGGATAATAAGGAAATAATATAAAAAATAACACCGCTGCTAATGGAGCTCCGCTCAGACGTCCATCTCTCGCAACGGACGAGAACAACTCCTTTTTTGTCACACTTTAAATCAACTTATATTAAAACTTCTTTTCAGAATTTATAAAATTTTAATGTGATGTTGCTAGATTTTCAGATTCTTATTCCATTTTTAAATCATAAACTAAAAAATATCAAGAAATCACATTTCGCGAGATGAGAATTTGTGCCAAGAGATTTAACCACGCCCAGGGCTGGAAATAAAAGACAAAGAGTAGATGACAAAGACAGCTGCTGTACAGGCTTTTAAATGTTTGAAGCGGTGCCGTGCGAGATGCAGATCACACGGCACTACAGCAGCAGCAAGTCAGCAGCTGATCGAGCAAAGAGGAGGTAAATAAAAAAACTGTATTTGTTTCCCATTGTGGCATCATTTAAGAGGGGGTTTATGGAGAAGCGACCATGTCTCCTTGGGGTATGTTGAGCCCCCCTCTTTACAACGCAAGCGGCAAAGACACGAAGTGGCTGGCGCTTAGCGCATGCGGGGGGGGGGGGTTGTTGGCGAGTGAAGTACGCAGGGGGTAACCCCCTAGTACAATCTAATTTATTTTTTAATAGTGTTTTTGTAGTATTATTTGAAGTTTCTCTTATTGTACTTTTTTTTTTCATTATTACGTTGTATCAGTCTGTGAGAAAGTTCTTTGTTTCCAGGGGTTTCTAGCAAAAGGAGGGTGAAGCTCCTAGTTAAACACTGATTGGCATGTTGCACCAAAACAATATTATATTAAAGTTATAAGAAACAGTGTACTGCCCTAGAACCCCACAACCATTAAAATCTGGACTCATTGGAAAGCCACAACTGCTGACCCGCTTACTCTTGGGAATTTTTAAATTATAACTTCCAGCCTCCAACATCCTCTACATCTCAAAAGCACCAGTGCAGCTGCTTTCATTCTGCTGAACTTCACTTGAGCTATTCCTGAAAGACCCTTACACAGAAGGATTATGTAATGCAAGCTAAATGTAAAATGATTCTTTATATCATAATTTTGTTGTTGTTGTTGTGACTTTGTGGTGGTGCCACAAGTAGAGCTACCTTTCCACAGAGAGGTTTTCCACGCTGAAGCAGGTTTTTTCATGAAGCTCACTCTTCTGCCTGGACACACTTTGTTTGTAGGGTGCTTGTTCTCACTGAAGATCTAATCTTTAGACTGATAGTAGAATTTTCACTTTATGGTGTCTAGATTGCCATTTGATTTTGAGTTAGGGTCCCTTCTGTTGTGACATTTGCATATCCATGTTGAATGAAGTGTGTACTGTATGTGTAGTTGTGCTGCTGTGGTGGATTATTGTCCCTTTACCTTAGCCGTATTCTTCCCACTGTTTGGTGCCAAGGTATCTGACTTGACCCAGTGGTTGAAAAAATTGACACATCAATTTAAATTACAATTTAAATATCACATACTGTGTGTAGCAATAACAGTAGCCTATATTTGGATTGTTATTCACATCAAGCACAATTTTATAACAGAGCTCATTGTGCAATATAATAAATGCAAATATGTCTAAAAGACATACAACATAAACACCCAACATACTGTCATGTTGAAACATAAAAAGAGAAGCATCATGTAGAAATATAAACAGTAAGTTAAAAATGGATAAATGCCAATCATTCATCACTGGTATAACAATAAAACCATTCAGAAATCACATGAATACATGCATTACATCAAATAATTGAGTGAATAAAAGAATAGTCTTTATATTACAATATGCTAATGTTTTCTAAGCAAAGCATGTATAGAAACTAATATTTTCAGTCAAACAACTAAAAATACAAAGAGCAATGCAAACAAATATAAATAACCCTAACCCTTTAATAAAATGCATTGTTATGAATTTAACATACAGTATAGCTGACTGCAGCAATGTAAGTCAATTAAAAATGTGGTGGCTTTCAACCATGTATACTGTGTCCAATAACGAACCATACATTAGAGCCAATAAGCTACCAATTATAGTGCATGTTACCCCGTGGTGGTTCTTTCCATGCCCATACTGAAAGTCACTTCCTTTGAAACACTTTAGTATTTTTATGACAAGTGAAAGCTCTCCAGTTCGGCTTCTCATCCCACTTTAATCATTTAAGTAGACGAAAACAAAATTCAAACCCACACTCACTCATTCAAGGTCAACTTAGAGTTTCCAGTCAGCCTACTATGAAAGCAAACCACAGAAACTAGAGAAAACACTTGGAAAATGTACTAAATCTGCGGAGAGAATGATTCTGTCTTGCTAGGAGCTGAACCTTGGGACATATGATATGTGCTATTCTACCACCTAATCAAAAATATGAAAAATCAACTAGTAACCAAGGCTATAATACCATAATATGTACAATAATAATAAGAAAACTGCCAGCAGAAGATACACAAGGAAAACTCCTGAGAGCCCCCTGCTTGAACATCTATAGTTATTCCAAATAAAAAAGAAAATTCTGGTGTTTACACAGAAAGGAGCAAGAAGCAGCAAAGATAACCAATTTGCTACTGTACTGCTCCTTTTTAATAATACATGTACTAATAGAAACTGTATTTATTTATTTATTGTTTACTTTTTTAGTAGACCAAGAGATATTTTTTCAAAAAACATGCAAGAAATACTACAGATCAAATCCAAAGACACAGTGATCAGGAGAAAAGTATAGATTAGGGTTGAGAAAAACTTTAGTTTTTATCCAAAAGTGGCAATTCAGTGGAGAAGTTAGTTTTAGGGATGGACAAGTAAAGTCGAGGACCAGAAAGGAGTTAGACCTAGTTTAATTAGGTGCGGGGAAGTAATAATATTCAGAGTCTTTAAAATTGTCATGACTATAAAAATTAATTTTAAACAGAAAAAAGATTTAGAGTTCTGTGTTGGATTAAGCATTTCAGTACCTTTAGGTGTGAGGACTGAAGGTGACTTTAAATACCTGGGATCAACAGTACAGAGTAACAGTGATTGTGGAAGAGAGGTGAAGAAGAGAGTGCAGGCAGGGTGGAATGGGTGAAGGAGATTGTCAGGAGTGATTTTTGACATACGGTTATCAGGAAGAGGGAAAGGGAAGGTCTACAGGACGGTAGTGAGACCAGCTATGTTATATGGGTTGGAGACGGTGGCACTGACCAGAAAGCAGGAGATAGAGCTGGAGGTGACAGAGTTAAAGGTGCTAAGATTTGCTTTGGGTGTGATGAGGATGGATAGGATTAGAAATGAGTACATTAGAGGGTCAGCTCAAGTTGGACAGTTGGAAGACAAAGCCAGAGAGGGGAAATTGTGTTGATTTGGATATGTGCAGAGAAGAGATTTTGGATATATTGGGAGAAGGATGCTAAGGATAGAGATGCCCGGCAAGAGGAAAGGAGAAAGGCCTAAAAGAAGGTTTATGGATGTGGTGAGAGAGGACATGCAGGTGATGGGTGTGACAGAGCAAGATGCAGAAGACAGGAAGACATGGCAAGATGATCTGCTGTAGCAACTCCTAATGGGAGCAGCAAAAAGACGAAGAAGAGGTGTCAGGACTATAATTCTGGTATAAGCATTTCAGAATTGCTTACTGAGGGGAACTTCTGTTAAGAGACAGACTTGCAACAGCAATTTTGATCCCATTATAAATGTGGTGTTCAAAAAGACAGAGTGTGAAATTAAAATTGTGCTCCTGTTTTGGTTCTTTATAGAAACATTTACAATGGTGTCACCAGTGTCATGAGAGATATCAATAACTGCAGAAAGGGGCCTCTGTGGCCATGACTAGGGTTTCTATTCTGTCACTTTTTCATTTAAGAATGTTGCAGGTGACAAATCATCAGGAATGCAATGAGCTAAAAGCTCTAGTTAGTAATATTTTGGTAAATGGTGTCAGGTAAGATGATTAATATAAGTCATATTGCTTAACAGTGTCAGTTCTGAATGTTTTTGAAGGATCCTCCCATGTATGTACACACAGTGTTGGTCATTTGGTCATATGGTATACTTAAGTAACAGTTTATCCATTTATCCATCCATCCATTTTATCTGTCACAGTTCATAAGGTACTGAAGCTTATGTTGGCAGCACTGAGCACCAGGGATGGTCCCTGAATGCCTGTGAAGCTCAAGGAACTCTCACACACAATAACTTACCATACGTGCTCGATTAGGGGTCACCATTTAAATAAATGTATACTGCATAACTTTGTTATTTTACAGGAAACCAACATCCTTCAAGATAATTCACATTGGCAAAGAAAATGTGAAAACTCCACACAGATAGTGACTAAGCTGGCATTTGAACCCAGCTCTACTATGCCAGCTCTAACTACTATACCACCACGCTGAACAGAGTTACAGTATGAGTTTATTAAAAACAATTATTTGTTTTAAGTGATTGCCTTCATTTTTGATTTTTTTTTTATTTCAGTCTAATTATGTCCAATCTCATACATATGTGACCTGCATACATGTTTTTAAACAAACGCAGGACAGCCAGCTTGCTATTTCTGTTGGGACTGGCTAAAGTGAATTATTCATAAACCATATTATGTTATACATCTCTTTGTGCCCACAGCTGTTTGACCTACAGGATTAAAAATATAGCTGCATTTTTAGACATTTTGGGATTGATTTGTATTTTATTAACATTAAACTATATCAAAGCCTTCTTTCTAGTACTTGTTAGGTGTCATTGCTGTTTAAAGTTTGACATCAGCTTCACTAAATAAACATTTTCTGTAAACAAAGCCTCTTGAGAGGAAGAGATTATAAAGTTAGCGTGCAAACTCCAAGCCAGGGCTGAAAACTATGCACTAACAGGAAATATTTCGTAATCCATTTCACAGACAGTTGTAGTCTATCAGTGAATTGGACTGTGGCCACTGAATGTTTCTTTTTTGTGACTTCTGTGTGCCTCTTACCTGGAAAAATGAAGGAAAATAGATTTTACTAAGTATGGGAATTTTGGAATAATGATTTCTCAAATATATTCTTTGGTCCATTCAATTTAATTTAATTGTTTAATACCAACTGTAAGTAATGTTTTTGAACCAGCTCTCCTCTGTGAATTCTTGGTGAATTAAAGCGTAAGGTTTTCTCATAGTATTCAAGGCCATTATGCTGACCAGTTTTAAGAAACAGTAATGTGCATTCAAATTATATTTATATCTTGCATTCATTCTTATTTATCAGTTTGACTATTAAAAAATAAATACATTTGTTGGAGGATCTAACATTTAGTATCTGGCACAAACATGATATTGAGAATCTTACGGGTGTAACATAAACCATAAAAGATACTGCACCTTGGCATCATTCAAAGAAATTTGTGACAATTATAAAACTCAGCACCAAAATGTTTTTTTTTTTCATTATGGTGTTTGTTACTGTCTTCATATAAAATATTGCCAAGGAGGCAGACAATATCACCAACAGTAATTTAATTTTATTAAATGCACAAGGGAATGATGCACAAAAGGTAGAATACAATGTTGCAAAGCAACTGTATGGGTCTTGTGTCCCTTTCTATTTACTGTTATGGTTTGCCCAGTTCAACACCCATAAATCTTAATCTGCTTGTAAAGCATCAGGTTTCCCAAATCTCAAGAAGCAATTCAGTCCCTTGCCCCAAAGGAACCAGAAGGTCATGTAGCCTCTTTCTTGTCCTCCCTGGCTGCACTTTCTGTCTTAATGGTGTCATAAGAATGAGCCGTAGACATCATAAAGGATTGGGGCAGCCACCCGTATATTGTTTCCTGGCTGCAAAAAGTTGATTTGAAATAAGCACGATGTGTATAGAACAGAGTCCAAAACAGAACTGACTGGCATTGAGACAAATGGCCATTTTAAGCAAGAGTAGGGGAAATGTCATCACTGGTGCCGGAAAGAGAAGTGATGTCATCGTTGGCGCCGGGACCAGAAGTGGTGTCGTCACCATCAGTGGTGTCGGAATCAAGCGGGATTTCCCGGGAATGGTCCTGCAAGAGACTGAGAGAGACAGTCAGCACAATTCCCGCCCCCTGGTCTGGCGTAGAATTACTATTATTTAGGCCCTTTAGCTGTTTCCCATGCACACATGTGTGACAATGGTTAGTCAGGCATTCCCAGCAACTGCTGGAAGCTGGCATACTTTCTCCCAGACTTTTCACTTTCTCTCTACAGGTATTTCTGTCTGTCGTCCTTCAGGGGAATGCCACAGGCATACAAAACATATCTCCCTCTAGTGACCTCTGTATTCCCTTACTGGCTGTCAAAGGGTTGTCACTATCTATAGTAGAGATATTATAGGACTTCCCCTCCTCTATGTTACTCTATGCTCTTGACAATCTGTACCTCTGTTTCAAAACTATTCTTTTCATAACAAAAACATTACTGTCAAACTTTCCTCTCAAAATAACAATAGCAAATAAAAGATAGCACAGTTTCATATGATTAGTGGAAGAAATTGAGCTTACAGTTACAGGGGAAAAAACAGTCTCTAACTAATGTACTTGGTGTGGAGGAATGCAGTTTGAAATTCATACTAAACATATCTTTCAGGCGTAGATATAAATCTAGCAGGATACATCTGACCCACAAGAAATGTAATCAGTTCTCATGTTTTTCCGTTATTGTGAAATTCAGGCTATTCTTTTTACTGTTTTATTTATATATTTATATATATTTATTTATATATATAG
This sequence comes from Polypterus bichir lapradei, assembly GCA_026402145.1. Taxonomy (NCBI): domain Eukaryota; kingdom Metazoa; phylum Chordata; class Cladistia; order Polypteriformes; family Polypteridae; genus Polypterus; species Polypterus bichir. The sequence goes on from JANRMT010062854.1 coordinate 17,929,508, forward strand.
AGGTGACACATGGTAGCGCTGCCGCCTCGCAGTTAGGAGACCCGGGTTTGCTTCCTGGGTCCTCCTTGCGTGGAGTTTGCATGTTCTCCCCTTGTCTGCGTGGGTTTCTTCTGGGTACTCCGGTTTCCTTCCACAGTCCAAAGACATGCAGGTCAGGTCCATTGGCGATCCTAAATTGTCCCTAGTGTGTGCTTGGTGTGTGTGTCCTGCGGTGGGCTGGTGCCCTGCTCAGGGTTTGTTTCCTGCTTTGTGCCCTGTGTTGGCTGGGATTGGCTCCAGCAGACCCCTGTGACCCTGTAGTTAGGATATAGCAGGTTGGATAATGGATGGATGGATATATATATATAAACCCTTTTCCACTTATCTGCATCTTTTGAGTTATTCCAGACACAACATACATCCTTACCAATTGAATATTTAGATTGCTAGCTAACTGCCTGATTTCCCTGAACCAGAAGAACCCTGTAACCAATGTTTGACAATGACTTGAAATTGTAAAAAATAAAATTTGCTTAGTGTAGATCAGCCCAGGTAAAATGCAAAATAAGGCAGCCTTTCTTGTATAGCTGCTGATTAATTGCTGTTAACGTATGTGATTACATTTTTTAACGCAAGCCCTAAATGCATTAATTTAATTCAGTCAATTTGAGCGTGGTTCACGCATAATGAAACAATGAATGCAAATGAATCCAAATCTATTGATAGCACTTGACCGTTTCCTGTGTTGTTTCTTGATAATGGTCTCAATCCACACATACTGGTAGAGTTGCTACACATTCCTTGTAATACAGGATCATCCTGTATTGGAACACTGTTTTAAATCAGAACAATTTTACATCTTAGATTTTTTTGAGGCTTCCTAACTTTTCACCTATAATAGGCAGAAAGTAAGTAGAAGATAAAAAAAAAGTACGAGAAGTGATAAAATGATGAATATGATCATTTATTTTTTATAACACATTATTATATCGTACTAATTTGTAAAACCTCAAAAAAGAGCTTAAAGATAAATTAAAATATGTGTCTTATAATTTAGAAATAAACACTTTGGATAATAATAGTGAGAAAGATGAAAGATGGAAGAAATTCCATCTTTTGTTGAATGCACTCAATTACATAGTACAATTACAAGAAACAGTAATTTCCCAAGATACAAACAGAGCAATTAAACCTTTACTGTTAATTTTGTATTTTTCTTTTAATAGCAAGCTCTGTTGCTATTGTGTCTAGACAGAAAATGGGAAAGGAAAGGTTTAGCGCAAACTCAACTGCTAGGAAAACAAACCATACAGCTCAGTTGGTCAATGCTTATTTTATTATCCTGCCAGTGCATCTCCCAAACCTAAAAAAACTTATCTAACAGATGCATGAACTTTGTTTTATGATAAAAGGATGTGTAATGTAAAAAGTGAGTAGCATTTCACTTTGAGTAGCATTTGACTTTGTAGCCTTTATGATTTCAAATCTATCTATCCATCCATCCATTTATTTTCAAATCTACTTCTCCTAAGCAGGTCGCGGGGAAACTGGAGCCCACTCAAACAAGCATTGAGCGCATGTCCAGAGACATACAGGTTAAGTGGATTGGTGTTGCTAAAGTGGTCCTAGTGTGTGATTGTGTGTGATTGTGTTCAGCCTACCATTGACTGGCACCATGTCCAGATGTTGTTCCTGCCTTGCGTCATTGATTTAAAATCAGTTCAAAAAATGTAGAAGGCCGTATACTCATTTTATGCTCATAATGTAGTCAATTACTTCTTCTTTTCCTTAAATAATGTTTCATGGTTTCTTTGTTTCAATAGATCTTACAGTATATTTTATTTAGTATTTTTTTCTTTCAAAAAATGTTCACTTTATTGGAGACTGAGTTTTCCCCTTCATGATTAATGTCCATAACTGCTCCTTATGATTTTGAGATTTTTAAAAAGCCCATACAGTATAGTGCTGCTGTTACCCAGTTACTGACATCACATCATTTTTCAAACTGGGTGCTAAAATTTACTTCATTTGTGAAAAACATGATTTTTTTTTCGTGATGCGAAATTATGTTAATCTTTGAAAAACTGAAATTTTCCTTACATCACACTAGTTTGAAGCTGGTTTGTTTTATCTGTTGCCTGAATTATAAAGAGCAGTACACATCATTATTGTGTTGACATATTGTGTTACAAGGTTCTGAACAATATCAAAGAAACAGTTATCAAGATTATTAGCATTGTTTTTTATCTGGACTCCGAGCAAATAGTCTGGAGAGTTGGTTTCTTTTTAAACCAGACATTATTCCTAGCTTGTGAAGAAAATTGCCTAGTTTTCCAAAATATCTTATAAACATAAAGGAGAGCTTGGGAAATCTTCTGTGTCGAATTGTCTTTATTCTCATTTTGTCAGATTCAATAAAATTCAAAGATGCTTTCGGCAGAGCTGCAGTTCGTCAGAGTGCAGAGCGGATGCCTTCCCATTCGTGAGGATCTGAAAGACAAAAGAATCCCAGCTGGGGAAAGACCTCTTGTATTAGAGAAACAAGCACTTACACTGTACAAAGTATTTTATTAATGTGTGATACGAGACTTGCATGAGGCTGCATCCAATTCAGCATTACTTTGATCGAGGTTTATGAGAAACTATGTTTTCCTGCAGCAATAGCATCCCGCGATAGCGAAACTACTGCCTCTCCATTACATTTTATTTATCGCATATTGTGGCATTTCAGATATTTTCTCAGTGTGTAATAGTCATTCCAAAAGATGCAAGACTTGACATTTCAATAAAACATTAATTTTCTAACCTGCTTATCCATTTTATAGTTGCACAGTGTCTATGCTGATATCATGGGGCACAAAGATAAATGCAACCCCAGATATGGTGCCTAATATTTCATATTTGTAAATTGTGCTGCATCAGCAACAGATCTGTTTTTTTTTTTCTTTGAGCAAAGCCTGTATATTGTGAAGAAACAGCTGATTGTTAAACCCTAATACTGTCTTTTAGAAAGGCTTTTCTTCTTTTATGTCATTGCATTCACTGTTGATACAGCCAGCAAAGCAGTGATTTGACTGGAATGTAAAACATCTGGGAAGAATTATTTGGGATAACATTAATTTAATTTCTGGCATTTCATTTTACATTCAAAACATTAAATTGGCAGCTAAAATGTTTGATTAATTTCTAAGGGATGAGAAGGTAAGGTCATTGTCTATTTTTAATTTCCTTTTCCATTTTAAAACTGTCACTCTATAACAAAATTATGCTATAAAAAATAGAATTAAACAACCTTTGTATGTACTGCTGTGACATTTTAAATTATTAGTTTTTATCGCTGAAGTTTCTACAGTCAATGAGTTTTGGACTTTTGTTGGCCTGCGATCCATATGTTTTGCAACAGCTTAACAGCTAAATATCTTTGAAACCTGAAGGAAAAGCTCACCATCTTTCACCATTACATCATCTTAGAGAAAATGTGAAAATACTGTCTCTGTATTTCATAGGTTTTTAAGATAATAAGATAACTATCAAAAATTCTTAGAAAATATTTATTTTTTCATTAGAGAAATTGACTGGGTGTAATAAGGAAATGGTCCATATGTTATAGTGCTTATAAAGCTGAAGTACAAATGATCAGAAAGGGCAAGATGTGGTTTTGCATTCCAGCTCAAAATGTTGATTAAACTAAGATATTATTATCAGCTGAACTAGCCCTTTCTAGTTAAACAAATAAAAGGTCAGAACTAGATTAAAATAAGTGAAGCACTTTGAACACAGAGAAAATCTGATGTTATATGTGCAAATCTGTCTGATAAAAATGATGGACTAATGCATGAACAGCAGATACATGAAAGGTTTTGATATCCTTGTCCGCTTTGTGCAATCTCACGTAAAGTACTTACTAGAGCACATCTAATTCTGCATCATGCAACCGTGGAAGGCACAAATTGTGTGAATTGTTGCTTTTTCACTCAGATGTCCAAGTATGATGCATTGGAAACAGGACTGAAAGCAAGGAATGGTGCTAATTGTGTATGATGTAGGCTGTTGCAAGAAATGATTGCCATATGGAACCAAGCATTCTCCTGTTGTAAAATAGGATTAAATGCTGTGTAATGCCTGGCAGTCTCGCCTTGACGTATTGTTGCCTGTTATTCTATTTTGATCATTTATTTTTTAAATTGAATTAAAAGCAGAACAACGGGAAATAAAAGAAGAAACACAGCCATAAAGGTAAAACAAATCAATCCATTTCATATACGGCCCTTTAAGAATGCTTATGAGAAGAAGAAGAGGTCATTATCTATCACAGGATAGATGACACCTGCTATTTTTGTGTAATAACATTAACAAAAAAATAAACATCTGGATTACTGTCTGACTGTTCAAATTCCTTAGTTATTAACCCCAAGGTGAAAGAGAGAATCACCACATAAAATGATCTGAGCCAGGTTTTTTGATTTGCTTTGTTTGGAGTCTCCATTACATTTCATAGGATAAAGGAGTATGAAAGGTTTACACTTAATTTGCCTTGGTTGAATACATCACTAATACGGAAGTAGAGAATTCAGGGAATTTTCTTAAGCTGGCATTTTGAATGAGAGAAAAGTTGTTACGTAGCCATGTAGATCCATAAACCACTCTTGAAAAGAAAATAACAGATCACACATTGCACAAAACATATGTGACTATGGCAGGCAAGAATCAGAAAACATACTTATCACATGACATGGTGGTACAAAGTCTCAAAGCTATCATGACTTTGAGTTTGTCTGTGTGTAATGTGCAGGTTCTCCTTGTTTTCATGTAAAATTTCCCAAGGAATTCTAGAGGCTATTTTGTTTGATTGATTATCAGTCTTAAATTACCCAGAATGAATGTGTGTGTGTGCTTGAGGGATGGGTTTACAATGTAATAAGTTTAAGCTGAACAATTAACTAAACTGAGCATGTGAAGAAAATAGATGGCTAGATCAATAGTGTTGACAGAAAATTATACCTTATGGAAAAAGAAGACTATTGCAAAGATTCACACAGGAGAGTCCTATGGTAGGGTAAGATTCCTGCACATGTATGCAGTGACACCATGGGGTTTTAGATGATACTTTACCAGAGCCTCCCTCAGACCTGACCATGATGACCCCAAATGTCTGTTGAATTCATATGCTACACATCTCTACACCTGATGAAGTATCCATCCTTTAAATTCTTTAACTAGTTTCGATAGAAAAAGTACTTCTTAGAAAAATTGGGAGTGGTCTACCTTGACTTTCTGGTATACTCAGATATGGGGATGGATATTTGAGGAGTAAACGCAAGACAATGATTATATTTTTATGTTATGTACAATAAAGAACCGTCAACAAGAAATCAAATCAAATCTATACTAATAAAAGGCAAAGCCCTCACTGACTCACTCACTCACTCACTCACTCACTCACTCACTCACTCACTCACTCACTCACTCACTCACTCACTGACTGACTGACTCACTCATCACTAATTCTTCAACTTCCCGTGTAGATAGAAGGCTGAAATTTAGCAGGCTCATTCCTTACAGCTTACTTACAAAAGATGGGCAGGTTTCATTTCGAAATTCTACGCGTAATGGTCATAACTGGAATGTATTTTTGTCCATATACTGTAATGGACTGAGCTCGATGGCCGTGGGAGGCGTAGTTGCGTGTCGGGTAATCACACCTCCTACATAAGTACGTAGAGAACAAGGAAGAGCTCCAAAGAGCGCTGAACAAAAAACGCCATTTCACAATTGAGAAGGCAGCAAAAGATTAGGAAGCAAGTGATGCATACAAGCATATTCATAAGTGCAGCTGCTGCGGAAACAAAGCACGGTGTGAACCGTAAGTTTAAATTAAGTTTATAGACACACTCCTGCTGCTGTTTGTCATGCCTACGACGAATATAGTATTCGCGAGATACAAGTTTAATGAGAAGACACGAGGTATAAACGAGACTTTGGATCACTTTGTAACGGAGTTAAAATTGCTGTAGCAAGAAACTTTTAAGTGCCGGGTCTTAGCTAACATTAAATACAGCCGTGGACATCGCAAAATTGCATGAGCACAGCTGAGAAGCTTCGATGCATGTACTCCGAGCGGCTCACATCAACTGACTTTGCAGGACTGGAAAAGATTAAATTAAGTTCATACACACGCTACCGCTAAATATTCGCAGGCAATTTCCACAACTTAATACCGGGAATGCCTGTTGAACATCTTACATTCACGAGTACCGATTTAGGTGGTGAACACTTCAATGGATGAAACCTGTTATCTTTAAAATGGTTGACAAACACGGAATATAACTTGAACACAACACATCCTCCAAATACAAACCTGATTGAAAGAAATAATGATAATCAAATCCTTAATGACAGCAACACTCATAACGGTCACAAAATTATTACATTGACAATCATGTTACGTTATTTTTAAAATGTTTCCTTTTCTTAGCACAAGCACAGCTGAGAAGCTTCGATGCATGTACTCCATTATGTGTTAAAAAAAATAACGCATTTAATCACACTTTGCATTCCAAGCAAAGGGTAACTTTTGTCAATGCATGATTTCCTGGTACATCGATTACATTGATGCACACATCAGAGCTACAAAAATGTAAGAGTCGGAAGAAAGCGCGTTGCTAGGACTGATTGGAGGCAAATTTCATTTCAAAAGACTACCCGACAGAAGCCTTGATAAAAGCGTGGTTTTGTGCAAACTGTGCAAAAATGAGTTTGCATACCACCGAGGCACTTCAACCTTACGGTACCATCTAAATGCAAAACAAGTTACAGCGAGCACAGTACCAACAAAAGGTGTCGGCAGCCCAAACCTCATGAAATGACTGGCTTCAGGACCAAAATTAGTAAGTCAACATCGGTCAAACTTACACATTCTCTCGCAAAACAGATTGCTTTGGACTGTAGACCACTAACAGTGGTGGAAGATAGGGGGTTAAAAAATGTGCTACAGTTAGCGTCAGGAGATCCAACTTTCCAACTGCCGTGCCGAAAGACTATTTCAAGTAAAATTCAACAGCTTTATGACACTGAAAAGCAAGCAAAATTAGATGCATTACAGAAAGCGGACTTTGTGGCTCTTACTGGGGATCATTGGACTTCCGTGACCGTTAGAAATTCTAATTACATCTAATTACAAAATGTTCAATGATCACACTGTTTTAGCCTAATGTACAAAATAATTTTGGCTAAGGTTACTCAGAGTTTAAAGGTGAAGCTGGTCAAATTACTTTTTATGTTTCTGCCTTATTTTTTTAAGAAGAAAAACTGCACTTTATGTTGAAATTTTTGTTATTATTATTTAAAGACAATACCATTCTGAAAATGTACTTAAAGTACTTAAAATACCACTTTATTTTTAAGTCTGCCCAATTTTAGCCAGGGATCATATTTTTGTTTCTGTTTTGAATTGAAATGCAGTTTAAATGCATTTTTTTTTCAGAAATTAAAAGAGCTTGAGTTTACAATATTCATGTCCATGTCTATTATTTGATTCTGTCGCCCACTAAAACCCTTTTAAATTAAAAAAAAACATTTGCGATTTGGGGCAAATTTTCATGTGTGATTACATTCGATTAATCAAGATTAATTAATTACACAGCCTCTAATTAATTAGATTAATTTTTTTAATCGAGTCCCACCCCTAATTTATATATATATGTAGATATGTATATATATATATATATATATGTGTATATATATATGTATATATGTATATGTGTATATATGTATATATTTGTATATGTGTATATACTGTATATATGTATATGTATATGTATATATATATATATGTACTGTATATGTATATATATATATGTGTGTGTGTATATGTATATATATATATATATATATGCCAGCAACACTCATGACAATGACAACACAATTACATTGTCAATCATGTTACGTTATTATTAAAATGTTTCCTTTTCTTTTTCATTACTTCTTTAACACACTACTTCTCCGCTGCGAAGCGCGGGTATTTTGCTAGTTAATAATATATTGAACAATTATTATAAAAGTAAAGTTGAATAAATCAGACTCAGAATAAAAAAGTACCACTTCCGGTTAGAGGAAATAGCTCAAAAGTTGATAGAAATCTACGTTTTGTAACTAATACTTGTTTGTAAAATTTGGTAATGGTATTTTTGGACTCAGGGAGGTCTAAAACTTTGAGATTCATCAAAACCTCGAAATCGAATTTTTGGATGATTACAATACTTTCCCTATGAGAAATTAAATCTGACTCAGGGAGGACTAAAATGTCGAGATTCAGTTTTGCATCTGAACACAATATACTGATAAGTGGAAGAAGAGAGGAGCAAGTTTTGTCTGGTATGGAGTTGATTGAATGAGTACAAAATTGTCAAACAGAAACAGAATGAACTTAACAATCAATTATTTGTAAAACTAAACTATTGACTCATTTTATCATGTTTTGCTCAAATAAAAATCCATCTAAAAAATTCAAAACTAGCTTTCGAGTCCAAAAACGTAAATAACAAGTTTAGATGTTAGTCTACAGGAGTTGGACCCCTACACATTATACTGAACCTTTGTTACTCTTCTGGAATTGTACAACACAATTAAAGCACACTAGAATGGTCAGAGAATAGTTTGTGAACAACCATGTTGTGAATTGTGAGTCAGTGTGAAGCACCTTTTCACACAAGCTTCTTTTCCTAGTTTTTAGTAAGAGTACATTTAGTAAATAGCTTTGTTTTTAATATTACATAAGAACAAAACATTTTTGATTAGAGTAGGCAGTTCGTCACAATTTGACTTGTTAGTCTGAATTTATCTGTGTCTTTTTTTCTCTATATTTATGCAAAACACCATAAAATTTAGATAAAAAAATCCTCAAAGTACTGCTTTCTACTACATTGCCTGGTTATCTGAAAATCTACTTCAACAAAGATTGAAAAAGAAGTCACACTGATGTCTGTGTAGGGTTACTTCTGTAGTCACAGAACAATTTCTGTAACCTGCAATAGTGTTAACAGTGTAGCTAGGCAGAAGATGGGGAGCCAAGCAGTCTGAGTCAACTGGAATTTAACTTTTCCAAAAATTCATTTCGCTCACCAGAGGCTTATTTTCTCCAGGATCTGAATATGCTGTTCCCAGTTGATCTTATCTCAAATTACCATTATTTACTTTACATTACCATCCTGCATTCTCTGGTCTTTTTGTGGCTTCCAGTTTTTCTCAGCACACCATATGGCCGTGTAACAGAAACATGTTTTCACAGTAGTAGAACAGCAGAAAAAATCAGCCTGCCATGTCATTATTTTCCACAGTGCATGGAATTAGTTTTAATTAATTTGAGTGAACAGGTCTACAGCTGCTCTGTTTGTACAGAGGCACTCCCACAGTCAAATGCACAAACACTTGCAAAATGCCTTGCTGATTCTTGAGCCCACATAAAGATGCTTGGCCTGCTTCTGTGAATAGTGAGTACATCACACATGGGAAGACATGGGGACTTCATTCAAAACATATTGCACCAGATAATATATATTCACACCAGAATGGATCTTGAAAATGCTATATGCTTGTGATTAGGGTTTAGCAAGTACACTGTACCCCTCTTCTCCAATCCATATTTTTAAACAAGTTAGTGACCTTATAAAGTATGGAGCTGTAAAATACAATCAAGTGACATTATGCAAGAACTTCTTTTATTCATGAGGTTCCTTTAATAAACCTGTTTTCAATAAAAGCTGCTGTTTGCTATGTTTTCACTATGTAAATGAGACTTCTTTGAGTTAAGGATTCTTGATGGTAATCTGCATATAATTTAGTTAGCAGATTCTGACAAGCACACAGTTCTCAAACGGAGGCCAAAGAAAACAAATTTGCACCAGAGTGATAGTACAGTGAATAAATAAAAGTCGGGGGCAGCGCTTTTTCTTCGTACCCACTAGAGAGCACAGTACAAAAAGCACCAAAACCAAAACACAGTCACTTCTTCTTTTTCTCTTACTCTACCTCCTTCACTCCACTCCCAGCAAGGTTTGCCCACCTCCGTCCGACTCTAGCTCCTCGAATGGAATGAGGCAGCCCCTTTTATAGGGCACCTGGAAGGGGCTCCAGGAGCTCCCAGACTTTCTTCGAGCAGCACTTCTGGGTGTGGCGGAAATGCTGCAACCCAGGGGTGAGAAACTGTCCTGGCGCCCCCCTGGCAGTGGCAACAGGCCCCAGATGGGTTAAGCTTCTAAGCTGTAAACCTGTAGCCCCGCTGTGAGCCAGGGGGGTTTCCCTCTTTTGTTCTGGGGAAGGAATTGCCCTGAATATGCCCTCTCCTCTGGTCCTTCCATCAGGGGCAAGATATATATATATATATATATATATATATATCGTATATGCACTAGCTGTGTAAGCCTGTGCTGTAAAAAGCCCGGGTGTCCAAGAAACTATTGAAATCATCAGAAAAAAAATTGAAATGTAGAGATGTCTGGAAATTGAAAGGAACTACTCTGACGTGCTCGCATCACTTGTTTATCAGCGGCGGGAGGGAAAGTAAAAGGGACACCGTTTTGTGCTTGCCTCGCTTGCGTAAGAGTTTCTCTCTTTTCTCTGCGGTTTTACTTTGGCAACAGAGTCGCTTTCTTCTTCAGACATGTTAACTTGGGGCTGCCTTGTCAGCTCTCTGAGCTTCATGCTGTAGTAGCCTCACACTTCCGTTCCAAACAAACAGACAAACACACTTCCATGCATAGATGTTTATATATATATTGTGGACTATGGCCGGCCATTCATCCTGGCCTATACCCCCAGGCCGCCAGAGGGAGCCCTCCCTGCGTGATGGAGATGCCCCGAATTCCAGCATGGCATCATGGACTATGTAGTTTTAGTACACAGCCCTGCTGGATAACGTTGGAGCCGCCAGGAGACCCTGCAGGGAGGCTCAGAGATGTTTATTTTCCCTATAACCCGGAAGTACTTTTTTAGGCACACAAACAGAGGAAATGACATACTTCCGGGATGAAAAAGAAGAGTTTTGATCTGACCCGGAAGTGCTAGGAAGTCACATGGACTGAGGGTTCAGAAGCACTTCCGGGTCAAGGACTATAAGAGACTGTGATAGATCCCAGTCGGGTGAGCTGAGTTGGGAGGAAGGGTGGCAACGTGTCTGGGAGTAGGAGGATTGATTATTGTAGTGATTATTGGTTATTGTATATAAGTATTGTGGAGTGGAGGGTTCTTTGTGCACATTATAGTTCAAATAAATGTTATTATTGGACTTTTATCTGGTGTCTGGCGTCTGGCCTGAGGGTTCAAGAGGATGACAGTGCCCCCTATCTGTCACTATATATATATATAATATATTATTATATTATTAAATATAATAATTATATATATATATATATATAATCAAAAGAGAATATTTGTAAATGGTCAGGTCCCAGCATCTCTAACAGACTAAATGATATAGCAGAACTGACTATAAATGTGCAATCTAACATCTCATACTGTAACATTAATGTACAGTTTCGCAGCTTTTAAAGCTCTTAAGTATTTTTCAAAACTTCAAGTTAATAAAGTCCAATGTGTAGCATTGCAAATTTCACCACAATCTTAATGAAAGATTTAATGTTATTTTCTGTGCATTAAGAATAAAATGTCATTGCAGTTTATGTTCCAGGTTTGATTTATTAGAACAGCCATAGCTCCCAGGGTAGTGGTGATATGCACTGTGGGTTTTATTCTTCAGGCTTTGAGCTCCAGTGGGAGAAGGAGTCTATTTATTTATGAAATGTCATCAGCTTGACTTACAAAAGTGAATACATGGTTCTGTGCTCTTAAAAAGACAATACTACAAATTAGCCCTTTTTTCTTTACATATTAAATATATACACACACAAACGTATATATATACTCAGCAAAAAAAGAAACGTCCCCTGACTTTCAACTGTTTTTACTTTCAGTAGACTTAATGTGTAAATATTTGTATGAACACTAAAAGAGTCAACACCATAAGACATAAACTAAAAATGTTTCACAATGTGTCCCTGAATGAAGGGAGGCTCAAAATCAAAAGTACAAGTCAGTATCTGGTGTGGCCACCAGCTGCTTGAAGTACTGCAGTGCATCTCCTCCTCATGGACTGGACCAGATTTGTCAGTTCTTGCTGTGAGATGTTACCCCACTCTTCCACCAAGGCACCTGCAAGTTCCTGGACATTTCTGGGGGGAATGGCCCTAGCCCTCACCCTGCGATCCAACAGGTCCCAGACGTGCTCAATGGGATTGAGATCTGGGCTCTTCGCTGGCCATGGCAGAACACTGACATTGCTGTCATGCAGAAACTCACGCACTTTTTGCCACTCCTGTCTGGTCCAGCGAAGGTGGGTTTGTGCCCATAGGCGGCGTTGTTGCTGGTGATTAGTTGGTAAGGACCTGCCTTACAACAGGCCTGCAAGCCCTCAGTCCAGCCTCTCTCAGCCTATTGCGGACAGTCTGAGCACTGATGGAGGGATTGTGTGTTCCTGGTGTGACTTGGGCAGTTGTTGTGGCCATCCTGTACCTGTCATGCAGGTGTGATATTCAGATGTACCGATCCTGTGCAGGTGTTGTTACACGTGGTCTTCCACTGCGAGGATGATCAGCTGTCCTTCCTGTCTCCCTGTAGCGCTGTCTTAGGCGTCTCACAGTGTGGACATGCCAATTTATTGCCCTAGCCACATCAGCAGTCCTCATGCCTCCCTGCAGCATGCCTAATGCACGTTCACGCAGATGAGCAGGGACCCTGGGCATCTTTCTTTGGGTGTTTTTCACAGTCGGTAGACAAGTCTCTTTAGTGTCCTGCGTTTTTAGAACTGTGACCTTAAATGCTTACTTTCTGTAAGCTGTTAAGGTCTTAACGACCATTCCACAGGTGCATGTTAATTAATTCATTATGGTTAATTGAACATGCATGGAAAACATTGTTTAAACCCTTTACAATGAAGATTTGTAAAGTTATTTGGATTTTTAAAACATTATTGTTGAAATACACAGTCCTGAAAAAGGGGCGTTTCTTTTTTTGCTGAGTATATATGTGTATATGAAGAGTGAGAGAGAGAATGATGTGGGCGTCATGGTGTTAAAAAAATATCTTTCAGCTGAGCTGGCAGAGAACATAAAAGAAAGGCACTTCAAACTCTAAACTGACTCTTCAGAATACAGCACTGACTCCTCTTCAGTTCCTTCAATCACCTCAAACGGTGAATTCTCTTCAGACTCCCAATGGGGACAGTGCCTCCTATTTCTAAAAGAGAAGAAGAGAATCTATCTCTGTCTTTGTATGAGTTTCTTTTATAGAGAAACAAATGCCTTTTATAGTATTAAGGCATGGTGATCTTTCATTGGATGCATCATTGGTCAGCCAGTAGGAGTGCCAAGGGGAAAAAATATTAAAACGAAAGGGAATTAATTTAAAAAATGAGAGATGAAAAAAAGGTACAGGTTACAGAGAAATAATAATATTAGCAACAAAACAACACACATCTATCCTCACTGTCACTAACTCTTGCTTACAGTATATACGTTTGCATCTGTCTAACATGTGGAGTGCCCTTCACACCCACCCACCACAAGGCACAGTCTAAAGCTCCATCTGTTCATTCCTTTTGCCCATTCTCCTCCACTTGTCCATGCTCCTCCATTTCTGCCGTCTCGTTCAATGAGTCCCTCAGCAGTGTTGAAGTGCATCATGGGTGTATGTAGACTGACCTCGAAGAGTAAATTGAAATAAATTGAGGGTAGACTGAAAAACATTTGTACCCTCGAGTATCACAGCTAATTGTGGTCAGTTTACAGACAAATTGCTGGAATTGGTTTGGATCTGTGTCATGGTCGGTGCCATCTACTTTATAAAGAGAGCCTAACCGCTGTGCCCTACAAATCAGGTATGCCTGACATAAAGAAGAATTAAAAAATGGGTGTATATCTTGTATACTTACATGCTTCTATGTGTACATGTAACATGCTTGCTTAAATCCTTGTTGTATGTATAATTGTATTATTGCTTTAAATAACTTATTTAATTAGAAAATACTTCTTTATACACAATATTTTGAGTAAACACTCCTTTCTCCTTTGGAAATTAGCTGTCCTTACTTTTCTGATTGAAGAACCATATGCTTGACCATAAGTAATAGCTTTCAGTGATGAATAAACACCAGAAATATCTAAAATTGGCCAAGCGATACGTAAGAAAAAAAGGCACACATGCTTACACACTGAAATGTGGTATGAAAATGAACGCAGTCATGCAATTAGAAGCATACACTTCTGCATCAACTTGCAATTGGCCTTCTTTATGCCAGTTGCCCAAATTGGAGTTTCTGTTGTGTTTCTGTTACTATGTACATATACAGTACATTGTGCACTGCATTCATTTCTGGATGTTATGCTATAGGCTGCTTGGGAAGAAATTTATGAAATTTAAAGTGTCAACTGTGAGCCATACTTAGATGCTATATAAGGATGCTTTCAATTGTTTCTGAAAACTGAAGAATGGATATGGACACAGAGAATTTGAGTCATTGTGAATGTAGGGAGAAGCCAGAAGAGTAAAAGTATTAAAGCAAATATTTGATTTAAACTTTGTTAAAATTTTACTGTGCTATAACACGGACAGAGACAAACAGCTTTGTGGCATATTGGGATGTCTTATTAGTAGGAGTAACTAGGTAGTGACACAGCGTGGTTTGTGAAGGTGCTATAAGCACCACAGACAGCATAGTGCAGAACAGGCTGGAAACACCACAGTTTTTTTTTTTTCTTGGGAAGGATAGAATTGGCATTTATCTGTATCATGCTATCATAATTTTCTTTTCTGAATAGGACAGAAAGAGTTCCCAGCCTAAGGTTAGTTAGAAAATTTACTGTTGTATTAATTAGGCCAACTGGGGCTGGCTGACTTTCATTTGTTCTTGTTTGGCGTTTCCCTCACTGTGTTTTCTTCATGCATCTGTATATAATTTAAAAATGATCTCGGTGACTTTGATCTTCTGTCTGTCTTGTATCTGTAAGGCAAAATGACCACTGAGCATCCCACTCCTCTACATCCCGGTCTGTTATGTCACTTGCTTGCTGGCAATGTCAGGGTCACCAATAACCTGAGGGTCTTTAAAACACAGTAAATCTGGTAACATAGACATATTTTCTCATGTTCTATTTTTGGCTTGTGTGTGTCACTGATATAATTTTTTTACCTGTTTGTTTTAAATGAATATATCTTTGTTATGGGTCAGTGTTCATGCAACATCCATCAAGACATTTTCATTAAGAATTTGTGGTTGACAACTACTACAGCATACATTTATTAATATTTGGGGAGTATTAGCACTGGTTAAACTTAGTGAGCTTCTGTCATTACATTTTTTTATCAACCCTTGACAGCCAATATTATTGTATTCTTTACTTAAAAACATAAAGCATATTTTATCATATTATTTAAGTAAGTTGTTACTATTCAAGCTGTGGGAAGAACCAGCAAATAATAGGCCTTCAGATGATGAAGTGCGTGTTTAAAAATTTACCACCAGAATGCTGACTGCTGATAAAGGTTAAATAACATATTGGTGGTGTTAATAGGAACCTGGAACAGTCATTCTTCACGTGAAAACTTGACAATATGTCTGCCCAGTTCACTCACCCAGAAACAGATTGGAGTAAAGATCCTGATGGTTTCTTGTTTGACAACTCTATCCATTACAATGTCACTGGATAAAAAGAAAAAAATGCCTGTATTTCTTCCTTTACAATTCATTATTCGCGGCCTACATCTGAAACACATCAGTGCCTTATAATGAAATGATTTAGCCGTAGTGCACACCTTATTAAAATGAGAGCTTAGCCATTTTAGAAAAACTCATAAAATTAGATTAAATGTAGATTAAATGACTAAAATAATAAGTTCTTTTTTTGTAATGATAAATAAACAGTAAAGCATTGTAGAAGAAGATTGTAGGGATTGCTGTGAAAATAAAATGACTAATGGCATTTAAAATATCGCTTTCTTTCACCATTTGTCCCCCCTTAGTGACTCCTCCTCAAGGTTAGGCGCACACTTAGCAAGTACCTTTCTTTGATCCACACTTCACTCCAAAGGATATTAATATGTTTGTAAATAATGTGACTTTCATAGTATTTAAGAAAGGTAAGACTCGATCTTTCATCTAAATTAAAACATTTGTTAAAGGAAGTAACAAAGGCTTTGCATTCTGACTTAATCAAATGTATGTCCATACTAGTCAGAGCACTGTCGCTATTTCCAGTGCCTTTATGAACAATGAAAACTCTCAAATCAAAGCCCCTTGCCTTTTAGCCTCAGCTCAAGCTTTTATTTCTATATTAGCCCTTGCATAATGGTGTAGTGCAAAGTTCCAGCAAACGCTACTTCTCTGTGCTTTTGAATTCATTTTCTCTTCAAGTTCCCTTAATTGATAGCTGGTGCCTTGTGAAATTCTGCTCCAGGAAGAGTCGTGTTTTGCTTTCTACTTGATTGCAGTAGAGAGGACTGATGCAAATAAAGCAGCTTCTATCTAACATGTTCTGCATTTTTATACTGAATATATTTTAGCATTATTGCATACTAAGCGTGAAAGCCGAATATAGAGGAAAAAGAAATAAAGGCTAATGCACAAAAGACCAAAGTGTGGTTTGCATGGGAAGGGCTAAGAGAAAAAAAAGAGGTTGATGCATGACAGTGTTGCAAGTATGGGAAGAGCTTCAGTTTGTGGGTTACTGGTTATCAGTTAAAAAACCAGTTATTGGTGTGATTAGTGCAAGTTGCTAGTTTTATCTTTATCAAACCTCTGTGTTGGTTTTCACTTTACGTTTTATTTGATTGCTAGTAAGTTAGTGGTTTTAAGTTTCTTTTCAGGTGCATTTACATAAAATGCAAAAAGCTCTTATTGTTGCCGTCATGTCAGTCTGCCCATGTTTCTGTGTGTATAAAACAACTCCCAGTGGACCAAGTTCATTAAAATTTGACACATTTATACTTCAATAAAATTTGTTAACAAAGATCATTTTTTTGATCAGGCATCTTAAATATACATTTTTTTGAAATTTGAAAAACTTCCATTTAAACAGCATAGTTGGATATCTTAAAGCAAAGAATTATTTTGTGCAACGTAAATTACTGATTAGTTTAATGTTTCAGATTTAGCTTAAGTGTGGTTATTTCAACTTGTTTATTTTCATTTTCAAGACATGCCACTTCTCAGCAGAAATTATTGAAATGCCAGCAGAACTTGGTGCTGTTTGAGGTAAATGTAACCTTAAAACTAAATGAAATTGTATATCTTAAATGAGATAAACATTTTGTGCAACATCATTTATTGTTTGTGCTTGAAGGTTGCTTTTTGAAGAGTTATGTCAATCCAACTTGTGAACATTGCCATCTATCTTAGCCACAGATTTTAGGAATGCAACAAATTGATATCATTTTAGAAAAAATCTTTAAATCCTTTTCAGAAAGTCGTGATGTCACAATGACTCCTAACCCACTAACAGATTTAATATCAGATGGGTTAAAGTGGAGAAGGGCAGACTGATTGTAATGGCCTATACCACACTACAAGCCCGTAGACTTACATTGCTTAACTGGAACAATCCCACCCACCTCTTGTTCGCACAGTGTGTAATTGACTTTCTATATTATGTAAAATTGGAAAAAAAGTCATTTTCACTTAGAGGACCTTTCCAAAACTTTTTAAAAACATGGCAAGATTTAATTGAAAAAGTGTAGAGTAGAATAGGTGTTCATATTGCGGGGAAAAGATAAAGTTTTTTTTGTGTTGTTTCATCTGTCTGCTCTTGGCTGTCCGCTCTTTTTCACGGGTGGGGGTTGAATTGTTGTGTTAAGGTTTTGTTCTCTCAGTTTCCCTAATGTTACCTGCCATCACAGCAACAAACAAACTGTGGGAAAAACTCCTGGAGGTTGCCTCCACTGCTGAGGTATTGAACCTTGTCTATTCAGACTCTACATACCTGACCATTCCCAAGATGAGATATAGAAAAATCTATTCTGGAGGTGGGAGTTGAAGTTGTTAGTCATTTGCAGCATATCATTACTATTGGTTTGGGTTTTTCCATGTCTCTCCATTAGGCACACCACCAAGTGATTTATCAGATCACAACTCAGCACCACTCTGAGCATATGGCCTCAGATCAGATGACATGGCTACAAAATCAGTACGTGATTTTATACCCAAGGCACCAGATACACTGTTGAGTGTACTTGTATTCAAACAATGTGCTCATTATGGAAACTTAATGATTACACAGAAATCCAGATTTCAAGTTCGCCTCTGTCCACCGAGTTCTGACCTGATGAACATTTGGGATTGTACCTGACCTTCAATCTTTCATGGAAGGTCCATTGTAAACATTTGTTTTGGTCTAAGCATAAAAGGTCTACTTAAGTTACCTGGGCCACCAGGCACTGTCTAGTGATAAAACTTAGCTATAAAGTCTTAAAAAAAGAGAATCTCACTTAAAAACCACAATTTATAGCTTTAGGTCCTGCTGTGGCAGAACACGGTGTGCCATTTAGTGAATAATTTCCTTATATTGTAAAACATTTTAGTGGTCTCGTTCAACAACTGCCTCATTGTGCCAAAATGTGAAAATTAACTTACCTCTTAACTACCATGTTAGCTGTTCTTGATTTTCCTTTGTGCTCTATTATTAGCTCGATATTTTGCCAAAATGAGTATAGTACACTAGTCCTTCATTTGCTTAACTGTGAGTTGACAGTCACAAGTCTTGCACAACACTGAAGGACAAGATATTATGTTTTGTCAGTTCTGACTGCATGCACATAATGATACAGAACTATTTTTATCAGTTTTGTTTAATTAATGTTATCAATATCTCAAAAATCACAATTACAGTATATACTCATTAAAATAATAAACATAAAATCAGACATGCTGTATGGCAGCTATTTTCCATTGTTGTTGATAAAAGGAAAGACTAGCTGACATGTTCTTGCTGCAGTATCTGTTTAGAAGTTTTAGACCACAATAAGTGATAAGTTAGACACTTTAGATCATCCACAGCTGTCAAACAACAAGCTAGGCTGACATTTGTAACAAACATTGAACTGACAAGTGGCATAAAAAATAATAAAATGTACCTTTTACTTCCTGGCAAAATGTACTGCATTTACACAGTCCTTAAGCAACACTTAGAAGCATGTATTCCAGAAGTAGTTGTCCTGGACTTGTAAGTCCCAACTTAATACTTTGCAGAAAATGAGACAACTAGTGTTGCAGGTGAGAATGAAGTTGGTCCTGTCAGCCTCTGGGTAAAATTTCAGAAACAGGAAGAAGTGTGTCAGTCCTGAGCAGCAAAGAACTCTAGATTGAAGATCACATCACCTTAGTACTTTACAGAAAATAATCCACCAGGTAATTAGTTATCCAGGAGTGTAAAATGTAAGATTATTTCAATATCATCTTATTGTCTAGGCTTAAATAAGGCCATTTGATCACAGATGAGCGGAAAAACAACAACAAAAAAGTGGTTACTAGCATTCCTGGGGAAAATAAACCACTGGGTGTATATCATCTGTTATTACAAACAAAGTTTAAGTTCTCATGGTCTTCGCCAAATGTCTTCTGTCCCAATCCTGGGCATTGTACAATGTCAACAGAATATTGTGAAATCCACAACTATAGGAAAAAAAAAAACATAATGAGAAGCAGATGTTATTTTATTGAATCCTAATGCTTCCTGTGTTATTGTTGTCAATTTCCATAGACAGGAGTAGTAGCTTGGCAATGGGGCAGTGGTCCGTGGTGCCAAACCATTAAAACTGAGGCATGAAAGTGAGGGTCGGTAACAATTCAAAATGATATGTTTCAACAGTGACTAACAGAATTGCTACATGTAAAACCTCAGCAGTAAGTAGGGAGTCTTCAGGCTACATTTAAATGCTGACACCAATGGGACATCCCTTACACAAGCTTAAAGAGCATAGCCGAGCTTTATAGCCATAAAACTAAAGAATTAGCCTCCCTCAGTAGTTTTATTAGTCCTTGTAAATGTTAAAAGACCACCATCTTGTGATCATATTGTACTTTACGGTGCGTACAATGATATGTTCTTTTAAGTGATTTTGGCCAAACCCATTTAAAGCTTTATATGTTGGAATCGGAATATTTAAATAAGCCCCTTACTTAACAGATGGCCAATTTAAAGTTTTAAGAACAGAACTTATATTGTGGTACTTCTTATTTGTATGATTGAATCTTACAGCAGCATTTTGAATTAAACAAAAGTTTCAAATAGATGGGCCGGAGAGCACTGTAAATAAACTATTCCACCAGCAATGGACTTAAAAATGAGTTTATGCATTCACTTCTGTGTACTTTGAATGATAAGGCTGGGTTAGATCATAATAAATGGGAAACATGTTTGCTTCAAGCTGAGCTCTCCAATTGGATTATATTTTTGGTCTTAACCACCTAGTTTTGGATTTGCACTCTGTAGTAAACATTTGGGAACAAAGAACAGATTTGTCAACCAAAGGCTTAGTCAATGCACAGATGTATCTGACAGAAGAACAAAGGAAAGTCACAATCCTTTATCAACAAACAATGCTGTCCATTAATGATGAGCACAGCAAGCGATAGAAATATCATTAAATAAGGTTCATGTCCAAGTCACTCAGAGTCGAAGTCAGCAAGAGATCAAAATTAAATGAATGCCTTTTTATTGTTGATATCCTACAGCACTGTGTATGTGAACCCTTTAATGTTAACATGTGTAAATAATGAGGAGAGAATTTAGTGTAAAAGGGAGGCAAAGGAGTCTGTCTTAAAGCAGGAGGTAGGAGTGGATGGATATTGTTTAATGCTAACCTTGTCTTAAATCCTTTGTTGCATTCCTCTTATCAAAAATCGGCCTCATCCTCCAGACTTGTCTTATGCCAGGGGGCTCTGAGTTTTATTAGGAGTGGTGTGCTGTTTTGATGCAGCTCTGAATTGTTCTTGTAACTTGGACTCGTGTAAGCCTTTGAATCTGAAAAAGCTTCTTATCTTCAGCTATCAAATCACTTTTAAAAGGCTCTTTCCTCTGCCTAGGAATTGAGAATTCATTATTTACTACTATGTACTCAAAGCACTCCTCTCTCGGGTGATAATGTGCAATTTGATGTTAACACTTAAAAGAATGTGCTTAGGTGATCTAATCTAAAGACCTGTTTATGGCAGTAGAGAAGACTATACAAATTTAATACATTAGCCAGTATCTAATTCTTTTTTTCTTGTTATAATAATTTTCACTTGAATGCTTGGACATTAGAGTCAAATATGGAACAGGTTATTTTGATTGTAAAGGTGGAAAACAGCTTCAAATAAAGCCTTTATTTGTGTTACACATAAAATTGTACTTTTTTCTTTTCATTATGATGGATTCAACCTTCTCCTTTTCTCTGTAAGTAAGTACATCTAGTAACTATGTTGAAATTTCTCTTGTTTTAATTTAACAATTGTCATCATTACCACATATTAACGTATAGCAGTTGTATTTTGTAGTTGCCTGACCTTTTTCAGAATTAATTTAAGGCTTTCAGCGTGTTTGTCAGTAAAATCCATTCCCGACACTTTCTTAAGCAAGGAAAATGAAAGTACTTGTACTTCTCACATATATCCTGCTTTCTTGTTTGGCACAGTGTGCTCCATCCTAATATGGCCTGCCTAAGTGCCTTTACCAGATGAAATGCTAGCAGTGGCAGTGACTGAACGTCTGATCTGTTTGGGGCAGATTTACTTAAACTCAAACAAACATAGCAGAGATTATGCAGCAGATATTTATCAGCCCACATAATTTTTTTATAGTAATTTGATTGATAGGAAGAGCAGATTGATCTGTAGTTGCTGAAATGTGTGTGTTCTTCTGAGTTGTGTCATTCTTTAGGCTACTTTAAAACTTTATGAAGCTCTTTCACATATAAGCTAATCAAGCATCATCCAGCTGTAAACTGATAAAATTTGCTTGAAGATGTAATATTACTGTGATATGCAATGTTTCAAAGGGTTTTTCACTTTCTACCATGCCTCTCTTCTTTTTTCATCTGCCTTTTAACAACTCTTTAATATTCAGAAAGCCTGGCTTCAATGCGTCACAGGTTAGTCAAACAGTGATTCCAACCAATTAGCATTATCTTAAAAAAAGAAATGTTACTGTAGAAAAGGAAAGATAGTCCTGTGAGCTTTATAAGAGTCCACTTCGTTTAATGAGGGCAGTGGCATTAATCCATTTGAGGTTGGCTTGGACAGCTGCTCTTGAAAAAGCAGTTTTGCTCACATCAAGTGCACGCCTGAAGAACAAAAACTTTAAAGCCAATGATAAATGTAGATGTCCTCTCTTAAAGCTGCTGTTTTGTAAGTGGTACTGGAGTCCATTTCATTGATCACCGCTGGGTGAAACACCAGGAATACATTTGTAAAAACACTTTAGGAAATAAATGACTACTGGATGTGCACAGAAAATAGAAAGCACTTGCACCCTACGTGCATAAAGCATCACTCGCTGGGGTGTTAATGTATAGTATGTGGCAAGCATTTTAAAGAATGAGCTTTGGTGATGCAGCCTGATGTCCATTTTTTAACTTTCATATAGATTACCACAGGTGAAGACCTCACAGATACTTTAAAAGAGTGACTTTTTGGAATTTTTTAAATTCCTTTTAGATAATGCTGAAATCCTGTAAAATAAAAAAAAATGTAATCCCATTAACAGAAAATGTATTTGAAACAGAAATAGTTACAAAAACCTTAAAGTGCTGAATGAGAACTTTGAAGACAGAGTTAGAAATGATGCCAAGTTTCTAGGCTCTGCACTTTGGTCTTAATTTATATGCCATGCCACAGCAGACTTTATGACACATATCCCTTTAGAATGATCCTTTTCATCATAATCATGTACTGTACTGTTGGAGAAAAGTGATCTTATCAAGGCATTCTCAGTTTATGCACACCTATATTCCAGCTGATGTTATCAATGGTAGAATGAGTGTCATCAGTTCTTATTGGTTCCATGTGTATGAGTCAGTAGGTACCTACTAGGCCTAATAGGAGATTTGATAGGTTTATTATCCACAATTTAGTAACTGATAACAATGTATATTAGCATTAAAAGAAACCTCCACAAAAAATTCAAAATTCACAGATGTTTTCTTTCCCCGAGAAAAGTCCATGGACAGGAGGAATTCACACTTTTCAGTTGAGTGATTTAGGTTTTTCATTATTTTTTTCATGAGGCTCCAAGGGTTTATTATGAAACTCAGTGGTTCATATTTGCACACTGTGAGTAGAATGGTAAAATCTCAATGTGAGGTCTTCAAACTCAAAAGTAAGATTTAAGACCAAGTAAACATTTACAGAATATTAAATCACCACACTCGCTAATTATCAGATTATCAAGGTTTTGGTCCTTTTTTGTGTGTAATGATATAGCTTCATGGACTAACCCTAGCCCTTAGACTAACCTTAATCACTTTTCAAAATGCTGCAGATTGAAAAAGCTAATCATTTTGGTGGGGAAAAAAAGAAAGCCGTACTGTAGATTTTATTTATTTGATTTTTCTATGATTTTCCATACAGTGTATTAGGTATCATATTCACCTTGCAAACAATTTACACTATCATGTGTGAAGTTATTATTAATTTAAAATATTTACTATTTGAGAGACTAGCTGTTAACTATTCTGCATTTAACTGAGCATTCAGTTGTTTTTCTATATTTTGACTAGGCTTGCCAAATGATAGGTGACACTTACTTTTTAAATTTAATAGGTGTATGTTCCTGTTCTGACAAAGTACACTGACATATGTGTGCAGGAAAATACACATTTTAGGAAATTTAAATATCTCTGGGTAATGGGCTCACTATGTGATACACAGTACATATGCAATATAAAGATCATTTCAATTATGATGTGTAAGCCAATTATGGATTGTAATTTTACCAATGAAGAAAGAAAATATGTCAAAACAAAACATAGCATGTGAGGAGAAACACCATATGCACAAGTAAAGCGAAAATAAAATCACTTAAATAAAGAGGTAACTGCTCTGTACGGTATAGCCTGACACTATATGCAGTATCTCACAAACATTCTAAAAGATGCACCTAATTATATGTTGGTGTTAACTGTGGCAAATGGCAATTGAGCTAACCATATCTTGATCTGGTCATCCCTAGCTCTGAATGGTAATTATTCACAAGCATGTCATCACGTCCCAAAACTTAAAAGTTAATAATATTTTCACATACAGGCACACCTTTTCTTTATTTTTGTAGTTGTCCACTTTCCATAGCAGTTATCCAAGAAGGAATAATCAGCCCAGAAGATTGTCATTGCACATATTTTGCCTTCAAGGTTTTGTATTATTGTAAATTTTTGTTGGTGTGCTTTTGTCCCATGTGTTTTAGTCATATCACCTTTAGTTATGACTGCATGCAAATGTAATGATTTGTGTTTTATTATTTCTTATTAGTTTATCCCTGTGTTAATTTTTGGTTTTTAACACCTTTTGGACTTTTTTTGTTGGACCCTGAATCCATTTCCGCTCTTAATTTTATTGGATTCAGTCCTAAAAATATTATGCATCATCTTGTGATGCCATTTTGCTCTGGACATTGCCATTTTGAATGGGTTTTTTGTGATGGTTGCTAGGGCATTCTATTAATGACACTCAGTGTCACTCAAGATGTTACATCTGGGATAAAAGTTATAAAGGGAGGCAGGTCCAGATAGACCAGTTGTAGGTGTGGGCCTTGGGAAGCCATACCCATTGACTCAGATTGTTACACCCATCCATGAAGATTTTTTTTTTTGAGAAGGAAATACTTTTTCTTTTTAGAAAACATACATATTTGCAGTTTCACAAAAAAACTGCATAAGCAATTTTTTGATTGATAGGTGACCTTCTAGTAATATGATTATATTTCATGCACAAAATGCTAAATCTACACTGATGGCAGCTCATCAACTTTGGTAAGTGCTTTTGCGTACATCCAAAGTCATCAATGTGGACTGTTGATATTTTCACACCAGAACACACTAATTTC
Source organism: Polypterus bichir lapradei (assembly GCA_026402145.1). NCBI lineage: Eukaryota > Metazoa > Chordata > Cladistia > Polypteriformes > Polypteridae > Polypterus > Polypterus bichir. The sequence goes on from JANRMT010062854.1 coordinate 17,954,605, forward strand.
AAGAAATTACATTATACTGTAGATATTGGAAAGCTCCTGAAATTGTCTCCACTCCTTAATTACCTGATTATTTATATGATATTGCACTAGAAGATTCCAATATTGTCATAAAAATTGGCTATCGAGTAGTAGGTGATGAACTGAAGCTGGCATTAGCTATGAAGAAGGTGCTTAACACAGTCAGGCTGAAACACACGTGCCAAGTCCAATCACTTTGGATGACTTGGACATGGCCAATTCTAACCTAGTTGTTGTACTGAACCAAACAACGAGGCAGCAGCATATGGGATGAGTTTTTACTTTTGTCTCTTTCTGTGCTTTGTTGCATATGAATTTGTTCTGCACCCACCACATTATCTCTTTTGACTTGGTGATGCACTGTTCTGTGTGCCATTAATATACAGTAGTCTGTAGCATTTGATTAATATAATATCTATCTGGTATAGTCTTACAATAAGATGCTTGTTTGAAAGTTTGCAATGTGTTTATTCGCTGGTTGCATTGCTGTTTTGGTGAGCTTGGCTTAATGCAGATATTTGGTTAGTTTTATAGGCTGGCATGATCTGAACTTGTCTGCTGCTCAAAGTGGCTCTGAACTCTAGTTAACTAATTATCTCTTCAAAGCAGTGCTTGATTGATTAGCACATCAGCATCTCTGTTGTTCATTTATTTTGAGATCAATGATTTGTTAAAGATGTTTTGCCCAATGCTGTTTGGATAGGCCCTATTCCCATGCAACCCTAAATTAGATACACCAGGTTTGACAAGATTATGTTGGGTTCTTTTGAGATTTACAGGTATTTTATGTCTACAATGGCAGATATCGGAGAAGATTAATAACAAGAATGATACTTATATGCATGTGTAATTATTTTCCGCAGTCAAAGTTTTTCTACTTTAAAACTATCAACCTCCATTAGTTTATTGTATCTGAAAATAATTATTCTATTGCTGCATTTGTATTGGCTTTATTATTGGGTAATGGTATCTGTTAAAGAATACCAAAAAAAATTCACCATTTATTTGGAGCTATCCATAAAAAGGGTACACAAGCAAATATCAATTGAGTGTTTGAATTGTGTAGTTAGAAACTAGCATTTTTAAAAGCCAGTGCTTTCCATGTCTTTGGGTTGTGCTGGTTCCAAGCATTCCCTGGCAACTTGCACCCTATTGCACTCCATTCCAGATAGTGCATAGAGGAAGCAAGCCTAGGCGCTTGGCAGTACCTTCTGCTTAGATCTGCCTCCAAGCAAAATGATGCCAATCACTAAGTTCAGATTTTAGTGGTAGAAAATAGGTCTTCTCACTTCTGAAAATGTACAGGGATTTGAAAAAAAAAAAACAACACTAAATACAAATGACAAAAAATAACAATAAAAATGACACTATGTACTGGCCATGGTTTGCAAGCTGCCTTGTTACTTTTGTTGCATAGCACTATGTAACTAAATGGCCATGCCAAGAGCTAACAGAAGAGTTTGTTACCAAACAAATGGCCATCTGTTGTTTATTTAAAATCTTTCGTTTTTCAGTCTTTGTCTTTCTACTGGCTTCTGAAATTCTGTACTTTATTGGTGAAGAGGTGATATAAAATGTAATAGAATAGAACAGAATGTTGAAGTGCACCATGCAGTGGGCTGGCGCAGAATGCTGCTGAATTAGGCAACAGGCACAGGCTTCTTGTGACCCTTAAGTGGATGAGTGAAATAAAGTATAGAATGCCAAGATAAGGTAAAATACACTATGGCTGCCATTCAGAAAATGTATAGATGGATAGATAGATACGCTAAGATAACATAAAATAAGCATAGCTAGGGCAGAATGGCAGCACAGTGTTAAGCCTTGCTGCCTGACTGGTCCAGGAGACTGGCTGCAAGTCTCAGCCTGGTCACTTTCTTTGTGGAGTTTTCACACTCTTCTTGTGGTAACTGCAGATAGCCTTGATATGTGTGAGAGAGCGCCTCCTGTGATGAAATGCCTTCCCTTCAAGGTTTTGGTCCTTTTTTGTGTGTAATTTTCCCATGATATGTGCTGTCTAGCAGTGACCCTAAACTGGATGAAGATTAATTTTAGGATAATATATTAAGGATGCATATTAGTTATGTTCATTAGATTATCTCTATTCCACCTTTCTTGTTAGTAATATCTGTGTTTCTTAAGGATATAGTTTTGTTCTGTATCAGTTTCACTCAATGCATTTTTTTTATTCTCCAGGGGTCTTGAAGATATTATATTCATGTAGCAGTATGCGAACTGGTGTAAGTGACACATAAGGTCAATTTTGTTTTTCAATTTAATAAAAAGGGGTTATATATTTTATGTTGCTCCACGATGCAAATGAGAATTTCACTCTGTACACACCTTTAAGAGTGGTGACGTATTGCATGTTGATTAGATTTCACTATATTCTGTACATGTGACAATAACAGTCCTTTAAACTTATAAATGTGACAAGACTGCTACTACAACTTAAAGTATATTTATGTAGCTTCCGCTTATGCTGAGAAAACAAAAGTTTAATGAATAGGTGCCATTGGTCCATTTACTAATAATCCTGTTTTTGTGTGGCATGGAGCAGGACTCTATTCTAGTAGCACCAAACACAAGATAGGAACCAGTCCTGCTTGGTGCATGGGGGAATTGGATTAACAACAACAACAACAATATTTATTTATATAGCACATTTTCATACAAACAGTGTAGCTCAAAGTGCTTTACATGATGACGAAAGAGAAAAAAGACAGAATAAATAATTAAAATTAGGGAATACTAATTAACATTGAATAAAAGTAAGGTCCGATGGCCAGGGAGGACAGGAAAAACAAAAAAATACTACAGACGGCTGGAGAAAAAAATAAAATCTGCAGGGGTTCCAGGCTACAAGACCGCCCAGCCCCCTCTAGGCATTCTACCTAACATCAGTGACCTCAATCAGTCCTCATTGTATTCAGGGTTCTCATGGAAGAATTTGATGATGATGTTCATGTGGACTTCTGGCCTTTAATCCATCAATGTAAGCACCATCACGATGCTTTGATTAGGTGTTGGTGGCGCAGATCGCCACCACAGAAAACCAGAAAAAGAACAGAAGAGAAAGTAGGTTTTAAGCAGGTTTTGAAATTGTTACAGTAAGTAATTTGCAGGCTGATATATAAAAAATAGCTCAGTAACCTAGTTAGAGAGTTTTATGGTGATTGTTTGCACACAAATCATTTCTTGCATCCTCTATACCATATATGCAGCTTGAACAATATTTTTTTAAAACAAGGTCCTCCATTTGGACTATAATATATTATTGTCAAACCTGCGTAAACCTTTTCTGGATTGCATCAAGGCACTTTTGAGCACAAGCCAAGATCTACCACCAGACGGGAGGATGCCCATTCATCCCAGGGACCACTCACCCACATGCAATTTCTTGTATTAGGAATTTGTTAGTCTTTGCGTGCCCCTTGAAGTCACAGCGCAGGGTCAGCCATTGTACAGCTCCCATGGAGCAATTACAAGTTAAGGGTCTTGCTCAAGGGCCCAGCAGAGTAGGATCTGTTTTGGCATTGATGGGGATTCGAGCCGGCAACCTTCTGGATACTAGCACAGATCCTTAGCCTCAGAGCCACCACTCTGCCCTCTGTTTGGCCCATTAATTTAACACACGTTTTAGGGACCAATACCTGGTCGGAAAAAAACACTGGTTATCCCTCATCAGCTTTATACGTTGGTGTTGTGCATAGTGGAAACTATTAAGGAGAAAACACACTCACATACTGATACTTGACTGCTAAGCACAGTGATAAATGTGAATAAACTAGAGAACTTGGAAAACCCATGCAGATTTAAAAGGGACTGTGCAAACTCAACACGAAGGCACTGACCTGAGCTGGAAGTTGAACCCAAAGCACTGAAACTGTGAAGCAGAACATCTGATCACTAAGCTGCTGTGCACCTCAGAGAGAACTATTAATCCATCCATGTTGTGAAGCCACTTACACCAATTCAGAGTTGCTAGGAGCTGAAGCCTATTCTAACAACATCTGCAACATGTGTAACTAGAAAAATTGTTTGGATTTTTTGATGGTTAAATTTGATCTTTTCTAGTTGCAGGAAACATTTTTTCACACTTACAGGCCGGAAATATTTAGTAAGGTTTGCTTGATGTATCAAATAGAAACCAAGATGACACAACTTCAGCTCTCACATTACATCTAATAGCAATTTGTTTTATATTTATTATTTGACAATAAGGAAAAAAAGGTTTCATTCTTTAATTATGCTGACACTAAAAACAAGTGAGTAAAGGCACTATTTGAGAATTAATTTCTTTATGCTATGCCTTATTTCATGTGTTTTACACATTTGCCTTTAGTTGCAAAAAATAATACACAGGTCTATGTCTGTTTATCTCAAGAAGCATTCACTTTGAATAGATCTTGATCATACATAGTAACTTTCACATCAAACACCATCAAAAGAACATTATGGATTGAATATAATTACAAGATTATACAAGTTGCCACTTTAGAGTAATGAAAAAGAACTAACAATTAAACCCTTTTGGGATAATGTATGGGGTTTTGGCTGAGGCCACTATAAAAACGATAAAACACACCCAAAAGGAGAGATGAGGTTGCTTACTAATTCATTCTAGACCACTAAATCCTGTAACTTCTTAAAGACAACTCACATTTACTTGACCAACCTTTTAAGAAGTGCCTTATCTAGGACATGCATTTTATTTCTAACCATGTAGCCATTGTTTTGAACCATTGTCTAGTGCCTACCCCAGCTGCTTAGGGCACAAGGCTTACACCATTCCTGATGGAACACCAGGCCATCACAGGGCACACTCCCAGTCTCTTACACAGGGTTGATTCAGATTCAGCAATCAGACAAGCCAGTCGATGTTATCTCTCTAATATTAAGTGATCCCTCTTTACCTTTAAAACCACAGGGCATCTCCTGTGGAAATTAACATATTTAATTTCTAAATTCTGCAATCTCAGAAGATGCAAGTCTGTGATGTTTACTGTGTATTTGTGGATTGAAAGTGAAGTATACATGAAACAGGCAATTACCCATTTATGAAGAAATGACATTATCCTACAATTTACATTTCCATTTAAAACAAAATGAGTATCAGTATATCACTGCTTTATGGCATTAAACCCAGAAGTACAAAATGAAATCTAATTCTGACATTTGAGAATTTTCCATTCAATATAATTTAGTACTTGATTTTTATGCATTGTCTAATCTCATGAATAAAATACAGATCTTTCCTTGTAGCAGTCAGTCCAGATACAGGAAACATTGATTTATTTTTCCAAAGCCTATCCTAGCAACAACAGGAAACTATCTCGCTGTAGGGTGCACAGTCACTGACTGCATTACAATTGCCAATTAACCTACCAGCATGCCTTTGGACTTTGGGATGAAACACAAAATCAGCACAGAAGGCATGCTAGCTCGATCTTCAGGTAATTGTTACAAGGGTGGGGGCTGTCAGATCAGGGGTCCAAGGGGAAATGTGCTCTAAATCAGTGAATCAGAAAACCTATGACTGCGGCTTACTTTCTTAACCCACCCCCTCACTAACCTGCACTGGATGGCTTCATTAACAAAAATGGACAGGCTATGCAACAGTGAAAACAGAAATGATAATTGAAACAGACAAAAACACAAACTGAAGTAAAAGTCATTTGTGCTAATAACCCTGTTAAAATAATAAACAGATGATTGTTAGCAGCTATGAGGAAAACTAAAGAGGACAAATAGCCAGTTCCAGACCCATCAGTCTTGCCTCTACTGGATATCATGAAAGCTGATGCTATTCAGTTACCCTACAAAGAATCCCATGGAGTTCATGAGATAACTTCGTATGTTTCTGGTGTAAATCTTCCATTAATGCCAGGTAGTGTGCTGAAGTGGATGCAGAATCAGACTTTAGACTGCAGTCCTTGTCTCTGACTCTTTCCAAATGGCTATATAGTATTTGTAGTCAGGACCTAGCAAAATGTAAAAAAAAAGCAATAACTCAATAAACTGATTTTCTTTAACAACAGTCTTGTCTTTTGTTTTTGCAAATGCTTTTTGAGTGTGTGACTTACTCCTTTAAAGATGTCTGCTGTTCTAATTTGAGTGTCCTAACCCTTGCCCTAACACGTTGTTGCCCTCCTAGAATTGGCCTCCTCCCAAGCAGTTTCACCTTCCCATGCCACAGGGAGGATTCGGCCTATTCAGTTCAAAATAAGGAACTGACTTCAAAGTCAGTCCAAAAATAGAAGTCCAAAAATCTATAAAACACACACAAATGCCCATAAAGGGAATGGAATCATAAACAATTTGGCTAGAAAGGACAAGTTGCAGAGCAGGATCATTATAAATGACAATATTCATAAACAAAGTCTCAGAAGGAGCAAGAATGGCAAAAAAGGCAAAAAGAAGTTGCCTAAACGGCAACTCAGGGTGAACAAGTCCCAATTGCACAATTTCAAAAACTAAGAACAAAAGCATAAAATTCAAATACCAGAAAATCCAATACTCACTTGTAATGCACTGAAGAGAACTTCAATGGACCACTGAAAGATTTGCTCTCAGCCTCTGATGATAAAGGCTGTGGGTGGTCCTTCAGCCGTAAAACATAAGGTGGACTCGTCTGTTGGGGCTCCATTGATAAAAAACAAGTAAAGTAACAGAGCATGTGACTACACATAGGAATTAAACTGCATCCTGATGAAATATTATAAGTAAAACATGAAGGAGCAAAATAAATATGTGAAAAGTGCTTAAAGTTAAATACCAAAGGCATAAAAAAGGAATTTGAACAGGAAGCAAAGAACATACACAAGCAGAAACATACATCTTCCTTGACCATTTGACCATGCATGTGAGACATAATACAGATACATGCAGACCAGGCCCTCCAGCAATATGTGGCACCATAGCAGTTGATTCCAGCATGACATCAGGTGATAATATCATGAACAAAAAACTAAAGAAGAGGTGACAAGATAAAGTAACCAAAGGAAAAAGTGAAAGAACTAAACTCTTCAACTTTAATAACAGGATAAGTGTCTTTGTGTGTCTCTCTATGTGTCGGTCCAGCTGCTATGTCTCTGTTATTCGAAAAGATAGCACATCACAAGCATTTTCAGTAATAAAATGCATTGCATTTGTCAATTCAAAAGATAGCACATAATCAAACATTAACGCTGCTCTTACGAATTCCATACCAAACAGCATATAACACAAATACATGTATTACATGGTGCACTGTAAATGTTAATGCTGAGGTCTATGTTGGTTACTTATATTTCAACTCCTCTCAGACGGGTAGCACAGCTAGTTTTTTAACAAACCGTGAAAGCCTGGGTTCCTTCCTGGAGCAACTCCTTTTGCCTGCAATTTTTTCTTGGAAGCTCTTTGCTCTAATATTGTGCTTTCTGTATTTGTGAAAGTCTCTTGTCCAGTGTTCTGTACATATTGAATTCAAGGAAGTGGCTTTTGACCATTTCTTGTTTTTATGTATTTTGATTTTTGCGCAGCATTTTGGGAAACTTTGCCTCCCTGACATTTTGTGTTTTGACCTTCTGTCTGTTTTGCAGATTAATGTCTTTGTTTTTTGACTTTCAAATAAATGTCATTGATTTTTATCAACTGATTATGGTTTGGAAGTCTGCACTGTATAAAAGGCACAAGTGGTCTGACAAGTCTAATGCTGTTCAACCATGCTCACCATCCTTGTCTGAGAAGTTGCAGCTAAAGGAATGCAATGCAGGAATGACTGTCTCCAAAGACACAGTCTTGAAGTACACTGCTGGGTGCCACTGTTTAAAAAGAATTGCCAAATATCCAATAATTATAATAATAACATTGTATAGGTTCATACTCTACCAAGCTATTAAGAATAGAAGAGAGCATGAAACCTGACACAGCACCATCTTCCACTAAATGTTGTTATGTTTCATAGGCTTGCTTATATCTATTGGGCAAGTACCTTTCTTATATCTGCCAGCTTTTAAGAATAATGACATTAAGATACACCACTCTTCATTCCAAAATCTGGAAACAGGTCACACCAATTTTTTTAACTAATATAAGGGAATTATACAGAACATCTAAAAGAGCATGAGCAATACCCCCAGCTCCTTTTTTGATAATCATTTTTTGTCAAACCCAGACAACGCTGGAGTCATGTCCATTTAAATGTGTCAAAGGGACACATGGATACCACAAGAAGCAAAACTGTATTGTTAGGAAATAACCATCCTTTAAGGATAAGGAGTGAATCTATCTGGAACATATTGTAGTTATGGACAGATAACATTACAAAGGACACTTGTTATGGTATTTGCCTAAAGCTGCATTTGAATCATTAGCCCAAATGGTTTGCCTTTTAGGGCTAATCCAAAATTAACTACTGTAGTTTTGTTTCATCAGATTTACAATGAAATATATTTGAGAATAATATTTTTAATGGATATGACAAAGGTCTAATGCTGGGTCTAATGCTACTCTCACCCTTACAGTCTTAGATTACATTTTTAAACCAGTGGGACTAATTTGATAAAGATGGCAGCACCAAAGAACACCTCAGAAGGAATGACGAATGGGATGGAAACAGTAGCAACCAATGACAATGAATTGGCACATTTACTTGAATGAATTATGAACGACATCAGCAGTGCCACAAAAAGAGGCTTGTCGTAGTGTTCTGAAATAATGAGTCTTGAAGTACTCTGATAAAATGAAGTTAAAGTATCAGAAAGGTTTGGGTTGCTATGGACTATTCCATTTAATAAAAGTGTTGCTTCTTTGTTTAAGATTGTTCAGGATGGACATATGTGTCTCATTCCCTTGCTGATCTTCAAAAATTGCCCGTTGATGGTAATGCTGTCATTTTATATCTTGAGAAGAGGTGGGTGAGGTAATGAGGCAACACATGCATCACGACTCATCTGGTTGGTCTGTATCTTCTAAGCTGGAAGCAGAAGTAGAGAACTGTTAGCTTATTTCAAAACACTAGATTTTCCCTGGATACTCTTTCTTTACCCTTATGCTTAGCCTGGCAGTTTATGGATTAATTCCTCGGACTGTATTTGTTTGTGTATTGCGATGTAGATGAAGTTTTAAAACTGAATTGTGTAGATGACAAATGTTTCATAAAATGGGTAACTCAATGTTCTAGTCATTGGAAAAAGTAAATCATAGACTGACTATGGGCAGTGGTGCTAGTTGGAATGCTCTAAGATTAAAGGTAAAGATGTATTGGAGTACCAAGATATTGAATTCATCCTGCTATATCCTAACTATGGGAAGGGCAACAGCCCACCACCGGGCACACACACATATCCACACACCAAGCAACAATTTAGAATCACAATGCACCTAACCTGTATGTCTTTGTGGGAGGAAACCTGAGTACCCAGAAGAAACCAATGCAGACACAGGGAGAACATACAAACTCCATGCAGGGAGGACCCGGGAAGTGAATCCGGGTCTCCTAACTGCAAGGCAGCAGTGCTACCCACTGCGCCACTGTGCCACCATATTAAACTCAGGGAGAGTGAATTTCATACCTCAGAGAAGGTGGGCTTCGATTTATCAGCAAAGTTTCAGGGATTTTGGCAGGGTAGTGATTCCCCTTTGACCATGTTCAAAGAAAAGTGAGTGTGAAGGCAGAAGCTGTCTAGTGGTAGTTTTGATGCATGTGTATGCATTTAAAGAATATAATCTTTTTTAGTGTGGGAGTGAATTGGTAAAATCATCTCCTTCGACATGCTGGAATAACCTAGACAGACCTACAGTATATGGTATTAAGCCTGGAATGTGATTAGGAATGCTTACCACCATCCCAATGTGTAAGCTACTTCAGAAAATGGTTTTACCTACCATATAGGTATATTTGGGAAGAAGGGCTGAGTTTCCTCGGTGTGACATACTTCATTTCTCAGTGCCTCAAGCCAGGATGAAATATCCACAATACCTAACCTGATAGGACTACCACGTTCTGGTGGCAGGCCATCATTAATAACTGGTGTCCTAGAGTTACAAGCATTTGGAGGCATCGAATTATGGGTAAAGTAAAGTGTCCATGTCCTGCATGACTTTAGGTGGTGATAAATGATACAGTTATAGTGGTAAGGACAACTGGCATCATAAAAGTCTTGGGTAACTAATCTTATAAAAGAATATATGGACTGAAGAAATCTGGTGGTCCTATTATCTGAAGTGATTTTGCTAGTTCAGCCTGCAAGAAAATGGGGAAAGGAAATGGCGTGGATCATGCTACTGTATAGTTTATATGTAGGAGAAACAGAAAACAGCTCTCTAGCAAAAAGTGGTCAGGCACTAGAGGTGATAAAAATTTTGCAGTCTATAGAAAAAGGAAGGAATGGGGTAAAGCTAAGTAGATGCCCTCTCCATTATGTATTCTTAGAATAAACTATCTTTAAAGTACTTGCATCTCAGAGTGCACATCAGGTTCAAGGGACAGGAAGAGAGGACATCTTATGGTGATATTGTATTGTCAGCCATTCAGATGGCATGATGAAGCAGAAGCAATTTGTGTTACCAGCTGCACAGAATTATGGAATTATTGCATTGGTGAGCTGTCCATGTTGATGTTAAAATTCATTTAAAATGGAGTGCTGTGCAGCAGCTCAGAGTGGTAAAATGGGAAAGAGACTGTCAGATTAAAAAGGCTCAGTGAGGGATGGCGAACAATTGCAGTCAATGAAAAGAAGCAGAAAAGAGTGGAATACAAGTGATTGACGTCCTTAAGAAGGATGGAAGAAATGCCTGGTAGTTGTTGTTTTGGAGGTATTCCCATGCTTCTAATAACAGGAAAGTTCTTTAATGTGCTCATAGAGTGGGCCAAACATTGCTGTTATAAATATATAAATACACCTGAGTTTATTGGACTAAGCTGACAGTTTTGTGTGGTGTCACAACTACATTTCTCTGCACGTAACAATATCAAGTAGGCATCAAAATGTTTCCTTACTGGATTTCTTCTAAGCAAGTTATGGCAATGCTGCAGTTTTCTAAGTGTCCTTCTACATTAACATATTTCAGAAAGTATTCAACTGCTTTAAATGCTACTTCTGTTTTGCTTCATGCAACATTGTATTTTCCTGACACTGCTATTACAGTACTGAGTTGATTAAATTTGCTTATTTAAGAAGCAGTGAACTGTGACCAAATAAGGTTTGTGGTACAAACAGTCCAATGCATTCATTTCATGTTTAAATAAATTACTACTGATTTGTTTTGAATAAGTATATGAAAAGTGTCTTGGATGATATTAAAGAAAACATTGACTGCAAATATATTTTAAAAGATTAAGATTAAATGATACTTTAAAACACTTTGCTTAAGCAAACTTCTTGTTCAAAACTGTGATAAAAGTTTATGTTTGATTTAAAGTTGGTTGAATGTCAGCAAAACCTGCAAATATCTAATTTGCAATGTGTTGATTCTGCAAGTATTCAGCCTCCAAAGTTTATATTACTAGAGAGAATTTGGCAGTAAATATTCCTGTGAGTTATTTCAAATAGGTCTCCTTGCGCTGTGGGATGATTTAATTTGTGCGCCTTTTTCTCTGGACAAAATTGGCAGTTTTCTGACAAGCTCGTTGGGTAATATCTGCAAAGTTTTCCATCATACACTATATATATATATATATATATATATATTCTATTAAATTTAACAATTGATTACAAAAGAGTTGCTCAAGGCCTTTTCTTTATAAACTATACCAAGGACTTTCTATCTGTGAACTTTTGGTCAGTGTTCAGTTTTAAACTTATTATTTGAATGAGTTGATTGTGGGTGGCGTGGTGGTGCAGTGGCTAGCACTGCTCCCTCTACTTTCCCTGAGTCTAGTTTTGGATGTTATTCTACTCACAGTAGTTTGTTCTTTCTAACTGTGTGCATTTATTGTTATTTGCTCTAGTTTTCTTCCCAAAGATGTGAATGTTAAGGAAGTGGCCATTTTAAACCCGGCTGTGGAGTGAGTTTATACACTGCATTCAAAAAGTTTTCGGACCCTATCACTTTTTTACATTCTGTTATGTTGCAAACTGATGCTGTAATAATTTAAATTCAATATCTGAGAATGATAAAGTGAAAACATGATTTTAGAAATGTTTCCAAATTTACCAAAAATTATAAAAAACTGAAATATTACATTGGCGCAAGTATTTAGACAATTTACTCAGTACTTATTTGAAGCCCCTTTGTCAGTCATTACAGACTGACTTCTTCTTGTATGATGCAACAAGCTTCACATGCCTGGATTTGGGGTTTTCTGCCATTCTTCTCTGTAGACCTGCTTAAGGCTCTGGCCGCACACAGCTATTTTGAGGTCCCTCCAAAGGTGTTCGATTGGGTCAAGACTGGTCTCTAGATGGGCACTCAAGAAAATTCCCAGAGTTCTCCCTGAGCCACTCCTGTGTTGTCTTTGCTTAATGCTTGAAGGCAGTGTCCTGAACATTCTTCCCACTCTGAAGTCCAGATTGCTTTGGAGCATGTTTTCATTAATTTTATTTTTGTACTTTACTGTTTAGCTTTCCCTCATCTCTTTCTATCCTCTCAGTCTCCGTCACCAATAAACAACCCCACAGCACCCCTACTACCACCATGCTTCACCGCTGGAATGGCACTTCACATGTGATTGGTGGTGACTGGCTTTCTCTAGACATCACGCTCATTTTGCATTCATCAGAATTTCGTTCCTTACAGTCTGAGAATCCTCTAAGTACCATTTTGCAAACTCCAAAGAGGACTACAGGTCTACAGGTTTTACTGAGGAGAGGATTCTGTGTGGCCACTCTGTCATAAAGCCCAGATCAGGTTAGTGTTGAAGCGATGATTGTCCTTCTGGAAGTTTCTCCCATCTCCACACATGTTCTCTGGTGGTCAGCCAGAGTTACCATTGGATTTTTGGACACCTCTCTTACCATGCCTCTTCTCTCGTGATTGCTCAGTATGGTGGGGTGACCAGCTCTAGAATGAGTTGCATTTGCTCTAGACTTTTTCCATTTTAGAATTATGTAAGCCATTGTTGTTCTTGAGAACTTTTAGTGGTACAGGAAAATTTTGTAGCTTTCCTAAGCACAAAGATAGAAAAGCAGGTATCTTGCTGTGTTACCACAAATAATTGAAAGATAAATTCTGGAAACTAATTAAGCAAATCAAAACAGACTAATTGAGCTCCTTAGCTTTATTACCAATTTTGTAATTTCCCTTAGAAGCTTCCCAGTAGTAAGAAACATGCCTTATCTACCATAAGTGTTATGAGTTATAAAGAAAATGATAGACCAGAAGTGCAACACCACAAAAATGGTTAATTTGTGTGTTGATAATTAAAAGCCCTGCAGCATCGTTTACATGCTAGTTCATAAATAAAGTGGAAGACTTAAAATAAAGAGTTTAAGTAGTGATTAAGGAATAGTCTTTCAAAGAGGCTGCTTGCACTGTATTCATGTTTCCATGTATTTGTCTAAATAAAAAATAGCTATATTTAAGTTTTGATGTATTGTACTTTGTAAAAATTTTTTAGACTGTGCGATTATTATCACGCCTCGCAGTTAGGAGACCCAGGTTCGCTTCCCGGGTCCTCCCTGCGTGGAGTTTGCATGTTCTCCCCATGTCTGCGTGGTTTTCCTCCGGGGGCGCTCTGTTTTCCTCCCACAGTCCAAAGACATGCAGGTTAGGTGGATTGGCGATTCTAAATTGGCCCTAATGTGTGCTTGGTGTGTGGGTGTGTTTGTGTGTGTCCTGCGGTGGGTTGGCACCCTGTCTGAGATTAGTTCCTGCCTTGTGCCCTGTGTTGGCTGGGATTGGCTCCAGCAGACCCCCGTGACCCTGTGTTCGGATTCAGCGGGTTGGAAAATGGATGGGTGGATGGATGGCTTATTATTACTTGATTAATATTTGTATATATAGGTACATCTTTCTAATTAGTAATTTATTATTTTTTGGATAATTTACAGAGAAAAAATACATTTACTATAATTTACATCAAATACATGTATTCACACCTTTAAGACAGCTCCAGAACTAATTTAAAACTTATATACTTAATGTGAAAGGCTTCAGTCCCAAGCAACCCTGAATTGGATTATGTGATTTTGGAAACTGATGGATATATATCACAGTAAGAGGAAGCAAAGGTGTGTACACCTGACAGGCTCAATTAGGGCGAAACACGTGTTGTGTACTCTTTGTGTTATATGGCAGATATACAGGGTGATTCCAATGGGCCGGGACCCGTGTTTTGGTGTTTTACTCTTTTAATAATGAAGCAATCCAAACTAAATAAAGATCACAGTATTCCTAGATAAATGTACGAACGAGTGAGGAATGGCGGTCTTCTGTTGAGACTGTTGGCAAAACATTGAACTGGAAACTGCTGCCATCAACCTTACAATACTTGCAGATACCTTTGCCACTATTGAATGCCATGTCGATCTGTGTTTGGAAGAAGAAGGTGACCATTTCCAACACCGAATGTGATTGGATTGTTTACAAATCTATCAAGCTTGGCACTTATTTATTTCGTTTCTATCACTTCATTATTACTTGAGTAACATTTTATAATTCAAGGGGCTGCTCATTAGAATCTCCCAGTATATATATATACACACACACACACACACACACACACTGTGGTATATATGTAGCACACTATATGGTACTCAAAATATTCTCAAACCTGCTTAATCAAATTCAGATACATTGGAGCCAGGAATCCTGACAAAAGTGGGCACAAGAAAGGAAGCAGTCCTGGACCTGGCACCATAAAATGGTCCCCACATAATCACACATTGACAGTCACATTCACAAAGCACCATATTTATATTGTAAGAAAGGCGCTATATAGCGCCCTAACCCGACACAGATTCTTATTGAGGGACGTATAAAAATAAAACAAATATTTATTTTTCTTCAGCTGGAGGGCACGTCTTCCCCATAATCCACTCAACCACAACACAGTCCCAAAGTACCAACACAAGCACTAGACACTCTTCTTTCTTGCACCACCACTCCTCCCAGGCAAACTTGTCCTCCTCCACCCAATTCTGGCTCTCGGAGTGGTGGTCGCTGGCTCCTTTTATAGTCCACCCGGAAGTGCTCCGGGTGCTTGATCGGCAAGTTTCGGCTGCACCTCCGGGTGTGATGAATACGCTGCCCATACGGGCTCAGGATTCCCAGTTACAGCACCCCCTGGCGGTGCCTGCAGGACCCAACAGGGCTGCACCCAACTCCAATTCCCATGGAGCCCTGCGGGAAACCGAGACACCGCTCCAACCCAGGGGGGGTGGCCATCTAGCAGGGAGGTATTGCACCATCCAGGGCTGCTCCCCCGAATATAGAGTGCAGGGGTGTCCCGGCTGGGCATGGACCCCAGCCGCCTGCCACAATATATATATATTGTGGATGCTAGGGGTTGCTGTTGCCCCTTGAAATCCACCAGACAGACGTCCAAGACACACTTGTAAAAAGCACCAAGAAGAATTTTAATATTTTTCTTCAATTACAGTGCACAAAGCACCACACATGCCACAATTCTTCAATAATAATAATACAATAATCAATAATCACAATCCTCCACTCCTCCCAGCAGCTCTGTCACTCTACCACCCAACTCCGGCTCCCTTTGCTGGTCTTCAGCAGTCCTTTAAGTAGTCCATGACCCAGATGTATTCCTCCCGGGTTAAACACCACATCATCCATTCTCAAGTAGCTCTGAAGTACTGCAGGCTTCTGTCCTCGTGACTCCGAAGTACTTCCGGGTTGTCGTAACAGTAAGAGTGTCCAGGTTCTTTATGAGCTCCCCCTGGCGGCACCCATGGCTCCCAACAGGGCTGAGGAAACGTACTCCATGTCCCAGGATGCCTTGAGGGAATTCAGGGAACCGTTGCCATCCAGGGGAGCTGCCACCTAGGGTTCCGGGGGATGCAGTGCCCTGAAAAGGCTGCCTTTCTCCATTCTTCTTTTCCAGGGACGTCCCGTCCCATATATATTGTTATGAATAAATAAATCGAAGAATACTCAAAAAAGGTTTGGGGAATAGCCCTGTATAATCGCACTTTTGGACAGAAAAAGAATAATAAGATGATCAAAAAAATGCATTTGACCACAACTCATGGAAAATATAGCGTTTTTGTAGAGAAGAATGGAGGGAGGAAATGATATAGTTAGGAAATGACATCAGATGCGGGAGTACAGAAGTGATGTCAACAAAAAAAGACCAGAGGTGATGTTATTGGGATGCGCCGGGCTTGACGTCATCTTGGTGTACTGGGATTGACGTTGTCTTGGTGAAGCAGGATTAACATTATCACAGGGAAATCAGAAGCGATGTTGTCGATGGTAAACGGAGACGGGAGTGATGCAGGATAGTTATTGTGAATGACCGGAAATACAGGAGATAGGTTTTTGTTTGTCTCCTTTGGTTTTGTTGATAGAGAAAGAGACGCATTAGTAACCACAATCGACCCCCTATCCCTTGTAGTATCGCTCACCTTTGGGTTTGTTTGCTTCTTCCTAAGTGCTTGTGTGTGACAATCTATATATATATATATATATATATATATATATATACTGTATATATAAACACACATTGCCTTACAACAGTCAATGTATTTTAAAGACATGTTTTAAAAGTTTCATGCACTGTGTTTATAGTGCTATATATTTTTTATTTCACCAGAAATTTGTATGCAGTGCCTGAGGCATTATAATATTTACAACCTTAGCAAGAATATTTGTCCATGACTGCTGATTTTGTCAGATTATCAGAAAGGACACATAACTGCCACCATTGCACATATACATTATTTTCCTAATATAAAACATCTTAACAAGATGAAAGAGCAAATAAAGCAATTCTGATCTAGTTACATGAAATCCCAAACATAACAGCAAGAGTTCACATGATAGCACAAAACCTGAATGTTATGCATTAACACTTTCATTTTATGCTACCTGATTTTTGTGTTATGGAACACCCTCAATGTATGATTCTACATGATGAGCAGCATTTTCTGCTGCCACTCTTGCTTTGCACTTTACAGATTTTCAGAACTGCATTACTTCAGAATATTGTATAATTGTGCCACGGTGATTCTTCTGTGACTACAAACTTTATTAAATGTGTCTACTACTGTGTCCATGTCCAAGCCCTCTGTGTGTGCCTGACATTAATGGAAAGTAAATACATACAGTAGAGTAAGTAACAGAAAACTTCAATTACATCTATACTGCTTAACATGAACTTTTAACATTAACAAGTACTTTTATGATCTGCTCAGTTTACACGAGTTTTTAAAAGTTTTTATATATTGTTTCATTTACCCTCTTTTATAACCACCTTCAATATTTCTATATACTTTTGTTTAGTACAGATGAGTGTACTAAAAATAAAGAACAGGACCCAAGAGAGGGTACAAGTGAATCAGAGCTGTTTCAATTGTACTACAAAAAGCATGAAAAAAAAAACACTTCACCCAGTTACCTTGTTGAACAGGTATTTTATTCATGGATGGAGTGATAATACTGCCACATTGTTCACAAATAAGTGACAAGACTTAAGTCAAACAAGTGCAATACATTCTAAATGATGGGGGTTGTTGAAATACTTATATAAATATGCAACATAATGTAAACAATAATGCCTTGCAGTAAGGAGACCAGGGTTCATGTTCCATACCTACCTTGTATGGAGTTTGCATGTTCTCCCTGTATCTGTGTGAGTTTCCTCTTGGTGCTCCAGTTTCCTGCCACAGTCTAAATACATACAAGTTAGGTGAACTGACAAGGCCTGTGTGTGTGTTTGCCCTGCAATGGACTGGCACTCTTTCTAGGGTTTGTTCCTGACTTGTGCCCTATGCTAGCTGGGTCAGGCTCCAGAACCCCCTGCAACCCTAGTTAGTAAATGACATGACATGACTTGTTAGACCCTAACACTTTTTCCTCATACAACCTGCTTAGATATTCCATTATATCCACAAGGCAGAACTGAAATCTCACTGCAGTGTGAAGTCCACATGCGGCTTTGAAGACCAAACAGATCTGATAGAAAAAGACATAAAAGAAGTGAATGTTCAGATTTTTATCTTGGATCATGATGATCTTGGTTTGTGACAAACAAATAGCTTTCTTTTCCAAAATAGAGAATTATGATCAATACATCCAGACAACTTCAAACCTAAAGAGTAAAACAACTAGCAACATAAGCATTTTAATGGTAAATGATAAGAGAATGTCAGGTCTAGTTGCAGGCTGATAGATAAACTCATATTTTAATTAGAAGTGTATGGGTCTGGTCAGCTTTAACGCAGTTACTGTCAGTACTGAAGTCATTTGTTCGACTATTTTATTTCATTTGAATATCTATATAACAATGTGGTTTTCCAGACTCAATCCAAGTGCCACCAGCCAGCCCTGGATGAGGCATTTGGGCAAAGTATGACACACTTATGAAAATACATACATTTGGTTAAATTTTTTATCTCAGGTCAATCTATCCTGCAAGTCTATATGATGCAAAAGAAAATCCACATGGACACAGGCAAATATACACATTGCATACAATGTCTTTAAAGTAAATCATTATTTATACTATATTTATTTTTGCATGACAGTAAAAACATCACAAATTAGTCAGTCAGTCAGTTATTGTCCAACTCTCTATATCCTAACACAGGGTCACGGGAGTCTGCAGAAGCCAATCCCAGCCAACACAGGGTGCAAGGTCAGGAGCAAATCCCGGACAGGGCACCAGCCCACCACAGGGCACACACAGACACACACCAAGCACAATTTAGGATTGCCAGTGCACCTAACCTGCTTGTCTTTGGACTGTGGGAGGAAACTGGAGTACCCAGAGGAAACCCATGCAGACAAGGGGAGAACATGCAAACTCCATGCAGGGAGGATCCGGGACGCGAACCCAGGTCTCCTTACTGCGAGGCAGCAGTGCTACCAATGCACCACCATTCTGCCCCACATCACAAATAAAACAAGGTTTTTTTCTTTCCTTTTTCAAAATATATTTGTTAACGACTTATGTTATTTTAAGCCACATAGTCCAAGTTCCTTACTTTATACAATTGTTTACCAGAGTGTGACATACAATTGTGATAGCCTACCAAACAGCAAATGTGATGTTTCAGGGTGACAAAATACATTACTGACTTTCTACTGGCAGATTTTACTCTTTAAAGTGGAAGATGGAACATCTGTTAAGAGTCGTATAAGCAAATTCCCCATCCTCTGATAAATCCATCTGTCTGCCTGCATCACATCACAGGCTTGCCTTCTTGTAGGAATGTGAAGTTTGACTTGGTGATAACGTTTAACTTTTCAACATTCCGCTTGTAAAATGCCTTTCTTTGAAAATCTGTTCAGTGTCTTAAATATAAATTATGTTATTACAGTGACCTGTACAACATTTGCACTGCATTGTGTATTGTTTTGTGGCTGAATTCCAAATTCTGATGCATTATTTAAAACTAAGACTCTAGAAGATTAATCCATCTGTGTATTGTTATATCTAAGTAGTATTTCATTTTATGAAGAATGTATGTGTTTATTATCCTTTTGGGAAAGTAGGATGAATCTTTAACCTTTTACATGTAAAAGCAAATGCTAACATTTATCCAGAATATTTTGATTTACAAATGCATACCACGGCAGTTTGTGTAGGATCAGAATTTCTAAATATCTGCAGCTGCACTGCAGTTTCTAGTGGTACATAAGCTTTATTCATTCAGCTGAAAAACAAAATCAACCCAGATCTGTTTTTCTTTCTTACTTTTCATAATACTGCGAGAGATTTGTTACTAATGCATTTGGTAGTTCAAATAGAATCAAGACTAAAGGATGCCATATGAACCCAGTAAAACAACATAATATAGTTTTGGCACAAATATAAAAATACAAAAATACACACCTTGACTCCTTTACTGCATGTGTTTAAAAGGTTCAGACATTTCCAAGTGGTGAAGTTTATTTCTTACACTCATTTTTAGACTTCTATGAATTTCACTTTTGTCCTGTTTTCTTATTTACATAGACAGTTTGTTTTTATAAATTTTATTAATTTTATTGTAACCATTCCATACAAATAGATAAATTTTTACAAAAAATAGGATTGAAAACAAGTCGCCCAGAGAGAGAGAGCATGGCCAGCGAGGTAAAACTTCAGGCTTGTAAACATATTGTACCTAAACTGATGAGTTTAATAGACCAATAGAGATGAATGGAGAAGAAAAAGAAATGTGGAGATAATTGCTTCCTCGGTGCATTAAGAGCTTATTCTAAAATATTATTGATTGGATCCTGTCAAGTTTTGAAAAAATTCTGTACAGATCCTCTAACTGAATATTTGATTTTTTCCAATTTCAAATAGTATAAACATCGGTTTCCCACTGACTTAAAAGAGGAGAGTTAGGATTCTTCCAGTTTAGCAAAATAAGTCTGCGTGCCAAAAGTGTAGTGAATGCAATCACAGTTTGTTTGTCCTTCTCCACTTTAAACCCATCTGGAAAAACACCAAACACAGCTGTTAATGGGTTGGGAGGGATTGTGACACCAAGGCTTTCTGAAAGGCACTTAAAAATTTTGGTCCAAAATGATGTTAATTTGGTGCAGGCCCAAAACGTGTGGCCCAGTGAGTCTGGGACTTGATTGCAGCGTTCGCAGGTTGGATCTTGCCCCGGAAACATTTTGGACAGTTTCAGGCGAGACAGATGTGCTCGATATATAATTTTGAGTTGAATAATTGTATGCTTTGCACATATGGAGCTCGAGTGAAGTTTCTGTATTGCTACTTTCCACTCCTTTTCTGATATGGTGAGTGAGAGATCTTTTTCCCAGTGTCCTCTTGGATCTTTGAAAGGGAGGGACTGCAAAATAATTTTATATATTGCAGAGATGGTGTCTAAGTCCTTGAAATTGAGCAATATTTTTTCCGGCATGGAGGAGGGTGCAAGATGAGGAAAATTGGGCAGGTTCTGTTTAACAAAGTTCCTACTTTGAAGATAGTGAAAGAATTGTGTGACTGGAAAGCTAAATTTGGAATGTAGTTGCTCATAGGATGCAAAGATGTTGTCTATATAAAGATTTCTAAGCAATTTAATCCCAAATCTTTTCCAGATATTAAAAACTGCATATGTTTGCGAGGGTTGAAAGAGGTGGTTCTCTTGCAGAGGTGCCACAGATAAAAGATTCTCCATCTTAAAATGCTTTCTACATTTGTTCCATATTCTGGGAGAGTGAAGCACAACTGGGTTATTAGTATATTGCCAATAACTTGCATTTATTGGGGCACAAAGCAGGGAATATAAAGAAGTACTGCAGGATTTTACTTCTATTGCGGACAAATTTAGACATTATTTTAAATTAGAATTTTTCACTTGTGCAGTTAGGTTGTATGTGTTTATTACACAGCTTAAAGCCAAGGTTTTTACCCTACTGAGGGAACAGGCCACATGTGAATCATATCTTGGTTTTAAGGCATAAATGTGATGCAATGGTCACCTTCTTTTTTCTGGGGCAGTTGTGGCCATGAAGCAAGGTTGGACCAGGACAAGTGAGGCAGATAAGCAAGATTTTTAGAGTGACCATTTATTAAAGACAAGAGAATTCAAGGTGTTTAACATGGGCAAAGAGTGCATTCCAAAATAGATAAATCAATAAATGAGTCTCTTTAAAATACTACCTTTACCAACTCTTTGTGTAGGTGCTCTAATGTATGGGTTCTCAACCTGGGGCCATATGGCCCCATGGGGGCTACACGATTTTCCAAGGGGGCCACAGGTGAAAATTACATGAAAGGGGTCCACAGCACAAGATCACGGGGCCACAGAGAGAAGTGGGAAGCGAAGAAAACAGAAGTGAAGTGACTATGCTTCCCAGTGGATGAATCGTCAAGCGCGCTCTGTGGCGGCAACATCGCTTCCCCTTCCATCCTCCTCCCACTTCCTCACTCCATCTCCCGCATGGTACCCTGGGGTGATTTCAGTATCTCATGTGTCACGGGAAAGGTGCATGGCTACAGCAGTGTTAATGCTGTTTCTTCCTACGAATATTACAGGTATTTTAGCTCTTGTTTTTGCCATTCCATTTGCAATTACTGTTGAAAACAATTGCTTAATAACTTTTATTTAAAATTTGAGAGTTTATGTTGAAATTAGGGATGCACCTTTTCCAATCAATCTGTACATTCAAAATTTACAATAGACTAATTTTGCGAAATATTAAAGAATGCTAAAATTTCTGTTAAAATTTGCATATTTCGTTAAAACCAAAAAAAGAAGGACCCTGAACATAGCCTTTCAATTATCTTTGTTGAGATATATTAACGGGGGATTTCATCTCAAATCGTGCAAAGCATGTATATTAACCATCACCGATTTGACTGGAAGAAATATGTGAGAGCCCCATGTCTGAAATGAAATTAATCACATTTGTGAAATTCGTACCAGTGCCATAGTAATTAAATAATAAAGAGTAATATTTTTATTCTGACTAGCAATAAATCAAAAGATTGTATTATTTTTTAAACGGAAAAAGAATTAACATGCTATGACGACTATTTCAAAAGATATTTCTATTTTTCAGTTCATAACAGTCGCATATCACAGGCGGACATTTTTATTATTTAATTACTACGACACTGGTTTGAATTTCGAAAAACGAATGCGTTTTTGCCGACATGTGGCACACACATATTTTTTTTCAGTCAAATCAGTGGTGGTCAATATACATGCTTTGCATGATTTGCAAAGAAATCCCCCTAATGCTGTTTTATTTCTAAAAAATGATCTAATTATTTTGTGTTGCAAATATACAGAAAATTAGTTTGCATCTGTATCGAATTTATTTTTTTTTTATTTTTTAGATACCCCATGGCTACCTCTGTAAAAAAAAGAAATGTCGACAATCCTTAGTCGAGTATCTTGGCATTATTTAGGATTTATTCCGTCACCACAAGACCGCACTATGCCAATGTGTTTGATATGTATGGCTTCACTTTCCAATGACAGAAATTGCAGAAGTGTTTAGAAATGTCTCATAAAAACAAAAAGGATAAGCCACTGGAATATTTTCAAGCATTGAGAAATAAATTTTAAAGTAGATCTACATTGAAGACAATTTTTGCTCAGAAATCAATTTTAAATTAAATAGGTTTAATGGCATCTTTTGAGATATCCAAACTGATTGCCAAGGAAGGAAAACCACAAACTATAGGGGAATCCTTGATTTTGCCAGCAGTGTCTTTTGTTATTACAACCGTCATGAACAAACATACTCGTTAAATTAGTGAATCCATCCCTTTGAGCAGTTCATCAGTGTCCAAGCATATTGACGAAATGGCGAAAGATGTTGAAAACCAACTAGTCTCCCAGTTAAAATTTAAGAAGTTTGCTTTACAAGTTGATGAATCGTGTTTACCAGATAACACAGCAACACTGATGGCTTATGTTAGATATTTCAATGACGACAAATTGAAAGAAGAAATGCTATTTGCTTGAAAGCCTAAAACAGATAGTAAAGGTGAAACAATTTTTGAAGAAGTAAAGAGGTACTTCAATGAAAATGATATACCTCTCAAAAACATTCTGACCTGTGCTACTTATGGTGCTGCTTCCATGATAGGCAGATTCAGAGGATTTATTACATACTGTATTTGAAAGGTGTTGTGCCAAAAGTGTTCTGTCTTCACTGCATAGTTCATCGACAACACTTGGCTTCAAAAACACTAGCAGAGCGCTTGCATGAGTATCTACAGATTGTAATAAAAGCATTATATTACATTAAATCAAATGCACTTCAAGCTTCCTTTTTCAACAGCTTTTGCGAGGACAGTAACACTTCACATGCTTATTATTGCATACAGAAGTCTGCTGGCTGTCCAAAGGTAACTGCCTTTTTCGTTTTGTTGCTTTGTGGGACTCAGTTGTGACATTTTTCAGAGGCAAGGAAATTGGAGAAAAACTGATTTCCGTTAAGTGTGATATAATTTACCTGTGTGATCTCTTTGGAAAGCTCAATTTTTTAAACAAACAACTACAGTGCAAAAACTGTGACCTTTTTTTCAAGCAAAGAGATTATTAAAGAGTTTCTTGGAAAAGTAAAGCTGTATGCAGCAATACTAAACATCGAGAATTTGCCCAGTTTTCCTCTTTGGCAGCAGTTGCTGATGAAATAAAAAACAATGAACTAATTTTATATGTGGGTCATTTGAAGCAGCTTCATAATGATATGGAAGTTAGTTTCCAAGATCTGCTGGACATTCATATTCCAGCCTGGGTAATTGATCTATTTGCTGTGAATGCTTCAGACATTGATGTTTCATTGCAAGAAGAGCTCAAAGAACTAGAGAGCAACATAGCAGCCAAAATAACTCTCAGTCAAGACCAACACCATTTTTGGATCAAAAATACAATATCTACTAAGTATCCACAGATTTGGGATAAAGCAAAATTGATTTTCATGGCATTTAGTAGAATCATGGTGTATTTAATAGAATCAGGTTTCAGTTGTGCAAATTAGTTACTGAGCCAAACGCGGAATCGTCTTAACATAATGGACAGAGGAGATCTTCGGTTATCTCTCACAGCAATAGAACCAGATTTAAAAAACCTTGTTTCTGGTCATCAAGCACAAGGGTCACGTTGATCGTGAAATACTTAAAGTATACATTTTTGTATTTTATAAATTAAAAAATTATTGCATGTAATATGCATTGCAATTTAATAAATTGTATTGTGTTATAATAAAACATGTTCTATTTTCAAACAAAACATTTAAATAGCTACCTTTCTACTGGGAGATCCGTGTTCGCTTCCTGGGTCCTCCCTGTGTGGAGTTTGCATGTCCCTATGTCTGCGTGGGTTTCCTCCCACAGTCCAAAGACATGCAGGTTAGGTGCATTGGCGATCCTAAATTGTCCCTAGTGTCTGCTTGGTGTGTGTGTGTGTGTGTGTGCTTACCCTGCGGTGGGCTGGCGCCCTGCCCGGGGTTTGTTTCCTGCCTTGTGCCCTGTGTTGGCTGGGATTGGCTCCAGCAGACCCCCATGACCCTTTAGTTAGGATATAGCGGGATTGATAATGGATGGATGGACCTTTCTACTGGTAAGATGGGGGCCACAGGAAAGAAACGAGGTCAAAAGGGGGCCAGGGTTGAAAAAAGGTTAAGAAACCCTGCTCTAATGATTAAGTTAAAAAAACTAAATAGATGCATTTAAAATCCCATTAATCCTATTGAGGTATTTTCAATTGCTCTTCACTTTTCTGTACATCTTCCCAGATCCCTGGTACTGTAGCCCACCACATCCCAGTCTGCCATCTCCTCTGGTACCCACAGACCTAAACTGCCACCTTATCCGGTCACCAAATTTCATGAAGTTGCCACCTTTTCTTTTCACAATAACTCCCCTAGGGTGCCTTGCCCTCACCCATAGATTTTACTATGCTTTGAATCACTCTTGTATCGCTCTTTCTAGGCCACATGCCAGATGTGCAACTCTCCATTCCTTATCTGCTCTCCTGGCAGTACATAAACAGAAGTGAACTTTAATACAGCCTGTCTGTGAAACCACTGCAGCAGCCACTAGACCCGCTCTCTATATAAAGCTTAACAAGAGCCAAAGTTCCCCATGCTATCCTCCCTCGCTCTCTGTCTCTCATGCTCTCATGTCTCCCCAAATGAGTAGCAATTGCTTCTTAACTCTTCTCAAAAAGCATTCTCTTGTTCATTCTCTTGTTCTTCCTGAACTCTACCCTCTATTTAGGCTGTCAGCTCCTGGCTTTTTTTTTATTGCTGTGCTTTTGCCAATTAGCATCAGTGATCACATGACTGCACTCCACTAAAATCCGCTACCCAGTAAGTGCTAAAAATTAAATGCAATCAATAAGTGAACACCCTAAAATTGCCTTGTGACATGCCCTGTCACAATATATGAATTATATTTTTGATTTACAGGCTGACAAGAGTTACCAGATGCAAAACAAACATTAAATCTTCATTGTTAAAAGAAGGGTCCAATAAGTGCACTTTACTAAAAGTATGTACATTGGAGAGCTCCTTCAAGAGCCTGTGTGAAACAAAGTAGGATACCAGGACATTTTAAGACATATTATTATAGAGGATGTGCCTAAAAAGCACTCACCAGAGGCAATAATCTAATCAATAGCTATGAGTGACTGTAAGCACACCAATAGAATTCCCTCAGGCTGGTAGTTGGCAGTGTTCAAATTGAAAAACTGGAACCATGCTACCTGATACAGAGGGCAAGAAGCCTAAAATTTGCATAGTTAGCTTAGTCTTTTAGAGCAGGAGAAGGTAGCATTTCCAGAGGTTGATAGAGTGTAATCTGATCATAGAACTAATTATTGTATCTTTTAAAGTTTACAGACCACTTGTGTTAGAGACACATTGATTGTGGTGACAGGAGGTGAGGTGGGCCCAGGATTCAGGTAGCAAGGAGGTTGTCAGGTCTAGGTAACATAGGTAAATGGAGGATCCCAACTAGTTGTTTTTTATTTATTAAAAGCATACAACATTCCATACAATCAAGTCAAATTTAACAAAACTAAAATCAAATTAACCCCCACCCATGAGAAAGAGAGGAAGACCAACAACCAGAGCAAAACTGTTAAGTGTAGCAAAAAGAGAAAGAAGTCTTTTCCTCCAATATAAATGCTTATTCTAAAATATTATTGAATAGGGCCTGCCAGGTTTTAAAAAAGTTTGAACAGATCCTGTAAGTGAGAATTTGATTTTTTCCCATTTCAAATACTATATAACATCGGTTACCCCTGACTGTTATCCATTTGGTGATTTACTACATAAAAAAATGAAAGATTGCATTGTTTTTGATTGGAACAGTAGAACTTTTTAGTAGACATTCACTTTTACTTTTTCCATGATTTGAATTAAAACGTCAATCAAGGGTAACCAAGTTAAAAAGTACAAGGAGAAATCTTTGATGAGTCAGTTTGCAAAAAGCTTGAGTTAGACAATATTCAAAGAATATACAAAGTTCACAAATAAGACCCACACAGGCAACTTACCACACAACACTACAAATCTCAATAAAACGGTAGAAAATTCACAATAGAAACCTCTATGTGCCTCATCAGAAACCCTGTGTGTTTTCTGTATTGCTTTCAGTGCCATTCAGTTCAGTTTATTGTTGTTATATTTTTCACAGTTTGCAACTGTATGGAATGTTCCAGTTTAGAAGCTGCATTTGAAAGTTGCTTATTGAAACATGAGGCATTTTGAAATGAATCCTTGACACCACGGTGACATGTTATGCCATTTACTGTACTGCCAGGAAAATAAAACTTTTGACTCAAAAACCTGTTAGAAGGAAATTAATGAACACAGTTGCCTTAACATTTCATTAATTATAAGAGTGAATTAAAATAAATAAGTTACATGTCAGCCAGGCATGCAATTTTAAATATACCTCAAACCAGATAAGATGCCCCTGTTTCCAATTTATTTGCAAATCTAAAGAAATCAAAAGATTAATAAGATTAATAAAGAATAATCACTCAAAATAAATTAAGGACTCTCAAAGGTTACTAGAAGTTCAACCCACCTAAATAGTTGTGGGATGCATTAGTAAATGCTAGCTAGATGTGAAAGACGTTTTTAGCTGCACTTCGTAAATTGCATTTGATTTTTTCCAATGTAAGTAAAACTGAACATCCTTTGCCCATTTTGTTATGACTACTGGGTTATGTATTCTTTCAGCTCAGCAAGATATGGCAACATGCCGGCTGATAGCTATCCCCATAAATTGTTTTTATGTTCATCTTTAACATACCCCTGATAAACAGAACAATAATAATTTCAGACTCTTTACAACTACAGTGCACTGCATTTAATGGTGAACTCAGTAAAGGTGCCTGTGTTATAGGACAGAAAAGCGAGCGGTGATGGCCATAACTTCCCAAATGCCGGTGTAATTCACAGACAGCAAACAATCCACACTTGGAATTATACAGGAAGATTAAGTATGCATGTGTGAAACATACTAACCTTAAATTCTCTGCCCACCATTGCATTTTTATTATGAATATCCACTCGCAGTAAGCCCTGGTCAAATTTTTATTTTGAGTAATTTTTAGTTAGTGTTAAAATATCAGTGTGCCGTTTATGTCAATTCTTAAAACCCACCCAAATAATGAAAAGTCATTTTTAACACAACTTGCCTTGCTAACTATGACTTCACATAATTGACGTGATGTCCACTTCTTTACAATTGTAGTGAATTATCCATCCATCCATCCATTATCCAACCCGCTATATCCTAACTACAGGGTCACGGGGGTCTGCTGGAGCCAATCCCAGCCAACGCAGGGCACAAGGCAGGAAACAAACCCCGGGCAGGGCGCCAGCCCACCGCAGTGTAGTGAATTACTTTACAAATAATGTTTGTTCAGTTTTAATATTATTTCATGAAATGTGGCAAATGCTTTATATAAAAGTACTGGTTACACTTGCTTTTTTCTCAAAGAAGTGGAGGCTTTTAAGGCAAATTATCTTCAGTTAGATTATAGAACTGTCATGCACTGCTCAGTGTATTGTGCTGAGTTTACATTTCCACTCGTGTATTTAGTTTATCTTCAAACGAATGAGGGCTCTTCCTTGTATGTAAAACTGATCATCTTCATTTCCAAGCTACTGAGATGGAATTACAAAGTATTAAATAGTGCTCACCATTTCATTGCCTTTAACTTCTGACACTAAAAGCGCTATAAAGATTTTAACCCCATTTAAATTGCCGCTCATACTCAAAAGAGCATAATCGGTTGTTTCTGAAGCACAGCAAAGTGCATAATTTAATATCCATTAAAAGCCAATCAAAAATATCATTTATTTAAAACAAAAGGATGTGAAAGGGTTGACTTTTTAATTTGCAATCAAAATTTATTTTCAAACATGAGCGACAAAAACTTTTTCTACACTATTAGAGACCAGAATAAATAATCATGCAATTTGCATAATAATAACAGCTAATTAACATCCAGCATAATGATTAACTTGTAATTAGCATCTGTGATTTTTTTTTGTGGTAAGTCACATGCAAAATTCAAGGTGTTTTTATTTAGCAAGGTTGATAATTCATATTGGCAAGGTAGGATATATTTAAAAGTCACTCTTTTTATGAAGAATATGAGTTCAGTGAATTAAGCAATTTTGTATTTAAGATGATCAATAACCAGTACTGGTTAACAGATAATGTTTCACAAGTCAACAGCAGTTGATAATTCATGTATTTGGTTAAATAAAAGAATGACTATTCTTGAAGTGAACATCTTGCTATAAAGCATCACACTTTCTACACAGTTTAAAACCTAATTAGTAAAATATTGGCCCACGTTTTTGCATATTGCTAAAAATTGTGTCAGCTGGGAGATCTGTGGCCACAGTGGAGTGATTTCCATGATTGTAGTGGATAATGCTACATTATCATTTCATTAGCAGCTGAAAATTACAAGGTTCTAATTACCATAGATGCTGCTAAAATGTAGATCCCTGCAGTTTCACTGTATATCTCATTTCAAACTTGAAAGTGTTTCATTCCTAAGCAAGGAAGCCATATACAAAAGTCACTTGCTTTGCTGGAGTGATAGGCTGGCTGCATTGTGTCAAATTCAGATATGGGTGACTGAGGCGAGATCTGTAGATGACATGCATATGTCCCAGGATCTGAACCATAGAGTGACATAAAATTTACTTTTATTGAGGCAAACCTCACAATCAGAACTACATAAATATACCGGAAATTCTACTGATTGTGGTTAATAAACAATAAAATTTGCAGTACTATTTGGAACTCTTATTTAGGATTGTTTTAAAGTTCACTAAAAGTTTAACAGAAGTAGTTTCGTAAGCATGCAGCATTGGAGTCCAGTGAATTTTAATAAACAAGCTACTATATGTTCTGGAAACTGTTTTGAGGAGTTTCCATCAGGGCACAGTGTGCAGTTTTAAGATGCAATGTGTATCATATTGTCACGTTTCGGCTTCTGAGTAGCACAAGAAGACAGGCAAGAGAGAGATGGCAAAGGGCAATACTGACTTACTTTCTTATGCATTTTTTACCTTTAATAAACTATACAAATCACTTTTAACCTGTTAGAAAATCAATAGATGTTTACTCTTGATAGACGTAAGACATGAAAAGGATTTAATTGAGAAGTCATTGTGTGTAATATGCTTCATCATTCACAAGCAGTTTCTCCAGTAACTGGTCATAACCAGAAATCAT
Organism: Polypterus bichir lapradei; assembly: GCA_026402145.1. Taxonomy (NCBI): domain Eukaryota; kingdom Metazoa; phylum Chordata; class Cladistia; order Polypteriformes; family Polypteridae; genus Polypterus; species Polypterus bichir. The sequence goes on from JANRMT010062854.1 coordinate 17,984,909, forward strand.
CAAGAGAAGTGGATCAAGAATAGATAATTCCTAAGCAAAACTGTACTTCTTTTTTTGCACAACCTTTCTCAAACAAAATGAGGCAGAATGTATCTATTAATAGTGTTTTAATAATAAATAAATTTAAAACTAGAATAAATAAAAAGACAAGCTAAAAAACAGTCTCCCCCTCCAGAGAAGAACTAGTCTGAAAAAATTGTCAATCATGACGAAAGTCTCGGCAGGGCAGTCCACATGTGTAACGGAAAAGGCTGTTCTCAATAATTGGGCAAAAAGCTGCTCATTTCGCTTTTTTCTGTGGAAGCCATCCAACCAAACATACAAATAGGCTACACAAGTAAATTATATATATGCCAGATGAAAAGTCATAAATGTCCTGCCAAAATATAGAGAATAACAGGCCAAATTGAAGACAAAGTGACCAGTAATGTGAGCCAGAATGACAGGCATAGGTCAAAATGGAAGTATAAACAAACCTTCACCAAAACCAACGAGCAAAAAAAAAAAAAAAAAGCAATCAGAAGTGAATACGCTCAGAATCTTTTGATAATAAATACACACTAAGTCTTATAAAAGTTATTCAGAATCTTATAAGCCACATAATTACGTGGTTGTCAAAAACAAAATGGCAGCATGGTAATTAAAAAAAACATAAATTAAAAAAATATTCCAATGATCATTTACAATTCATTTAGAAATAAAATTGGACTCTCTTGTTTTCAAAACCTCTGGAAAGTTAATTGTGAGATTCTAAAAAAAGTGACTGCAAGTGTATTTTAAAGAATCTGAAATCGCAGAAAATACCACATTTCATAGCATTCTTGTGCAAGACTGATTGGAGACATTTGAAATTTCAGACAAGAACAAAAACAAAATAAAAACCAAAAACTATGGTCTATAGGGGGAGCTCTAGCTCCCCAGATCTAACACAAAGGCCTCAGACACATGTATAAAACGAACAAGAGAGTTTTTATTGTAGGAAACTCTTCCTTTGTAAGCATTTCTCACGCCACAGCCGTAAATACAAACACAGTACATAGCAATACTTTGTCTTCTTTTCTCTGTCTTTGTCACTTTTTGTCTCTCCCAGTCACTGCCTCAACCACTCCTCTCCATAAGCCTTGTCCTCTTTCCTTCTGACTCTGGCTCCTCAAATTAAGGCAGGCAGTTCCTTTTATGTTGTCCCCGGGTGTACTTCCAGTATTTCAAAGGCTTGGCCCTGGAGCACTTCCAGGTAAGGCTGGAGCCCGACAAGGTAGGGATCATTAGTCCCCACAGCACCTGCTGGCAGTGCCCATGGAACCCAACAGGGCTGAGACCAAGAACTCCAGTTCCCATGATGCCCTGTGGGAATTTGTGATGCTACCGCAACCCCGGAGGCTGGCAGTCTTGAGGAAACAATGCCCTGTAGATGCTATCCACCCCCCCATTCCTTCTACCTTGAGGGTATCCCAGCCAGATAAAGATGCCAGACATCCCTCACACCTTTTAACCAGGAGATATCCATGAAAGTTAAGAATTTATCTCACTTGTACGTAAGCTGTCATGGTGCACTGAGAATATTAGCTTCATGAATCCCTGATGGTCTATGGTGCTCTTTTTGTCAGTGCTATACTTTAGTCAAACTTAATCAAATACTTTAATCAGCATTACTCCAATGCTTATGAAACTCATAGTAACTGAAAATAAAACATTTCTATCTTATTTTGGATGTCATAACAAAAAGCAAAGCTCTCCCATTTATTTATTATCCTTTTCATTTCCCTGTTTACTCTGAACACCAGAAAACTTTAGAAATCCATCATGAAGCACTGTAAATAAATGTAACCGGGTTGACTATGAAAAATGACCGTGGAACAGGAAAATGGTTTGATTAGTTAACTGGTCTCTACAGTCATTACATATTTGAGGAATTACCTCCATAATGAAATTAAAATGAATATGTATTATGCAGTTCTGAAGATTATTAATATAAATGTCCTGTGATGCTCAGAACCAACATCACACCTGTTTTCTGTTTTTTGCAGCTAAAAGTAAAAGCACATTAAAATTACCATACTGATTTACCTCGAGACTGTTAATAATGAAACATGTGTTTTAGTATATTGGATTGCTCTTGTTTTCAAAACTAGATTTCAACATAAGACCTAATTTTGATGCAAAGGTTAGTGGATGGAATATTGTTCTATACCAATTGATTATAATGGAGGTTGTAGTGAAGTTTATTTTAAAATAAATAAGTAAAAGCATAAATGGATGGCAGATTTGATGCAACATAATGAGCACTGTAAATAGTTTGGTAAAAATCTAATTATAACTACATAGCTTAGAAAGAGATAAAATATTTTTTATGTCAGAACGGCTGGTCATCTGAAAGCTTGCTTTAGCTCTTTGCATCTTCTAGACAGAAAACAGCTTGATGCAGTAAAATGCTCAAATGAAATAATCAAGCCTAAAAGGATCTATGAAAATGCTGCAGAAAGATTTGGAAGTGTATTAATTGCAACAAAAGTGTTAAAAATATAGACCAATAAGGAAAACACAGACACGTTCATTCTGATTATTGCAATACAGGGTGGACCACCAAAAAGTGGCCTGCCTCCACCGAGACGACTGCATTATGTGGTGAGGACAAAAATGATCAAATTTGGTACTCACATTTACAGAAGATGCTGAAAGTGATCTCCTTGTGTGTCAATACATCTCTTCAAGGCAAGCGACACTACCATAGCCGCCTATTCGGGCACAGCAAATGAGACGGGAGTCATCTTGGTGGAGGCAGGCCAGTTTTTCGTAGGCCACCCTGTACTTTCATCAAAGAAGAGTTCAGTAAAATGCCAGGAAATATTTAAATTGGACTAAATGATTTAGAAAATACATAAAGCAAAGTAAAAGAAAAAAAATAAAAATAAATAAATTCATCATGTGTTCTACAGTCTTTAAAGAAGCTAATAATTATGGTGTATGCAAACCTGTAGCATGTATTTTTAAAACCAAGTATAAGAGTAACTTATAATAAGTACTTATAAGAGACTAATATTTAGCTCATGCTATGCATGGCACTTCATTTTTTTTTTAGTTCTCAGAGACATGTTCCCAAGCCAACCACCCATCCTCTAATTAGGTAATAAGAAATGAGGAAATCTCTTGGTAGAAAATAAGGATATTAAATATATGTAATAATTTTTCCAAATATGAGATCAGGTTTAAATTGTGTAACAATAAGTCTTGCTCTACTACATAATCTTTTTTTGATAGTGATGTTTCGCAATAGAATAATAATGGTTCCTATTTTGAATTTAAGATGATGTATGGGCATTCCAGTTGCAGTGAGAGAAAAGAGGAATTTGATGGGAAAGTTGCTTTGATTGTGCTCAGTCCTGTCTTTTATTGATTTGTTTTTGTTGGAAAAATATTAATTATGGAGAATATGTGTGGGTTAGACCCCTTTATGGTTCTGGCCAAAAAAAAATCATATTTCCTGCCCTATAAGGGTTAGGGGCTTCAGCAAGTGTCTGGCTATGTGCCCCTATGATTTTTTCACTAATCTTTGCATGTGCAGAATTTATGCAAAGAAACAGGACAAAAAATGTGTTTTTTTCAAATAGTCACCATTTTGAAAGTGTGTGTGTGGAGGGGTAGGGTCAGATGGGGGGACCAAAAATATTAAGAATGTTTTTGTCAAAATTCTGAGGTCACAACTCTAAAAAAGAAAGCACTTATTTTGGACAAAGATCCTTCTCTTGCCCTTTATTATGGAGAGGTGACTGTTGTCAATGGTCATTATATAAAACGGTTGACAAATAAACAAATTAAATGTAAATAAATGATATTGTTGCAACAGACAGTCAAACTCTGTTTAAAGTAGATAGATTCTGTGACATGCTGGATTTTAATACTGAAACAAGAAGACCTTTCAGTGGCAGTAGAGGGGCCCCAACATGCTAGACAACATTTTTATGAAATTTCCTTTTAAGTAGCTTATTTTTTTTATTATCACTTTGTTCAGGATTCAGTCCTAGAGTAGTGAAACTCCTCAACAAACCCACACTGCTGTTATTATCAGATGGTCCGCATTGTAAGGCTGAAGACAAGCTCAGCTGGTAGGTGTGTCAGCATGCAAATTTTGGCAGCTGATAAATTTGGGGAGTGGGGGGGATGGAAACCTGCAGAGGTTGCTTCAAAATGGGCTAACAGCGTGCAGCAGGTGCAAAGATATTTGTGCGTGCTGCAGGGCCAGAAACACCAGAGCGGGTGGCAGAGACATACTTGTCTTATTCTGGGGCCAGAAACATTGGAGTATAACCTTCCTCCTCCCTATGGAAGGTAGTAACCTGTTGTAAATACTTTGAAAGTTCTCAGTTTGTTCCAATTCTATATATTTTTTTTTTATTTTTGGTGGTGGTGGGGTGGTGGGTGTTGCAAAAAAGGGCTATTCAGCTCATACTTCACGGGCAGAAGCTTTTCAACCCGGTCAATATCTCCTCTTCTTCAGCCCCTGTCACATTTGGGGGATTTATTCAGGGGGCCGATTCATTTTTCTTTTTTTTTTTACTTGTTGCCCTTAGGATCTTTTTTTCATTCTTTTTCATTGCAATACAGATAGTACACAGATATATCTTTTACTGAAGCAGAGCAAAACAATTTATCTTAAAACCTTATTGGATTCTCTGTATGACATTAAAATATCGATGTCTCTACATTTTCCAAGTTTAAATGACATAAAAACTGGCATCGTGTGTTTTGGACCATCTGATCCTACTTGTGTTCCTGCAAGTAATCTTGGCCCTTTGACAAGCTACAATAAACCCTTTGCTAAAAATCCTGGTGTGATTATTGATAATGGCCTCAAATTTGATAAAAAAAATTAGCTTCATTGTTAAATCCGGTTCCTATCAGCTCAGGGTATTAGCTAAAGTCAAGCCTTTTCTTTCTGTAGATGATTTTGAAAATCTAATTCATGTTTTTGTCTCTTCTTAGCATGCAACTCATTATACACTGGAGTTAATCAGTCATCCCATGCTCATGTTCAGCTAGTCCAGAACGCTGCTGCAAGGCTCTCACAGACACACGAAAACATAGTCACATCACACCAATTTTAACTTCTGTTCACTGGATTCCTGTTCACTACAGGACTGAGTTTTAAATTTTACTGATTGTTTTCAAGTCCCTGAATGGTGTCACTCCCTCTTATCTTACTGACCTCTTATATGCCTACTGTCCTTCACAGTTACTGAGGTCCTCTGAGTAGAAGTTATTGGTTGTGCCGAGATCTAGACTTAAGCTTTAGTATCTGCCTCTCAGCTTTGGAATATTGTTATATTAGGTCGGCACCAACTTTGGTCACTTTTCAATCCTGTCTTTTGCCTTAGCTTTTTAAACTTGTATGAAAGTATTATTTTTTAGTTAATTTATTTATTATGCTGTATTTATTTACTGTATCTGCATATTTATCTATGTTTTTTGGAAGCTGTACAGCACTTGGTCAAATTCTGTTTTAAATGTGCTTGACTTTCTAATAAATCTTTATTTTTATGATCACCTTCTTTATCCCACTTAGCCGCTTCATGACTGTAGTTTTTGTGACTCTAACTTTTTCTCTTCATGAGTAAGAAAAGATTAAATGTCCTCAGTATTTTCTTACGGTTCATTGACTATGCATCTGGATTACCTTTGTGTTCTTTTTGTTATAAATGTCACGCTGTGTGGCAGATATGATAGCTGCATTTCCCGAAAGCATCGAGCATCATAAACTCCACCTTAAGATCAATCGTAAATTTAAGAGTGTTTCTCAAAACCCACCATAAATAAAGTAGCATGTTATATCATTCATAATCTAGATCTTCTCCGACCTACTTGTTAATCTCTAAGTGGTTCCTAAATGGTCTCCCTCTTGAGATAACCAAAGTTGCAGGCAGCATTCACCACACAGAATAGAACAAATTTGTTTTAATGTACTTCTCTGAACATTTTGAATAATAAGATTTATATTTCAGATTATATAATTTTTTTGAAAAAATGCATTCAAGTATTCATAGTATTAGGTTTTTTTAGATAAATTGCTATACTTTTTTATATGGTTAATAGTTAAAAATTAAAATCTTTCTCTATAAGTTTTGAAGTTTCTGTTCAAAGGTTGCCACTACTGTTACATTCAGGGAGATGTGTTACAATTGTTTATAATGAGAAATGAAAGAAAGAAAATGGAAGAACAAAAAGTCAAGGTTGGTACTTTAAAACAGGGATAGTATGGCTGTAAGAAAGAAAGCCCACCTAGTATGACATTCATTGAATTCTGTGTCTGTATCTCTGACCTCCGACTGACAAACCCAACACTTACAAATAATTTAAATTAAATCTCTGGAATATAACTAATACCCATTCCTACACCAAACCTCTTGGAGCCTAGTCACACCTGCCATAAAGGGTCTCTGCTTTGAGCATACAGGTGATTTTGTAATCACAAAATTTAAAAGAGTACCCACAATGTCTTTATCTAAGCCAGTGTGACAATGAGTCAAACGGCGACAGAGTAATAGTGGGTATCTCTTTCATGCATACTTTATGCACACCTGTAACAAAACCTAAGAAGGCGGCCAAAGAACAATGCACTGCACATCAGCAAACCCGCTGCATGGTAGAAAGCAAGGTATAGACAAAGCAGCTAGTATTAGGTAAAATGTCATCAATTTCATTGTATTGAATTCTCTTATACTCAAGTTATACCCTGTATATTTGAGAAGTTAACACACTGAAGAAATGTATAAATGTTCAGTCTGCAATGGATTCATTTACTTCATTTTATGATAGTAGAAAAATAACATATTATATAAAGTAAATATATACACAATGAATATATACAATACACAAATGTGTACCCAATGATATAGACTAGCACCAGGCTCTCCAAGTGGTGTATATGTGCCTGAAAAACAATAAAATAGTTTATGATGTTCAGAACAATTCTCTTCACTTTATCATTCCACTTTTATTCTCTCCATGTTGCAAAGTCTGCTGCATGCCTTAGTCAACAACGGCAGCATGCTGCCATCTAAAAGATGATCTGGCTCTCCTTTAGAAAAGTCATTTTCTATAACAGCATTGTGTCTATCATTTCTTTTACATTCATTTTAGAAACAACATTTGTCCAGTTGTGTGCTTATTTATTCACTGCTGTGTTTGGTTAACACATTTTGATGTCATGTTACTTCTCACAGCTTGATTTTATCCCACAGGAGGACTAAAGCGTTGCCTTATAATGAAAACATTGACTGATTGTTTTACAGTCAACTCAAGGGTTTTTTTACAGGACACTTAAGGAATGAGGTTAGCAAAGTTGTAGTGTATGCTCACGCTTAAGAAGGCAACTCACAAAAATAACAGCTTGTATGATATGTACATGCACTGTAAAGCTGCTCATTAATTCATAAGATTATTTATTTTCATTAAACACAGCCATGTTCTTTAGTGAAATTAAATGGCACAATCGTAACTTTTCTCTAAACCAAATTAAAAGAAATGGAATGCATGAGGAAAAAAATAAAAATTAAAGAAATGTGTAACAAAAACACAAAAAAAAACCTCTGTTTTTTATTGAAAAACCACATAGTTGTTGTTTGTAGGCAGCACAGGTAATTCACCTGAAGCTAAGTATGTTCACACCTGGCCAGTACTTGAATGGAAGGCCAACCAGGAAAAGCTTGTGTTGCTGCTGGAAGAGGTGTTTGTGAGGCCAGCTGGGGGTGCTTACCCAATTGTCTAAATGTAGATCCCAATGCACCCTGTGCAGTGATGGGGACATTGTGCTGTAAAAATAATGCTGTCCTTCAGATAAGACATAAACTTGAAGACCTGGCTCTCGGTCATCATAAAAGATCCCTGGACATCCTATGTGAAAAGTAGGGTGAATACTGATATCCTGCCCTAATCATTCTACCCTGCCTAATCATCCCCTGTCTCTGATTGGCTAAATATGTCTCACCCCTTCACCATCTAACAGCTAATGTGTGGTGAGCATACAGGCGCAAAAATGGCTGCCGTCACATCATCCAGGTGGATACTACACATTAGTAGTGGTTGAAATGGCTTCCTACTCTATATGTAAAAGCGCTTTGATTAGTAAGAAAAGTGCTATATAAATGTAAAGAATTATGTTTATATTTACACACACAGGTCCACTTTAGAATGGAATGTGAGTTTATGACGGGAAATTTACATGCGTAGGATGTAAATATCTAAAGAAATATACATGACCAATCTGGAATTCGAACCCAGCCACTTTGCTAACCTCTAAAAATGTCTTTTCTAGCTGAAACAGAAAAAATATATTCCTAATTCACTGATTAACTCATGCTGTAAAGAAAATTTGTGTTTGTTGTGTCATTGTCCTACCTATGGTATTGTCACTGCATGTTTCTGCACCAGTGGGACTAGCAACAAATGTTTTTCATTATACTGTAAGTTACAAACATTTCAAAAGCAATCTGAAAATTCTGTTAATTTGGTAAAATAAATCTTTCCAGATTTATTAAAATACTAATGTGCTACCAAAGTTTTGTTTTCTCTCATATTGTTATGCTGTACTCTAAAATAAATGTCAGAGCACTGTTTGTGATTTCCCTAATATTTGTGCAATGTTCTGCTTTAAATTATTTAAACTAGAAAAGGCAATCTTTTGCCATTAACCTAGTAAGTCATTTGGAAGAAAAAAAAACTTAAGCATTATTTAATTATACACATATAAATACTTGAAATTAGTAATAAGATTATTTGTGGTAATCGGGAACAAAGTGAAAATAGCCTTTAAAGGATCTGCAACAGAAAAAAAACAAACGCACTCTTTGAAATGCCATCTTGATGTGACATGCTTGGATTTCAGAATATATTACAACTATTGATGGATAATAGCATGTGTGGTGATTGATTGGTTTAAAATGATGTTTGACTGAACTATTTGAAATGAAGAGGACTGTGAAAATTGTCATTTGAACTGTGCAGCATGGCAACCTGAGCACTAATGCGGAAATGAGCAATCATTTCAGCAAGAGTGGAAAGTGTGAAGGATGTTCTTCATTTCTTCTTAACTATAAATAAGCAGTGCATGTTTATCAGTAAAGCAGTAAGTGGATATTGAATTCTGCACTCACTTTTTGTATTTTGTGTTATATTTGTATCACTGTTTTTAATTTGTATTACTTTTACCCAGGGCACCCAGCATATTCACCCCATTTTTCAAACACAAATTTTTTTGTGAAATTAATTTTGTTGTTATTTATTAACATACGGCTATTCATTCGTTTGTCATGGAAAAGTCAAACCATTTTCATAAGTGCTAGTATACTGTAGATATATTGTTTTGTAGTATGATGTTGCTCTGTGACTGACAACTTTGTATTGTGCTGTGTCAGAGAATATTATTACTAAGAAACTGGTACTCCAGGTATTCCTGATTTCTTTCTACAATGGTGAATAATATTTAGCATATAGATTATATATATATATATTATATATATATATATATATATATATTGCACTAAAGTCTAACAGTATTATATTTAAAAAACATTTAAACAGGGAGGAAAATTAATGTCTGATTGTAAAATGCAGGGAAGCTATGTAAGCAATTCTTGCTCAGGGACACTTACAGCTTACCAGATCAGATTTGACCATTTATTTGGGGGAGAAAAGGCCAGTTGTGTAGGAACATTTTACATTCCAATTAGCCATCGCACTCCAGAAAGAAAGCTTGGAGAATTAGAGACAGGTTTTAGATTTATGAGCCTTGAAAATGTGACTGGGATAGGACACCAAGGAAAAAAGCTGTATACAGTCAGAGAATGAGCTGATTAGGAAGAGAGTAGTGTAGACGATGACCTGAAGAGAGCAAACCTGATGATGACATGAAGAGAGCTCACCAGTGATAAGCTGACCAAAGAGAATCAAATATAACTGCAATTTTATGTGCTGCATGAAACTGCACATCTAGAACTATCAGGTTGTTTGGGTTGCAAAGCCACATTGTATTTACTTTTGTTTATGGTGCTAGTTATAATATTTAAGGTTTAATTCTTGCTATCTGTAGTACATTAAATACATTTTAAACTTTTTCTCCTGCCTGTTCTAGTATTCTATCTTGTTGCCTAAGGTTATAGATTCAAAAGGAATTGTAACATATGAGGTATATAGCAGGGATTTGGGGTCATCTTAGTCAAGTCTACATAATATAAAGCAGGGGTCTCCAACTCCAGCTCTGAAGGGCACCAGTGGCTGCAGGTTTTCATTCTAACCCTTTTCTTAATTAGTGACCTGTTTTTACAGCTAACTAACTTCTTTTGAATTAATTTTAATTGACTTGTTTTTTTAAGATTTGTTCCCCTGAATTTCTTCATTGTTCCTCTGAATTGCTTGATTTCTTTCCTAAACTAGCACCCAAACAGAAATTAAATGAGTAGTGAGGGAGCCAACAGAAGTCCAACTAAGTCAAATTTGCATTTGAGAAAAAAAAAAAGAAAAAAATAACAAAATATAAAAATAAAATTAGGCAATACTAATTAACACAGAATAAATGTAAGGTCCGATGGCCAGGGAGGACAGAAAAACACAAAATAAAAAACCTCCAGAAGGCCGGAGAAAAAAAAACCAAAATCTGCAGGGGTTCTGAGGCCACGAGACTGCCCATCCCCCGCTATTCATTCTACCCAACATAACTGATCTCAATCAGTTCTACATGGTCCTGTTTTTTTGGGGATAGATCACACAGGAGTATTTTAGGCTACTTCTTCCGACAATGAGCCACCCTCAGTAAAATCTGGGGTTACATTCAGACAGAAGTTAAATCTCAAATACCTGAGTTGTGGTGAGAAGTATCCATGTGTCAAATTTCAAATTGGTTGCTTGAAAAGCAAAAAATGTGCATAAAACACAAACATTGTACTTTATAAGTATAGAAATTGATACATGAAAAACACTAAAACAATACAGTATATTGCAAATAATTGAATGAATTAATTGTAAACTAGGGCGGCATGATGGCGCAGTGGTAGCGCTCCTGTCTCGCAGTTAGGAGACCCGGGTTCACTTTGTGGGTTTCCTCCAGGTGCTGTGGTTTCCTCACACAGTCCAAAGACATGCAGGTTAGGTGCATTGGCGATCTTAAATTGTGCCTAGTGTGTGCCTGGTCTGTGTGTGTGTGTGTGCCCTGTGGTGGGCTGGTACCCTGTCCGGGATTGATTTCCTGCCTTGCGCCTTGTGTTGGCTGGGACTGGCTCCAGCAGACGCCTGTGACCCTGTAGTTAGGATATAGCGGTTTGGATAATGGATGGATGGAATTGTAAACTAATAATTCTCAGACTGGACATGCTGCATTTTTCCGTTCTATTCTGAACATTGACTAGTGTAATTGATCACCATTATTTTTTTCCATTTCAAGTCAAAAGATTACAGGATTAAGTGCACTAACTTAAACAAATAAGAATGTACATACATTTCACCTCCCTGTTTGTGTTCATTTACAGTAGATTAATAATATAACTAAAGCAGCTATGTAATTCAAATACTGTAATTTTGTTGGACATGTAAAATAAATCTTCTGTATGTGATTAACAGGGGCCCTGTCTAACAGATTGTAAGTTAGAGATGTGTCCAATGTATTCTAGGCAAGAAACTGAATTTTATATTTATTTTACAGCAGATAATTTATTTGGAAGAATACAGTAATCAAAAGATTGTAGGTAAATGAGAGGCCTAGGTTGTTGGTCAGCTTTAACAAAATATAGACTTGTTTCTTTTTCATTTGTACAAAATGTCCTTGAAACACCTGGGTTCCATCAAAATGCATAAGTAAGTATTCAGTCAGCAAAATTCAACCCTCACTTTTCTCAGAGCACACTAGGGAACATTGGTCTAACATTTACTCTTCATAAATATTTAAATGCAGGCAAGCATAAAATAAAGCTGTTAAAAATGTGGACAAGCTGTATAGACTCCAGTACATATCTGGTAATATACTGCATAGTAACACTTGCTTTCATATACACATGTACTGTATAGTAAATGATATCCAAATGTTACATGAACAAGGAAGCAAATCATATACATGTCCATTAAGGTTAAGGTCAGCGAACAGGGAGCTGTGACTAAAGGTCAGTTCAGTCTATTGTCATTATATGTTGGAGTACAGTGAAGAATATATTTGGCTATTCTTGCTGGTGTAGAAATATAAGATGATAATTCAGTACATTCAGTATCATCAAGCCATCCCTGTTAAGGGGTAAACTCAGAGATATACAGGTGATGACCCTGTGGTGTCCTGGATAATGGATTGTGCTTCTGATATACAGTAGTTGTGTGCAACACTGGAGCTGCAAACATAGATAGATAGATAGATAGATAGATACTTTATTAATCCCAAGGGGAAATTCACATAATCCAGCAGCAGTATACTGATAAAAAAAAAATAATATTAAATTACAGATTAATAAAAATGCATGTAAAAACAGACAATAACTTTGAATAATGTTAGCATTTACTCCCCCAGGTGGAACTGAAGAGTCGCATAGTGTAGGGGAGGAACGATCTCCTCAGACTGTCAGCGGAGCAAGACAGTGACAAAAGTCTGTCACTGAAGCTGCTCCTCTGCCTGGAGATGACACTGTTAAGTGGATGCAGTGGATTCTTCATGATTGACAGGAGTTTGCTTAGTGCCCGTCGCTCTGCTACAGATGTTAAACTGTCCAGCTTTATTCCTACAATAGAGCCTGCCTTCTTAACAAGTTTGTCCAGGTGTGAGACGTCCTTCTTCTTTATGCTGCCTCCCCAGCACACCACCGCGTAGAAGAGGGCACTCACCACAACCGTCTGGTAGAACATCTGCAGCATCTTATTGCAGATGTTGAAGGACGCCAACCTTCTAAGAAAGTATAGTTGGTTCTGACCTTTCTTACACAGAGCATCAGTATTGGCAGTCCAGTCCAATCCAATATAACACCAGGTCATGTCACTTGCAGAAATTCTCAGATGATTCTGCACTTACAAGGTATATTTATAAAGGGAATGAGACAGAGTATAGAAGTCAGGTGGTGCAAAGAGAATTGTCTGTATCTTAACATCAGCAAAACCAAGGAACTGGTTATTAACTTTCACCACACCAAAGAGCTTCTATGTCCAGTCACTATTCAATGAGTGGATATTGAGGTGGTCCACTCCTACAAGTACTTAATGACAGGTTGGACTGGTCTCAGAACACAGAAGAACTATATAAGAAAGGGCAGAGCAGGCTCTTTTTACTTAGGATATTCTGTTCCTTTAATGTGGAAAGTGACATCATTCACATCTTCTATAACTCTGTGATGCCCAGTGCAGTTTTGTACACTGTGTTGTGCTGGGCCGGTAACATCATTATTAAGAGAGGCCCACTGAATCAACAAGCTAATTAAAAGGCCAAGCTCAATTATATGATGTGCTGTGGACCCTCTGAAGGTTTTAGCAAAGGAGAGACTTAAAACAAAATTGGCTGTCGCTATGAACAATGCTTCACATCCTCTCTATGACACACTAACACTGAGGACTTTCAGCCAACAAATTATTCAGCAGAAGTGTGCCAGGAAACGCTACTGGGGCTCCTTTATACCAACAACAATACTTACACATAAAGCCTCAATGAACCTGTGACTGCCACATCACAACTTTTCTTTCTTTTGAATTTTCTTGCTTTATAGTCATTCCTATGTGTGTTTATGTATTTATTTATTTACTTACTTATCTGCCTATTTATGTATTTATTTATTTAAAGAGCTTCAGCAAAAAGCCAAATTTCCCAATCTATCTATCTATCTATCTATCTATCTATCTATCTATCTATCTATCTATCTATCTATCTATCTATCTATCTATCTGTCTAAATGGTTGAACAACACAATGCACAAAAAGAAGCTCGTAATATGCATATGGAACTTCCTGTATAAATGTCTGGATTTATAAAAGAAAAGCTGATGTGAAAGCTTACGGATATTTCCAGCAACTCTGACCCATGCGGGCGCAACATTTCAGAAAAACTGGAAAATGACAACACACTTGATCAAGCAGTTAAATGACGACATGCACGTATGATATTTCACATCACTGAGCCATTATTATAATGTGTTTTGATATGACAAATATATTACACCTCAAAAGTGATGAACATGATGTACAGACTCTGTTTTAGTTGCCTTTTTAAATGGGCCAATGCTTTACATTTGCACTGAAAATTGTTCTTGGCTTTTCGTCAGTTTATATCGACTACCTGTTGTCACTTCTCAGAGAACTGGTTGACAGGTCAGGAATATCTCCATCAAGCTTCACTCCGGTTATTCTGGATGCCATTACCTGACTGATGAAGCACTACATCTAGTTCTCATATGGCATGAATGTACATACATATATATAAAAAAAAAGTTTTTGCCAACATTGAAATGCATTTTTCAACATTGTCCAGTTCTCCTAACGTAACTTTATTGCGCTCCTATTGCAATAAGGGCTCCTAGTGAGAATGAAGCTGCTTTTGTTAATTGTAAGCAGTTATATCCAATTAATGCACAAGTCATGCAATATGTCACTAGCAAACATGGTTTCTCGATGGCCTAGGTCAATGTGTGATTCATTTGTTTTAAGGCAAAGTAGCTTTGATAGATGTGATGCTACTGTACATGGTAGCTGGCCTTCTTCGTAAGGTAACTGGCTGAACCCTCAGTGTTTCATATGGCCTGTACTATTTTAACAGCAGTCACGTTTTTCTTTTTTTCATGTTTACAGGAACTATTTTACATCGAGCAGGCACTCACATCTGACTTCTGATAGTGTGAAGAGAGCTCTCCCAAACTCTCTAATGAGGGCTACCAAGCTAGTATTTTTTTCATGTTAGTGCCAGGGCTTAAAGAAGTACACCACAAGCTTACTTTCTAGTATATCTTCACCTGTCACTGTTTTTGGCTAACATGAGCAACATGTCAAGTAGTTCTATCAAGACACAACCATTTCTCAGTGCCAGCTGAGTGTTGACACTATAATTGATCATACAAAATGATACCTTCATTATGTTGTTTATGAATATTTTATTGGAGTTATCCTCTTCAAAAATTATGACTGAATTTAAATAAAGTAGAATTAGAAACCTAAAATATTTACCCTCATATTAAAATAATTTCTTCACATAATGTAGGCATGTGCCATAGTGAAGGCATTGGCAGTACTCTTATTGCCTTTTAAAAACGTGGGAGAGTGAGTTAAGACACTTCTGAACATCACAGATATCCAAGCAGTGCATCAGCTGAGCTAGACAACTGTAACTTTCAGCTGTTTTACTTTTTATTTCTACTTTTTATAGTGCAATACAAACAGCTGTGATTCAAGACAAGTAGACTGTACATCATTTTCACATCCAATATGAGCAGTGGGTGACTGAAATCAGCAAGCATGAATCGGGGTTACAGACGGGCAGTGTGAAACAAGATCAGTAGAGTTGACAGGCAGCCGAGGAGACAGACGCCCAGTTTAGTAGTACATCAGTTACAATATTTGGGGTCACCTCTATAGCAAGTGTCCCTGTATGTATGAGTCTTGAAATGACAACTTTTAAAGATGATGTCGTGTTGGTGATTTTTGACCCTTAGATCAAGCAGACATTCATTCCGTTCTTTGCAGTGTAGTCTGCAGTAAATTAAAACCATTAAAAATTGATAAGCCCTGGCACTGACCACCCCATTACTGTGGCACTCCAACCCACTAATTAGTCCTGATGGCTGATGCAGGTATGGAGTGCATAGAGTATGTCACATGAAACAAATACAATTTCAAAAATAAAAATTGTGGTGCTATAACTTTGCAAGTCATTTATTTATCTTAAGTCCGAGTCAAATCACAAGTCATCAGTAAGCAAGTCAAAGTCAAGGTGAGTAACTTTTTTTGAATATTGTCAAGCAAATCTTCAGAACAATGAAGACTCAACTCAAGTCATATGACTTGAGTCACACACCCCTGGTTTCACCTAATGCAAAGAATAGTAATAAATTAAAAAAGTATCTCATTTTTAAAAGAAGCCCAGAATAATTGCTGATATATTTCTTATAACTTATACATTCATTTTTAGTAGTGTCAATTAGAGCTGGACATTACATATCTCAAGAAAATTGGCAGAAATCAGTTCTCAAGTGGAGGTTGACCCATCCAAAAGCACAATAACATACTCACCTACTTATACTGAGATTGTCAGTCAATCCAATAGCAAATGCTTTCAGTGTGAAAAGAAACTACAATATTCAGAGGACGTTCAAGCATGCAGAGGAAAACTGTGCAACTTTGCATCCATTATTGTGTAATATTATAAAGCATGGTTATGCCAGCTGGTGTTTCATAGTGATGTGAAGTTAAGAGACAAGTTCATTTTAAGCGAAAAGAAATTAGAAGCCTTGCTCTTTAAAGTAATTCCTGTGTAATGTATTTATTGCAATAAACCAATGTGATAATTGCAGAAATATGCAGATTGGAAACAGTCCTGATGTGTAAATCTAAAACTTTCTGAAAACTGAATATTATTTATACTGTGCTAAATGTATGGAAATATTTGAACAAACATTTCATGAACCCTTACAGAATTCAAATTGTGTTATTTATAATTCAGTGCTACTGTGCTTACAAGATTTTATAAAATGTAATTACAATGTTTGGAAATGGATTTTCAGCTGAAAGAATACTAGATATGAATGAATATTCTTTCAGGAAATACTAGAGCCATGATCCATTGCAGGATTTGCACCCATAGGATTAACCTAACATGTACTGTATGTACTTGAACTGTAGATGATAGACTACCTTGAGAAAATCCATACCGAGAGGTAATTTAGACAAATAGTGTAGCTGTCATTTTTTTTCAAATATTAGTATTAGATGTAGAGATGTGGCAGTAGTATTGTCACATATTATTGCTGATCAGCTTGTTTTTAAGGGTTCCTTAAATATAGTCTCTCCCATATGTAGACAAGTAAAATAATCTATAGGAAGGAACACACAACAGTAATACTAGTGTATATTTCTGAGCAGGTAATGTAGAAAAGATGTACAATATAACCAGAGTTTATTCACCATGTTATAGTAACCAAGTGCTTACTCTGGGAAATGACTGAGCAAATGAGTGAATGAATGAATGAATGAACATATACAGTATATATGTGTTAATGTACCATTTTCCTTTTTATAAATATTTTCTTTAATTGAAGTAAGAGCTATTAAAGTTTTACAATTACTATAACTGACAGAAACCTATTGATCAATTATTAGATATTAGTGTAAAACCAGATAGTATTAAATCTTCACACACTGCACGAAAAGAACACAACAAAGAATTAAACAAGCAAAATAAAATAAATGAAAACATCTAAATTAGTGTTTCCAAAGTATCCATGCTGTGAATTTACAAATATGTGTTATTTAAATATCTCTCTCAATTGTTTTGACGGCCAGATTTCCATAGATGCCACTTAAATGAAAATGAAATACCAATGGAAAAGCAATAGTCAGAAAGCGTCACTGTTTGCGTGTGTCACTGTGCTTGAACTGTGCACATGGCATTTGATAGTGACTGGAATTGTAGTGTGGACTACTTTTTAAAGCAAATATTTCATAAATGCAAGAAAGGTATGCGCATACTTTGTTTTAGTTTTCTGCTTCCCAAACTTTAAATTACCCCCACCCACATCACCCAATTCCTTAGGCATACTGGAGAAAAAATTTCCAAGTATCTGTCAGTATCAGTGAACTATGCGTATTATATCTAAGCTTTTAGTATAATCATAAGTCCCAAATAAATATATCACAAAAATAACTAAAAAGTCATCTGTCACACATACATTAAACTATTTACTGTCAAAAAATGAGCAGTTAATTCATCCTGTAATAATACGCCTTTGGGCTCAAATCACAACACACGCTAAAAATGACATAGATGCATCAAATTCAAAGACATAATTATAGTAAGAGTTTGCTTTTTACACCCTACATCCTCTTTAGTTATGCCTTCTGTGTCAGTAATTTGGATTAGATTGTTTAATATTGTTTGAAGAGAGATGTCAGGAAAATGGACAAAATATTTAACAATCTTTATATTTTATAATAAATTGATCTCCTATTTAATATTAGCTCCAAATACAAAGACATCCAAGTATTAGAAAATATACAAAATAACACAACCCATAATCTGATTTTTTTTTTTAGAAAAAGGACATTGATTTTTATTCCTGCTGTGACACAAGTCTATTATCCCTTTGAACCCACAGTTAGATTAACTTCTATAAGAAGAGAACCCACCTAAATGAAATGCATTTGAAAATACAACTCAATATCTAACGTTTGTTTAAACTTCAAAGTGAGCTAAACAGAATGTGATGCAAGGTTCTAAAACTTGATATTAAGACTCAGCTTAGCTGAGTAATGTAGTGAAATTAGAAAACCTTCACAAAAACTGGGAAGAGGTAGAAATATAAAATAAATGTTCTATAGTTTACAGAGAAATTGATATATGATAGGCCTATCTAATTGTTGCCAACAAACTCCTGGCTAATAAAGACCTTCAAGCCACTGAAGGCTTTGAGGGTAGGGGTCACAGTTCGATTGTTCAGTGTCAGGACCAACAAGTGTGAATTTTGTTTGGACTTTTTAATCGCTGATCTTATCTTGTATCTTTTTGAAAGTCCACTGCAAAATATGAAGTTTAACAAATTCTCAAATGGCAGCTTAAGAAATGAGAAAAGTCAAAGTCAAAGCGAACTTTATTGTCATCTCAACCATATACTGTACAAGTATACAGATAGATGAAAATGCGACGCTCAGGTTCCACAGTGTAACAACATGAAATGCAAATAATAAATTAAAGATAAATTAAAAATAGAATTATAATTAAAATTAAAATATAAAATTAAAACACAAACAAGACAAGCCATTGTGCAAAGACAAGACAAAGTAGCAGCAATATTGATGTGTAGCAAGGAATATGGACATTGATGCAATGTATGTTATTTGCAATTTTGCCATTCGTTGCTGCTTCTCGGTATATGGCGTGGTGTGATCTGCAAATGTTAAGAAGAAGCTTTACTGTTGCACTGCAAGCCAACATATAGTATATTAGGTGCTTGGTCTCTGCCATTTTTTTTTTTTTTTTGCAAGTGTTTCTCTCATTGCTTTTTTTCCGTTTCACCTAGTGCACTTCATCACCAACTGATTTGCCATCAATTCTCCCATCTACCTGTTAAATCTGTTCATCAGTGTGTTGTTAATTTGCAAGGCTTGGCAGGTTCCATCAAATTGAGAGCTTTACAGGATCAAATAATAAGAGACTTGCTTATTGAAAAACATCCAATTCACAGGTGTAGAAAAGTCTAGAATCTGACAATTTTTCATTGAAATGGGCAGTTGAGATTGCTTTTCAAGTGGAGTCAGCTACTGGATGTGCCGTTAAAACTGCTGAAGCATATCCATCACTTTCACGGCCTGCTCTAGTGTTAAATAGGCACACAGTCTGATGTTGCTGTGTGGTCATCAAACCAAAGAGTTGTCCTTAAAAGGCCTAAGCAGTGTTGCAGGCATATGGCTAACATGTTTCTGGAGTACTAAATTGTCCAATTCAAAGGGGCCATGCCAGACCCTTTTAAACCCTAAACATTTTTCATAATACTCTTTGTCCATTTTCTAAGGCCAACAGTGGTGCAGTGTGTCTACTATAGTATCACATTTGTAAGTATTTTATAGTGCGTGAAACCCTGCAAGAATTACAAAACAATGCCGTTTTATGTACAGTATGACATTTTACAACAGGCATCTTCCAAACAAGCTAAGACACAGAGTGTAGTTTTTTTACTATGATAAATAGAGGCATTCATGGAGAATCATACATAATAAAGGATGATGTATGTAGAATTTCAGTTTTTCAATATTTCTGTCTTACAGTATGTTTCTCCTTTGGTATTCTATTTCCCGGAATAGAGCTTACCTTAAAGTATTAGAGGGAGAAGAGACCAGCTTGTCTGAATGTTTGCAATCAGTAATCAACAAATGAAAATTCCAGGATACTGTATACTTACTGTAGGTCAGGTATCAGCTAGTTCTCACACACGCTGTATTTGATCAGCACAGCTACGACATTACAGATCCATGCATTGAAATTAAACAGAACGCTGGCTGTCATTGACACCTGGATTGCTTTCTGGAGTCAAACTTTTCACTTAATGCAGACGTGCCCAGCGTTTTTGTTGATGGCCAAGCTAACTATTCAGTAACTAAAAGGATTGACAAAATTTAAGATTTAACATCACACAGTACCTTCCTGTACCCTTTCAGATTGTTTTTCCCCACAGAAGGCACACTGTTACCTGAAATTTCCTTAGTTTTTCAGACGATTACATTTAGTCTGCTCCCAGGAGAATGTGCTTGTACTACTGCCACAGTGAGACAATAATTATGAGCCATTACTCTTTTTATCCATTGCATTTATTTTATTTTTCTTTCTAAAGATAACTAGGAAAAGCTTCTGAACAATCATTTTTTGATACACTGGCATTTTGCTTGTAATAAATAAAAATGTAAGGGACAATATTGGTTAAGAAACCACTCAGAAGAAGAAGAAGAAAAAAAAAAATCAAAACCTATATTTGCCTATCTGAATGTGATATTTTATGAATAGTTTCTCAGAGTGGTGAATTTTTGAAACACATAGTTAAACTTTTTGAACTGCAGTTTGTGGTATATCGGGAGCATACAGCTCCCCAAACCCACACTAAACAGGCACAGAGACACAAGTGCAAAAACAACACACAGTTAAGTTCCTCATGGAGCAGCTGTATTTCCCACTCCCCACTTCAGAGCACAGTACACAATTACCCACAGCAATACTGCTCAGTCCATTCTCTCTCTCTTTCTCTTCTTCTTCTTTCTTTCTGTCTTTTGTTTTCTCTGCTGCCTCCACTCCTATCCCAGCAAGCTCTGTTCTCTACCTCCCGACTCTGGCTCCCCAAATGGAAGGCCTCTTTTTTAGTATGAGTGGAAGTTTTCCAGGTGCTCTCAGGTCCTCTTCTAGCGGCACTGGGTGTGGCGGAAGTGTTGCAGTCCACGGGCCCCAACAGGATTGAGCGTCTAAGCTCCAAACCCATGGCCCCGGTGTAAGTCGGGGTTTGCCCTCTCATGTTTCAGGAGAGATATTGCCCTGAATATGTCCTATCCCTCGGTCCTTCCATCACAGGGGTGTCCTGGCTGGGCTAGGGCCTCAGCCATCCACCACAAACTATAAATAACAAGAACTGTACCCAAAAACTAGGATTAAAAAAAAATAAGCAAAATTGTGTGCATTGAGATGGTGATGTCCACCAGAAGGTATAACAACAATCATCATTTATGTCACATGAAAAATTAAAATAACACGGGACTAAATGAGAGCAAAGAGAAAACAAAAGCAAGAAACCACCATATTAAAACAAAGCTTCAGTGTGCAGATCCAATCAATAGATGTGAAGTCAGGGAAAATGAGAATCTGTACTCACAAATGCTATGAGACACTCATAATGTAGTCTTCTGAGAAACATTCTCAAAAATCTTAAAATAAGGAAATTAAAGGGTTTAAAAAGATGATGTACTGTATACATTTTACTACATTTTGCTTCAATCAAGGGCTTGTGTTGATTTTACCAGTTCACTATCTGTTTTGTATTACTGTACTTAAATATTTCATCGTAGAATTTTGTGTGCTAGTGATTAGCACTTGCCTAAAATACATTGAATGCATTATTTAATTTTTGTGTTTTCTTTGAAACGATCAAGGCATTGTTATCCAACAATAAGAAATTTAACTGGATGTTTTTATTACATGAAAACCCAAATTAAAATGGGTAATGTGCAAACCTCACACAGACAGTAACCAGCCTGAGATGTGAACTCAGGATTGTGTAACTGTGAAGTAGTAGGTTAACTGCTGTGCCACTACGATAATTGAACAAGACACTTTATCTAGAGCCGGGCCTGGAAGGACACCCACATTTTAAAGGGTGAGAGATATGGAGGCAATGGTGATGTTACGACCATTAATGTTCACCTTGCCTTTCCAAAACTCTGCTCCTATCATATGGTGATGAGGTTTTGACATGTTTGATTTACATGTTGTAAGCTGTAAGCCCCCCGTAGCCCTCTATTTCACATCCCTAACCCCAATTAACCTTTCAATTAAACCATTAGGTTGACAATACAACACTTTAACCTACAAGACCAATAAATGCAAGAATCTGGACATCAATAATATTATTACATTTTATTTTATTTATTAAAGCGCAAGACAAAATGGAAAGACAAAAAAATAAATGCAGATGTTTAGTTGCCTGTTTTAAATATTACCTTCTATAACGCAGTTAAAGTATAAGTAATAAAGAAAATAATTGTCTTAAAATATTTCAGCAGCAATGACAAAGGTTCAGACCTTCTTTCTGTCTCCAAGATGACTGGCTAAATTAAATCTTACTAAGTTTCTATTTAGTACGTTCTAACCCAAATGTTCAGGAACTCTGACTTGGTGTCCAGTGTTAGAACCTTTGTCCTAAAAAGCCTTTGTCCTTATTACCCTTTGTCCTAAAAAAGAAATTCCATATTGTGGTGGTGTAAAACTTCTCATTTTCTTAAATATCCGAAACATATAATTAAGATATATATTTCCTTGCATAATTGGTATATCTTTATTTAAAATTCTATTTCTACTTATATTTATATTTATTAAAACTGTCAGGCTTTCAATTATCTTAATCAGCTAATTATTTCAAAGCATGATGCTTGTGTAACATCATATAGGTTGAAAAGCTCATCTTTAACTTCAGCACACAAAAAAGGAACTGGTTTTTGAGGTTTTAAATTAATTAATTGTCTTTGTGTTCAGCCCATTATTTAACTTTGTAAATATTCATCTTAGTGGTTGTGTTTTCAGATACCAATTTTAATTTCTTGATATCTTAAATCCTGTGGTTCATTTCTGACCCAAATCAGTTCTTAAGCCACGCTTTCACTAGTGGGCCAAGGTGGTTTGTGTTCTTGATGACATACAGTAATCGTTAACAATTTTCATTCCTCTGACATCTGTTTGTTTAGGCTTTTGACTTTAATATCTGCTGTTCTGTATGTGACCATTGAGCAAGTGTTTTAACTTGCCTGTGATTCACATGCGAAACAACACATTCAAACAGTTCTAGATTCTGTAAAGCACTTTTGAAAGTTGTGCCTTACAGAAAGGTGCCGTATAAGGATGTTGTTGTCTTCAGGACTCAATCTGTCACTTGTTCAATATGTCAAAGAAGATAATTTGCAGTGCTTTGATCTGTTAGTCCTTATGAGTTTTAAGGAAATAGGAATTAAGTTGTACTATGGTGCAGTAGTCAGCATTGCTGCCTCACAGCTCTATATACTTGCTTTCAAATCTCAGGTTGACTACCTGGGGGGTGTTTTGCAGACTGTCTTCCAATCTATATAGCTCTTTCTCCAGGTGTTTTAGTCTTTATTCCAAAGTAACTAGTATATTAGGTTAATTCTTAACTCTAAACTCTAATTTTCCCTAAGAAGAAGAGACGCCTGCTCCAGAGTTTGTTCCTGCATTGCAGATGATGCTGACATGGTAGGCAGTAGTTGGTGCTACCCTGGACTAGATTGAAAGATTGCAAGAATTTCTGTATTGTAAATTTATTCTGAACAAAATTAATGGGAAATCTTCATTTTTTTATCTTGAAACAGTTCATTTTAATATTCAAATTTTATTTATTGAAAATATTCATCTTTTTAATTAGTTATATTTAGTAGTTTCCATAGAAATATTTGGAATTGCAATTATGTTATTTATTAAACAAAGGAGATAAATATCAAATCAAGACTGAATAGCCTAGCCATGGTTGTAAGATTTCTTATGTTTTACATATACAGTAATTTTATAAGAATGCAAGTTGCAAAGTAACACCCAGCCAAACTGGGCAGCTGTAAGTCAGTAGAAATGTGACAAGGCATATACTTCACTAAGAAAAATAGCTGGTGCAATATGAAAGCTGACCTATGTACAGTTGATATCTCTTTATTGATGTAAGCTCCTTTCAGTATGAATGCTAGCTGAATCTATGACGATGATTTATAGATGGGTAAAGATGGATGTAATGGCTCAAGGATGCCTAAGTAGGCCTGGACTGACATAACCAGAACTGCAGATTAGATGGCAGTAAGCAGAATGTTGACACTTAAATGCTTTCTAGATTTATAGATAGAATTATAGCAAAAGATGTGTATAACATTTCTAAACCAGTCAATCTTTGGGATATCGGTGTAAAACGCTAAATATACTGAATAACACGATACCTTTAATTAACCCAATAGTTGTCTATCTATCTGTCTACTTCACATTCACTCGTTCACTCTTTTGTATTGGAAGGAGCAGCACTGTAGATGGAATGTGGTTTGCAGTTGTGATGCACTGCTGATTCTGGCTGTTTTTCTGTTTGCTTTTTAGGTGAGTGAAATTCTTTCATAAATCATGTTCTTTTTACCCAGTTTTCAAAAAGCGTTTTTTGTTTTATTATATTGTAACGACCTGATAGCAAGAAAGACTACTGAAGAGACACCAGTGATTGTTAAATGCTTTCTTTATTGTATACCTCGCTGGATGCTAAATCACAATCTCGAACTCCTGTTGTATGGCTATGGGAGATGCTGCCACCAGAGATTAACAGGCTTCAGCCTTCAGGCCCTGTTCGACAGTGCAGAACCAGTCGCTTAATCTCTCCTTCACAGACTCCCTTCAAGGGTTGACTACAGGTAGCTGTCCTGATCACTTTTTATGTCACAGTTCCGCCCTCTTCCTCAGTTACTGTGCGAAACTCACCTGTGTGGTTTGCCCAGAGGTCCGGCGTTACAGTATTTATTTGTTGTTCCATCTAAGTAATTATTTGATGTTTTAAGTAGCTAAGCAGCAGTGCTGTAGATACGGAGGAAATGCAAAACGGTTTGCAACTTGACTGCTGATTCTGTTTTTTTTTTAGCCTAATTGTAACTTTAAACAGGCCATAAAGGGGATTTAAACAGTGCTATGTGGTTAACTTTTATTTGACCAGATAACACATAATTACATGACGCAAAGTATACCATTTTGAGTTTAAATGTACATGCGCCTCTTATTACGGCAGACGCTGTGATGCGCAAAACAATTATTTTTAGTATTATGATTCATTTTGTTCAGTTCATCTAAATGTTTTGAATCATTGAATCACTGATTAGTTCACTTCAAAAACAACAACAATCTATATTCTAGTTGAAAATCCAGAGTAGTATCATTACACTGTCACAACTTTAACCACCAAATAATATAAACAATATAAAAAGCAAGCAACAAAATAAGTAATTAACACATCAAGATAATAATAATAATAATAATAATAATAATAATAATAATCCTCTTTAATTAATTTTGTCAAAAAATAAAATGTCAACAATAAATAGAAAAATCAGTACGAATAAAACCTTAGAATAGTGCACACATCATAAGAAATCTGTAAGAACAAAATATGTAATACTATAATACTATACTATAGTTTTAGATTAATCTCCCGCAATTTCCTTCTTTTATATTCCGTCCTTTGTAATGCAATCTTCCATACATATATTATCAGTGAACTGAACTAAGATTCAATTTACTATGTGTCTTTTGTCTGCAGTTCATTCCTTGGTTCAGTACATGAACTGATCCTTTTGGTGAACTAGTTCAGTGTACTTTACTGCGAGTCTCTTGTCTGCACTTTGTGAACGAACTTGCAGTGGTTCTCCAGATCAGTAGGGGGCATACTGTTTCATTCATTCAGTTTGTGTACGTACGTACTGAGAAGTTCATAATCACTCAGTCAGAGTGAACAGATCAATGGGAGGTGCTTAGTGTCATCTACCAAGTCAGTCATTAGCTAGTTTTCATCATAACCGTTTTGCTGAAACAGACTATTTCCTGAATACAGCAGCCATTTAAGTGAAGTTAAGATGATAGCTCTAGTCGCAGAACGCGATATAAAAAGTAGCATGCACTGTGCATGCTTTGAAAAGATTAATTCTTTAATGTCATTATACCATATACCATACCATACCATATGTTCGTTCAGAGACCAAGACAAATACTAGTCAATACTAGAAATTGAGGCATCTGTGTAAAATAAGGGCTACATTTGCACCATTTGTTTCTGGGAAAAAGTGGCTCCTAAAAAGTAATTAAGTGGTGAAAGCAATCCTTGAAAGGCTACGATTGTAGCATAAACTGCTATATCTTGACAAGAAAATAAAAATCTTATAACTTTTGAAAGTGCCATGTTTTTAGGTTTGATTTAAAGTATATGTGAGGATGTGCTTAGGTTCTATGCAAATACTACTCCATTTTATATAAGGGACTTGAGCATACACAGATTTTGGTATCCCAGGAAGTCCTGGAACCAATCCCTCAGGGAAATGGAGGCCTGAGTGTACATAAAGAAATAAGCAACAAAAACATGTTTCACAACCCATTTATTTGTTTATGTTCACATATCATTGTGTTTTTCTTTATATATTGTTACATGGTACATGCTCCTCCTTACTCTGCTGCAAGAAATTCAGTAACAGCCTGTTGTTAAAACACACAGTGGCACCCAGAAGTGTGTTATGGGCCAACTATGCATGCAGTAGGAAGCAGTTGTTCTATAGGACTAGAATAATAAGTAGGACTTTTCAAATTAACCACAGAATATTTTTTAGACGTTTGCTTTTAACTGTGATTGAACTGTAGAAAGTGCTGGAAACATGTTGGTAAGCCTCACATTATAAATATTGTACAAGATTTGCTATTCTGAGTGACCATAATGAACCTTGGAATGCCAACATCAAAGGCAATGGAGGCTTTCTAAAAAGAAACATTAGCTTAGAAAATTGAAATAAACAAAGTATGACATGACATTGCACTAGCTGGTGAAAGACAGACAAGAAATCATTGGTTAAGGTTTCTAAAGTAGGAATTGCAGTGGGAAAAGAGTTTGCAGCATTACATATATAAGTTGAAATTGCAATAGACTAGAAGAAGCCTGATTATAGTTCAATTTGACAATTGCTAAAAAAAAGTCTTGGTATTGCCCACAGATAGATATGAGATTAAATCTATATGGAGAATGGAAGTGATAGTGATGTTGGGCAAAGAAGAAATAATGAGATAAATACTGTATTAGTGAAAATAATTCATTTAGAGCTGGTGAGGCAACTTGGTAACACAATTTTTTTATCACTACTGCCTAACAGCACAATCGTCTGGGGTTCAAATATCAACTTGGTTGCTGCCTATTTGAAATATACATTTTCTCCTCATTTCTATGTTGGGTTTTTCTCACACTTGCTAGTGACATGTATTCAGCTCATTGTAAACCTTAAATTATGTGAGTGTGGCCAGCAAGTGCCTACTTTGATCCTGCTTTTTACTCCATTGTATTGGGTAGACTGCAGCCCACTGCAGTGCTCAATTGAGGGAAGTAGGTCTGGAAAATAGGTGGATGGAGTGAGGAATTCATTTTGAACGGTCAAATGGAAATCTGCAAAACAATTTGTATGAGAATCTTAAGAATATTAATCAGAGAAAGACTGTAACACTCAGGCACTATGAGAAAGAGTGATCATAAGACATAGTCTGGAAAATGGGAAAAGAATGAAATCAAGAAGGTAAAGGTCAGCAAAAGCAAAAAAGCACCACTTACTGAATACCAGGTTGTGAAGAAAACAGAAAATGACACAAAGCAGTAATATTGCTGGAAAAAGCTGCACTTAAGTATAACATTGTGACCTATTACATGTTAAAAGACGTCAGAGGGAGTGCAGCAAGGGTTTATGTAAAAAATGACAAATCTGGAACAAACAAGTTTAAACTATTATCAAAAATAAAATACAAAGATTTGAATTAACTGAAAAGAAGTAGACATAAGACAAGCAAGATAGTAATACCAATGACAGTGTTTAAAGTCCACAAAAGTAGTAGGAAAAATTTGCAAGCAAAAATGGTGCTTGGCAGGAAAAGCAGAAATGTGGACTTGAGTGGAAAGTCTCAGTTTTTGGCAAGGAACCCTTGCGCAGCAGAATAAAGTAGGATAAACTGGTGATACAAGGGATGAAGTATTGGTGTCTCTGAATGCTTTTTAATATAATGTGTTACACATGGAACTAAACAAGATTAAATATGTGGGAAAAGTGACTGAATAGCTATCTTTACAGTAGGAGGCTAGGAAAAGAATCATCACCTAGCCAAACAGGAAGTTCTGTGGCACATAAATATTAATTTTCACAAATATATTTGATACAATTAAAGTGTTTAAGGAAATAGTGAATATTAATGAAAGGGGTTATAGTAATGTGTTAGCTACAAAAGGAAGGACAATGTATAATGGACACAGAAACAGCAATTAAAGAGAAAGTATGATCAATGTGAAGAACACAAAACTTGTGAGAGCTTTTTGAGAGGGTTACAATTAAATATTGTAAACTTTAATATAATTGAAGAGAGGTTTAGATTAGGTGGAAGAAAAAAAAAAAATCTGGTGAAATATTAATTTTGTGATACTCATTTTGCCTCACAACTCAAGGGATCTGGGTTAAAGCTTCTGACTTTATTTTTGCCTGCGTGGAATTTGTATGTTCACAGGTACTCTCCAGGTTTACTCTTATATTCCTTTAAATGACAAATAATTGCATATTAGGTAATTTTATAATTGTAATTTGGAATGGTGCGGAACGAGTTTGCACTTTAATGGGCTGACATCCTGGCCTAGGTCAGTTTCTCTTTACTAAAGCCAGAATACAGTTTGGTTTTGTGTCACTCCATAATGGAAAAAGTGGGCTCCGAATTTTAAGGTCAGATTTTAAGGAAAGTGACCAAATATCACTAGAGAAAAGTTTTATCCAAGTCACTATAATAGCTCTCCATCATTTACCAGTTGTTCTTGTTTTTGATGAGCAAATTTTAGCTCATGTGGTTTAAAGATGATTATTGTAAACTGATAAAGTAGTGTGATGCTAATATATAGTAGCTATAGAGCCACACATTATTTTGTATTATTTAAGCTTTTAATATGCATAAGCATGGTGAGCCTAGCCCCCACCTATTATGCTACAGGTAAATTTGACCTGTTTCAATTTTTGAGTTGCCTAAATTATGGGTTATTGTCAATTTTTCTCCCTGAAATTGTTTATTTTTTCATCATTTAGGATTAAGATCTTGCATGTAAAGCGTGGTCGGGCTTAGTTTTGTGAAAGTCTGTACAGAGCTTTATACAAAGATGATGTTGCAGATATTGCCGGCGCTAGTTTATTTTGCTCCCTAGACCAAGCTTACTAGTGTGCCAACTGACTGTTCTGTAGCTAACAATAATACAATTTACAATAAAATAATACAATACAATACAATTTATTTTTGTATAGCCAATTCCAAATGTGTGATTCAAAGGTCACACAAGAAGTGCTGCAATGACAGCCCCCAGCCTTGACTCTCTAAGAAGGCAAGGAAAAAACTCCCAAAAAAAAACCCTAGCAGGGAAAAAAATGGAAAAACCTTGGGAAAAGCAGTTCAAAGATAGACCCCTTTGCAGGTAGGTTGGGCGTGCAGTGGGTGTCAAGGAGAAGGTTTCAATACAATACAGTACACAGAACAAAACACAAGTAATCCTCAATACAAAATAATAGTAAAATAAAAATATTACAAGTACAGAGCAGAATTTAACAGAAGATGATTTCACATAATATGATGTCAATTTGTTCAGAGTCATGGATACTTCAGCCACCAAGCTGCTTCCCCTTATTGGCCATTCCACAGCTGAGACAGCACTGGGCCAGCCAATCCAATGAAAGGACCCCTCTATCCAAAGATTTCTGTGATCATCCATCAAAGATGACTTTATCTTAGGCAGGCAAAACAACTTGGCAGGTGGGCCGCGGCACCAAGTGCCACATTTGAGTACCAAGAAGAGAAACAGAATAGGTGAGGGTTAGTAAGAAATTCTAACTATCATATTATTTATGTTTTAGTGCTAATGACCAACAACAGAGATGCAGTGTGTACAGTTAATCAGCAACTCTAGTCAGGATATGCTAAACTGAAGTAGTGAGTCTTCAGCCGGGATTTGAAAGCTGAGACTGAAGGGGCATCTCTTATAGTAAGGTGCATCTCTTGTAGCTAACCCGTGTGGCTGTGTTTTTTCTCCCCTTGTGATCTGCACCCTAGACGAATGCTTAATTCATCTTATTGGTAGCGTCAGCCCTGACTTCAGGTCATTTTGACCCAGATCATTAAGGTACAGAGAATGACACCTGTATTTGAGGGTTGTTGAAGGTGGTTGTCTTTTGCTAACATTAAATAAATAAAATGTAAAATACGCCTAATCATCAAAACAATTCACGCTTTTTTTTTACACGAGCTGGACAACAATGCCAAATTTTCATTGAATGTCAATTACCTTAGGCAGCCTGATCCACTCCAGAGCAATCACCTTTGAGTTTATAGGCCAATACACTATGGACCTGATTTTAGATGATGTCTCTTGTATGACTAAGAACATTTATAGACATAATAAAAATGAGCTCTCAAACGGCCAAGAAGTCCTAACACAGATTCACAACTATGACAGTGAAACAGAGGAAGAGGTTTCAGAGGTAGAAGATACAGTACATCAGAGACAGAGAACAATATACATGAAGATCTAGTTTTGAATGTTCCCTAGGTAAAGGGGATTCAAAGAATCTGTCTGCCCTCCAACAGCTGGAAACTATTGAACACAGCAGCTATCAAAGGACTGGGGCCAAAGACGTACTGTATAAGGATCATAATATAGAGTGGTCACCTTCACTATTGCCATGCTAAGGCAGACTTTCAACTTTTAATGGAATAAAAGTGGTTCCAGGTCCTACACGATTTGTTGTCATTCAAGTCCATGACATAAAATCAATTTTTGAGCTCTTCTTCCGCAACCATTTAAGAAAATTATATATGATAAGACCATCTTGGAGGGTAATAGTTTGTTTCATAAGAGCTTGAAATCACTGTATTGTATTGGCTTGCATGCCTACATTGTATTGTTGATATTAGCTGGTGTATATAGGTCAAATGGAGGAGCAACCTCCAGTCTATGGAATGAAAAGAATGACAAGCCAATATTTCATGCAACAATGCATTGTTCCTGCATCGTTCGCTTTGATAAAAGTGACACTCAACATGATTGTCATGAAAGTGACAAACTAGCTGCAATCAGGGAAGTGTGGTGGATTGGTGAATATTCTACCTCTCTTATACAATCCTTGTCCTTATGCAACAGTGGATGAATGCAGTCTTCCATTCAAAAGACATTGTTCTTTCCAGTAGTACATGCCCAATGAGTCTGCAAAATATGGGATCAAAATATGGGCAGCCCGTGATGCCAAATCAGGCTATACATGTAATTTGTAAGTTTACACTTGGAATCACACAGAGGAGCACCTAAGGAGAACCAAGGATGCTGGTGGTGCTGGAGTTGAGTATTGGTTTAGATGGTGTGGTAAAGTGAGGTACGTGGCTGATCGACATCTTTTTAAATACAGTAAATAATCGCCTCAATTGCGTCTTGGTAGGAGGGGGCATTGTAGCATTCCTGAGAGCAGTTCCCGGGCACAATGCACAGGTGAGGGAACATCCGTAACCTTAATTGCCGCCGGGACAGGCTAATCGTCACAGCTGCATCACATCCCCATTTTAAAAGGGGAAGTGCAAGTGCATAGAGGAAGATGGAGAAAAGAAAACAAGAGAATGAACGGAGGTTAAACAAAAAAAAGGCAGGATGCGGAAGGAGCAGGTGCAGAGTGACCGAGCTGAAAAGAACAGGCTCAAGGGTGAGAAAGCAGTCAGCTTGGAAGTGAGCCCCGAAGGAGAGTGTGAGGCCATGTCCCTCTGGCTGAGCTACAATGAGGAGTGGGAGTAACTGGGGATTTAGACGGCTCACCACAGAAGAATGGGAAGGCAGCGGGGGTCAAGGAGGCTTGAGTGGAGAACCCCAGTGTGAGCATCCTGGCCGTTGGGGGCCCAAGCCGAGGTCCAGACAGGGAGCCATTCTATATCCAAGGGACAGCAGGGACCCAGGCCTGAGGAAGGTCAGCTGCATCTGCTGTTAGGGCAACTCCTCTGCTACAAGGCCCGCATGGCATAAGCAGAGGAGCCTCCAATTAAAAGATCAAGGCACTCTTGGTTTTAACATTGTATTTTTTCTGGTTTTAACCTCCACTTAACCTTTGTTTTTATGGATTATTTATTTATTGAACTATTGATTTTTGGAGCACTGCACTTTTAAAACCTTTTTGTTTATTGGTTTTCAATAAAAGCACTGAACTTTTTTGTACCTTCCCCTTGCTTTATGTGATGTCCTCAATTGTACAGCTCATCCTGGTCATGCCTATTGATGGTGTCGGGTTCAAGAGGCTCCCCAAATGAGAAGAGGGAGCTTGGAGCTGGACCCGCAGATGCTGGTGTTGCTGTAGTTGAGTAATGGTCATAATATATGTATATATATATAAAGTCATAATATATGACAACTTCTTATCACTCCAAAGATTCAAAGCAGACTAATACCACCTCAATCCCTAGCAGCTACTGCTGCGACAAGTAGAAGGTGGTTTTTCCAGACCCACAGGGAATAAAAAAGAAATGTAGAGGTCCACTGTGAACCAATAATTTTACTGCCAATTTTTATAATGTTGTTAAGATGATTTATATTCTTATTGCCAAACCAACAGATAAAAGCAAATGTAACAAAGGATTCAATGAAGGACTAAAAAAGTGTCATTACAGTTTTATCCACTTTAAAACAGTTGAGTTTCCTAAGAAAAAAAGGTCATGACTGCCCTTTTTTTTTTTTACAGATTTGCACTTTGTTTAGATCAAAGTTTAGTTTGTAATCAATGATTATTCCCAGATATTTGTATTGCTCTACCATCTCCACATTTAAGTTGAGACAGTAGATGGTGGAGAATGCCTGAAATCTGCAACCATATCATACCATTGTACAAACTCATCGACAGTAGGTCCATGACTGTCTTCCTTATCTTGTAAAAGACTCACTATGAGAGAGTAGTCTGAAAATTTCAGGATGTGTCTATCCTTGTATAAACTCCTGCAGTTGTTTGTATACAGGATAAACAAAAGAATAGAAAAACAACCACCTTGGATTTTGTTGGTAGATGTAAGGGCAATAAGTGAAAACGAAAAAGCCAGGTCTACCTCTCTCAAAAAGACAGTGAAACCAGCAGCATGTGTGTACAGTTCGGGAAATACATCTGTAGAAAGCACATGCTTACATTGTGCTCATCATGTGGGGAGTGATGTAAAGGTCAAATCAGTGATTGTAAATCTAAAATTCTAACCAAATATAAAAAAAAAGTATTTGCATTTGCATTAATTAAGCAGTGTCATCAAAATGCCACGGTTTGTTAGAAAGTATGTTTATTAAATAGTTGTTAATTATAGTGTATCTTCCATATGTTGTCATATTTCATCTTTCCGAATGTTCTGAAAATCTATAATAAAAGTGTTTAATTGTAATTCCAGTCTCTTTTTGACATCATGTAAACTGTATGGGTCAATTTGATCTGTGGTCTAAAGGTGTTATTTTTTTCATCATAATAAGGGGACTATAGTCATATATTGGAGAGGCGTCTGCTGATTCCAAAGAATTACCCAGGGTTGGGGATGACTGAAGTAGTGGAGGTGTTTGTTTGGAAAAATTACCACTTATTAAAGAATTTATTGTTGTAATTGCTACAGAGTTACTGTTGTGAGCTGTGCTGTTTGCTGGCAAGCTGATTTAATACAAATTAACTTTTCTGTGCTTATGTTCACTTCAGTTTACATTCTGTACATTTAATGCATTTACCCTTTACATGAATACGTATGTTGAGGCATGATGCAAAATGCAATGTGAATAATGTACACTAACCTATAGTAAGCTAAC
The DNA here is from genome assembly GCA_026402145.1 of Polypterus bichir lapradei. Lineage (NCBI taxonomy): Eukaryota > Metazoa > Chordata > Cladistia > Polypteriformes > Polypteridae > Polypterus > Polypterus bichir. The sequence goes on from JANRMT010062854.1 coordinate 18,018,949, forward strand.
ACCTAAAACACATGTAATGGCTGATTGATACGACAGTAGGAAACCTATGCTGACCCAGTAAGATTCTTTCGTAAAAGAATAGTTTTTTCATTATACTTGCCTCACAGGTAACATTTGAGTTAGGCTGAATAGCACTCTCTAGAGACCACAACTGATATATGTAGTGACTGATACAGAGATGGACATACTTTCTGACCTACACAGTTGCATAAAGGAATAGATACATTTAGGATTCTGCCATATTTTAACTTATATTCAAGACGTTATACTCGAGTGAGGCACTTATGTCAGTGCATGCAGAAGCAAACTGGGATCCGGTTACTCCACATCTTGACCACCCCAGCTTAGCTTGCATGGGTAAAGAGATATAATGTGACTGATAACACATTTTTGGAACAAGGAAGTAAATTCAATAGTATCATTTACAGGTGTGCTTTCAGATTTCAGTTTTCTGTTTTCATTCAGGTCTCTCTCCCTATACAACAGCATAATAATGGTATTAACTACAGAGGTGCATGGGAGATAAATAGAAATCAGTTCCCCGCCTGCTGGGAATTACATTGTAAGTAAAAGTGGATTTCCAGACCTATATGATTGATGCGCTTTGTGTTCATTACTGGCTTGTCTCTTCTTGATTTCTTTTTTGTCAGATGTTCTGTATCGGTTATTAATTATTTTAAGGGACATGATGCGATATTTAAAATGTAGTCTTCTCCTGCCTGCCCTAATTCAATTCATTGAAAGGTAACCATAATTTTTAAAAAGCAGAAAATCATTACTTGCTTCATTTTATTAAGTCTAAATATGGTTTTAAAAGGATGATTTATTTGGTGGTCTGTTCTTTAGCCAACAATTATAAGCAATGATTAATGGCATGAAGACTCAATAACAACTGTGAGGCGCACATAAATGTCAAGATATGAATTATCCAGCTAATTATACAGAGGTTGAGTGAGACTGGTGTCATATCATTTTGTAGGCTCTCAATTAAAATGGCACTGCTATAAGTACAATGTAATTTTGTTTTCTTTTGACCATATTTTAGGACACTTCTGCTGCAGATAAAATGTTTTAGAACTTTATTTTGATACAATATTGTCCTTTTGCAATTTCATCTTGATTTTTTTATCTGCTATGTGAGCAATAAACCCTGAGTTTATCCTTAAGCTGATTATTGTCATTGTGCTCATGTTAAAAGCATGCTTTACACAAGGCATAGTGCAGAAAATGAAATGCAGTTTGATAATTCAGTCACTGCTAAATGCAAAAGAAAATGCTATTTCCTACATCAGTATTAAATGATCGCTGTGTAAGGTGGGAGATATTGGTGTAGAAGGGAGGCTAATTGTAGCTAGTAGTATAATAAAGAATAATCAGTATTCAATAAGCCATTGTGGTCTGTGAGCCTCATTGATTTGTATAGGTATCTATTTGACTTTCATTTGTTTACACACACCCACGTGTGCTGATATATAAAAATGTAGAGATCTTACCTATGCTAAAATAAAAATAAACAGGTAGCACCCCACTAACTTGTTACATATACTATATGTAAATATATCTATTCATACTGTTTAATACTGAATCTCACACTCTGTCTTGGGTGGCATGGCAATGTAGTGGTAGCACTGCTGACTCGCAGTAAGTAGACTGTGGTTCATGTCCCGCAAATTCCCTGTGTGGAGTTTGCATGTTCCCCCCAAGTCTTTCTGGGTTTCCTCTGGGTGCTCTGGTTTCCTCCCTCTGTCCAAAAACATGCTGGTTAAGTAAATTAGCCCTAATGTGTGTTTGGTGTGTGTTTGTGCATCTGTGTGCTTACCATGTGATGGACTGGTACCCTGTTGAGGTTTTGTTCCTGCCTTGCACCCTGTGCTAGCTAGGATAGCCTGTGACACTGGTCTGAATTAAGTGGGTTAGAAAATGACATGACCCTCTGTCTCTCTCTTTTTCTCTCTGTTTCTGGTCTTATATCCATCCATCAGTTGAACCCTTGTCCCAAAACAACTACTGACTAAACATTTATTGAGCCCAAGGGTTTGAGGTACTGTTAAACCTCATTCTGACATGACTTCCAACCAGGCCCAGGTTTTAATTTTTGACTGAGGGGCGGGACTAATATTGCAACAGGAACATTTGAATAGCATTCCCTTCAGTGCCCTCTGCTGTCTCTGGACTTCTGAACCTTCCATTGGCTTTAAACCACCAGGTCCCAAGGCATCTTCTTTGCTGCCTGCCTGATCAGAGCAGTAGCACAGCTCCATACGTTTCCTCCTAGGGCCATCCACCCTCTGTCTTCCAGAAGGTGTTGTCACCTCTGGCATTTTCTCCCTGGCTGTACTTTTTTACCTAACAAAGATTCAGATAGCCCCCAACAATTAGCGTGCCATCTCCATCCTGGTGTCCAAGGGAAAACTTGTCTCACTTCTCTTTTCTTGCATGTGACTTTACCAAGGGTACCTAACATATCTTCAAGGAATACCACACCTTTGTGGTACTCTTCCTCCTAGCCTGGTAGAACAATACAAGTCATATCTCTCTGTTTCTCATTTTTGTGGAGTCTTCCTTGATGTTATTCCTCTCCCCCCGTGATATATGCAAACATGTTGTGTATTTAACCTTCTTTCCTTTTACGTGTCAAAATCACCTTTCAGCTCTTTTATAAGTGTACATTTGCTCATGAAAACCCTATTTAACATTACAGTAAATACAAATACACATAATGAATACAAGGTAAAGGATTTATTCCAAAAATTGTTTGATTCCCAAAGATCTCCTCAAGCTACCCCATGTATTTTTTAAAATTTTACTAACAGCTTGTCTGATTCAAATTAATTAAGGCAGTGATTAACCAAAACAGATGTGCTATTGATGCAATTTATTGAAAAAAGATACATTGGATGGTAACCACAAACATTTTCCTCTAACCCTGGTGCCTATAGGATGGATTTGGAAATCCCTATGCTAGAAACATTTGTGTCTGCCAGAGTATATTCAATGTTCAATAGTCAACGGTGTAGGTGATGTGATCAAAACTAATGAAATGATGACTGCTAAGAAATATAAATAAAATAACTTATTGGCAAAACGTAATCTTTGAGTTTGATAACAACCACAATCCCACTGCAAACACAATTCAAACAAACCAGAATTCCGAAGATAAAACACTAACAGTAACCACCTCAAGAACTCCAGCCTCAGCATAAATAAGGGGTCAATTGAAGGATCATTTAATCAGAAAAGAACACAAAGCAGCCAAGGTCAAAACAAGAGTTCTGACAAATCCTGTAAGAAGCTTGGTAAAATGTACCAAAGGGGTACTTTATAAAGGACCGCCCAATTGCTAAACCTTATGCTTATAAGAGAGAAACTGAAATGATAAAAAAGAAACTTTTACTCTCTATAGCTTTACAGTGTGGAGACAGATGGAGCACATGTGGAAATTTTAAAATAATACTGTACTTACTGAGGACAATTGCCTTTAATGCTTAGAGCAGAATTCACTTCTTACCTGTATTTAGTGATACATTTGCTTTGTCACTCAAGGCTGCCATTTGTGTTACTTATAGGGACATTTTTCTAGTCTTCTTCATTCATATTGTTATGGAGACATTTTTACACTTTCTACCCATAAACTGGAAAAAGCAATCAAAGACAGAAGTAGACAACTTTGTTTATTGATCTTGTTAGTGACAGAAGCACATTTCTCACAACCTCCATTTACTTTAAGTGCGGCAACCCATCGATTTAAGGATTTCTGAAAAGTGTTCGATGGAAATTATAAACACTCCATTTTTTCATTTGAGGTAATTTTTTATAAGGTATAGGCATGTAACCCAAAGGCAATGTCATGGTAAACAGCTACAGTGTGTTTTACTTCATGATATTCTATATAATGATTGCAGTTTGCACCTCTGCTTCTTTACACTGGCAGTTGTTTAAAATTAAAACTCTATGCATACCAGTCACCATGATCAGAGAAGAGAACAGGAAATCAGGAAAGATAGTGCTAAAGACTTTGCAATAAAATGTAACTTATTCCATCTATCCTTTATTGGCATTAATATACATTCAGAATACAAGGGGCATGTTTTCTAAAATCCAAAGCTTCCGTGCTTTAAAATGGATGTATTGTGCAAGTGCTAAGCATTTGCTTTCATATTTCTTCAGGTACCTGCATGTTCTTTAATTTGCAAATTATGCTTAATTTAATATCACAATTTTCCATGGCCATGGTGATTGAATTCTAAAACACCAAATGCATTCTTAAAGTGAAATATGACATTCATCCACCCTCACATCCATTTTCTGAACCTGCCTTGTTCAATTCAGGGTTGCAGTTATGAGAGGTAATCCTGGTAGAGGGTGGGGAGCAGTTGTGGAGCAGGCAGAAGTCCATTAGATTAGGGTCCATACATTGATGTAGAAGACCTGGCTTCTCAGCAGTGATTTAACACTAGAATTCCTGAAGCCTACAAAAAAACTTGGAATCTCGGCTCACCTTAAATCCCTTCGCACCTCTCCATCAGCGTCTTTTGTTTTGTAAATGTGTTGATCAGCACAAGCAGCCTGCTATCCCATCCCCGCACAGCCGCAGAAAAAACAAAAAGTTCTCTCAGCTCAAGCCAAGGCTCCTTATCTGCATGTGAGGTTCCTGGAGTTGTAAAGGGTAAATAATACAGTATATCGTTATTTGGAATACATGCATTTCACGTGTGTTCTGTATCTACAAAGATCTGAGTAAGTGTAGGATGAAAGGAAATAAATGCGAGGCAAGAAATGCTGAACACATACCTAAAGCAGAAACTTAAGTTATACTAATAATGACGTGAAGTGTATAATGTGTGAACACTTTAGTCCAAATATCAAATAAACATGTGCACTTTTATTCAAGAATATAACAAAAGGAAAAAAAACATTTGATTCAGAGTTAAAAACCCAATCTCAAATATCAGTCGACAGGGAATTTATACGTGTTCTTGAATGGAGTAAGAACTGCTGCCTTATAACCCAAAGGTCCTGGCTTCGAAGCCAGGCACTCTGCATTTTGAGAAGTAAGCTGCTATTGTTATTATTGTTATTATTATTATTACTGTAATATAATAAAAACATACATTTGATTTGAGTCTGTAGCACCCAGTGTAAATTTTGGCTACTTGTAAAAGTTAGCGCTTGTTTTTTTATTATTCAGTTTTATTCTCTCAGTGATGTTCACGTGGTACAATGTACTTGCCTCTCCCTTTCTGAGTTCATGGCATTTATCTCCGTTCTTTTCACAAGAGCAGCGCTCTGGCTGATGCCATCTCAGAACTATTTGTTGTACCGGCAATCAAAGATACAATGTCCTGTGACCACTATCAGACTGGACAAAGGCAGTACTAGAGCAACAGACAGCTTCTTCACAGCACTTTCACTGGCTAGTAGACTGCTGCACTTGGCACCATAAAGTAAAATGGGACTTCCATTTGCAGCTAAAATCACTTCAGTACGGGAGCAATTCACTATGGTAGTGTTTAGATCTGGCAGTGACATGATGATGGTGTATGCGCCCAAAAAGAAGCCTGTCTGCATTTTCATTACCATGCACCATAATGGCATCAGCAAAAAATGTTTTTGGTTGTTTTACACACTGATGCACCGCTGCTTTCAGGCTGTAGCTGGATGTCCAGAGAGCTCTGCATCTGTCACACTAGTACGGCCATTTTCGAACATTTCAATCCACTCAAAGACGACTCTATGAGAAAGACCTTGCGGAGATGAATTTGTGCTCCCAGCACACCTTCTGCCCACAAAAAGTGTATGTCAGAACGCTGTTCCTCTTTGGTGAAATTTAGTTTTCGTGGCCATCTTCACCACAGGGTGACAACTCTTATACTAAGCTGCAAGGGCAGCCAGCTTTCCAGACTCTAAGACATGACCAATTACTACTCCTCCCACCGTTTCCAACAAAAATATGAAAGTGCAGAATCTTTATGACCCTCATACTTTGACATAGTTAGTTGTGTTGTGCTAAATTCATTCAAGATGAGTAGTTTTATATCTAAGAGAGTCACTAGCAACAGTTAAGCAAAACATGGCCATCAAGTCCAGATTAATTAAACAGGTATTTATTTCCTGGAACAAAATAATTACTTGATGTTCCTGTTAACCAGCAATCAAAGCTAAGTGTGCTGTCATAGTTCACATAACGCTTAAGAGTTTGGCTTGCGATATTGTAACAGAATAACAAATTACATCACTGATCTTGGTAGATTTCTCTTAAAGAAAGAATACTGTGGATTAAATGCAAAACTCAGAGCTTTAATTTTGAGAATGTAATTCATCCTGGCATCATCACACAGAGATGAGGATGAACTGGAAATAAATATAATCCATGCTATCATTTAAATATGTCTGTGGATGATCTGGTGTATGTAGCTGATGTTTTTAGCTGTCATTATAGTGCACAGTAAATCCTAATGAACATAACCACTTCTTTTTTTTTTTTTTTTTTTTTCTTTTTATTAATTTTATTACAATCCATACAAAGCAATCAAGTTTTTACAAAGAGAAAAATTAAGAACAGATCGATCCCCACCCCTGAGAGAGAGAGCAAGCCAAACGGCGTTAAATTTAAGGCTTGGAGACATACCTAAATTAATAAATTCTCTGTGCCTTTTGAACTTATTTTAAAATATTACTGATTAGATCCTGCCATGTTTTGAAAAAAGTCTGTACAGATCCTCTGACTGAGTATTTGATTTTTTCCAACTTCAAATAATATAACACATCAGTTTCCCACTGACTTAAAAGAGGAGAGTTTGGGTTCTTCCAGTTTATGAGAATAAGTCTACGTGCTAAAAGTGTAGTGAATGCAATCACAATTTGTTTGTCTTTCTCCGCTTTAAACCCATCTGGAAGAACACCAAACACAGCTGTTAATGGGTTTGGAGGGATTGTAAGTCCAAGGCTATCTGAAAGGTAATTAAAAATGTTTGTCCAGAATAATGTTAATTTGGTGCAGGACCAGAACATGTGACCTAGTGAGGCTGGGACTTGGTTACAACGTTCGCAGGTTGGATCATGCCCTGGGAACATTTTGGAGAGTTTTAGTCGAGACAGATGTGCTCGATATATAATTTTGAGTTGTATAATTGTATGCTTTGCGCATATGGAGCTCGAGTGAATTCTCTGCATTGCTACTTTCCACTCCTTTTCTGATATATTAATTGAAAGATCTTTTTCCCAGTGTCCTCTTGGATCTTTAAAAGGGAGGGATTGTAAAATGATTTTATATATTGTAGAGATGAAGTCTAAATCCTTGAGATTGAGCAATATTTTTTCCAGCATGGATGAGGGTGCAAGATGAGGAAAATCTGGAAGGTTTTGTTTAACAAAGTGTCTGATTTGAAGATAGTGAAAGAAATGTGTAGCTGGAATGTTAAATTTGGAATGTAATTGCTCAAACATAACCACTTCTTTATTACTTTTGCTGTAAAACTGTTTATTAAAACTCAGAGCACATCTGGATCTGTCTGAATACTGTACAGACCCATTATTTTCTTCTAGAAAGAGGTTTTCTTATATTAGTGAATAAGGTTCAGGCTGTGAAACACAAAGGAAACACATTCAGCGGCTTAAAGTATAAGTCAGATAATAAGACAAATCTTAACAGATTGTATTGAAATTGTTCAGTTTTGTATGGTCTGAAAGCTAACATAACAAAACCCGACTCTATATATTGTGGAAATAATGTCACGCTCTGAGGCACAGAAACACTTGAACTGTCCCCACAGTGTGTCTTAATTAGAAAAAATATCTTGACCTAAATTGAGAGCAACAGAGCCCTTGACTAAATTGATAAGATACTTGTTTTATTTTCATAATTAAGAAAAAAAGGATTTAATAAGTGAAAACAACAGGACAAAAACTAACAAAATCAATAAAGTAATCCTGAACTAACAGAGTGTCTAATGGGCACTGAATTAAATGAAAAACAAGTTACTAAAAATAATATAACTCAGGTTTACTGTAAATAGCAAAATAATAAATTGCCTCACAGTAAGAAGATCATGGATTCGTGTCCTGGGTCCTCCCTGTATGGTAGCGCTTTGAATGATGAGAAAAGCGCTATATAAATGTAAAGAATTATTAATGTTATTACAATTAGATACTAGAAAGCTTGTACTGGCAGCTATACAAAACTTTAAAAAAATTAAAGCAGAATGACAGAAAACTACAAAACTAAGTAAGATTAGAACAGAGCACAGATAACTAGTGAAGCTACAATCATTTGGCCACAGATCTAAATCGCACAAATTTGACACAATAGTGACTCGATCAGTAAATTGACCAAATTAATTAATTTTTTTTTTTTTTTTGCTTTTTACAGTAATTTAGTTCTAATGCTCCTTCAAGGTATTGTGGTTCTGAGGATTGTGCAGGGGCCAGAATTGCAAACCAGAACTTCCTGTAAACAGAGATCAGCCAGAGAGACTGGAATGATGGCTTTTATAATAAAGAAAGTGGAGTATTAAATTGAGAAAAGGAATCTGAGGGACCGTCCAATGCATGAAGAGAAATGGTAGATGGATATATTGTCCAGTTGGACTTGGAGCAGAAGAAAAAAAATGATACATCTTCAGCAGAAATTAAAACAGAAGCTGCAGCCATTTCGAAACACAAACAATGGTAGCAACTGCCATCACAATAAACAAAATAACATTGTGATAATTTAACAAAAATGACAATTAGAAGTAATAGTTGTATCAAAACAAAGCTGTGCAAAAAAATGAAGTGAAAAATGACATTCTGCATGGTCAAAACACCTAAATTATAACACAGACAGATGGACTCTTTGCTATTAAACCCATTACTCCACCATTAAAAAATGAAAACTTCAGAAGACAATATTGTAAATATATGCTACTTTCATTTTTATTGTAACAGATAAACATGCTCACTCTTGCTTTACTCATATGCCTAAAGATTGCTCGGCCATCTTGATTTCATTTTGCATTACATATTCTTATTTATTTTGTACTGCTTAGAGGAACAGTTGCGTCCTTTGCATAACAAGCAATGTTACATACATTTGTTTTCATTTCATGCCTCTCTCAAAACAAAAATCTATCTATATAATAAGACTACTAATGTCTGCATGTGTGTTTGATTCCTCTGAGCAATCTGATTGTTCAGTCTGACTTTGGTCTGTTTGGCCTGGTTTGCTCTGGTTGCTCAGTCAAACAGGATTGAACATTAGAACATTAGAACATTCTAGACGAGAACAGGCCATTCAGCCCAACAAAGCTCGCCAGTCCTATCCACTTGTTTCCTCCAAGAAAACATCAAGTCGAGTTTTGAAAGTCCCTAACGTCTTACTGTCTACCATACTACAGTACTTGGTAGCTTATTCCAAGTGTCTATCGTTCTTTGTGTAAAGAAAAACTTCCTAATGTTTGTGCAAAATTTACCCTTAACAAGTTTCCAACTGTGTCCCCGTGTTCTTAATGAACTCATTTTAAAATACAAGTCTCGATCCACTGTACTAATTCCCTTCATAATTTTAAATACTTCAATCATGTCACCTCTTAATCTTCTTTTGCTTAAACTGTAAAGGCTCAGCTCTTTTAATCTTTCCTCATAATTCAACCCCTGTAGTCCTGGAATCAGCCTAGTCGCTCTTCTCTGGACCTTTTCTAGTGCTGCTATGTCCTTTTTGTAGCCTGGAGACCAAAACTGCACACAGTACTCAAGATGAGGCCTCGCCAGTGCATTATAAAGGTTGAGCATAACCTCCTTGAGACGAGAAGCGATGGAATAGGGAGGCTAACACACATGAAGATCCTGAGGAAAAACTCATTTGGAATGACGAGAGTGACTTTCAAAGACAGGAAGTATTTGCAGGAATATGAATGATGTTTTCACAGCATGTAATGGGTGCCTGTCTTCCATTGGTGAAGTCAATAGTGGGTATGAGGTGGGCAGGGTGCCTCAAATGATAGAGTCAGAGAAGAAGGCTTTATGGGAACGTGTCTGAGAGAGGAAGTGCCAGCCAAGACAGGCTAAGACACATGAGGACACTGAAGAAAGGTGTAGGACGAACGCTGTGGGTACATGTAAGGCAAAAGATGTCATGTATTAAATATTTTTAAATGTATTCTGTTACCTGCATTTGACAGGCAATGTAGCTAGTTAATTTTAAAAAAAATTAAAATAATGAAACATGAAGCATTGCTAAATATTGTCTTATATAGAGAAGATTAAATATATTACAAAATGTATTGAAAATTTTTGTAGTCGATGTTCTACAAAACTTTCAGGCTTGGAATTATTTTTTCTTGAGAAATATACAAGATAGAAGGCTTAGCATTGTTTATGTAGTAACCAAATAACACAGAGAGAAAGAAAAACATAACACTTCAACAGACTGTTCTTTGCATTTATTCCCTTGGGTTAACCTGTGTCAGAGGGCAGGTTCACTCTAACTGATGTCAAATCTTTTCCAGCCTGATTTTCTAACACAATACTGTGTGAAAACATTGACTCATGACTCAGCTCTGTTCAGCTGTGCAGTTTCCTAAGGGTTTTGGGACATTTATAGTTGAGATAGTGTAAAGAAACTGTAGCATGTTTTAGGCTCAGAGTCCCTTGCTTTAGCAATTTATTCAGATGGTTATATTTCTATTATTTGTTAGCATTATAAATCACCAGTAATGGTGCACTGCACGATAACGTGCAGTGAATACATTTGACTTGAGCATTCATAGTTTTCATCCTCTTTCTCTTTACGTTTAACTTTCGTTTGTTCAGAGGTTGATGCTCTTGCTGCTTCCTGAACAGCTCTTCTTTTCTCTTCCCTAACGGCCCGCTTGTTTTCTTTTTTCATCAGCATCTTTACGCGTTAAAAGTGATTAAGTCAGTGTTTGTGTTGGAATTACTTAGTACATTTTCCTTAATTTTTCACTTAAGCTGGCACTTAAGTCTTCAATCTGCCTCAAGAATGATTTAAGACATGAAGAGATAGGGGAAGTGACGGCGAAGATGGTAGGGATGAGAATGGTGTCCATACACATGCATCGCATGGCTGCCCTGTTGGCCGCTGCCGAAAGTTGATTCTACAATAAGTTAAAATAAAAATTAAAAAAGGAATAACCTTGAAGGTCAATCATCACCCCGAAAGCAGATAGTAGACGTCACGCAGTATATGTGTACCAAATTTTAGGTCAATAGTTCAAACGGTTTAAAATCCAGGACAGACAAATGAACAGTAATGGTAGCGTAATATATATAAAGATATAATTATTTGTAAGTTATATTACAGGACTCTTGTTTAGGTATTACCTTTCAAATTTCACTTAATGTTGGTCATGTGATTTTGAAACACCCAGTTATTGTATATAAATATGTTATGCCAAAGTAAAAAATGCATTGCAAGGGAGATTATTTGTTCCTCCACCCAATTGTCATGTCTGTACACTAAGACCTTCTCTGTTCAAACAGTATCACTATGAGAAAGTACTGTAAATGTGAAAAAATGCTTGGCTCTACCTTAGTTTCAGGTTTTGAAGCCACGGTGTTCTTGCATAGAGATTAATTTATTTATGTATTTACATTGGTTTGCCTTCCACTGTCTCATGAACTGTCTCATACTAATTTCCGATGACAATTACAGCTTTTTTTGTCAGTAGAGCTTCTGATGGAGCATTTTTTAATTTTGTTGATACTACATAAACACATGAAAAGTGGAATGCCAAATTTTAAGATACATTTTCAGTGCAAAATTAAAGGTCCAAAACCTAGCCAACTTTGCATGCATTCAACTTTCAATTGATCTGGATAATGAAACATACATTAATAAACGATCCCACATTGACATGGTGTGTTCTGCACATCCCATCTTCTGAGTTTGCTGCAAATGACTAGACACAACAGTGTTGTTATTTGTCTTATGATTGCTGAGAGGTGCTTAGACAACCGGAACACAAACTTTTGATTTCTCACACTGCCGCTTGGGTTTTTATTTATTAAATCGCTATAAATCAGTGTGCAGCAAAAGGGTACAGAAGTTTTACTAACGATTGCAGAGCCTCAATCTGTATAAGATCCCAGTTGCATTGTTTCCTTAAGTATTTTTGGGGATCATTGAATTTGTCTGGTCTCTAGGATGTCTCTTAACCCCATATTATTTCCCTTTACCAAACAGGAAGCATTTCCAGTTATCTGGGCTATGGTCCCTCTTATTGCAGTTCTGTCTTGTATCTGGATCCTTTGTGTACAGTGGGTGCTGAAAACGGGTAATTAGAAGTGACAAAGCTCCAGTGTCCAGAATTGCCCTTAGCAGATGGTCTCTGCTACCAGGCACTTCCAACTCAATTAATAGGCATGTCCTTCTTTCTAGACTTGTAATATTCTTTGAAAAGAGAACAGTATACACTTCAAAGTATCTTGAATCATTAATGTGTTTCCCCGGGGTAAGCCCTGCCATCCCATTTCAGACTCTGCAGGGACTGTGACAGTCTGATGAGTGATTGCGTTGAATTACGTGTTCAGTTATTAATACCTTTCAAAGAGAGATATCGTTTGTAACCCCATTGTCAGTGAAATTCAACTAAAGAATTCTTAACTTGAAATGGAAAAGTTTATGGCAAGATTAGTTTTATGTAACACATTTGACTTAAAGAGGCTGCTGGAGATGTGATAAGATTTCTATGCATTCTCCTGTTACTCTTGGTGATGAGATAATCACATGCAAATTCTGACCATCAGAGAAAAAAACATAACAAATGTTTTCATGTTTGGCTGCATGCAGGTCAGCTAGTGTTCACGTGAAGTATATCTTGGACTATAATCTTCACATCTTTCAAATAACTTTCTGGGTAGGACTGGTGCTAGAGTTGGAGTTTAAGACAAAAAATCACTTGAAGTCAAACATTTTTGTGTTGAAACAATACTTTGTTGTAGGCTTTTTGCTTGAGGAGTCTGCAAACACATTCTTAGTCTGGTGAACTAGGGTGTTGTACCTTGTTTGCCATTATGAATGTAGTGAGAAGTCAAGGAAAATGACACCTTTTATTGGCTAACTAAAAAGATTACAATATACAAGCTTTCGAGGCAACTTAGGCTCCTTCTTCAGGCAAGATGTAACCTTTAGAGGTCCATGGCTGGCTGCTGGTTGAATATCCCTGCAGTAGGTCCTCGCGGTTTCCAGGCTGTAGTATGACTTGTTGTAGTCAGCCCCATGAAGTGATAGATTTTTCTTGTCCTTCAGTTTAAAGGATGCAACTTGCTCATATCTAGACACCTGTGCCTCTTGCCTGTGACTGTTAACCATGGAAACAAACACTAAAACCCTAAAGACATTAAGGCACCCTGTTGATTTTATTTTGTGATGGATTGGCTCTAGTAATGCCACATCTGGCAGACAACCTTGATTTATTTTAAAATGGGGAAAAATGTCCTTTATCTTTTTATATAATGTCAGAATAGTCATGACTTATAAATAAATCATTCAAAATATATACACAACATAATGTGTTAATAGCCAGTCTGTTGAAATAGCAGATCAGATGTTGTTTGCATGTTTAGTGAAAATAATTTTTGTGATCGTACAGATTGTTGGCGCTTTGGGGTTTTTATATAATAAAAAGTCTTTGTTTTTAAGCCAGAGAATAAAACCACTTTGGGGACAAACAGACCTCTAATTTGTAATACACGAGGTTTCTATTTTTTGTTGTCAGGAAAACATTGGCTGGCTGAGTTCTGCAAAAGCCACATTTTTGGGGGTATTTTTTTGTGGGTAAATTTTAAATATGTTTTAGTAATTTCCAATTTAAAGGTTTATTATGAGCATTTATTGTTTTATTTGTATTGCAAAAACATAAAATAATGATGCCATAAGCCCCAGAACCAGCTGGCTAATCAACAAGAGTAATATTATTATAAATTACTGTCAGAGAGCTATTTGTATGGTAATTTTAGGAAGTACAATGTGAGCAAATGTGATCGTTACAAAGCAGCTGTCCAAACAAAGAGAGCTAAGAGGGGGCCAAAAAGGCAGAAATGGTTTGCTAATTATTTGACGTTAAACGCTGTATTCCTGTTCAATGACAGTTAAGTCCTAGGTGTAGTTTTCAAAACTTCTCAATTCAGTTGGTATCAAAAATGTAAGGAAAACTCGTATGTAATAATGTTTCCAAGGTGAAATTTGTGATGAGTGAAAAAGCAAGGGTGGTGATAATTGCTGTTTGCAATGTAGATATTATATGTTACATGCTGCGATCTATGATTGTGTTTTTTATGGTGGACGAGGAGTTACGACTTTGGTGTTCTTTTTTATCTGCTTGCACCCTAATTGTGTCTGTCTGAACCTGCCTTTTACTTTTATGGTCACGGGGACCAAGGTAGCATCTTCTCCTAGGTGGAAGACAAGAATGGATGATACAGAAGTCTATGGCATGCTTACATACTATATGTACCAACTTGGCAACCCACCAAACCCAAACAATAAAAAAAAGCATCAAAATATCGAAAAATATGTCACCAACAAAGTTAGAGAAAACGATACACAAAGGGGAGCGCATAAAGCACTAATAAACAAATATGTAAGCAACACAAGCTTTTGCCCCTCTGAGCCTAACTAAACATGCCTTGTCCCCTTGCCCACTAGTGACGTTTTTCACTTCTCATATCTTTCTCTTTCTCTATCCCTTTTTCTTCTTCTCAGACCCTAGCTTCTCTATCCCCCACCAGTCTTGTCCATACTCTGTACTCAGTCTTCCTCTGGCTATGGGGTGGCTTTAATCCCAAAGGCCAAGAACTCTTCTAGCTAAGTCCTGAGATCATTTCTGGCATCAATAATGTCCAATGTCTTTGTATACCAGACATTGTGAAAAGTCCAGAGTGAGAAAGTAAAGGAAAGGTGGGATTCCACTTGGGAAAACAACATTTCAAGAAAGATTCCATTGAAAACAGGGAGGTTATTAGTTTTGCGACAACATTTCTCAGCCATCAGCATTAAATTGTCCAGGAGACATGTTCATGGGGCCATTAGGCTAGAGACAGGATTGTTACAATCTCCAGTGGGCTGACAAGATGGGCTTGTTGATGGACTTCAGCTGGTTTGGCTCCTTCCTGTCTGCTAAAAAAAGACTTCCAGAGCAACACTAATGACTTTCTTACTCTGTCTCCCAGAATTCCACCTGTGATAAAGCAGCAGAATGGCCACATGCTGTGCAATGTAAAAATTGTCAGACAGCTTTTTTGCAAATTGATCTCAAATGTGTAAAGAAGAAAGCCAATACTGAAAAACAGGGAAAACTTTATAGTGTTAGCAGCCTTAGCTTGTCAGCCATGTTTTGTATTTTTCTTATTCAAACTGCTTGTCTTATTAGACTAGTGGATAAGAAGAGATGCTTTTTAGCACTGTACCTGCAACACTAATCTCACCAAGGTCAGGTGAAAGGAAGGTTTTATTCATTTAAATGCTCCTAGGTAGTACTTAGTTCCTTCAAATTTAAAATAATATTAGCTTTTGCACAGCATTCTGGAGGCAGAAAGCTTTAAAAAACATTTTGTGCTCCTAGCCCCCGAGAACCAAATCTCACAAAGCCTAGGGGCTGAACTTGCAGCGTTATGAAAGCACACGTCCCAGTCTGTACAGTACATTGTATGATGGTTCACTAAAATGCAAAGAAGTCTTCTTAGAGCTGTCAAGACTGGAACAAGGGATGTGGAAAAGGAACATTGCAATCATTATGCAAGTTTTCTTTCATGAACTAATATAGTTTTTCAATCAGTGGACCATGTCCACAGACATAAAATAAGATTACTTTAAGGCAGTGTGCTCAGACTTACTCCTGACACAGTATAAAACCCATCACAGAAGTGGATTGATTTGTTTCCACAGAGACAGCTCCATGACAGGAGAATGTTACTTTAAATGTAGTTAAACTTTCAATGAGCTGAGAAGCTATATTAACTTTAAAAAATGTCCCACTGTTTTTGTGGAATTGTATTTTTTGATGAACCAATTAGAAAATGCCTTTTTCTTTGTTTAACTCAAAGTGGAGTCCATTGATTTTCATCAGTTTACATGATTTGTATTTATCCCAGAAGTGATCATATAGTTCAGCGGACTCATTACCATTTTTGCACTTGTAAGTAGCCTGCTAAGCAGAAGGTTATGGATCTTCATTCTGAAAAGGGTGGATGTGGAACAGACTTTGACAAAGTCAAGGGCTGTAGGAGACTGACTTTAGTTCATTTTTTCATCCCTTGGAGAGAATGCACATTCTAGTAAGGGACAAAAAGGTCACACTTTGTTGACTTCGTTATTCACAGAAACCTGGTTTGTAAAATGCCATTTAAACCCTTATTCTAGTTAGAAAAATTGGGTGATTGGGCTTTAAAAGTAACGGCTAACGGATGTAGACAACTTAGTGAGTTATCTACTTATGTGGACACGTAAACCTTACAGCTAAAGATTCTGTAGTCTGTGCTTGTCTATCAGCCAGCGCATGTGTGCGCACATCCACAAGTGGAAGCATCCACAAAGGAGATTTCCAGAGGCAAGTGCTTGGGCAATCACATTATTCTTTCTCCTGATTGAAATAATCTGTATTAATGTTTCAGAAATCACTAAATTTATGTTAATGAGCTGTAGCACAATCTTAAAAGTTGTTAGGGTAATGCCTAAAAAGTAATGTGTATTTAGTAGTCTAATTACTTTTTAAAGAAATTAGTAACCTAACACATTACTTATTTTATTAAAATAAAAATACCTACATTATTATTATCACAGCAGCCATGAGTGCAAGGCAAGAGGCACACATACCGGTGCGCTGCTCCTTTGCAGAGCTCAATTGTACTGCCAAGCAGAAAAGAGTGTACTGTGTGCAATCTGGTAACAGAAACATATGAATACAGTGTCAGTTTAGGTTTAATCCAGCTATTTGCTGTAAAAATGCTGAAATGGTATGATCAGGTGTCTATGTAGCTATTGATCATACATTTGAATCATTGGGCGCTTAGGTTGAGGATATTAAAGGGGATGAATATTATGTACATTACAGCACATGAAGGATTAAATGGATTCATAAAACAAAAAAAGTTATCACAGGTTTCATGCTTATATTCAGATTCACAGTGTCCAGTGATAATATTTAACTCTTTTTGCGTAGTTTGATGACATTGGTGCACTTTGACAAAGGAGAACACCAAAAAATTATTTACGCATATAAATGTGGATTTTTAAGAAACCAGCTTTCTGCCTTATCCTGATTATGTGCATTGATGCAAACAGTTTCAGTTCTAGTTGTTCAACATGTCTCCAAATAGTATGGAATGCACTGGGTAGTTATTACAGTCAAAAAAAGGAAAGATTGCTTCTGCACACACATGTGCACCTCTGGACAATTGCTCATATGTGTATAGATAATAAATGAAATATATGAATATACTCTTACAATTAAAAATGTATATTGGAAATCAATGTTTCTATATATAGGAGGGGAGACCTAACATTTCTTGGAGTCTGTCAATGGCATGGGAATAGAGTGTAGTTATCAACTACGCCACTAAGCATCATATGCCTACAGTCTTGTTAATCAGTCTGCCAAGTGGCACTGTGCTGATTTAATAGAACATCTATTTTCTGACATTTATTCTACAATTGTGCATGTAACTCTCCAAGCCAAAAAAAGGATGTGAGGTCATATAAAACATCAAGACAATGATAGAAGTCTTTCGACAATGACGGAATTGTTAATAAAGAGTTTGCTACCCATAAAGAGACTGCTACACTGAACTTTCAAAGCATATAAGGAAAAGCATCAGGAAAAAATATCTGCAGCAGTGGCACATGCAGTACTGCATTTTGCATTATGACAGTCCACCTTCACAAACCGCTACACCATGACAGCACACTTGCACACACTGCGTTGTCACTGAGAACAAAAACAATATGGTTCTTGCTTTGTATCCTATGAATTTGCCAGATTACACTCCATGTTACCTCTTTTTATTCCCAAAGCTAGACTGTAAAAAATCACAGGAGACTCTAGACCCATCAACAAAAGATGACTTCATGAATTGTTTTTAGAAATGGAAGAAGCACTGGGACAAATGTATCTCTTCTCAAGGGGTTTATTTTGACAGTGACTAAAATGGAATTGCAGTAAATTGTGTTGTAAAGTTTTTTTTTAACAATTTTTTTAATTTTGGGTCCTCCCTCATATCTAAACTATGAAAATGATATCATTATGATTTTGTATTTTAATAAGCAATGGCTAATTATAAACAATATTACAAACAATAGAAACTCATAGTTCAATCAGCAATGTCCATCTACTTCTCAGAGGCTATCCAATGCAAGATATTGAAAATCAGCTTTTTCTTCTTCTTCTTCCTCATCATGTACTGTATTCCCACTTTTATGTGGAGTTGATGTGCTTAATCAAACATCTCCAAACAGCTCAGTCCTGCATATCCTCAGCAATCAAGCTCTTTTCCCTTCAGATCATGTTTTACATTATCCATCCACCTCCACTTTGGCCACATCTCATTACTCTCTTCACCTTTACTTTCATTCCCATCACTCTTTTCACCATTTATTCATTGTCTCTCCTCTTCACATGTCCACACCACTACAACCTACTTTCCTGTACTTTCTTAGATATCTTTCCAACTTTTGCTGTACCTCTGATTGTCCCATTTTTTTATTCTCTTTTTTTTGTAACTTCACAAATCCATCTCAACATTCTAATTTCCTCCACTTCTAGCTTCTTCTCCTGTGCTCCCTTTACTGCCCATTTCTCAGCTCCATACACCATTGTTTGTTTTACCACTGCCTTAAAGACCTTGGGCCTCATGTATAAACGGTGTGTACGCACAGTAATGTTGCATAAGAACTTTTCCACCTTCAAATCGCGATGTATAAAACCTACACTTGGGGTAAAGCCACGCACTTTTCCAAGGTACCTCATACCTTATCGTACGCAAGTTCTCCACTCGGTTTTACAGACTGGCGGCACCCAGCGTCAAAGCAATGCTACTGTTCCTGTGTGGTTACTCCTTATTTTCCTGACACGGCTTTATAAATACACTGAAACTAACTGCATATTGTTTATTAGTGTAATGCATCTGATTGTAATTAACTTGTAACACTATAATGGTCCAGGGAATAGCCATAGTATTCCAAATACCATAACTGCTTTAGTGTTGTTACTCTCACTGCACCTTCTTCTTCTTCTTCTTTCAGCTGCTCCTGTTAGGAGTTGCCACAGCGGATCATCTTTTTCCATATTACTCTCACTGCACCACTCAGAGTATTTATATCACTGTATCTGAGTGTGAATCACAGCAGCAGCTGATCAGAATGAGAATTATTGGTATACAGCTTCAGGCACACGCTACCTCAGCCACGGAAAAACATTTCAAATCCTTTCCTGTATGGACCCCGCGGTTCAGAAACAGTTTCATCCCAAGAACTTTAAACACACTCAATCAATTGCTCCTTGTAGAACTGTTTGTACTTATAAGTACAATTACCTCACTGTAAACTTGCACTACAGTTATAATATTACACAACCTGCGCCACTTTATAAAGCACGTATTTACATATGATGACGATATCATTTTTAAGATGAAATGCAGCAAAATATGTTTATTATATTATACAGATAAAACTTTAACTTCATTTAAATAATCTATATTCTTCACTGGGACTGGCGTGAAGGATAGAATAATTAAACTTGTACTACGAAGATATTTCAATGTTCCTTAAACGTTCTGAAGAATCGGCACTCTAAGCTTACAGATGGCTTAACGTCTATTACAGAGCTGATTGTGTGGCGATTGGTTACTTGGAGAAAGAAAAACAAGGACTGCAGGGGCGGCCATGGCTATATATATTGAATATAAAACAGAAAGAGAAAATAACGACACAGCTAAAAACGCAGCGGCAAATTTCGACAAAAGTTAAACGCTTTTGTCATGAGCACGAGGCGGCTATACAGTGTCCGCAATGGATGTGGCCATCCGCCATGCATAAGATACTATATTGACATTGGCGGGTGAAGGGGCCACCGATTCTTTCTCTGCCCAGGGCCGCCACAAGCCTAGAGCTGCCCCTGAGTACTGCTGCAATAAATAATTTCATCGAAGGTCTCGCACAATCACTGCGCCGTGAAACCCATGTTTAATAACATGCTTTAACTCCTATCATCATGAAAATGATATCACGTATACATCTCAGTATTTTAGTTATTCAGAGAGCTGTAATAGTACAAATGTAATGGATTCTGTGTCCAGTCGGAGGAAGAGAGCCGGTTTAAGAAGTAAGTAGTGATTCACACACATAGAGCACATAAAAGTTCACATACAAAACAAAGCATTTAACGTACTACTTTAATTACAGACAGTGGGCTACAACTCACCTTTTCACGGCGACTTTGATATGTGACTTCTTTTTTATTTCCGGCACTTTGTGACTTTGTGATTGTGAGCTTTCAAGTTTCTCCAACACATTATGTCACTCGATCAACTTCCTTTTGTTGATTATACCACGGTTTAATTAAACAAATAGTATGTTTTTCCTTTGCCTTCACTTGATATTAGCTGAAATTGTTATATTTTCCCCCGTGCTTTTCCCATTGTCTTTTCACAGAAGGCTGAGCATAAGGGCGATTTATATTGATTTGCATATTCAAAGAGGCGTAATTCTGGGAGGAGTTGGGGCGCTACATAAAGCGCGTGCACGAGCGTTACTTTTCATGCTGACCGAGATTTATGTACCGGAATAACATGGAAGTTGGAGTACGCACAGATTCCTGCATCTGGATTTTTTTGTGCGTAAGCACATTTCGGCTTTTGTGCTTCCGCCATGTTATAGTGCGAATACTACACACTGCGTTATACATGAGGCCCCTTACCTTTAACTTTCACCTTAATTCTTTCAATCACCCAACACTCCTGATACCTTTTTCCAGTTATTCCATCTACACTGCATGCTATGGATTACTTCTGCTTCTAGTTTTCCATCTCTGGTTACCACTAATCCTAGATATTTAAATTTCACACTCCTTTTAATAGCTGTTTCTGCTGGCTAACTTCTGAGTCCAGATCTTCATTAAACCTCACATATTGTGTCTTCTTCCTATTTATCTTCAGTCCTCAATCTTCCAGAGCCTTTCTCCATCCCTTCAACTTCCTCTCTATGTTTTCTTTTCTGGTGCTACACAACACAATGTCATCAGTAAAAAGTAAGCACCAGGGATATCAATCCTTAATCCCATGACTCAGCACATCAATAAACAGATCCAAGAAGATCCCTAGTGCAGACCTACTCTAACTGTGGTCTTGTCTGTTGCCCCAACATTATTTTTAACAGATTCCTCACTCCCATCATATCTAATATGAATCAATTTATAATTCAAATATTACTCAAACAACTTTTGCTATAAGACATTAGATGCTAGTATAAAATTAAACATGAAAATTTCAGTATATCATATAAAATATTTAACTTCAAAGTATAACTGAAAAAAAAAAATAACCATGTTCTGATATTTTATTTCTACAAAGTTCAGGCTAATGCCCTCTGCAGTTTTACATAAAATGAGTTAAAGGTATTACTAAAGGATTTTAAGGCAAATGATAGATTGATTTAACGTGTGTTTTTTTTTTTTATGTAATGTTACAGGAGTATGAAGTTCAGGCAGAAAACAAAAATAAATTAACATTACCAATGTTGTAACTTTAATATCTGCAATCTGTATGCTAATCGTTGTAGAGTTCACATTGACTGTCATTCAATTGCTGCATTGTGATCTGTGGTGACTGATGCAGGACTCAAAAATCAGACACTATTACTAATTAAAACAAGCAATATGTTAAGCTTTCTGTGATGAAAAGAAATGTCAATCATGAGATTAAGGGAAGAGCAAAAAGTTTTAATTTATGGAGTATTCTGATGTCTTTCAAGCACCTTATTTGTATGCATGTTTTGACACAATGACTTGTCAAACAAATAATCAATAAAAATTGTTCTGAAATCTTGAAGAAAGATTTTAAGACGGATTAAAATTTTGTCAGATTAGTATTTATAACATCAAAGCCTTATTATTTTTTTTAGTATTTATTTTTGCTTCTGTGTATCTCAGTGTCTCCATGGAGAAATCCCACATTGATCTCATAATAAGTTCTTTTGTTTATTTTAATTTGATAGAATAGAGATTGAAGTAAGGTAAATTCAGGCAAAATAAACGTTTCAATATCAAAGTCAATAAATACATCCTTATATCAACCAACTGTCATTTAATTAAATAAAAAGAATAAATGAATGACAGATTATAGAAGAATAATTGTGTTTCTTAGCACTGTTTAGTATAATTATTATATGGTGTCGTGAAAAATAACAGCTTACTGTATTAATTTTAATTATGATAATAATAAATATATAATTAACTATATTAATTAAAATTTACATTAATACAAGGGTTACATTAAGTTTAAAGTGTAACTAATGACAGTTTACGTTAATTATTTTGTGTAAAACTATTCTTATAGTTGTCTTCCTTAAATGTTGTCTTCCATTTATGACAAATAATATTATTGTTTGAAATGTTTGGGTAACCTATAAACTACATGAACTAAATACAGTATGTACAGAATGAAGCCTTTATTTATGCAGTTGTCATAGACATGTCTGTATCTTTAAACATAAGACAGGACTATTCACAAATGTACACCCCAGTGTATATGAATACCAAAGTCAATAAAAAAGTTCTCCACAAAGATAATGCAAACAGATTATTGGAGCAGTAGAGCATCGGGGTCCACAAGGCTGCACTTGGGGGGCTACACCACTATTATATGAGGTTGAAAAAAAAAGATTGTCTTTAAATTGTCTCACATGTAGATTTCAAATAAACATAACTGACAGTGTTCTTAAATTGTTGCGCTAAAGCAATCCTGTGCTGCAGTTCTCAGCTGGTGTGGTATGCAAGGAAACACACACAGAAAGAATAAAATAAAATAAAGAGGTTGGCTTAAAAGGGATGGTTAGTTACACAGCAGTCTCCATGCAAGGCTGTGTTTCAGTTGCACTGCTCCATTCTCAGTTGTCTTACAGGGAGTCTCCACTCCTGTCTAACTGACCCAACCTCGTTTTATACCTATACCGATACCAACATACCAATTTGTGCCCGTGAGGTCCGAGGGAACAATTCCCTTTCATTCTTCACCTCTTTGTGCCAGTATATTGAAGGATGGAGACTACCTTGACACATAACGCCAAGACTGCCAGATTTTTTGCGAAAGCATGCATTATATGAGACAGATGCTGTCTTAATCAACCCAACACAAGAAATCTGCAAAGCATGTCTCAGTCTGTCTCTTGCCTGGTCTGCCAATGTTATAGTATTTTTAGTATTTGTAAACTGGTTTGCTGTATTATCATTTTAAGAAGTCTTAGAAATTTGCAGACTAGTGCAGTGAGATACAACGAGGAAGAAAGTTGAATGTTTACAATTATTAATAATGAAATGCACAAATCTAAAATGAATATTAAGCAACAGCAGAAAGCTTTTGTTTTGAACAAAGTGGCTAATTTTCGTTAACTTTCGTGCCTAATGAAAAAATAAATTTAGGAACAAACTGAAGGTAATAGCTGAACTGCACAGCCAAAACTGAATGCATGCCTCAAAACTTTGTACCAGAACTGGTAAGGAAGTCAGATTCTGGAATTAACCTTACCTCAACCATGCTATTTTCTATAAACTCTTCAGTAGAGACCTTTGGGATTTTATGCAGAACATTTCTGTTTTGCCGTTTACAATACATCTCCATTAGTGTACATGTGTTCGCTCTCTTCCCCAGGACTAAAGTTTATTGCCTTCCACAGCACAAAGTAAACCACAGAGCACAGTCCCTTCTTTGCAGCCAGTCCTTCCGGCTCCACTCCTCCTCAGGCTTTGTCCTCTTCCTCCCAACTCTGGCCCTTGAGTGGGGGTGACTGGCTCCTTTCATAGGACACCTGGAAGGACTCCAGGTGCCCAACAAGCTTTTTCCGCCAGCAATTCTGAATGTGGCAGAAGTGCTGCTAAATAAGGCCCTGTAAAAGTCCAGGCACCCCCTGGCGGTGGCCATGGGCCCTGGCAGGGTTGAGATTCCATGCTCACAACCCATGGCCAGACTGCAAACCAAAGGGACTTTCCTCTTTCAGTCTGGGGAAGAAATGGTCTTGCAAATACTCTCTCTCCCGGTCCTTCCATACTCGGGGCGTCCCAGCCATCTGCCACAGTACCAAAAGCTAACATTTTACAAACAAATGAGATTAAAAGCTAAACTTTCCCAACCAAGATTTTCAAAAAGCAAAATAGCCATGAGTAACTTGTATAAAGGGACTAAAAGCTTGGATGCACCGCTCATGTACCGCCGGCATCTTTTATAGGTGAGACATGTGATATAGTATGTGTCACATGACCGGCAACAAGCAAAGTTATAGTAAACATACATGGCTGCCACCATGAAAAATGAGCACACAATGACTCCATCTAATCAACAAAATGGTGTTCAAGGAAATGCCACCCAAATCAATTAATAATAAACAAAATAAATGCATAAACATGTACAAAATTGAAAAGCACTATTAAAAAAAATTTGAATGCTCACAGAATTTTTCTATATGCAAAGCCTACACAAAATACAAGAGACAGATGGTATTTGACCAGAAGATTCAGCATTGGGACGTGTATGCCTCTGACTGCAAAGCTCACTGTTAGCTTCAGGTTTTCCTAATGATTTGCTATATTATCTTATGTCTTTTGTGCATTTTTTAACTGCATTTTGCTTTATTATGTGCTCCTCTTCAATCTCATTCCTGTTCATACAGCATTGAGGTGTTTTTATGGGATTATTAGGAGAATGTTAAAATGGTGGGTGCGTACACTGACCGTAGAAGGTCTGATGAGTCCAAGGAGCATATAAGGGTAGCTGTTGAGGCCTTTTTTATGTTAGTACCAGGGTCTTCAAAGGATTCTCACATCAGATACAGTTTCTTGTTCTGTCCCCTTGGTGCTGATAAAACCTAATCCTGTGGCACTCTTTATAATTATTTTGTGACAGCATAGCCAGTGCCAGTGAAAATACTCCAATTGCCTGGAGATAAATACAATATTAATGGATTCCAAAAGACACCTCAAGTGTCCAGTGCTTAGATGTAGTCTTTGGAATTCAAAGCAGATAATGCTGATCGATTTTTAATTGTTCGACATCATCCCTTGTGTAAATGAGCAATGAACATTCAGTTTGATGTACATTTTGACGTACTGTCATTCAGAAAATGAAGGCTAATGGAATTGTAGATTTTTTTATAAAGAAGCATGCACTTAAATAGTGCATCTGCAGAATTGGGAGGATACTCATTGGAATGATGGTAATTTTTATCAGCATGATAAGATGATTTTCATAAATCAATTCTTGTGTAAGTTATTCTTCGAAGCAGGAGTCATATTTTAATCTTTCACTCTGTTTTTACTTACAAGACCCTCTTAAACATAGTTGTGACATTATCGACATATCTTGCAATTCCCACTTGCCCTGTGTATGTAGATTAGTGTACTGTATATCAAGGCATGTATTTCGCCTGTCATAAAATTCTGCTCCTCACTTTGAGTAAAGCTGCTTTTTTGTGCTTTGTCTATTGGTAATGGTAGCACTACATCAACACATAAAGACGTTTATTTGACATATGCTATAGTGTACTAGTATTAGATAAGATTAATGCAGCAAAAATAGACACTAGATATTTGAGCATCTCTTTGTTCACTGTGCTTTGTACTGTAAATTACTAGACTATTCCACCTCATTTTGTCTTTTTAAGTGTAGCCTGTTAGAAAATGTTTTGTTCAGCAGTATGAAGATCCCCTAGAAAATGCTAACCTAATTTTTGCCTCACATCAAATGTTTTTTGTCAGTCCTTTAAGTCTATTATTTCTATGATGAAAACAGAGAAAAGGCACACTTGTTGTACTGCAGAATGTTCAAAGTGCCTACAACATTTTCTGAGTCCTTGTTAGAGAAGCACATGCCTTTGTTTATCCATTTTCTAAGAGAAATTCACACAAAGCATGGGGAAAACATGTTGATTATCCTTGCATCTGCACATAAAAAGAACACTAGAGGAAGGCAAGTACAAGAGGTTATCCAAAGAGTTGCAAACATGTGTCATTTAGATATGGTTTAAATAAGGATCACTATGCTGAAAAAGAAGAGAGATACTTGTATTATAAGCCAAACAGCCACGTGAATGGCTTTTCTAATAATACACTGTTCTAAGTCATTTATTTTTTTTGATAATATTATTAATTTTTATGAGAGGTAAGCTACACCCTCTTATGGTAAACAAAAATGTAAGTACAGGGTTCTATTTGTTTACTTGTGCTACGTTTTTAATTAAACCTGAAAGAGAGCGCAGTGATTAGTGTTGCTACCTCACATCTTGAGAGTTACAGGTTTAATCCCCAGCCTTACTTCTGTTTTGGCAGACTTGGTCAAGATTTTCCTCTGGATGCTATGGATTTCCTTGTACACCACTTACTCATATTAATTGGCAAATATAAATTGACCCCATCAATTATACCAACACACAAAGCTTTGAGACCGTGACATTATATACAGTATGTAGGCCACATTCTCTCTTCTGTTACTATTAGAGTGGTAGATTCGAGAGAGTTCTCCCTTTACGTTGGGGTGAGCTGTGGATCTTTGCACTTTTGATTTTTTTCTGAAAAATAGAGGACATGCTATGGGGTATCTGGCACTCTCAAACCTCTTCATAGTGGTCGGAGTAGTCAAAGAACACTGTGACTGTATAAAAAATATTATATTTCGTTTATTTTTTCATGAATATTGAATTGATCTATAGATAGATAGATAGATAGATAGACACTATATAATAAAAGATAGATAGATAGATAGATAGATAGATAGATAGATAGATAGATAGATAGATAGATAGATAGATAGATAGATAGATAGATACCCTGTTATATTTGCTAAAATGAAAATCCACACCAGGAGAGAAAACTAAATTACTGCCCAGCTGATAATATTAGTGGCATGAAATTGCAAACAGCATATATTTAGACCTGGATCACCTCCTTTACTGACATCTTAGACACTGTAAAGCAGCTCAAGCACTATACCAGTATCATCCTCATGAATGGACCCAAAGTCATCAGATTATCTTCTTAGATAAGGACACCTTCACTGAGGCTAGGGCATCCTTCTTTGACCTCCCAGCAATTTCACCAATCTTTCTGATGTTCCATCTACATTTTCACCAAAAACTTGGCTAAAATCCAACCTACATTATGGTGTCAATGAGTTGAATTCCAGAACCTCCATCATGTCACCTCCATGGCCTTACCAAACCTTTCTTACTTCTGGACCTTTGTTTAAGGCATCTGTGCAATTTTTGAATTGTTAGCCATAAACTACAATATTTTTGAAAATCCCTATATTTCTCTTGGTAGCTTCCTGTATATATAAGCATATAAGCACTTATGTTGTAGTATATTCTTATCTTGTTTCATACAAATATAAAACTGATTTTCAAGTTGGTTAATAGACCAGAGATACAGGTAAGTGGAGAATGCCCCACACGCTTGTATCGTTACTGTTTTTAGTTTATATTAATCATATACTGATTTTAAATCTTAATAAACTTGTGAAATTTCAGTCAATTAGTCTTTATTTTATGTGACACCATTCATAGAATGGAAAACAAAGTGAGGGAGTGCTGGGAAAGTGAAGTACAATATAGCGTGATGCAAAAAGAAACATTTATAAATATCAGATGGGTGATGCTGCTCTACAGGAAGCTACCCTTGAGAAGGATTTATGGGTTAACATTTCTCCAATATTCTCAATATCAATGTGCAGAAACAAAAAAAAGACTTGCAAAATTTTAAGTTATGTTATAAAAACTGTATTTATGTTCAAACTAGTAAAACTGCATCTGGAGTATTGTATCCGGTTCAAGTTACCACACTAAAAATAGGCATGGTGACATTAGAAGTTGTGCAGAAATGAGCATTCCTGTACTAAAATACCTGCCATGACCTTCTCAGTGTTCTGAGAACCTAATCCAGGTTTTTTAAAATTCTCAGTTGTTGATAAAGGCAGTCTATTGAATTCTTAAAATGAATATTAAATAACACAGTTGAAGACACAGGATGAAATTACAGAGTAGTACATTCAAGATGGAAGGCCAGGAACCACTTCTAAAACAAACCTCCAAGTTATTTAGTTAGAACAGAAAATGGAGCCTTGACAACTTTTAAGTACAAAAAAGTCTTATGAACTGAATGGTCTTCACATGTTTGTGGCAACAATCAGTGGGTCCTAGAAATTATTCCAGATTAGATTACACAAAACGTTATTAATCCCATGGGGGAATTCAAATGCATACAGCAGCAGAAACATAAACAACAAGAATACAGACTCACAGGACAAATAATAGACCCAATCAATCAATCAAAATAAATAAATAAACTTAGCAGTTACATCAGGTGTAAGCATTGAATTACCTGATAGCAGCAGGCAGCAAAGACTCCAAGAAGTGCTCTTTAGTACATCTCTTTTTTAGAGGTGTAGCTTTAGCTTTTTTTCAGTTTTTTATTTTGCTTGTTCCATTCATTAGCTATAGGTGTTGCTCCGAGTATACTGTATATACGGTAATGGGTAGTTTACCGATTTGATCATCACTCACAGTGTAATCTTGAATAAAATAATGGCATGCTTTATAAAAATATCCATTCTCTATCCTAAACACTACAAGAATAAGTTTATTATTACAGGTCTAACCTTTACAATTACAGCATTTTTTTAGATTAAATACTTTATTTTTTCAATGGCAATATAAAATACCACAATGAATTACTCAGACTGTTTTAACTTAAGTATGTTGACCTTTTTGAAATGTAAATGAATTATAAATATCAGTAATTTACTGCTTAAATACAAAATTAGAGCTTAGGTTTACTGGGTAGCTCCACAAAATAAGAATATTGAAGGTGGTTGTTGTTTTGACAGTGTCTTTGTATAAGACAAACTTGTGTGCTCTACTGCGGACAAAATCATTTTTTAAAACCTTTCCACAGAAACCTGCGGTGGTAATTAAGACAACAGAACAATCAGAAATCTGGTTGCAAAAGTACCAGAATCTACTACACCCCAGGTAGCAACTCAGAGAAAGAAATCCATTTGTTTTTTAAATGAGGCCCAGCAGACTTTCAGCATGTTCCTCATTACTTATCTGTTGTAACTGTATTTCAGTCACATATTTGACTTCCTCTGTGTTAGATAAGACAAAAAGGCACACATTTTCAAAATTATCTGTGTGTGTTTTTTCTCCATGCCTCATTTTAAGGAATTTTTTTATTCATTATGAAACACAGAATCTTAATTCTTTTTTTTGTTAATATTATGTATATGTTTAAACATTGTGACAAATTAGCTGGTGTGTTTGGGTCCTGCAGCAGCCATTACCATTACAGAGTTTGCCCATGTATAACTTTGTGACCTCATGTAAATATGTGCACCCGGTGACAGGCTAATGCACCATCTTGAGTTAGCTTCTACTTTGCACCCAGTCCTGCTGGAACAGGCTTCCTGCAACCTTCACTTATCTTTTGACTTAAATGTCCAAAGTGGTTCCTAATAATCTGCTAAAGGCAAGACCTATGTAATGTGGAGGGCATAGGTGGACTGCTTTATGCTCTCAGTCTATTTGCATCACATAAGAAAACATTCTTCAAATGAAAATGCAATGAAATAGCAGTTGTCCATTTTTAATCGGGTGCAAGACAGGATTCAGACCTTGATAAGGTGGAACTTAATCACTTATTATTATGACTAATATTATTTTTAATGTCTAAAAAGGTAACCACATATTTTCTGTTTATGTTTTAATATGTTTTATTTGTTTGATTTGTTGAGGTACTTTATGTTATGCCAATAAACTACAGTATTAAAACATGCAAACATTTTTTTAGAGCATTTATAACATGATAATTAAATATTTAATAACTATTATCAGAGACACAGTCCTAGAGTTTAACAAACTGCTCTCAGGCAGAAAGGTAGTCCATTATCCCAGGTACCACTGGCTCATCCACCTACATATCTCTGACCTTAACTCATAAAAGGAATGGGTGGTTGATACTGAAGACACTGGAGAAATCAAAAAATCTCATCTGGACGACTACACACTCGACACGTTGTGGTTTCTACGTTCTTATTACTGCAACTAACTAGATACATGTACTTATATGACAGCATGAACTGCTTGTAGTTAAGGTTAGTCTTTTATTGGTGTCAACATATTGCAGTAGTTTTATTAAAAATAAGTGTCACGCGTTCTAAAACCGTTCACATGTGAGATGCCCGTGCATCTGCAATTCCTGGGAATGGATAAACCCATCCGGGAATGGATTCCCTAGTCAGCACATTGCATTTACTGGATGTCCTAATTTGTGTGTTGAATCAAAAAAATAACATTATTGTAGTTTGTTAAAAGGCTCTATGGTTATGATTTCTGTTTGTTTTGACTATGATTTCTGTCTTATGGTTTGGCTCTGGTTAGATAAACTTATGACTATTGACAATATTGCTCCATTTCTTACTACATTCTCTATTTCACATTCTGGGATTTGTTTATTTGATCATTTGTCTCTCAGTTACTACATTGGTTAGTTTAAATCCAACCATGATATTCCCCCGATTCCAGTTTAATTTATTAACTGCTGCCATCCGATATAGTTCAGCACTTCCTCAGTCAGCTATAAGAGATAAAATCATAGTTCTGATGACCTAGGCAAATGGGTGTCCTAGGCCAACATAATTTTCTAGTCTGTGTATCAAGACAGAGAGGTTGATTGTAATCAAAAGTTATTCTTAAATTGAATGACTATCATTTCTTTCATTAGAAGATATTCAAATGTTATTGACAGCACAAGTTAGCGCTGTGTCTATGCTGTTACCAGTGTGAAGACTGGACTGAAACTTTTTCAGTAAGTTGTAATGAATAAGGTGAAACTGAAGAAGTAGCTTTACATCTTACTGTTGAGAGAATTTTGTATTTTACATTTGCTAGAATAATCCATCCATCTATTTTTTAGACTTCGCGTTTTGCATTATTGGATCATGGAGAGCTAATATGACAGCTTTGAACACAAACAAGAAATAATTATGGAAGGAATGCAAGTTAATCACAGGGCACTCTCAAGAACTCATCATTATGGGATATTTTTTAATTTAGAGTTAATCTAATATGAAGAATTTAGGGATGAGGAAGGAAAGCAGATGAAAGAACAAAAAGATACAAGAGAATATAAAAACTCTATTTAAACTGTGACTGGGGTGAGAATTTACAGAGCCCTGGAGTTGCAAAGTAGTGGTGCGCACAATTGCACAGCTGTACCTCCCTGACAGCCATTAATATGAATCGAATCCTTGCAATTTAAAGGCTTCCTTTGCATATTTTTATGCATTAATTCATAGGCACCATTTTCATACGCAATTTTTTTGAGTATTTATTCTATCAATAAATGCATTTATTCTTTGTTATATGAGTAATATTTCATACAGTAATGAATCATAGGTAATTTGTAATAATACTCATATAGTCCTTTGCATTTTAGGGTAAGGTATTTGAGTGTTAGAGGGGATTCAACACTGTAAATTTGCCCAGTGTGAATGAGTGAATGTACCCTCCAACAGACTTGGGCTTCAGGTTAGTGTCCTTGAATTTCTATAAATGGATAAATCAGATTCATTGAACTATTGGAAGCATGGGATCTCCTTAGTACTGCATGATTTGCTTAGGTTGCCAGCTGTCCTGGGGCAGCCTCAAGGCACAAATTCAACTTAACTTGGTACATCCCGGTAGGGTTTATCAGGCAAAATAATTAAACAATAAAACACGCATTCTGTAAAACAAGGCCCTGTTATGCCCATCTCACCAACAGGATTTACTAGTGCTGCCAAGATTTTAATATGAGCATTCCTAGGTTGCACTGAGAAATCCTAATTATGCCAACATAAGTGCACAGCTGCTGCATTTAATTACTTTCTTGAATGAAAAGTCTACAAAAGATAATAGTAATACCATTGTGGTTTTAGTTATCTTTTGATTACTTTACTCCACCAGAATTATTATATTATTGGAAGGTGAAATCCATAACCTGAAATGCTATTATTCTGAAGAAAGGATAACCCCGAGATGTAATAAATCTGTCACGTCTTGGGGTTTTTGAAAGAAGTGAGAGAAAAAAAAATCAGGTCAGGAATATTGCCAGAAAATACTAGGATCAAGTAAAGTGCCTCTGCATGAATAAGAAATTGTGCCATGTGTGACACTTAGAAAATGGTTCCAAACTATTTGCCATTTTTCTTAAAACACTTTTTTTGAGGACTATTTCAAACAATGGAGTGTGTAAAACCAGAAAACTACATGTTGAAAGTGCAAGTACTGAACCTTTGTTATTCCTAGAGAAACTAGGAATAAATCTACTTTCACTAGATTCATTGTGCAGTACCGTTTAGCTTGCCAACCTAAGCTTTTTTTAACTGCTGTCACTTTTAACTGAGATTGAGAGGATTTTTTCAACATTTTGAAGTCTGCAAGAGCAGATGGAAGTTTCTTCTTCATAAGAGGTTCTTGTGGCTGCATCCATCTTCTTTACAATGAAGTTGGCAAATTTTAAATACAGTGATCTTAACATGTACAGAAGCACATATTTCTTACAGCATATACCAAGAAACAATGTGTTTCAGACTTCTTTTCTACACAGTTTTTTTTTAAATTATACTGGAACTATGTCTGTGGTACCACAAAATTAGCAAAAATGCACTTCAGGTCAATGTGTCTAATAGGAGCAGCCACACATCTTGCTGTACAGTAGACACCTGCGAAGTCGCGGTTCAGGGTTCGCGGAATCAGTTGTTCACAGATTTTTCCTTAGAACTTAACTATTAATTGTTAGCAGAAAACACAAATATCCTCCGCAATTTTTATGGCTTTTTTGTGGCAATACTGTGTTGTAGAGAGAACAGGAAGCAACCGCTGAGAGAAATGCGGTTTGGGATGGTGAAAGTAGCCAATCCGAGAGCATTATTCATTTCTCCTTGCTGCTGATTGATTGCTGCCCTGTGACGTGTCTCCAGGTGAGTGGGTTTACCACTGCTGAGGGAAACGTGGTTTGGGATAGTGAAAGTAGCCAATCCGAGACTGTTATTCATTTCTCCTTGCCGCTGATTGATTGCTGCTCTGTGACGCAACTCTAGCTGAGTGTCCTCATGTCTTCCATTTTGTTATTGTATTCATTTTGTTATTTTTAAACGCACAAGATGTCGCCGAATCGCCCTGCACTTTCTAAGGCTTCTGGCACTGAGCCTAAGCGCCAGAAGAAGTTTAAAACACTCCAGGAGAAGATTGAAGTACTGGATTTGCTCTGGGAACTAAAAAGTTATGCTGCAGTAGTGTGTCACTATGGCATTAATGAAAGCATTGCATGCTACATAAAGAAGAACGAAGCAGCGATCCAGAGTACCGTATCTGGAGGTTTCTGTGATAGTGCCAAACAGGTAACGACCGTAAGGAATAAAAATATCGTCAGGATGGAATCTGCCTTGGCATTGTGGATCACCGACTGCAGGAAGAAGAACATTCCCTTGGACGGTAACTGTATAAATAAAAACATCCTAATGTTTGTGTAAAATTTACCCTGAACAAGTTTGTGTTCTCGTTGAACTCATTTTAAAATAATAGTCTCAGTTTTTTTCTTTGTCTTGTGAACAGATGAAAGACTGTGTCAGTCTTCGACTTTGGTATCTTTAATATCCAGTATGCAGCGGATGCAGAACATAGTTGCAATCATGAAACTAAAAAGGTTAGATGGTAAATATTATCCACAAGCAGCCATTTTCTTTGTTTTGACAGAAGAAATGCTTGCATATGCAATGTGCTATAGGAAAGTAACCAATGTTTTTAAAGGATCAAACCCTGTTTAATTTCCAACAAAAAAAGCAACAGGCACAAAATGATGTTACTCAAAAAGAAAATAGGAAACAAGCTTCTTGTCGTCCTCTAGCGATGTTTTCAAATAAGGTCAGACTCTGGAGGAGCACTCAGGTCCAAATGCAATACCACCTTCTGGGGATGTCTCTCTTTATATCATTTGGGCCGGAAGTGGAGTGGGGCTTCTTAGGCTCCGTTGTCCTCAAGGGGTGGTTCCGTTGTGCTGTGAGGGGGAAAGGGAGACTAGACCATTAGCAACAGCGCCTCTTCTTTTTCTGGCATGGTACTGTATACTTTTTTATTAGCCTGGAAAAAATGGTGAACTACTGGTAGATACTTTATTTCTATATTTTCCTTTCTTTCTCTAATGTACACAATATTTCACCGACAGGAAGTAATGTACATGCTTTCCATAGGGAAATTTCACATGACTGCTGTATGATGTGGAAGCTCACAGTGGGAAAATTTGAAGAAAAACTATGCTACACAAATTTGCTGAGTTGTGATGTAATGTTGAGCTCTTTCCTACTTTGACAGCAAAAAGTAACAGCATTAGATTTTGCAGTTGAATTATATTTGAAGCATTATAATACATACTTTAAATGTTTAATTTGCATTTTATCATTCTGACAAACGATGACAGAGGAAAGGAACAAGGTCTAAAAGAAGAAAAGTAGTAAGTAAACTTGCCAAAATCATAATTGAAATGCTTTTTAACTAAGAAGTCAAATTCAAAACACTACTCTAATTCATTGTCAAAAAACAGAATGAAAATAATAAAGTCAAAAGGCTTAATAATAAAAGAAGTAAGCAAAGCAAGCAAAGTTCCATGATATCCAAAATTATGGACAGCCAATGAAATGGATGACTCTGACCATTATATAATCACAGCAATGGCATCATGTGCCCTGTGTTACAATGCAATTGCAATCATCAATGCAACAACTCCCAAAATTGCAGCACCAAAATAAAACAAAATGGCAGCATGGGACAAAACAAATTATTTTTAGTTTCAATAAAATTACAACAAAATTTAAAATAAGCATCAGAATTAGATTCCATGCTATTCAAAACCTTATATTACATGTGAACTTTTAAACTACAGACACAGGAAATTGCTGAAAAATTAAACATGAAATCAAATCATAACGTTTATTTTCACCAAAAAATATGTTTAATTACTTTTGTGTGAACCAAGTAGTATATCAACAGTGATCTCCCAGAACATCCAAATGGAAATACATGTAAAGTCAGCAAAGTAGAAAGGTGAGATGTCACAGGTGGGAACTGCAAAATTTACCATAGCATGTGAAAAAAGCATTTATATTCCTTCCTCCTGGTGACGCATGGTTGGAAGTTTTTTCATTGGTTCACCTATAGTTGGCCCCAGGGCTGAACTTAGAAATGCATGTATCTGTGGTTTTGAATTCATTGCTGGTATGGGGACAAATGAGCTGCCACCAAAGGAGTCCCAGTAAAAGTGAAATGATGATCGCATTTGTGACGATGTATTGTTTCATTCACTCATTTTCCAATCACACTTTTTCAAATAAAGAGTCGTATTATCACAGAACCTTTCCTACCAGCAATGGGCGCAACTGGAGAGAATAGCACAACACACACTAATAAACCCATGCACCTCTCAGGACCAGTCATCTTTATAAGTCTTGTTTTAGGATGTTTTAGGAAACCAGAATACCCAGAGAACACATACTCAGTCAAAAGAAGGACATGTATTTTCAATATAATTCCACTAAGCTGAGTTTTGGATCTAGTTGCTGGACCTCTGAGACAGCAGGAATAGTCAATGTATCAATCTGCTACCCCTATACTTACACATCTATGCATGTTTGAGCATAAGTTATAAAACAAGAAGCCAATATGCCTGGTGTAGGTTTTAACATTCTTTGCTCTAGATAAATGAAACCCCCGAATATCCTCAAAATAGTGATGTAAAAATCAAATTCACGTCAAGACATTTTCCAATAACATACAGGATCTCATCAGTGGGTGCTAGTATTATATACAAAATATTGCATTACTTAACTAAGCACTATATAGTTGTTGGAATAATGTATTGAAAAAAAATGTTGCTAACTCCCTTTTGAGACATTTTGTACTGTACATAACTTGAATGAGTGACCAGAGAAAAATGTGAGTTCACTTCCTTCTGTTTATCTTGGTAATGCATTGATCTGGCACAATTTACTATAACAATCACAAGTGCATAATAAAATATTTCCAGATTCCTTTATTTTGAGTGCTGGCAGGTGAAGAGGCATGATTGGGGTCACAAAGTGGGAAGGTCTAAATCAGCAGTCTTGCAGTTTACAGTCCGGTGCCTGACCCACTAGGACACACTGTTAATTCTATAACTGTCATATTGTGCCTGACTTTATGTACAATAATACCCTCAGGACCACAACAGCAGGGAGCTCCACTTGAAGTAATATACAATCAATCATCTTGATTTCCTGATGTTTCATTTTTCCATTTGGCATTTATGGTGTTTTAAAAATCGTAAATCATAAGGAACCTGCCATGATTAAGACATACAGCCTTGGAGCAGAATAAGCCTTACATGGAACTGCAGATGTGTATTTGCTGTAGTCACTGAATATTTGAAACTTTTCTGTTAAATATCTCTTTTTTAGATCTCTGTATCAAATTATCTTCAAAGCAGCCTTCTAGATTTTGGTTGCATAAGCAAAGAATTAATGGTTGCTCTATTTTATTTGGTTAAGTGGCATTATCAGTGCATCAAATACTGGTTGCCTACTGTACTGAATTAGAGCAGGTGTCTGTGAACTCAAGAAGTGTGTGACATTAAACAATTTTAATGGGCTAGCTTCTTCATACCTTAATAAAATATGGAGGACCACTTGAAATAAATGTTGCATGGTGGATCATTTATTAATGTACTGCCTTCATTTGGACTATAACAATCAGTTGTGAAATGTTTGAAGATGTAAGAAGCTAGGATCTCATTTCTCCTTTAGGTGATTGGTCCAAAGGTGTCTTTTCCATGCTGTAGCATCAGTGGTGTCAGGAGGGCTGTAATAGATGAAAACCGTATTCGATATAAATGAGAAGTAACTTTTTTTTTTTAAATCAGTTGGGTGAAACTCTCATTTGATAAAAGATGTTAACTAAAAGATGTTTCAACTAAAGAAATTTTTCAAATGTAATGTGGGCATCATTCTATCTCCAATAGGTGTATTATATTATTACTGTATTTGTTTTTAAGGTCACATAACTTTAATGCAGTGGAAGCAGTAAGAATATTAAGATTTTTTGTCTATTCTATATAAAGCTGATTTCTAAGAAAGGGACATCTGCTCCAGTCTGATCACTTCCCAGGGAATTCCTCATTTTATACTTACTAGGCTGACCTGCCTTTTAAAGCGACCGACTTTTAAGTTGACCACTTCTTAAGGCAATTCAATATGTAGATCAATTTGATATTTTATACAAACTCATTAATTTGGTTATATTGCATTTGAGCAGTATTACTTTAATATTCGTAGTTTCTGTTATTTTTCTGATGAAATTTAAACTTTTTTTCTATGTTGAGGTCGCCCTTTTGAACCCCCCTGATATTTACTACGCAGTGAGGCATTTGTACTCGATCAACATTAATTATTTCCAGAGACATAATTTTGTCTATTTTTCCAGCGCATCGCGCACAAAAGCAAGGGAACGATGGGAGCAGCAGAACTCTGCTCACATCATGTCGCTTCGTACCGCAAGCTGCAAGTAGTAAGTCTGTGATAAGCGGAATACCGCTACGCTTTCCACTCACGGGACGGAAGGACAATCCCGACCGCTTTTATATAGTAAGAAAGAAGAAGAAGATATCGCACAGTCTGGAGTAGAAAATCATCTTTTACCAGGAAAAAAGAAACTACAAATCCCATCGTGCATTGCAAAATGGACGGGGCATGTGTGAAACTCCGCGTCTGCGTAGCACTCACAGGACAGAAGGACAATCCCGACCGCTTTTATATAGAAGGATTAGCAGAGAGGAAAGATTTATATGATGAAGATATGCTAATAAAATATCTTGTAATCACATTGTTTTACAGAATTGGTGCTCTGTTTACTGTTGGTTCCTACCTTGTGCGAAATGTTGTTGTTATAGACTTGTAGTCCTGATTTGGTTTAAATAGATTTAACGCATGGATACATTGTTCCTCAGGTTAACATCTGCAACTTCATTAGTTCTTACTTGATAAGGTTTCCAAATTATGTGGAATTGTACCTCTAAAGTACAGATAAACATGCCTACTGAGTGGCTATTTCTTTAGGTGCACCTTGCCCTATCTGTATATTTCATTGCTCATTTGGTAGCAGCATCATATAAATTTTGTAGACAACAGTGGTGTTAACCCCAAGCATCTCTCAGGTTCGAAATTATACATAAAAATGGTTAAGGCTAAGCATCCATCAGATTAAGCTGTTATGATCCGAAGTAAAGAGTTATGCCTAAATAACGCTTGGGGCAGTATTCTGTTGCATTCTAGTGGTTAAAATAACACCATGCTGCAAAAAACAATAATCAATGTGTTTTTCCATTGTATTATAACTCATCAATATTCATGAGTCAGGCAGAGCCTTCAACCAAAATCCACAATGGCATGTAAATGAAAAGCTGTAAAGCCAATTTTATAACAAACTGAAACTGAACCATTAGCTTGAATCTAACAATAGAGATGCCAATGTAAATTGGTCCTCAGACATTGACGTGGATTGTGACACGGATACATACGAACTGTACAACCGAACTGCTGCGATATGCCTGGTGACTTCAGTTGCATAAAGCTGCAGTGCGGTTCAGTATCTACATGACAAAAATGCAAACTAGTTACAATCAAGTTGAAGGACAAGAAGAACGTTAGCCAACTTAGCAATGTTCACAGTGTAGCAACTGTCAATGTTTATGTCAAGAGAAATGTGGAGGTCACTGAGCCTTCAACTGTGGTAGACTATAATAACACAATGCAGATCCAGCATTGACCTTCTACCCTCTCACATACATGCAACAGAACAAATATTATAAGACAAGATGCAAAAAAATCCTCTTCTACTGTCCCAATTTCAACTGTGTATTGGTGACTTCTCTATGACAGATTTGGTTAATGTTTCTGCTTTCATGTTATCTGTTTTTGTTTATGCATTGATGTTTTAAATACTTTAGGAAACTCATTTATATGACATACATATCCTGCATGCATACATTCATAAAGCTGTAGGTATATTATATGAATGTGCTTATTGTGCATTATGTTTGTTTTCAACATTAACTTTAAATGCTCTAGTGTATATACCTTTGCTTTTAAAACTGTTTTTTTTTTTTTTTTTAAATTAGTGTATAGCATGTGTTGTCTGTAAGTGGAAGTGTGCTTTATAAGAATACAATGAATACAACTAACATAAATTCTTCAAGTTCTTAAATAAAATATAAAACTGAATGACAGAAAATCTGATCCTAAAATGCCACATGGTGTGCGTTAGATTTTATTTATTGTGGTTACAGTATAAATAGGTTGTGTTTTAAAAGTTTATTGTACATTAAAAATCCTAATGCTAATTTATGTTTAAATTGTAGGTACATAAAGATAAACTAAATGTTATCTTTTTATAATGGAAGTAGAATAAAGTGAAAAATTTCAAGTAATTTACCTATTTAATCCTCATAACCATTGCTGTCTGAAATGATTCAAATGAGGTCAAATCCTTTACATGCAACTCAGCCAAGGTTTTTAAGAAATTGGAATGTAATTAAAGGAAAAAAATCAATGCATTTTGCCAAATGCTTATTCTCATTATCAGTGTCATTATTGAACTTGGATGGGGCATAAGTGTAACCTGTAAGCAGTGCATGGGCCAGGATTCAAACCCAGGGCACTGGAGCTGCGAGGCAGTAGTGCACTGTACCACCATGCCACCCAATCCTCCACACATTATTTATGGATGCAACCTAACGATCTCTTACAAACATTTAGGTTATCTACATATGCCATATCCTTATTTAACCCCATCATATTTGTAATCACAGTACAGTGGAACCTCGATTCACGACCATAATTCGTTCCAAAACTCTGGTTGTAAACCGATTTGGTCATGAACCGAAGCAATTTCCACCATAGGATTGTATGTAAATACAATTAATCTGTTCCAGACCATACAAACTGTACGTAAATATATATTTTTTTAGTTTTTAAGCTCAAATATAGCTAATTATACCATAGAATGCCCAGCGTAATAGTAAACTAAATGTAAAAACATTGAATACCACTGAGAAAACCTTGAACAACAGAGAAAACTAACACTGCAATAGTTTGCACTATAGTGCTATGAACTGCTCACTAAAAACACTTTTTTTTAATTAGTTTTAAGCACAGGGAAAAAAATGAACATTTGAAAAATCCATAATTTAATAAACCACTAAGAAAAGTAACATTGCCACAATGCACGCTATGAACCGATCGCTGTAAACAGAACTGAAAACAAAAACAAGCCTTTTCTACCTTATGCGTCCAGCCTTCCCTCTCTCGCTTGCTCACTCACTCTCTCTCTCTTTCGTGTGTGCGTCTGTCTCTTTCGCAAGCCTGGAGCACCTGTGTGTGAGCCTCTGTCTCGCACGCCTGTGTGTGTGTGTGTGCGCCTCTGTCTCATTCACCTGTGGGTGTGTGTGTGTGCCTCTGTCTCGCTCGCCTGTGTGTGTGTGCCTCTGTCTCGTGCGCCTCTGTGTGAGTGTGTCTTTCGCGCCTCTGTGTGTGTGTGTGTCTCTCGCGCCTCTGTATGTGTGTGTGTGTGTGTCACGCTCTCTCTGTCTTGCTCGCTGCACAGGAAATGCACAGGGAGAGACTGAACATGTACAAACCTAAAGGGAAACTGGCTTGTTCGTTTACCAAGTGTGTGGTCGTGAACCGAGTTGTACGTGTACCGAGACGTTCGTGAACCGAGGTTCCACTGTATCTGTATTTATTTGTTCTTTATGCACAGTTTTTTTTTCCAAGCCATGGACTTGACACTTAGCCCACAAATGCTTCACACCATAACTCAGGCTTATGTTATATAATTTCATCCTTGCTTATCCTGGTAGTGGTTGGGATGGGTTGGGTTCTGATGAAGTGGAAAGAAATCAACAAACATATGCCACAGAGACCGTGGTAGTAGTGGTGCAGCTAGTACTCATCTTTCAAGCAGAGGCTTTGTATTCTTCCTGTTAAATGTAACTTTTTAATTAATCAATCATTTCTCCTCACTATTTTGCCATGACCCCATACTGTGTCGTGTGGGGCTATTTTGTCTCCATAGATATTTATTGAAATTTAGAGCTGTATGCATAAATCAATGGTGTTAAAACTCCACCAAAAATCAACTGTGCTGTTTCTTCACCATACTTGAAGCTGGTTTCTGAGAACCACTTCATGTCATCATCACATAACAGCTAAATCTCATAACTATTTGGGATTTTTGGACATTATGAACCTGCATTGTGAGTGCTTCCTGGTTTTAGCATGTACTTTGGTGTAGCTCTCAATGTAACTTTATACAAACACTCTCAAATTTTCAAGAAAATGAAAGGATAACCCAAGGATCATCCAATTTAGATTTTAGGCTGTACAGTGTCTTATTAAACTGAGTTCTCAGTGAATCTGATATTGTT
Source organism: Polypterus bichir lapradei (assembly GCA_026402145.1). Lineage (NCBI taxonomy): Eukaryota > Metazoa > Chordata > Cladistia > Polypteriformes > Polypteridae > Polypterus > Polypterus bichir. The sequence goes on from JANRMT010062854.1 coordinate 18,060,684, forward strand.
GGATTTCTCTTTGAAATATTAAGACCCTTCTTTAAAATATCAGTGGCAAAAGTTAAAGCTAATTGACTGAATGTGAATGACAGTCTAACTGAGGCAGCTCGGGGGCAGAACGAGAGGACACGATCTTAATGGGATCTGACAAAGGATAATCCAGATTTATGCCACAGATTCCACTCATCCTGTCAAATTACCATTTGCATTTTAAACGGCTGCAAGTCTATGATGTACAGCCAAAGGTCTCTGCTCAAACTGCTTTTCTCCCAGGCTACTACATGTACTGTTCTGTCCAGATAAGTATAATGTAAAATTTTCTGGAAATTTATGAAATAATACTCAGGCAACGCTGAGAAACATCATTTTTATTTTAGAGATCATGATGCAATTACCTTTCATAGCTTTTGTTGTATTTTAGCCACAAATGTGCTCAATGTTAATAATTTTGCCAAGGTATCTGCCCTAAAAATAAAATTACAAGACTGATTCCTTTAAAATTTGGAAATCTTTACAATATGTTCATAATATACAGTTCTGATAGCATTTAAGTGTAGGAAATGCTACCAGCAGTTCAGATAATGGCATTCTGCAAAGCTTTGTTAAACAGGAGCTTATCTGTGATTACAGTATCAGTTATAATGAATACCTGCATCTGCTAAGGGGTTATTACTATAAGAAGTCCCAATAAATGTTATTTATCAGATATGCTACTGATTATTTCTGATAATATCTTACTATAAACTTGTTGTTGTTACTAGTTTTATGTACTGTATATGACTGTGAGTATTAAATTTAGCATGTAAGTATAATATGTTCTTTCCACCTGCTCTTCCACATCAGTGGTGGCTCATCCAGCACAAGAAATTATATTATTGGTGAATTTCACTGTTTCTGACAGCAATACTGCCATAACTGAAACAACTTCAGAACTGAGAGCTCATGTATTACATGTGCAGTATACTAATATTCAGTTATTAAAATACCAGACACCATAGTATTACAGTCATTTAATTAAGGATTTTAAGATTTACACTTATTAATGTGTTAGTTTAAAATATGCTTCTCAAATTGTATTTTAATAACATCCACAAGCTTTTAAACAATAGAATCCACCATGAATTAACTTTAAACTTAGGATTGCATGACTGGAGGACTGCACAGAAAGGAAGACAAAGACTTTCATTGATTTTAGAGGACATTAATACACACATTCAATACCCAACTACACGTCAGTCATTTAACAACATGTCTCTTGACGGTGACAGTAAACCCTTCCACATTGAAAAGCTGCTATGAACTTAAGTGACATTCCCAAGTGATCACTGATCTCAAAAACAATCAAACAGACCAAAATTATTGAAATATCTATCCATTCATCCACTGTCCAACCCACTATATCCTAACACAGGGTCACGGGAGTCTGCTGGAGCCAATCCCAGCCAACACAGGGAGTAAGGCAAGAACAAATCCCGGGCAGGGCACCAGCAGAAATTTATTTTAAAAAAGGCTTAACAGAAGAAGGAGAACAAAACAACAGAAAACGTAATGTAATGTAACCCCATTCAGTCTATCTGTACACATAAAAAAACTTTACTATTACGTGGAGTGGCTTGTCTGGTATCATGATACCAAGAAGTCACAATGGTCTCTGCTTCTACTACATTCCTCCCCTCACCCTAGCCTCTTAATTCCACCTGCAAGTTGAACTTTTCCCAAATGTTCACCTCCCAACTCCAAGGTCAGCATTGTATTTGCTGGAAGGATACAGGAACTTTAAGCTTGTGCAATCAACCACTACAAAAGTAGCCCAGATAACAACTTGTGGAGTCCCAGACACTGTAAAATGTGTGGGCATGTACACTTAGAGCTTCCTCTGCAAGCCCTAGGCTCTCTTGCATCTCCATACCACAGATAGGGCCACATGAAGTCCAGTAAGGTTGCCCACCAGAGAGATTCATGACAGTCTAAACATATTGCATGTAACTGTACTGTGCCACCCTAATGTCTTGAGGAGCTGCTTATATAACAATGATAACCTGTATAGCCCTGTGTTAGTCACTAAAATGCCTACTGTCAGCTAAACATAGGGTTACTACTGGACTTGCTTTCATAGCAATGCAGTCAGGATTCCAGCTGTGGCAGCTCATCATTTTAACCATAAGATAATAAATGTATACTGGGGTGGACAAATTGATAGTCCAGACACACAGAAGTACCAGTTTTTAATTCCGGACAACCAAACTACAGACTCACAAAGCCAGGTGGACTACCAGATGTTTGGGCCATATGATATTTTCCTGATGAAACACAGTTTTTATAAAAAAAAGACCCAGTGCTTCATGTATGATCATAACTTTGGTGTCACTTATAAAGAAAGCTGCTTATAGTGCATCAGACTACCCCCACCTACAGCCTGGTTTATACATCACACATCTGCGCTAGTTGAGAGGACAGCACAGCAAAAATGACATCAGATGCGGCCACTTGCACTGGGATCCCGATGTGTGATACATATGGATTTTTTTCTAACTATGTGATGATGCAGGTGCGGCGATATGTACTCTAAATAGTGAATTTCCAGGAGTGGCTAGTTATGTGGGTTACAGAATGATAAGCAATGGGCTGAATATTACACAACACGTCATCAAAGTGCAAGGAAGACATACCCACGAGAATATTATACTCGACTTCCCTTTGCTGCTTTTGCTTAATGGGTTTGCATGCACAAACACACACACACACACACACGTAAGCAATATAGTGAAATTGTGCTGGAAGTCTATAAAGCAAGCACGAGAAATAATAGTGTTAGCTGCAAAGTAACTGGGTCAGTGAGGGCAAGAATGCCAAAAGTGAATCATATCCGCTCATCTTTTACTGTAATATAAATAAAGTAATAATTCATGCATACTTTATTATGGATAACAAGTGAAAGCAGTCATAATTACAAACAGCATTATGTCAGAAAAAGAAAATAACTTTTCAAATACTGGAAGAACTTTTTTTAGCAGATTAAATACACAGGATATTCCACAAAGCAGTGGGAGTGCCAGGAGGAGACAGCATCTCCACCAAATCAGAGAATCCATCGCTCAATACGCAGAGATTATCCAGAAACCAAAAATAAAAGCAGCCTTGAAATGGTGAGAAAGCACAGTAACATTAGACTCTGTACTAGTCAGCCTGCAATATTTAACAAATGCGTGTACATGGTCTTTTAGGCCTACATCTCATCATTCCTAATACGAGGGCCCTCTCAAAAGTCCATGTATGACAAATTTGAATGCAGCTGTGTACAAAAAGGCTGTGGTCAACCACATGTGTATGACACTGTTAAGGACATACTGCACATCAGAATTATCCTGAATTGGTGGGGTCTTAAGATAGGTCTGAATACAGAAGTTTAGAATACAATATTATTGCAGTATTTCAGCTTATTTTTGTTAAAATATTTTGTGTACTTTGGAAAATAATGTTGTTGTAAACAGGTTGCAGGTAACCTTCCACCCTGTGTATAAAGCTCGGCTGCCTGAAAGTGTACCTGGACTGCCAGGTTTGCAAAGCTGGTAGCCCAGCAGACTACCATATGCAATTTTAATTTGTCTACCCCGAAATGCATACAGAAATCAGTCTGAAATCAAAGCTTTTTCTAAATGTATAGTGCTTTATCTTGTATAAGTTTTCTCCCACATTTTGGGTTATAACTCAGAAATTAGAGATCTGCTTTGCACAGCTTTTCAAACTAAGCCCATTGTATGTTTGTGTATTAGTTTGCTTTGTGAAAAGTATTTATTTATAGAATCACACTAAAGTACAAAATGTGTGGAACAAAGCCTGCCATATATGCTCTGCTGGAAATGTGTCAAAACAGCCATGGAGGAGCGTAACAATTATACCGATGAGAAAATGCAGGTGACGTGGCTTCTTTGTCTGATAAATGATACTGGGGAAAGCAGATGCCAAACATATGGATCAGCAGCTGTATTGTCATGGGGTGCAGTTTACAAAGAAGAACCTTAAAGAGACCTGAAATCAGAATACTCTGGAGGAAGACATCAGCAAAAGTGAAGAAACTCAGCTGGCTATGAACTTAATAACAGCTTCATTGTCAGAAGTAATCACTCAGGAAAACAAGGTCCTCAGCATGTGAGGACAGTCCTGACAAATAACACAGCAGTGTTGTTAATAAAGGTGTTGTGCTGGTATCACTTTTTAACAGGAAACCGAATAAAGCCATATTGGATACTGTAGGAAACTTTATACTAAAACATTACATTTTAAAATATAGGGAAAAAAATAAATAGAAAATTCCACAACTTATTCAGTGTCTATTAGAACAATTTCCATTATCCTAAAATGGGAGGCATCCCTATAATGTATTGATGATTTATTGGCTTATGCAATTATTGAACCATTATAAATCCTTTAAAGATAATTGCATTAATTATGTCTGTATAAAAAGAATTATCAAAATTTAGTTTTCTACCAGAAATATGTACAATGCAGAATACTGTAGGCATTCTCAGAACCATCCTTCTCCTTCCTATTCTGTTCTCCCTGAGAAAATCTCATAAAATGGCCATTGGAAGAATAAGAAACATCTAATCCAAGTAACACTCATTGCTTTCTAAGTTTGCTGACAGTAAAACTACAACATCATCACACAATATTGACAATCATTTAAAATATATTACCCATAATATTCAGCAATAATAGAAATTCAAAGATGTTTTTTAAAGAAAACCAATTTTTATGTTTCCTTACTGCCAACAGGAACCCATCAATAATATTAGGGTGTAATTGATCATTTACTAGCAGAAAGTCTGAAGATTGCCTGAAGGTTAAAATTATTACATCCTGCATCAATAGGCATATATATGACCATCATATGAAAAGTTTAAATATTTATATATTTATTGCTTCCTAAAATGGTACTATTTATTATTAATACAAGAATATGACCATGGCAAGCCGCTTCACAGATTTTTATCAAACATATTGATGTTGCTTGTATTTCTCTGTGGACCTTCTTTAAGTTTGCACTGGGGTTCTACAAAAGATGAATTATGAGACAAAATATCGTAGATCAAACTGCAAATGTATTCCAGTGTTTATCATATCATGGATATTTCACATGGCGTGCCTTTGTGGTTGCAGGTTTTCATTGTCGTAAAAAGTGATGATGATATTCCATCTATCATAAAGCCAGTGCTTATCTCAACACCAGTAAATCCAACTCTGACCAGTCATGGTGTCTGTCTTAGAGCATCCTTATTCAATCATAGCCAATTTAAAGTCTCCATTTAAACAAGCACAAATTTTTGAGAGAATTTTTGAGAAACCGGAGAACCCAACAATACATGCAGACTCCACATAGTGCTTTGGCCAGGATCCTGGACCACTGCAACAACAAGCAGCTGATTCTGTTAAATCATTTCAATGTCATAGGGTCACAATAATTTGAATGTCCTATTAAATGTGTTATTTATTAAGATGTCTTATTTTGAGGTTTGTGAGGTTAGGTGATTATTCCAAGGGGTCTTTCAGTTTAGGTTTTGCAGTTTTCCACCATTTTCTGTACCATACCAGTGTCTTTAACATGTATATATATGTGATGTATAGGGTTAGGCTTAGGGTAGGGGATATCAGCCCGAAGGCATGGCCTGGGCACTCTGACCCCCCATTTAAATGACTGAACCAGGTACCATCAGGTTTGCATAATGTCTTTAGTTACTAAAACCCACATTACCTCAACTTTTGTCTTTCAGAGATTGAAAAATACCATTACTAATCCTTCTAATTTTTTTTTTGGTGCCCAAAATTTCACCAATTATTTTTCATTCAGACTGTGTGGATCCACTGTATCAAGTTCTTGAATCCATTCTTGTTCCTTTTTCACCTGGCCAGTCTTATTCCAGGTTATGTTTTGTTCAATACCAAACTTGATTGGTGTATGTTTGGTACGTAGAAAATGAGAGTATAAGACAGTCAGTTTCTCTTGATTTTCAATGAGACAGAGATGTTGAATAAATCTCGATTTTATTGAATTTGTTCATTTCTCCAATATATATGAGTCTACTCTGTAAGTTTGACATTGAATCCTGTAAACACAATTAGTAGAATTCAAATGTAAATTTTGTAAAATAGGTCTTTCTTTTTGAAAGAACCTATAGGGTGGTCCAGATTTAATTATGCAATTTTCATTACGCTATAACTTATTAAGTTTATTACATAGAAAATCACCCGAAAAATCCCAGACTATCGAGAAGTGTGTGAACTGACTACATGAAGAATCGTCTTCGCGCCGAACTGGAATTGTCCCCGCTTAAATCAAGAATTAGATCTGGACCACCCTGTATTATGCACTGATTTTTTATTTCAAAATGTGATGTGCCGTGCAAATCTATTATGTGGTTTAATTTTACATGAAGCATGGACCAAAAGATCTTTCAAGTTTTTATTACTTCGATATGCTGAAATAATTTTTTACAGATTTTAAAAGTTCAAACATTTGCTGAGTTTCCTGAAAACTATCTCAGAGAATATGGATCATTTGTCGGACTTGACTAGAAAAAGTAAAGACCACCGGAAGTTTAATAACATCCACCTAGGGATTATTCAGCGTTCTAGGAGGTGAAAATGCCTCATTTAAGGATTCCCCATACATATGTCCTATAATATTGTTACACATAATTAACGATTTTGGAATGTCTAACCAATAATTTAAAGTCCGTTCTAAGCCAGCCATCCCTGAGGCCAACACAGATACAAATAGTAACTTTAATTTGAACATCAGAGTTAATTGTAATATATTCCTTCCACTAACCTCAAGTTCAGTTTTTGTTAAAGCTGTAACACCAAAATATTGTTTGTGACCCCTTTTGTGAGTGTTTTAATTTAAACGTACCTACAGTATGTATGATAACCTTAATGAAATGATATGAGGTGAATGTTCTTTACATTATTAAAAGACAAGAGCAGCTGCAAAAATTGCATATCTGTGTCCTTACAGTAATTTGTAAAAATAAGTTTTAGTAGCCTCTCCGAACTACAAGTTGTACTGGAGGGACTGGAATTAGAGGGCTCAAATGCCTATATGGGCTCCCAGTTGCTATTACTACTTCTTTTGTAGGGTCATATTGTAGCTAAGCATGACCAAGTACATTTGGTCCTGTTCATTAAGTACAATGAAAGACTGAAAGTTTAATAAACAAGTAAAAGCTGTTGCCAAGACACTGATGAATCACCTAAATTGTTTAAATCAATCTCTCAGTGTCTGCCTATATTATCATAATTGTGAATTTATAACAATACCTGTCATCACTCACAGAATGCTCAATTTCCTCACAAATCCTGAAGAGGGAAGTGGATAGAGGAGGTTTAAAATAATTAATTTATATAAGTTGTTGATTAACATCTTGTGCTCCTCAAACTTCATTTTTCGTGATATGGGTAAAGACATTCCACCAAAAACTGTTATGTAAATAATGCAGTCTACAAAGGATTACACTGGACTTGGCATCTGTCTCGAAATGCAGATTTCATTATCAGAATAAACAGATTATTATCTGCCAAGGTAGCCTTGAATCTTTTTGCTTATTCAGCAACACTAGAAGACATGTTAATGATCAAGTATTTAACACATTCATAATGAAAAGCGCAGCAAAAAAAATCTTCAAATAATTCTGTTTTGCAGTAAATGTTAATAGGTATCTAGAAGAGAGACCTCAAAGTAAACTTACATTTCTTTTTCTTAATAGTCCCTTGTGATTACTGTGGTGATGTACTACACCATTCAAACCTGCTACAAATTTGTGGATTAGGAGCAGCATGGGGTATCAGCTGTATTTACCATTTAGTGGGCAAAAAATACAATTATTTTTAAAGTAAAAAGATAGCACCACAGGAACTGTCAATTACAAGTGACTTATATGATTGTGCAGTGGAAAAAAACGTTGGGTATATATCTGCTAAATGACTTCAAGAAATGCAGCAAGCTCTGCACTTCATGAACCCTTGAACAGAGAAAGCACTAAATGAGCACTTTATTTTGAAAAATGGAGTGACTGTACGAAAGCTCTATTATATGTTTAGGAAGTCTGTTAGTTGCACATCTGAAAGTTGCTCTTTAAGGTTTCAGAATGTGCAGAGAATGACATTCCATAGTCATGTATACCACACAAAGACCATCTTTTTAAAGAGCTTGCAGCATTTATGAACAATGCATAGTCAATAAATGGCATGTGCTCTTTCTTCAGGGTGTGTTTTCTTTTTTTACTTGCTATCTTCAAAGTCCAGGCTTCTTTTATAACCCCTTAATGTTCAAGTCTGATTGACAACAGAACTCATTTTTCATGTCTGTTTGACCTCCCTGAGAAGCAGTAATGAGGAAATGTGCAGCAATTCAAAGTCTGATTTTTAGCTGTCAACATGCCGTCCTTCTACTACAGATGATTTTTGAAGAGAAAACACGCAAAACAATTTCCCACTACATCTCCAGATCAAATAAATGCTATAACCCAGAAATGAAATACATCACATGTATCATACCCTCCAGTATGCCAGCTGTGCAGTGTTAAATAAATATTTATCAGCCTTGTGTTAAGTATCAACCACAAGCTGAAACTCGGGTTGTGTCCTTTTGACCAGAACTGCACAGAATTGGGTGAATATCAAGTGCAAACAGTAGTGCAAGTCATCAAAACAAACATGTTAAAGAACAAAATAAATGTGAATTAAAAACTGATGATATCTTCCTATGCCAGGAGGAGAAGAGATGAATGAAACCTTACAAGAAGAAAGAATGTTGACTGTAATGATGACCTATTTCTTTTATTCTACTTTTTATTTGTAGGGTGATGAAGTTTTGACTGTTATCAAAGCAAAAGCCCAGTGGCCAGCCTGGCAGCCATTGAATGTGTAAGTATTCACAGACTTTGATGATCCAGAAGTAGAAAATGAGCCATTGTTTTATTATGAATGTAAATAAAAGTTAAACACAGTTACCTTGTAGAAATGCATGTCTGAAAAATTCTTTCTTAAATTTTGTAACATAGCTAAAGTAACAGATCACAGCTGGTATAGAAGGTGCTATCCTTTGAAAATAAAAAAACAACCTGGCATAAATCAAAATACAGATGTATGATGCATGATACAGTGCAGGTGTGCCTGGTTAAATGTGGCAACATAGTGGTATAGTACGGGGAAGGGGTCTGGCCCAGGCCAGAGATAGAAAGAAAAATGGAAGAAATTTCTTTGACTGGACAGAAATTGTGTCCTAACATGGCACCAGTTACCTTCAAGTCTTGTATGGAAAAGTTTGGGGGCAAAAACACAAGATCAGTGCTTTTTCACCTAATCCTCCATCAGCAGGTGTTAGGGAACAGTGGGAAAGAGACATCTATACTGAAATAATTATTCAATTATTTATTTGATTACGATTATTCATAAGTATAAGTCAACTTAAAAATGTACAAATTAAGATGATCCAAGATCTACTGTATCATATACATATTTTACTAGCTTTAAAAAGCCTGGGCTCCTAGAAACCATGGATTCTAACACTTCAACAATCATTCGCATCGTTCCTGCATTAGCAGTTAAGTGAGGTTCCCTTTTCTCTGTGATTTTGTTTTGCTGATGTGCTTACCTCCGTTGACTATCAGCAGCTAAGCGAGTTTCTCTGTTCTCAGAGGTTTCATTTTGCCAATGTGCTCGTCTCGCTTGAGTATTAGCGGCTAAGCTAGTTTCTTTTTTTTTTCTCAGTGGTTTCACTTTTGTGCTTTCTTTGAGCTTCATGTAGTAGCCTTGTACTTCCGGGCCGAACAGACAGACAGACACACTGCCACATGAAGACGTTTTTGATATATATCTATACTAATAAACGGCAAAGCCCTCACTCACTCACTCACTCACTCACTCACTCACTCACTCACTCACTCACTCACTCACTCACTCACTCATCACTAATTCTCCAACTTCCCGTGTAGGTAGAAGGCTGAAATTTGGCAGGCTTATTCCTTACAGCTTCCTTACAAAAGTTGGGCAGGTTTCATTTCGAAATTCTACGCGTAATGGTCATAACTGGAAGCTGTTTTTCTCCCATTTACTGTAATGGAGTTCAGCTGGAGGGGCGGAGTTCGTATGACATCATCACGCCTCTCACGTAATCACGCATTACGTAGAAAGCCAGGAAGAGCTACAAAACGCGCTTTAGAAAACATGCATTATATAATTAAGAAGGCAGCGAAACAATTAGAAGCGAGCGAGTGACATATATATAAAACCATATTCAGCGGCTCACGTGAACTGA
>JANRMT010062854.1:18079458-18126725 GCA_026402145.1 Polypterus bichir lapradei
ATTATTATTATTATTATTATTATTATTATTATTATTATTATTATTATTATTATTATCATCAGTGGACTAGGGATCCTATAGAACTGCAAACTTTCGGTACAATCTAGTACAGTAGTGTGCATACAGCATGTGCATATTATTAACTAGATAAATGTGGTGAGTCTTCTTTGGTACAAACCACAGGCTTTCATTTGTTTATTCTGCTCATTCTTTGCTTTAAATGTCTTTCTGATTCACTGCACCTGCCTCTTTCAAAAATGTTTTTTTTTTCTTTTTCACTCACTAAAGTTGATTTTCCAGGATTAAAGAGAGGATTAAAATGCATAGGAAGTGCAATTTCTTTCCCACTGCAGGTGTAAGTTAATTCATTTTTGCTGTTTCACATACTTTACAGAGAAGCTTTTTTTGTTAATAAAGCATACATGCATAAAAGAAAAGAGCCTGCATTACTGTATATAGAACTAGTAATTAGGTTGCTACATTTCAAGATAATCATGCTCTTATATCTTCATTAGTGCTGTGTTCCTTCCTATTGACTCCCATGATTCTATTGAAAACATGTGTGATTATGCTTCTGTATTCCTCACAAGATCTAATTAGAAGAACCCACTAAGTCTCATTGATGAATCTCTGTTCATTTCAGAGCAAAGCAATAGATAAACTATGCATTCATTCCTTGATTATGCAGAATAGTGCTTGGTTTGTTTCTTACATTTTTTATGCTTCATAGGATGGCTAAATTTGATCAATGTGTCAACTGTAAGAAATATACTAAAACAGACAAACAATATTTGTGCTAATAAACTCAGGGAAAACTCGCCATTGTCCTGAAATTTTTATAATGTGCTGTTCTGAGTAATACTCCTTTTTGTAGCAATTTTTACATGTCACTTCACTTGTTCATAGATCTATTCTTTCCATGTTGTCATAACCACACATAATTAACACGATTTATTGCTTATTCACATTGGAATAATGACTGATAAAGTGACTTGGAATAGTGATGTAAGGATGGAATGACCCAGAATTAAGGTTGTTAACTAGTGAACTGAAGATGTAATGGAACAGTATAAGAACATCAGAAATGTTGGTTAAAGGTATGTTTTTATTAGGAAACTATTCACATTTTTGACCGTAGGATGCTTGAACAAATTATCCAGTTGACTCTGCAAAAGCAGTTTCTCTATAGTAGTGTAATTCTTTTACAAGTTAGGTAAATGTTTAAATACCCACATATTGTGGTCAGGAGTTTACCTATAAGAACCTTAATTAAGACTGGGGGCTATGCTCCCTGTTTGTTTCCCTCGCCTGTCCCCCGGGGTGGGCGCTGGGCACCCACTATTTCGTGACTAAGCCACTCTAAGGGCATCAGGAAGCAATTGTATTTGAAGAGATGGTATATAGAAGAGTATGCGGGGCGTGGGAGGAAGACATTTTGTCCTTAGTTATTATAGATAGAAAATCAGTTACTTGAGTATTTTACTACAACTATCTATTTTAAATACCAATGAATAATAAAACATAATAAAAAGTAAAAGTAAAAAAGTAGAAGGAAAAAAGTAAAACTTAATAAAACAATAAAAAGTAAATAAAAAAATTAAATTACATTAACACCTTGTCGAAAACAATATGGATTTCTTTATCCTCTAACTTACATTCTATAAACATTTTTGCATTTCTGTTTGCATTTTGTTTGGGCTAATTTTCTCATTTTCGTTTATTAGATGATTCTGTTTGTTGTTGATTGCAGTTCTTTTTTTCGACATTCATTATCAGCTCTTGCCTGTCATTTTCTATCAGAATCTAAAATTCAATAGCCAAGTTTCCATCCAGTTTTTTGTGACATTTTGTTATCGACAAGCAGAATATACGTAAAAAAATGTGCAAAATTTACTGTCTCCAGCCTGTTTCCATCCAACTGGCTTTTTATCGATAAAACGGTGTGCGTGATGACGTCATCCCCTCCAAAACGAACTGTCGCATAAGTTTTGTTGTATCGTGAAAAAAAATCTGCCCTTGAGCCGTTTCCATACATAATTTTGTGTATGTCGCAAATTATCTACCTTTTGTTTTCCACGTTACACCCCCTCCACTAAACAAAGAAATGGAGAGATTATTCAGACAGTTTTTTGAAATTTGCCAGCTTACTGTTATTTCAGTTTCACAAATAATTGGAATTGTACATAATATCCGAAGACGACAGCAGAATGAAGCAGTTGCTTGTCTGATAGCCCTAGAGCTCGAAGAAAGTACCCCAGTGCAACAAAACCCACGGGTATGGGAGAGACGACGGAATAAGACCTTCTGGAAGGAGGTGGTGGGGAGACACTTCACAGAAAATCTCTGGCTGCAACATTTTAGAATGACACGGCCGATGTTTGAGATGTTGTGTGGATTCATCAGTCCTGATGTTGCGCCCATCACAGGATGTCACCGACCACCGGTTCCAACCCCAAAGCAGATTGCCATCGCCCTTTACAAGCTGGCAACCTGCGCCAAGTATAGAGTAGTTGGAGAAACTTTCGGGGTTAGTAAAACTACCGTCCATCGATGTGTATATGCTGAGTGCACCGCTATTAAGGAAAAATTAATGCGGCGTTATATCAGACTTCCTACTGTAGCGGAGGCCAATGAAATTGCATACCGCAATTCCTTGGTGCATCTTGTGCCACAGATTTACGGTGCGCTGGATGGCACGCATGTGCCTATTCTTCCCCCAACGGAAGGCTACCGTGATTACATTAATCGCAAAGGGTGGCCATCTGTTGTTCTCCAGGCCCTTGTTGATGACAGGTGCATGAAACGAGACATTTGCGTTGGCACTCCTGGAAGTGCCCATGATGCAGCTGTGTTTGCAGCATCGGATCTGTACAGGTGAGCCTACCTTTCAACATCCCTTCTCAGTGCGATAACAGCTGAACTAGTACTGTAACCTGCTTCCCTTAAGGTTTTTAATTAAAACTGAAATTTGAATTAATACAAAATAACGATGTTTAATCAAAAAAAACTAAAGTTAATATTAATGAGAGAATTTCTCATATATGCTAAAACATCTGCCATTTAATAATGAGAAAAAAATGTTTAGATAATGAAACACACGGCTTATTAAATATTTTCACTGGCACAGTAAATTACCTTTGCTGTTTTTGTATTATTTAGACATCCTGAGAGACACCCCCAGGCTACAGTTGATGTGGAGGGAGTTCAGGTATCCCTTTTAGTAGCAGGAGACCCAGCCTATCCGCTACTGCATTGGCTCATCACGAGAAATAACAAGTCTCTTCATCAGACCATGCGAACCGCTCCGCTATTCTCGTTTTGATTGCACGTGATGAAAATGTATCATGTGACACATTTATTTGCGTTAAAGCCCTTTTTTTCCGACAAAAAGTGTTTCCAATGTAGTTTTTGCGACATCTGAAATATCGATATGGAATGTATGCGCTAAAGTTAAACGGAAAAATATTATGTCGACATGTACAACATTTTATCGATAATTAGCATTTCCATCAGCTAAAACTTGAAGCGCTAAATATTTTTTCGAAAAAACTCCTTGGATGGAAACCTGGTTAATGTTCTTAAACAGATAATTTGCTTTTCTCCCTTGCCATTATAACTGACTGACTGCATCAAACAGCAAGTTAGCACTGAGAGTGTCATGGGGTGTGCGCAGTAGGAGTAAACATTGGGTGGGCGGTGAGGAAGGTTAGTGGTCAAAGCTGAATATCACGGACATGACGGAAAACATTTTTAATAAAATAGAGAGATATTGTTTTTCAAAAAATGACACACTTAGTAAATAATTAATTCACTAGGAATAGTAACTGTTAATTAATGCAGCTCTCAAGTAGCAAAATATGAGATGGCAATCCTAGAGAAGAAGAAGATTAGACTGGAAACTTCCAGTTCATTGTTAAACTCAAGCAAGTTACCTCCTGTCAGTCTTCTTATAATACACAAATATCGTGTACATCTCTATTAAAACTTTGCTGTAAAATATGAAATTTTTTGGGCTATTATATAGTTTTAAGAGTCTTTAGCATATGATGAATTTCTAATGACACAAGTAATATTGACTAAAAGTTGAGTGTCGCACTGTGTGTCTCAATTAAGTGTATTAGTTGCTCAAAGAAAGTGTCTTTTGAGAATTAAAAAGTTTTTGTAGGAAAAAACAAGCACAAATTAGTTGGAGGTACAACCAATTATGGTATTCAAAAGGAGATAGATTGCTCTTCTAAGGTCTCTTTTTTGCGAGGTATGCTTCACATCACAGATGCTACTTGTGAACAGCTAACTTGAAATGTTTGATTATTTTTTATAGGTCAAAGCATCTCTTGACCACATCTTCAGCCTTGTTTCATTGATTGGACTCTAGGTTTGCAAAGTCCTGAGTCCCATTAACTTTTGTTGAAGTCATCATTCTAGGGGTTCACATATATTTCCAACACTGTGATTGTTTGAATGATGTATTCAATATGAACAAGAACAATGCAATAAATGGTTAGTTATTAGTTAAATCAGTAGGCAGAGTGGTGGCTCTGAGGCTAGGGATCTGCACTGGCAATGGGAAGGTTTCCGGTTCGAATCCTGTAAATGCCAATAGGGACTCTGTTCTATTGGGCCCTTGAGCAGGGCCCTTAACCTGCAATTGCTGAGTGCTTTGAATAGTCAGAAAAGCGCTACATCAATGCAAAGAAGTATTATTATTTTTATTATCTCAGATTGTTTTTGTTTGTTATTATAACTTAGTTGAAGATCTTACCATATTTTAAGACACATTTATGCATAAATGTGGTTATTTCCAAGGGGTTCATATACTTTTTCTTCCACTGTATTTGCCATTATATCATTTATATATATCTTAAGTGACACCTGCACCCCTTCTGTACCACTCCTCAATAACTTAAAATCTATAAACAGTTTTAAACAAACACATGGAAAATCCTAAATAACAACTTTGATAAAGATTGTTGAAGTGCTACACCATTCCTTTTACCCCAAGTATTAAATCACCCAAAAAGAAGAGAAAATATAAAATCCTATTAAATGCGTGCTACAATTCACCTATTTCTAAAAGGATTTAAACAATGGGTCAGACATTCATTTTCAGCTCTTCTTCAGTCGAGCACAACTCCCATTTTACACCCCCACCGCACACATTTTTAAACACATCCATTGTATGCACCAGTTTGTAATAAGTAAATTCCATCATTATTCTGAATTGAACATTCAAATTAAAATTCTAAAGTACATTAATAGGTCCTGTTCCACATTGTTTATTCTTCTTTTTAAAATGAACAATTTTGCCTTATCTAATAGAAAGTTTATCAATTCATTCTTGCCCCTATTCTTCTTATTATATTTAGGACCAAAGATGAACATAACATTATCAAATCTGTCCACTACTTTGTACATATATCACTAAAAAACAGAAAAAATGTTCTAATGTATTGTGGTGCAAGAATAAATTGAATATTGTTGCATTTTCTCCATAAAAGATACATTTGTCATCATCTGTATAATTTATTATCTTTAAAAAAGAACTTGTAGCAATGAATATATGCAAAATTCTCTACTGCAGACCAGCTGTTATTATTATATAGCTTATATAGCTCCCTTAAAAACACACGCATTTTCCCCCAGGTATTGTTCTGTACTTAAATCTGAAATTTTGAGTTCTCATTACATAGGAAATCATCTTGTAATTGGGTGTACAATTTGACTCTCCTTTTCATAGCATATAGTAGGTTTGTTTTGTAGTTTGTTGGGGGAACAGTTTTATATTTTTGGCTTCCCATTCTTTATTTTGTGAGTGTATTTCTGTTTGTCAATAACAACATTTATTTCTATAGCACATTTTCATACAAAGGATGTAGCTCAAATTGCTTTACAAGATGTCAAAGAAGTAGTTAAATGCAAAGAAAAACTTTTTTAAGTAAATGGTAAATTTAAGATATGACAGAATATCATTAGTTCTTCCAAAATCCTGAATTAATGAGTTATAAATAAGGATAGGTTCAGATTCAGACAAAAGGATCTAATGTCAAAAAATATTCTCTTTCTTTGGTATTTTAATCTCTCCAGTCACAATGCAGCAATTTATATAGCACTAGACATGCATTTATTTCTTAATTGATGAGATTTGTTTGCTTTTTCTAATTTTTATCTAGACCGTTCAAGCATCCAATTTATAGTCCATCTATCTGAATGAATTGATTTCCATTTCCACAGTATTTCCCTTTTTATGATATAGCTTTTCAGTGCAAAAAGGCAGCTAACCCCCGGTTTGCATAGTGCTGATCTATTGTTTTACCAGCCGTTTGACTTTTAATGATCAGCTACAAACAATTGACTTCACTTCGCCTATCAGAGGCCCTGGGGAATTGTAAGAGGCTGCTTTCAGCTGTCATTGCCTATACATTTCACACCTTGAAGTGTCAGTTTAACAGAATTACAGTGACATCTTCCTTTACGGGCTTATTGCAGCGCAAAATGAAAGAAGCCTGACCACAAGACTGTATCTGAAAGGTGCTTCTCAGTGTGCAAAGGCCACTTCCTAAGCTACTATCTGCCACCGTCATACCAGTGCTTTCTCCACCTGAACAAGCAATGCATTATATCTTTAGTCACAGGACCAGGACCTTTTGTGCCAATAAATAAATCATAAGGCTTTCTAAGCAAGTCAAAAAACAAAGACAGTGAAAAGGAAAAAACAAATATGGAATGAAAATCGTTTTATGGTTACAGTATCAATTATGTAATGTCTAGTCGCCTGACATGTTCCATGTATGAAATATGTTGACTTATTTTTTTAGATACTTGTGGTGGTATCAGAATAGTAAAGGCATATAATATAGATGTGTAAACATAAAGTGAAAGAGTTTTAAGAGGCAGCATTATATCCTTGTCTAAATGAATAAGAAAGGTCTCCATGGAACAAAACTGAAAGGGAGATTTATGGCATGGGAAGAAGATCCATTATAGTCGCACTAATGAAATGACTTGCTGGGACAATTCTAATGATTTTACAGTCGATCGGATATATAGTTCATCTATTTATGTTTTAGTCCTCCTAGACTCCAAAAGTAACACTGAATGGATTTCATTGTTCATTAGGATTCTAGAAATTTGGAGTGAATTCTTCCCAGAAAAAGAGTTGGAGGTGGAGGTACGATGCAGAATTCTGAAGTGAAAGAAAGAGGACAACTTAATCTATAAGAGCAGAAAAATCACTTTAACAATTTAGGGAGTTCAAACAAGAGTTTAAAAAGAAAGTTAGTTAGAATAGTCCCTAATAAATCTGATGGATTTACAATACCACAACTTTTGAAAAAAAAAAAGTAATTTTTGTAGTTAAATAACTTTATTGAAACTGTTTGTCATGTATACTTGTGTATTAGGGCTAGAAAATATAACCATTTTTAAAAAATAAAAAATCAGGAGTAAAAAGCAGGGTTGTACTGGTGTTATTTGAATTTCTTTTACTGTGGACTTGCTTCACAAATGTGTCAACGTCTTTTTCTTTTTAGCCCTACCTTAATAAAGAGCTAAGAGCTCAATAAATCTGTCCTTTAGTGTTTAACACTTTTATAGATGGATTGATTTTTATTCTGTGATACAAGAGATTTAAAAATATTTCACTACCATCATTGCTGTATTTCCATGTGGTCCAAGGTTTATCACCTGCTGCCACATTGAGTTATATGGGGACACCTTATAATTCAGAATGAAGCCTATCTATCAATCCAGATGTGAAAGCAGTAGCCCTTAACAAAATTTTATGTTATGGTATTAGAAAACATTTTCACAGGTTTGTGACTTTGGTTCTTTAGAGAGTCAAGGGCAATCGCCGTTACTTGTTGCCATGGAAACTGTGTAGTGTGCCAAGCTCAGCTGTTTCTACACATCATCTTCTTATAGGTGTTTCATATATTTTTTACTCTCCATGAAAACCGTTTTTCTAAATGATAAAGAAATGTACTTCTTCTTCTGTCATGGGAAATTATTTAATGTACCAAGAGGGAGACATTAAATGTAGGGGAAATAAATCATGAATGTTTGTTTCTTTTAGTTTTAAAATGTTTCAAAATTGACTTCTGTATATTATAAATATTTATCTCCTAGGGTCTACAACCACTTTATAGTGATGAATATGGGCTTGGGGAAATGAAAATGTGTATGATGAATTAATTACTTGGATTACCATTAAACTATAGTGCTATATGAATGCACTGTGTCTAAATACAATGTAAGTGTGCAGAAAAAGAAATATTAAGATTTACAGTACATAAGCCCGCCTAATGCCTAAAGAGACAACTCTTCAAATGTATTTGTTCTGACAGATGTCAATTGTCCTTTTACAAATTCTACACTATACTAAGCAGCCATTCTGAATTTAGAAACACCTCATAATAAATGTGTTTTTAGCTACTCTTCATGGATTATAGCATTTCTATATACCTTAATTGGCTATTTTATTTGAAATCAAGAATTAGTTGCTCCTACTTAACTCACCAGAGCGGCCTAATTTCCAGACCAGGAATTCTACAAAGGTTTGCCCATTTGAATATATTCTACGTCTCTGCAGATTGTACGGTGACTGATCCTTCATAAAGCCTTTTGCGCATCAACCCATAAAATCCTTAACCAAGATGATATCTGTTGATTTGTGTGGGCACTATGGCAAAGTTATTTACTTGTTCTTGGAATGATCTGTAGACAAAGTTTCATTTGTGTATTGGTGCCTCACCATGCTTATATAAGAACATAAGAAATTTGACAAATGAGAGGAAACCATTCAGTCCATCAGGTTCATCTGCTTAGCTAATACCTAAACTGTCTCAATATATCATCCAGTTACTTCAGAAAGGTTTTCAATGTTTCTGCTTCCACTACATGTCTTGGCAGTTTCTTCCAGATTCCCACAACTCTTTACATAAAGAAGTGCTTTCTGGCTTCAATATTAAATGCACTCTCCCTAAAAAGCTCAAGAGCTAAAGATCTCCTACTTGACCATTAAACAATAAGTGATGGAAAATACCAGTTTTGCAAAATGTCAGATGTGAGCCAAACATTCACTCATCAAATTGTTATACCATCATCTTGTAGGTCTGACATCCCTTGCCACACTCAGCTATTGCAGTTTCTTATTTCTTACAGTATATTGGCATATATCAGCTAAAACAAAATTCCATCAGTGAATCATCCCTACAGTCATCATCCCTGCATAGATGTCAAGTGGTAATGCTATCATTGCAGTGTTTTGTTTTTTCAAAAATAGAGTAATCGGTGTAGATCTTTTGCCACTGTGCCCCATTTGAGAGAGTGTGTGCACTTATAGCTCCTGTTCACTCAAATCACAGTTGTACTGCAGTTTCATTCATGCCATCCTGTAGGACTTACTTAGTCCAGCAGGGAAAGCCAACAGGATCTTTTTGTCATCTACCACTTTCCGTTCTCCTATTTGTTGAAGAGGACTGGCTGACAGTTAAATCAATACAGTCTGATATGTACTGGAAAGTGTGATCTTTTGCCTGAACTGAAGGATTACCCAAAACTACCTCTCTGCTCAGTGTACAACCCATTGTTGTGTTACCTACCTATTGGCCAATTTAATATTTACATTGAATTGTAATTTTAAAAAGTGATATGGTGGTATATTGATTAGTGTTGCCATCTCAAACCAAAGATGAAATCGTTTTGACTATCAGACTTAGTTACTGTCAGTATGGAGCTTTGATATTCACCATGTGTCACTTCACTACTGAGTGTATACGTATCTCTTGTGATTGACTGGCTTCTAGTTTAGGTTTTAATAATATTGATTGACTGAATGTCTTTTTTTCTGATCATCAGATTTTCATATTTTATTGTTCCATAGGAGAGCAGCACCCTCTGCTGAATTTTCTGTGGACAGGACACGTCATCTTATGTCATTTCTTACTATGCTGGGTCCCAGTCCAGACTGGAATGTTGGACTATCTGCTGAAGACTTGTGCACTAAAGAATGTGGCTGGGCACAGAAAGTTGTACAAGACATGATCCCCTGGGATGCAGGCACAGACAGTGGGCTCACCTATGAGGTAAGCACAAGGGAAAAAAAGTGGTTGTTTTTGATTGTGCTCACTTTTAGTGCTTGGGCACCTGCTTTAAATCTGGGCTTGGATGCATCCAGTTTTCAGGTCTAAATCTGCAGTCCATTTCCCTGCAATCAATTTAAAAGTAAAGGCATCCTAAAAATAAGGTAATAACTCACTTTGTAGACATGTATTTATTTCAATATTTATATTGCTGTGCAATGACATTGTATATGAATAATAACTATAGTCAAACATGGGATGGATGTCTCATTACAGAAGAAGCAGACCTTAAATATGGATTTATTTGTGAATAGCATAACTTCATGTTCATATTCAGTATGTTTTTTCTTCACTACAGCTTGTGTTGTTAATAATGCACTGTTAAGCTCAGTATGCTATATAATATTTGAAATACAGTAATACTTTTTTTAAATCATCATAATTTTTCTAGGTTAGCTGGTAAGCCAAGCTGTCTATGGGCACTCCACAATGGGTGATGAAGCACTTGCTCAGAGATTATAAAAAAATAAAATGTTATAAATAGCAATGGAAACAAGTATCATTGCAAAAGTCAGTACAAGTCAGTCAGAATAACTGATGCACTTATTAAAAGCAATATGAAACTCCTCAGAGAATATATGTCAAGACAATGAGACTTTAGCTTTGATCTATAGGCTGAGATTGAAAGAGCTTCTTTATTGGTGTTAATGCTCGTTATTGTTATGTGTACAGAGTTCTGTGAAATTCATAGTTGCACGTGCTAGTGAACATGTAACACATCGCCACTAATCATCATGACTTGTAAGTATAACAGGCCTAAATTGAAACGTCTGTCTTCCTTACCATAAAAATCTCAAAACACAGCTGACAGCACTACCCAGTTTTCTTTTACATGCACAGATTTGTACGTTATGTAACAGAACATGTTTAATATTAATAGGTCAACTATTCCATGGATTTAAACTGTATAGCCAGCAGTTTAGTATAGCATTGAGCCTTTTTGGTGTGTTTTGAAATACACTGCTCAAAAAATTAAGGAACACTTAAATATCACAATCTAACATTAAGTCAGTTAAGCTTCAGTGATATCGATCTGTCCAGTTAGGAAGCCTGTAAGTGATTGTGAATCAACTTCACCTGCTTTGGTGCAAATAAAAGTAACAACAGGAGCACTGGAGAGAAAACAGGACAACCACCAAAAAATTGAATGGTTTTGCAGTTGTTGGCCCCAGGCAGTTGTTCTTTCCTTATCCTCCCTGACTACTTCTTCTGTAGTTTTGTGTTTTGCTAGTGTCCTTGTCACTACTAGTAGCACGAGACAGCTGCAGCTGATTCAGGTTGCACAGGTAGTCCAGCTCCTCCAGGGTGGCACATCCATACTGCCATCACAAGGTTTGCTGAGGAGGAGGAGATACCAGGAGACAGAAGATAACAGAAATATTTATGTAGAGAAATATGCAAATATTGTAAAAACACTGACAAGTGATACAAAAATCCCTTAAAACTAACACATTAACTCTTAAACCATAAACCCTAAGGACCAGGCTGCTGTTGGCCTATTATTAATTACAAGACAGTGATATGAGTTTTACTCTGCAAATAAATAAATAATACAACTGTGTAAATGACTCAGAAAAAAGGGTGTTTAGTCTATATATAAAACCCCCTTTTTAGTATTTTTAAGCAGGAGAAAGCAGTTCTTAGAAATTATGGATACATAATACAGTACATTTAAACCAATGTCAAATATAACACTTTCCTGCGTTTTCAGCCATGCCATAGTTCAAGCCCTTTGAATAAAAAGGCTTAAATATTGCCTTGTTATTTCCAGTGGGATGAGTGTGTGATTTTTTTGGCTCCAAAATTATAAATACTGTAACTGATTTAGGTTACTTATTGTTTTTTATTATTTATTTTTATTTTTATCATTTTTCTAAAAACACCGTCTTGTTTGTTTTTTTTATCATTTGGTTTTGCTGCAGTTATTTTTTGACAAGCTTTGCATCTCTTAGTCAATTCTTTAGTGTGTTTCCTGCAGGCAATGCTTAAATTAATTCTCATAGTGCTCTTAACAATTAGAGCTTCCATGCACTAAAATAAGTTTTTTTTTTTTTTTGAACTTAAAGATAAAGCTGTTTGTTTTACCTCACTAAGGGTGTTAATGAATTACCAAGCTAAAGTAGTACTGTTTGCTTTAAATGATCAATACATCATATTATCAATTTAATTGTATGTTTCTCAATTACATGTCAAATGGCAGATTCTGAAAAAGAAAAAATAAATGCTCACAGCAGCAAGTCAAGTACTTACTAAAAAACTTACAAACGCATTGATTATTATTTGATAAGTGTAAGGTGAATAACAAAAGCCAGTGCCAGACATGACAACTACAGTGCATCTGTTGTTAATAGCGTCAAACTGCTGCATTTAAATCTAAAAGCATAGTGATGGCATTTCCTTTGCTGGGTTATATGAGAATTATTATTATGATTATCATTATTATTATAATTATTATTTTAAATTTAAGGGTATTTCTGTACCGTGACCAGGGTGGAAAAGTTACATTTTTTAAATAAGATTTGACATTACAATTTAAAATTTAGAAAGCAAAAATAAATTTGAAGTTGATCTGTAATTTTAAGAACAATCCATTCTAATCTGATTAATAACTGTTCTGTCAGTGTTTCTTTGAACTAGATGTATTAGTATTATGATTCATTTTAGAATTCAACTGTAAAATGTCCTGCTTTCATGAAATTAAATTTACTAAATGCCATGGATTGAGATGAAGTCATATGTATTTTATGTTTTTAAATTGGTTTTGTTTATTTTATATTTCATGACTTCGTGGTATTTTTATTGGTTTCATACGTGAATATATATTGTTGTACTTCTTTAAATGTGAGTATGTTCCATGTTTTTTGTGAGTGGAACCTCAAGAGGCTGAGCTCCCTGTCCATCTCCATTTAGGAATGCCACCAGCTCTAAAGTTGCTGTTGAGCCAGGCAGTTCAATGGGAATCATTGTTATGGTTAAGTTTATTGGAGTGTGAGTATTACAATTAATAGTTGGATTTTTTGGATTTTTGATTATTTTGCTCTGTTTTAGGATTTAGATTTTTGGGCTATGATTTGCAGTTTTTGGCAACTTCTTGTTCCTCTGTTTGCTGTTTTGAGCCTTTCTTTACATTTTTGAGTTCATTTGTGAATAACCCTTAGTTTTATAGACTCTTTCCATGCCTGTCTATGCACAAGCCGAGGTTTATGGTTAAACTCCTCGTGGGGTTTTTGTTATACATTTATAGTTGTTTTTCTAGTTACTCATTTTTAGGCCTATAAATCCCGAGATAGGCCAGTAGAGTTGGAATTAAGCCAATTGAGGTGAAGCCTTTTCCAGGTAGGCAAAAGAGGCCTGGCCTGGTCAGTGAAATCTGAAGAATTTGGATGTTTCACACCTGATTTTGCCTCCTAGGAAACTCCAGTCATACTGTTAAGGTTGTTATTGTCACAACCATTGGGCAATGTAGAGTTGTTATATAGTTGAATGAGGACAGTGACACAAAAAAATAGGATAAGAGATGGTGATAAAGTTTCAAAAGTCCATCTCACATGCCTGAAAAACAGCTGCTTATGCAGGATTACCTGAAACACCAGACCCTATGTGCTCATCTATCAGTACCTGTCTGAAATAAAAGAAGAAACAAAAATATGAATGAAATTAAGAAAAATAATGTGTGAATGTTTCTGGTTAAATTTTGTTTTCTCCTGCTTCTATGAATGTTGCTAATAAAATGGATCTAACTTAGTTGAAATTATTTTATAAGATTCAACTGGGAAGCCATCAGAGCCTGCTGCCTTCCCATATTGGAGTGGGTTTATAGTATTCAGTAATTCTGAGAGTGTCATAGGTTTTTGTCAAGTTCCTCAGCATGAGGAGTACTGTATAGAGCTGTGGCATTTGTATCATATCAAAAAACTCCTTAGATTGTGTCTCACCTTCTTTATACTGAGTGGAAAATAAAGACTTATATTACTCCTTAAATGTGTAAGATATTTTTATGGTCAATCATTTTATCTCCTATTGCATTGGTAGTTTCTGTTACTGCACTGTGAACTTCCTCCTTATGGATTTGTTGAGCTATAATCTTACTAGTCTTCTCTTCATGTTCATGATAATGATGTTGCAGTTTTAAGATGAATTGTTCAGTTTCGTTTGAATGTAAAGCCTGACTTTTCCTGTAAAGTACCTCATTTGGAGACCTGGCGCATTCACAATCTATTCTGGAAAAATCACTGATTAACTCTGGCACCTTCTTGTGTAAAATGTAAAAAATGCTTATAACTAAAGAGATAAAAAGTCTGGCAATTTCAAAACAATCAGAAAAAACAATAATCTTTTACACAGGTGTAAAATGTGTGCCTTCCATACTGTATTTAACACCAAATAATGTACAAACAAACCAAAAGAAGACATATAACATGACAAAAAGTACAAAATATCTTGACATGTTCTCAGCAGACTCTAAAACCTGATGCTAAGTACAAGGATCCAGTAGCAATGGATTTGATAGCTGACTGTTCAGTCTGCAGTCCAATGCTATGGAGTTCTTTTCTTTTTTTATAACAAGACATACTCCTGTTATTATGCAGAGTTTTTCCAGATGGTACAGACATTTTGTTTAGCTATTAGTTTAAAATAAAACTTTTTCTCTATGCAGCCTGATAGAATTTTAGCTTTCTTCTTCTCTGCTCACATTCAAAATTTTCAGTATTCTAATTTAGTTGAGGATATGGCATTATTACTCCATTGTGAATTGCTTTCAACGTTAATTTTCTTAGTTAAATAGGTGCTGCTTTATCTAACGCTTGTTTAACTTATAGGATGTAGATAGTAATCACTGATCTGTATTATGTTTAGTTTCAAACTTATGTGTGAAGGTCTGAGAATGTCAATAAATCTCGAAATGTTGCTGTAATATAGAAGCTTCACAGTATTGCCTCTTCATTAAGCATGTATCAGCTCAGAATGTAGTAAATGACACGTAATCAAATTATGATCTAAAATGATTTCTTTAACAGGAGTGATAATTACTTTTTGAAAGTTAACTCAGGTATGAATTAAATCTAAATTATGATAATTACAGTGTGTTTAAATTCTTTGTTGATAGATAAAACTAGCATGTATTATATCAATTATATCCATTTGTCTGTCTATTCATGTTTTGAAAACCCCTTAATCGATTACAAGGTTAGAGTTAGGCAGGACCTAGCACAACAGTATTGGGTGCAACGCATGAACTAATCCTGGAAGGATTGCCAGACCATTGAAGGGCATACACATACCATACCATATGCATACTCAACCATTTAATGTGGAGATGCAAATAAATTTGCATGTCTTTGAGCTGTGAGCAGAAACAGAAGTATCCCAGAAGTAACATGGGAATGGCTTGCCAACTCAACACAGGCATTGACTGTGACAGAATTCAGACTAAAGTTCTTCAAGCTGTGGAGTTAAGAAATTCTCACTGCCACACGGCATAGGTATTCAAATCAAAAATATACTGTGTCTAAAAAACAGTATTGACAGATTAATTTAAAGCCATGTCACAAAATAATGACCGTTTCAAATAGTTAATGGATAGTGTGGGTTGTAAAAGGTGTTGGCACTTGACAATTAAAAAATGTATAAACTCATTAAAAACTAGATCCTTGCAAGTTTGGCTGCAAGGCAAGTAATTTAAGATAACATTAGTAATTAATTTATATTTATATTATAGAGGTAAAACAGTATCATTATAATTTATAAAAACCATAAAAATAACACTGATAAAATTTAATGTTTATTTAATTTAGTTTTTTTTTGCGTACTCAGAGTGATTGCCACAAATTGGCTAGGAACAGAGTGGATTTCATTAAATTTGATATCTGAGAAAACATTTGTTTGAATAGTTACTAACTTCAGCGGGAAGCCAGTTGAGTCTGAAATACGGTAGAATACCTGTGTAACATTTTCCTACGGACTGACAACAAAAAAATGTTAAATGAAGGAAATTAGTACAGGTCTGTGTTTGCTGTGTTTAGGGTTTTTCTAAACAGTTTCACTGCTGTTTGTATTATAATTTTTTAATTTGTGGAATTATTATTGTCATTTTTGTTGTTTTACATTGATATTCCTTTTCATGAACACCACTGTTTCATGCACTTGATTTTCAAAACCAAAAAAAGGCTATGGTCACACTGCAGCTCTGTATCTATTTTTTACTTATACTGTATGTGACACAGATCTGATGAATTTGAAGAAGTGTGATTAAGGAAAAATAATATACCATCAAAACTTTTCAGACAAGATTAATATTGCTTTCAAAACAACTGTTTTGCATCCAAACCTATCCCATCGCACTCTCACCAATACTTGTTTCTGTGTACAGAGTGTAGCCAGTAATAAATACAGTATGCAACAGCTCTAGTCTTTTGTTTACTGTTTCTCTTACTTGCTATCACAAACTTAACAAATTCACATTCTGCACTAAAACAATGTAGTCCAGAGCAGAAACCAGCATCTGTCTGACAGAATTATTTTTTTCATTTTGTGTATGTGGGACACATTTAGAATAGACATCTCTTCTTGTATCAGGTTTGGATCAGTCACAAAATAATTTTGAGCATAAAAAAACCAATCAGATACAAAACAAAAATCAGGATACAATCACATTTATCTGCAATGTGAATATAGTATTAAAAAGCATGCACTTCTTCAGACAATGGATGTTTTATGTTCAGCAAAGGCATCAAAAAATGTTTTTAAATATGTGAAAACGCTAAATATTGGGACATTAAATTGGGTTAATATTGTAAACTGCTATTGCAGGTGGAGCCTATGAATTTGGCTCTATGCCAGAGGCTGTAATGTGTGTTTTGAAAAATATAATAATGTTAAAGATAACACTTAAGTTGTTTGCCAGTTCAGTACTACTAATGCTTACGCATTCAGTGTAAATAAATTGGTATGGATAGCTTATAATCACTCGTTTACTGTTTGCTATTTATTTAATTAATCCTTCGGAGCACTGACCATTTCTGAAGGCCTTAAAAATTACACTGGTAGCAATGTTCATTGTGGAGAATCTAGTATTTAATTGTGTGTTAATGTAAGGCAATGGTAGCTTATCATACTTTGAAATTTTCTAGAGGATTGATTAGTTTTAGTCCTCCCTTAATTTATCACAACACCAATCTAATATTTGCATATCAACCTCTCGAAAACCAGTGAAAGAACTCATTACAGAATTATATGGCACTTGCTGTTTTTATTTTATTGAATTATTCATATTATCTTACTGAAAGTTTAATTTCAGTTTAAATAATTAAATTACTAAATAATAATATTGTCATACAACATTTAGGCTTTTATTTTAGTTTTTTTTCCCTTAAAGTTAACAGAGAATTAGAGTAGTTCCGGCAACAGTTTGCTGTTTTGGAGCTAGTTTTGGAAGCGTTTCAGTATTTTTAAGGCTTCTTCATAAAGAAACATTTTTATCTAACATTTTTTAATTTACATACATTACATGAACACATTTCAAGGAAAAACAGATAGTTAAGGATTTATAAATGGTAAACCCACTTCTTGGAGTGTGATGGGTTTTTCAGTCTGTTTTAACAGGCTTCGGGTTAGATCTGCTTCCACAATATGACACTCCTGAGGAGACCTAAATGCGACACCCTCTGTGCCCCCAGAAAATACACATGGACCACATTATGTAGCAGGCTGCCCAAGGAACCTTGTAATTTGCTTTGTTATGTGTCCTGTCTGATCTGTGATAGCTGATACCTGTAAAAGCATTTTTGTCTGCCTGGCCTGCACAATAAGTTTAAATTGTCATTAAAATAAAGCCAAGAAGGCCAGTGATTTCAAACATGACGCATTTATTTCAAAAACACAAAAATCATGACAAGGGTGGAGTAGTGGATCTGAAGCTAAGGATCTGTGCTAGTATTTTGAAGGTTGCTGGTTCAAATTTTGTTACTGCTAGAAGAGGGGGGTATTTTCCGTACGTCGCTTAAATCATCCGAGATCAGATTAGTTAATGCCGGTGAAACTCATCCGGGATAAGTCGGTTCTTCAAACGCAGCCGTGTAGTAGATTAGTCTAGTTGGATCTAATCATCCGAGATGATTGCGCGCGCCTGCGCTGACTGAAAAGCCGATATATATTGAATCTAGAAAACATGATCAGCATGTCTTTGATAGGCTGTAACAAAATGACGAAAGAACAGGCGCATTTTTTTCACACAATCGGAGCAGGACCTTTTACTCGAAGGATATTAAAAATTTCAAGATTTAATATGCACAAGGGGTAACACTGCAAAAGCAGCCCAAACCAGAAAAGACGGCTGGAAAAAAGTGGCTGACAAATTAAACGCGTAAGTAGTGTGCATTGTTTCATTTCCTATGTGTCAGATTAATTATTATTTAATATGTCATAATTCCAGATCAAACGTAAACACAAGGAGAACATGGGAACAGGTTAAAGTGAAGTACAAGAATATACTTCAAACTGGTAAATATTGGTATATCACTATTTAAAGAATTGTTGACGTAAAGAATCATATATAATATAAAAAACATTCCTTTTAAAGCTAATAAGAAGGCAGACAAGCAAAAAACAGGTGGAGGTTCACGCGGTCCAGACCTAAATTGGTCGCTCATTCATAAACTGTGAAGCCATGACTGAATGAATTCCATGCATGGACACTAATTATGTGTGTGAGCTAATCCTTGTTTACATAGAACAAACCTGCACGTTTGAGGATTTGGATGTGTTGCTATGACAACACATCCAGCAAGAGTTTTGAAAAACCGACAGATCCAGGATCATGTCAAATCGTCAACAATTACATCCAGCTAAACAAGTAATCCACGTACGAAAAATACCCTCGAGATACTACTATATTGGGCCCTTGAGCAAGATCCTTAACCTGAAAATTAGTCCAGAGGTGCTGTGCAATGGCTGAACCTGCACTCTGATCTCCAAAGGTGTTGAGAAAAGACAATTTCCCCTCTGGGATTAATAAAGTATATCAAAATCAAAAAATAAACTACTAGTTGAAAAGAATGGATGTAAATAAAATTCTGTTGCCTGTCTGTGCCTGCGCTTTCAGTTGTTTGAACCACTGTCTCTCAGATGTCCACTTGCTCACCTCTGAAGAGCACCCTCCCCAAAACCCACCAACCAATACCCCCATATCTCTCTCTTCTACTCACTTTCTCAATTCTCAGTCGGGGTCCCTTTCTCTAAGATCCTTTGCTCCATCTGCCATCCTGACTCTAGACTTTAAACCCCATCACACCGTCATGTCTGGCTATGTTTTTAATGACTAATCCAGACAAGTATTCATCTTGGAGAGAACAGATAGAAAGTAGTTGTGAAAAGATATTATATTTCAAAAGATGCACAAAGGAATAAGCATGCATTTAAAGACTGTTTAATATTGGTGGCATGGATGACTCTGTGAACTTGAAATCTTTGAACATGGGAAAGGCTCTATACAAATAAAATGTATTATTATTATTATTATTATTATTATTATTATTATTATTAATAACAATAATTAACTTTTATCCTTGTTTGACAACCTTGACACTGAAATAGTATCCTTTGACTGGCTTGAATCAAATTAATCAAAGCAAATAACCTTTTATTGTTAATTCACTAGATGTACAGAACATACAGAAGAATCGAAATACTGTTTCTCTCTCATCTTTGTTGTACAATAAAATATAAAAGATAAAAAGTATAACATATAAGGTAAATAAAATTAGAACTTGTAAAGTAAACCTAAGTACAATGTGCAATAATCAGTAGTGCAAAAGCCCCTTACAGTAAAAAGTGAGAAGGTACATTATAGAGTAGCTTATGAGATATACAAAAAGACAGACAGTTATCAGCAGATGTAATATTGAGTCTTTATATAATACCAGCTGAAGTAGGGTACTTGGTAGATAATGACTCTTGTTACGGTCCAGGGGCAAGGGGGGAAGATAGTGGACAGTGTTCAACATCCTGACAGCTTGATGGATGAAGCAGTTTGACAGTCTTGTGGAGTGGGCCCGGAGGCTCCGGTACCTTTTCCCTGAGGGGAGGAGGCTGAAGAGGGAATGTAAGGGGTGGGAAGATTCCCCAGCAAGTCTAATGGCTCTACGGGTGAGGCGGGTGTGGAAAATGTCCTTGAGGGAGGGCAGTGGGGCACCAATAATCTTACTGGCCGCATTCCACTATGCGTTACAGGAACTTCCTACAGGAGGCAGTGCAGCCTCCATACCATACAAGGATGCAGCTAGTGAGGATGCTCTCGATTGTGCCCTGGTAGAAAGAGCACATGATGAGGAGGAGACCTTGCGCTCTCTTCAGTTTGCGTAGGAAGTAGAGGCGGGTTTGAGCTTTCTTTGCCAGTGATGTGGTGTTATCTAACCAGGAAAGGTCCTCGGAGATGTACGTCCCCAAGAACTTGGTGCTACTCACCCATTCCAAAGCTACACCATCGATGGTCAGTGGGAGCTGCTGTGGATGACCTCTCCTGAAATCGACCACAATCTCTTTGGTCTTACCCACGTTCGGAAAGAGAATGTTGTCTTTACACCACTGGACCAACTGGCTCACCTCGTTTCTATAGTTGGCTTCGTCATTATTGGTGATGAGACCAACCATGGTTGTATCGTCCGCAAACTTGACAATGTGATTGGAACTGTAGATTGGTACACAGTCGTGAGTCTGCAGAGTAAAGAGCAACGGGCTGAGCACACACCCTTGTGGGGTCCCTGTGCTCAATGTGATGGTCTTAGAGGTGTTATTGCCGACTCGCACATTTTGTGGCCTCCCTGTAAGAAAGTTATATAATCAAATGTTAAGGTTTAATGCATGTGTTTTTTGGTTTGAGACATACTCTAATTTTACATCTAGGTCTTTGAAATTTAGCACAGGGTTCTATGCATCTTGCACAAATAATAATTCCCACAAATCTTAATTTTTAATGTGCAAATTTTCTGCACATATTTACTTGGTAGACAGTCTCTCTTGGTTGTTGTAAGAATATTCAGCATCTTTTTTTAAATGACTATTTTATAGTTGTGCCTAATCTGTTACCTATAACAGGTACATTTTACATTTTTTTTTTATTTTATTAAATTGAAATGCGTACAATGTCTCCTTCCTGTAGCAGTTACTTTTGGCTGAAACATGCAGCTGAGGAATTCGGCATTCGGCTCTTCAGTGCGCAGCAAGAATTGTGGACGTGGCTGGCAAGTAATTGACTTCATTTAAACTGTGCTTTTTAAGGAATTTGTATAAACTTTGTGAAATTGTCATGTGAAGGAAACTTAGATTATACAGTGAATTTGTATTTCGGTTTGCTTCTTCGTATTTGATGAACTGCCTGCTGCCAATTCATGGCTGTATTGTGACACTTAGACACTTGTAATTGTAAAGTGTTTGTAGTAAAGTGACAGCCTTAAAACTTGAATATGTATAGTAAAATCAGTGACATTTACAAAAAGATAAACAATGCATAAGGAAAACTTACTAGAAAAAATTCTGTAGATATATTCATTGCTAAGGCTGCCACCTTTGTAACTCTGTAAAGAAGGGCATTCATCAGAAAAATGGAAACTTTGTATGGCACTTTTCCATAAGATACCACTATTCACCTTTACATTCTCTTATGGTCTTTTAGAAATGTCCTTTAGTTTTTGAGCAATTCATGGTAATGTCAAAGCAATTATTTTCACTGGCAATCTAATAACTGTCAAAGTCATTCTCAAACCCACTTACTCAGATTCATAAGAGCATAGCGTGAGAGCCTATTCTGGCAGTACTGGGTATGCACAATGCAGGAAAAGGGCCTGGACAGAGTGCCAATCCATCACAGGTTCACTCAGGCACACACCCACACTGGGACCATTTCAAAATTTCAAATTAAAAGTGGAATACTAAGAAGGAAAGCACAGAAACACAGGGAGAACATGCAAACTCCAAACAGACAAGATGCTGAAGTTGAACCTAGTATGCTGAATCTGTAAGGTGGCAGTGGCTAATCACTCTGCTCCACTCTGCTACCTAAGCTTGGAATATGTTAACTATATTTTAACAAAATATTTCAGATTTTTTAAATTATCAACATTCAAACTTCCAGGCTCTTATTAATATTCTCAGAATATTTTTATTTTACATTGTCTAGATTTTTTGTATAATCTCATTTTATGCACTTTATCCTTAGTAAGTATGGCTTTTTGGCTAAGTATGAGTGGAAATTTCCACCTACAGAAATAAAGAAATATTTAAAATCACAAAAATAACAAGTTACTTGTACTGTAAACATCA
This sequence comes from Polypterus bichir lapradei, assembly GCA_026402145.1. Lineage (NCBI taxonomy): Eukaryota > Metazoa > Chordata > Cladistia > Polypteriformes > Polypteridae > Polypterus > Polypterus bichir. The sequence goes on from JANRMT010062854.1 coordinate 18,101,913, forward strand.
GAAAGAAATGTTAATATCAATATTAATATGAAAGTGCTTTTTAAGGTGTCTGTTTTTGACACCTCCAACTCACTTTCATTCCCCCAAATAGTCTGAAATCCCAACTGTTAACTTTAAGGGGGGATTAATCCCCCCAACCCCATTTCAAAGTAGAATTTCAAGCTCACTTATGCTTTGCAACTCATTTTTAAGAATCTATTCATTTGTAAATATGCTTTTGTTTCACAATGTTATTAATTTTTCACTTACACTGTGTTATTTTGTGTTATTATGGTGACATTATTGTCATGAATGCATTATTTTCTGAGAGTTTATACATTTTTATTTCTTGTTTTAATTTTTAGCATTCTCCATGTTTTTAGTTGGTGCTGCCATTTTGTGGTTGCAGAAATGGAGTTTTGTTAGGCAAAGCATCACACATGTATGTGGGACATTGCATTGGAAATAATTGGATTTATAAAGAAGGTGATGCACATAGCAAAGCATCCATACTTTGACTAATTTAAGGAAAGGACGCTGGGAAAGACTAGCACTCGAACACAGAGTAAAAAAAAAGACAACAAAAAAGGGAAAAGGAATATAAGATTCCTGGTATTACTTGTGTTTCATTTGGGGGCCTGTTTGTGTCCTATGAGCATGAAAAAAGATTAACAATAAATCCCATGTACTGATTGTTAAATGCCCCCAATAGTTCTCTTGATGATTACTAAATGAATGCTCATTAAATTTAATGCTACAACTGCAAAACAAAAACCACAACAACAACAAAATGTTCTTTGGGAATTCCTCCCTTTCCTTGCATCCATCTTAATAATGTGTTTAATCTGTCAACAAAGCAAATGTGCTGTCTAAGTGGTCTGTGTCTTGGTAAGTAGACAAGATGACTAATCATAAAATAGTGCTGTTTCATTAAAAGCATCAAAAAATGTACAGTTACTGGATTTGTTTATATGAAGGGTATAGGAACTTGCTTACGGATATCTCTATCTAAGCATGTTTTCAAACCATGCATTGGAGAGTAAACAAAATGTATAAATCTGTAAGCATTTCAGTGTCTTAATATCTGTATTTTAGCATTCACACACCTTTAATGCTTAGCTATACCCCACCATAACTTATTATATGGGCTGTATATCAAATTCTCTTATATGTTTATTCAGTTACAGTACTGAACTGTATGCATTTTTAATCTGGTAACTATTCTACATATGCCTACGGAGTTTTGCATAAAAACCTCTTCAGTATCAGAATTTTTTTTTTGTTCATTGATATTGCTTGCAAAAACAACAAACTGTTACTTGTCTCACTGTTACATATTGTGTGTTACTTGCAAAATGGTTGGATTCTGTAACATTTACAGTATAGCACTCTGTCTATTCCTGTGCAGTACTCCTTCTTCTCTCTGAGTCTTGTTTTCACAACATCTGCGTCCACTGAGACATTTTGATCTTTTTATTTGCTTGAGTTGCTTCTTACAGTTTTAAGCTGTACTTGTGCTATTTTGTGTGACCTGGCAATTTATCCTATGGTATCTCAGGTCTAAAACTCAGCTGTTTCTTTCTCTTTCTCAAATATATTATTGTGTAAATATTGTGGCTTCTGATTCTTCGGTCTATTTAGAAGCAGACTATTACCAGCAGTCTTAGCACACCAATAAATAATCAAATATTTTGGAATTAATGTCAACTGAATATCCAGTTCATTATAAGTATTGCCTATGCACGATGGCTCTCTGTTCATTTTACTCTTTATTTTGTGGGTTCAGGTGTAGTAAATGTGTCTTAATCTTTTTCTGATTCACATATGATGGCAGCAGCATTTCCTTTCTTATCCTTTCTATATAAGTGGATCACATCACTTTAATAACTTATATAAATGCTATACCTTGTATAGGTTTTTGCCATTCCCTCCATCTTTTCTTGATTTTGTCATTCTTATTAAATATCTAGAAGTTTTGCAAACACAATTATTTATTGAAATTTCATTAACATTATGTAGGGACACCTACTGTTGACGAGTGGCAGTTCTGAATGATTGACAGTAAACTCCAGATCTTCTATTGACCTTTGATGTTCCCCATTTTACAGTTTGTTTTTCAGTGGTAGCTAACTTCATTTCGTATTCGACTTCTAATTAATATTCTGTTCACAGTTATAGGCACCATATAAAAATATCATTGATTGATTAATCCATTAATGTCTATGAAATGAAAATGACTGCTTCCATTATGCTGCACTACTAATGATTACTTTTTTACACACTGCCCTTCTTAGTGGACTGCATATCAAATATTATAATAATTATTATTAAAATTTAATTGCCAGAGATCTAGAATTTTTTATTGATGAGATCACAGGAAGCTCTGAAAGCTAACATTTGATCTTCCAACCTTTGTACTTGAAACTTAAACACTGTCGGCTATGTTATTATCTTTTAATCATGGTTAGACTAATTTCATATTCTGCAAAGTAAATAAGGCCTCGTAGTTTCTTAGAATGATTTTTTAATCTAATTAACAACCTCTAAACCTTGTAATCCTGAATAGTTTCACAAGTACATATCATCTAGATATCAGTTACTGGCTCCGTTAAGACGGGAGCAACATTTTCTTCTACTTGTCTTCCTGACATAAAGAGTATTGGACTTTTTGAAAAATATACATTATTCGTTCTGGTCAGGAAGTCCAAGAGCCTATCATGCACATGCACATACTAAGTTGATAATAACTAGGCAAATTTTCCAACCAGAATATAGTATAGGTATAAGAGGAAACCACAGTTAAAAAACAAAGTGAGCCTCAGTGAGATTATCATTTCTGTTTGATACCTTTATGAGCCAAGGAAACTACTGCTTTGCAACAATGATGATTTGTTGTGATGGTTTTGTTTTTTTTTTGGGGGGGGGATGTGTCCTGTGACTTTGTAAAAGGCTTGAAACTGCTGGCCTGTTAAACTAGGACATCCTGACTTCATTGCACCAGTACCTGGAGATCAGAAAACATTTTAATTTTTTACCTAAGACTTTTAATATGTTTAACTAATTAAGGACTTTTAGATTATATATAAGACATTAAGGATGTTACTAGAACACATAATTTATCTGTGTGCTGAATGGTGCAATTTCAAATATATTTGAATATGTTATGTAAATTAACCTAAATGATACACTGCTCCCCTATTAATTTTAGTCAGTCTTGCTATAAACAGCTCAGTTGAGCTCATGTTGTAGCTCTACCAGTCTGATGTTAATAAAGAACGTCCATCTTGGATTTTATGACTCAAGACAATGACTCAGGACTATCTTCTACTTAGTGAAAAAAATCTTTCATATAGTTTTTTTTTTTATTAAATACCAAAAGCATTTATATTAAGATCCAGTCATACTCTAAAAGTGAATGTTCTTTATTGTTCACATGTTTTCAGACAAAATATTCTCATTGGTTGACTCTTATACAGTATTAATGCTTGCACCCAGTTACACCCAGATGTTGGACAATAAAGACAAATGCTTTGTAATTATTAGATTATCCCTGTAGTACTAGGATGTCGTGCGATGTTAGCCATTATGGATAAAGTGAGAAGTTAAGCAAAATAACACCTTTTATTGACTAGAAAGATTACAATATGCAAGCTTTTGAGGCAACTCAGGCCCCTTCTTCAGGCAAGATGTAATCAAGCCGAGTCTGAAAGATACATTACGATCACATGAGGTACCTGGCCAAGTACTCACTACTACAGCCTTGCAGATCTTAAAGCAACTGGGCCTCTCCTTGTTGTGCAGAAGTGGTCATCATGAAGCTCTTTCGAAACAGAACTCTGCAACCATATTGTAATGTAAAACCACTAACATTTCAAAAATGCCTGAAGAAGGGGCCTGAGTTGCCTTGAAAGCTTGCATATTGTAATCTTTCTAGTTAGCCAATAAAAGGTGTCATTTTGTTTAACTTTAGATTATCCCAGAATTTAGCTAAATGGGCTTGAGAACTGAATGGCTCGATGAATTGTTGTACAGTCCATATTAAAGACAGTCCCTTATATGATACAATACAATGATGGGGTAATAGCATGAAAAAAAAAAAAACTCATGCTTTTCATACTGAAAATAATTTTCACCACAGTTTGCTAATACTGAACGTATACACAGCAGATTCAGAGATACAATAAGGACAGTTGCACGTCACATTATAAGCCTAACAACATTTTTATAGACTAATACTCAAGGTCAAACATTCCGCTGTATGACATTTCTTACATCTCCTAAAAGATAATCTTCTTAAAATTTTTCATAGATTTAAAAGTGTCATTGTTGTTCTAATTTGGGCAATCTTAGAAAACAAACTGCAAAAGCAAGTTAATTAACTGCTAATTATCCTGAGAATCTTAGAATGTTTAACATGCCACAGAGGAGTCCTATGGTATACAATGCATGTTTTCAGAAATAGGAAGGCATTATCTAATTAAAATTCTTGCTTAATTAAATTTGTTGTGCTCCTGTTTCTATCTTTAGAAAGCCAAATTCAACATGCCAAGTAGTGTACTCTTTACTTTTCAAAGAAACTTTAGTAAATGGGTGTGTATATGTGTGGTGCATTAACAAAAATTAGAAATTCACATTAATTATTCTTATATAGATTTTGGTGTAAGTTTGATCTCAAATTATTTTTAATCAACTTTTAAGGGATAGTCTTGTAATTGATTGGTACCCTTTCTAGGGTTGGTTCACGCCTTGCAGGCTTCAGCCATCCCGTAAGCCTGTACTTACATAAGGGATTTGGAAAATGAAAGAATGTTAACTTTGTACAGCTCAGCATGACAGCTGAGCTACACATTATTTGCCTACTAAAATAATCTATTAGACATGCAAATTATACCTTCAACTTATTTCTTGAGATGGGCATACACTAACTGTAAAGATATCTGATTTGTAAAGCAAAGTAATAATATTATTTAAAAAGCTAAAAAATAAAATGTAAAGATAAAATCAATGATAAATATAATTTATGATTATTAGTGCTGATCAGCGAAGTTTTCCCAAAATGTTATTCACAGGGAATTTGCAGTGTTTGCGGTCGCCCTTGTTTGTCGAATTATTTACTGATAATTCAGCCAGTTTAGAACTTTTTTTTTCCAGCATCCCATAATGCTTTGTGAGGCCAGCTCAACATTTGCCAAAGCTGTAACACCCAGCATTGGATGGGAACGTAAATCCCCCAGTTATATAATGCTGAGCATTTGCATTCCACACTGGTTATGAAGCTTGTGCATCCACACAGTTAGTATCTCTAGTCAACTGGCTCACACACTGCAGAATTGAACCCGTGGGAGGGGGATTGGGGAATCTCGAGGTTAGCAGAGAAAACTCATGCGGATATAAAAAGAACATGTAGACTTCATGGAAACCAAAGGTGCTAAGGCAGCTGATGAACTGCTATAGCATCAGTATCTGTACCAGTTTTTTACATTTTCCATAAAAACAAATGCACATTAATACTGTGTACGGTAGGTGAACTCAGTTTAAGGATCTTATATAAGTAAATAATGCAAGTTCTCAAATTTTATTTTTATGAAATATATAAAGTATAAATAACAAGTTATCTCTGCTTGTCGCCAAATGTGCAGGTCGATCTTGAGGGTCCTGCCCTATACATGTGTACTTAGCCACGTGGAGAATGAAAACAAACTTTGAAAGAACCTGTCTCCACATCCCCCACCCAAACACAGGAGGATCTGTGAAGTAATAGTAATAAAAAAAGGTTTATTACTATTTACAAGTATCTTTCCTTTACCTTTTTGATAGAAGGAAAAGTACAAAGAATCAACACAGACAGTTTGGGGAGCCTTCCGTGCGACTTCAAAAAAACAAAACGAGCCAGCGGCTTCGATAATGACACGCCACTTTGAATTTTCTGCCTTTAATTCTTTTAAATCTGATTTTTTTTCCTTTTTTTCCTATGACTTAATATTTTTCTTAACACACAAAGCAATAGTTTCTCACGTAAATCAACATAAAACATCTGTTGCATCGTGCATTGGCCTGTGTGGCAGTGGCTGTGCAGGGGCAGAGGGAGAGTGAGCTGCTGCCGTTCTGTTTTCTGAAAATCACACAAAGCAATAGTTTCTCACATACATCAACATAAAATAACTTACATATATTTTTCTAACCGTTCTCTATGATTTTGGCATTTCCACTTTGTTTTGATGAAATATATGTTTGTGCGTCCCTGACTATGCTCTTTCTTCTTTGATATCATGGAGGCATAGTGGTGCAGTGATTGGCACTACTGACGCACAGCTCAGGTCACCTTTTTAGCCACAATAATCGCTCCAGAATACAGTAGTTGGCAGATGTTTCCCTAGCCCTCAGGGACACATTAAAGATGATTGCACCCTTATAATCCTGTCAAATCTAGTTCAGTTAGGAGTTTGGAACACCACGGAGCTCTCTCATCACTAATTGTTCTCAGAACTGTAAACTATTTAGGAAATATTAGTCCTTATTTATTTATTTTAGCAGCAAACCCTGCACTGGCTCATTTACAGCAAGTCTCTGCATGCAGTAACAAAACAAATAAAAAATAAAATCACAATAATATTTACAATCATGTAATTTCTGATCATTCATTATATATTTTCAAGTTTAAACCACTGCTGGGGCTTCTTCTTTACCAGAAGAAGGTGAATTGAGTAGAGTGTAACTCTACAACCTTATGGGTGAACTTAAAGGTCAAACTTACTGGTAGCAAGAAGATAATGTTTGGTGTTAATTTGTCCAAGAAGTCCATATACAATATATATTATAATCAATTAATGAGACATTCTTCTCTGCTTAATTGAAATACATTAAATATAGAATACAAAGATGAGTTCTATAAGCATTATGGACCTCAAGCAATGTTTCAGAAGCATTTATATAGATTATTTAAACATGATCAAGCACTAAACGAATAACAATAAAGTAATGCATAGTGGAAACAAGTGGAGAAATTCTTGTAATAAATACAACAGAATACTACAATCATAAGATACAGTCAATTCAGACAAAAAAAAGTCTGAGAGTTGAAAAACATAATACTAAAAAAAATTAACAAATGTTAAAACATAAGAGTTGGGACAAACTACATCTGGAAATCTGAAAAATCTCTCTGAAAGACTGAGTCTGCCCTTATTCTCACCATATTTTTGTACAGGTCAGTGAAAAAAAAATCTTAATATAAAATTCTTAGATAAATAAACTGTAAATGTCCTGTGATTTAGAATTATATAAAGTTAAATGGTTCTTGGTGTTTGTGCGTGTGTGTGCATGCCCTGCGGTGGGCTGGCACCCTGCCCGGGGTTTGTTTCCTGCCTTGTGCCCTGTGTTGGCTGGGATTGGCTCCAGCAGATCCCTGTGACCCTGTAGTTAGAATATAGCGGGTTGGATAATGGATGGATGGATAAATGGTTCATCGGCTGACAAGAAATTCTTGGCAATTTGCAGGTTTCATAAGGAAAACATCAACACTAGTGGATCATTCTCATTGCCCTCAGAAAAAGAAACATCCTCAGTTATATATGTTTTGTTCTGTAATAAATGTGTTATTTATTCCACAAGAAAACAAAATGTCTTTCTGAAGGCAAGCCTAAAATGCTATGTAATTATAAAACCTGATTAAAGAAGTCAAATCAGGGAGCAGAAAAATAAGAGTTAGAATAAAACCAAGTTTTTGTAATATTTTAAGGTCCTTTAAAAAAATAGAATTTCCTTTATTTGAAGTTCAACATTGTTAATGATTTTACTAGAAGAGAAGAAAAGAATATGATTTGTGGTCATATTCAGATATGAACATTTTTGTGATACAGTCTACTTAGCCCAGAAATTGAAAAATGCATAAAAAACAAGCTTGAAATTAGTAAGATGTAAATACTGGTACAAGCGTGAAGACCTTTACTGATTAATCAGAAAAACAAGTTTTGCACAGAACTTCAAACACACTGATACCAAATGTGTGTCACTGGTAGAGCAGCCTCATACTTTAAAAGGGTGATATTGATTATTGAGGTGTTTGTCTTCCACTTCCTTTCAGTAATGTCTTTATGAAGCTTGAAATAGAGCTCAGCGGGAGAGATATTTCCAGCAAGCCAACAATTTTATGGTTACAGTCAATTTATGTTTTGAACATTTCTACGTAATTACAGTAGATCTAATTGGCATACTGATGTGATGCAAAGCATGAAGACAGATATCTTAGAATAACAACTGGCACCATTACCTCAATTTGAACCGTGCTGTGCTGGATATGGAGATAGGAAACACCCCATATCATTAATTTGTGAACATTATAGTAAATTGTATTAATGAAAATTTGTAAAGTAAAAAAAAAAATAAATCAAGACAAATTTAGTGTCTTTGTCAAGCTACGCCTAGCGAATACTGTACACTGCATTTTTTTATTTCCAGGAACTTTTTGCTAAAACTTTCTAAGACAATTAGAAGTCTCATTTAATCATTTCTTCTTTTGTACTTTTTCTTCTAGTCACCCAATAAGCCTACTGTTCCTCAAGATAAAATCAGACCACTGACAAGTCTAGATCATCCTCAAAGCCCCTTTTATGACCCAGAAGGAGGGCCCATAACATCTGTTGCAAGAGTCGTTATTGAAAGGATTGCAAGAAAGGTACTGTGCATTTCATCTCATTGAATTTGGTAGTGTGTGTAACAGCTTAAGTGACTACTTCAGTGTCATTGTATTAATTGGGATTGTTTGAGCAGCTGAAATTAAATCCTCTTAGCAGAGTGATAAGATAAATATCAATCATTAGGTGTATTCTTTTGATGCACAGAATGAGCAGAAAGGAGTCCCTAAGGGCTAATTTGTTTTTACAATATCAGTCAATATGAAGAAAACATACACATGAATTATATGTATTGTATATAATGATGTGCAGCAGGCAGCATGGTGTAGTAGCTAAAACAATGCACTTTAAAGCTCAAAGCTGCTAGATTAATTACACCTCCAAATCACTTGTCATCCTGAGCATATGACTCATGAAATACACTATTGTATATTTTGATCTTGGAAACTACCTTGACAAAAAGCATCAGTCAAATAAATAATTGTAATAATTTTACTGTTTTTATTATTTTTATTACGAATAAAAGAATACAAAAAAGTGAGAACATAGTGGTTAGTGCTGCTGCCTCATAAATGTGACATCCTGTGTTCAAATCCCAACCCAAGCACTGTCAATATGCACTTTGCATGCTCTGCCCTCATCTGTGTCATCCTGTATGATATAGCAAACAGTTTCATTGAACCAAAGACATTGAGAGAACAGAACATTCAGGAGATAGATGTGAGCAACCCTGAAATTCACTGCCCAGCTGAAAAGCTTTTTATTGGGTACCTGATAAGGAGGCAGCTGCTAAGCGAGGAAGTGCAAGAGAGCAGTTCTTTAAAGATGCCAGAGCATTCTATGTCTGGAGCTTTCAAAAAATATTGAAGAAGTTCCCAATCAGTGACCAAATCATGAAAAATCTATCAGTGGTCAATACAGAGAACCAAGATCAGGTGAATTCAAAGCAGATTTTGACTTTGGCAGAGAGATTTCCAAATGTGATTGAGGCAGATGCCAGAGAACCTCTCCACTTTTTTATTATGTCTCAATTAACCTTGAAGGACCGGTCCCAAACTACAGAAATGTGCCAGTTGATGAGTTGTGGGTGAATCTGTCTAAAGTAAAATCTGTGAGGACAGGGCAATTGAGATTCAAAGAGCTCTGCCAGTTGATGAAGCTACTTTTGGTGTTTCCAAATTCTACTTGTGATGTAGAAAGGGCATCCAGCTTGGTGCGTCACATTATGACAGAATTCCCAAGTCAGCTGTCTCACCAAACACTTGTGAATTTGATGTCCTGCAAAATTAACAAATTCATTGACAATGGTACTATATGTAGTAGTGTCTTTTGATGCAGATTTAAAAGTGGCAGATATTCAAAAGGTTAAAAGTTCGATCCTAGGGTAGTCACTTTTTCCTAAATACCCTGTATGTGGACTGAGGTAGTACAGAGTCCTGGGGCCTCATGTATAAACGGTATGTACACACAAAATTGTTGCATACTCCCATTTCCACGCTCAAAACCTAAACTTGGCGTAAAGCCACTCACATTTTCACGCTAGCTAAAACCCTGGCATACGCAAGTTCTGCTCTCGGTTTTGCAGACTGGCGGCATTCAGCATCAAAGCAGTGCTACTGTTCCAGTGTGGTTTCCCTTTCTTTTTTAGATCCACATCCCTGACGCGGCTTTATAAATACACTGAAAAAAAACGCTGTAAGAAAGGCACTATATTGCGCCCGACCCAATACAGATTTGACACGGAAGGAATGTATAAAATAAAGACTCTTTTACTTTTCTTCAGCTGGAGGGCACGTCTTCCCCGTAATTCCTCGAGCTACAACGCAGTCCCAAGCACCAAAACCACACTGCAACACTCCTTTCTCTATTCCACCACCAATAGTCCACAAGCTTTGTCCTCCTCCTCCCGACTCTGGCCATTGAGTGGTGGTTGCTGGCTCCTTTTATGGCTTGATCACCTGTTTCCGGTTGCACTCCCAGGTGGAGCTGAAGAGTAGTCCAGCTGGGCTCAGGGACCCATGCCGCGCACCCTGGTGGCCACCCCAGATCCCAACAGGGCTGTGAAGGACTCCATCTCCCATTAAGCCCTGCGAGAGACTGAGGCACCGCTCCAACCCAGGGGCATGGCCATCCAGAGTCCAGGAGGAGGTACTGCACTGTCCAGGGCTGCTCCCCCTGAATACCCATTGTAGACGAAGACTTCAGACCAGACAGCAGGTGTGGTTATAAAGCAGCTTTATTTTGCAGAGTCACAGTGAGAAGAGTTTCAGAAAAGCAGACAATCAAATATACATGACAGCGTCAGGGCTCATCTGAACCCCGTCTGTTGGGTGGGGCAAGTTTTTATACCCCTAGAATGCGTGATTTAATATTATTATGAAATGTAACAGTCAACACGTTTATTATGCACAATCCTTGAGCCCCTTCAACGCCCCTTGTAAAACTTGATTTCTTGGCCCCATTTGTTATGGCGTTCAGATGTAAACTAAGGGAAAACGAGATAAGGCAGACTCATGTGTGGAATGCTTAGACCTTGAGTCCTTTGGACAAATATTTTTCTGTTTGCTCAGCAAAGCATGCTTTTATATAATGTATGGTTTCGTAAAGCTTACTTCTCAGACATGAATTAGTACAAGGGAACAAAGAGAACATTCATCTTCCACACCATCGAAGGGGCATCCCATCTGGGCATGGGGCCCGGCCGTCCGCCACACCGCATATTGTTTATTAGTTTCATGCATCTGATTGTAATTAACCTGTAACAATATAATGGTCCACAGAATGGTCAAACTATTCTAAATACCATAGCTGCTTTAGTGTTGTTACTCTCACTGCACCTCCTTCTTCTTCTTTCAGTTGCTCCCATTAGGGGCTGCCACAGCTGATCATCTTTTTCCATATTACTCTCACTGCACCACTCGGAATATTTATATCACTGTATCTGAGTGTAGAATCACAGCTGTACAGCAGCTGATAGGAAAGAGAATTATCAGTATACAGCATTTAGCACATGCTGCCTCAGCCATGCAGACTATTGAACTGCTCTCATACTGCAAACTTTTCAAAGCCTTTCCTCGCAGTTCAGAAACAGTTTCATACCAAGAATTATAAATGCACTCAATCAGTCCATCAAGTGCTCCTTGTAGAACGGTTTGTACTTATAAGTACAATCACCTCACTGTAAACTTGTGATACAGATATAATATTGCATAACCTGAGCCACTTTATAAAGCGTGCATTTACATATGATGACAATATCATTTTTAAGATGAAATGCAGCAAAATATGTTTATTATATTATAAAGATAAAACTTTAACTTCATTTAAATAATCTATATTGTTAGTAATTAAACATGTGAGGTCACGGTGCAGCAGCGCTAGCAAGGAGCTCGCGCACCATTCACGGATTGTTCCTGCCTCACGCTGTATTTTTGCTGGGGCTGGCGTGACAAGGGAAGGATAGATGGATAGAATAATTGAACAGGTACTACGAAGATATTTCAATGTTCCTTAAAAGTTTTGAACAATCTGCGATCTAAGCTTACAGATGGCTTAACATCTATTACAGAGCTGATTGTGTGGTGATTGGTTACTTGGAGAAAGAAAAGGAAGGACAGGAATTGGAGGTTAGTATGTTTGAAAGAGACAGTACTGCTGCAATAAATTATTTCATCGAAGGTCACGCACGTTGCAGCAAGCATCTTGCATGAGGCAAGAACAATCACTGCGCCACCGTGTTCCCATGTTTAATAACATGCTTTAACTCCTATTATCGTGAAAATGATATCAAGTATACATCTGAGTATTTTAATTATTCAGAGAGCTGTAATATCATGAATGTAATGGATTCTGTGTCCTGTTGGAGGAAGAGAAAGCCCGTTTAAGAAGCACGTAGTGATTCACACACATAGAGCACAAAACATTTAACATGCTACTTTAGTTATGATGGGATTTGAGAAACTAGTAAATTAAGCGATTTTAAATTAATTTTATGATGTTCTACTTTAATGACAAAATAAACTATGTGATTAAAGTGGAAATTTAGAGATTAAAGATGACATTTCGTGCTTTTTTCCCACTGTGTGCCAATTTTTTTTTTCCCTGTACCCTAATAAGCTTTCATATGACACTCAGACGGTAGGCTATGACTCGCCTTTTCACAGCGACTTTGATATCTGACAACTTCTTTTTTATTTCAGGCACTGTGCGACTTTGTGAACTTAAGCTTTCGAGTTTCTCCTACACTCTATGTCACTCGATCAACTTCCTTTTGCTGTTTATACCACTGTTTAAACCAACAAATAGTACGTTTTTCCTTGCCTCCACTTGGTATTCGCTAAAATTGTTCTATTGACGTGCTTTTGCCATTGTCTTTTCACAGAATGCTGAGATTAAGGGCTATTTATATTGATTTCCATATTCAAAGAGGCGTAATTCTGGGAGGAGTTTGGGGAGTGGCAGCAGGCGTGTGCACGTGCGTAACTTTTCACACTGAGTGGGATTTATGGAGAGGAAGAACGTGGAAGTTGGCGTTCGCACAGATTTATGCATCTGGATTTTTTTGTGCGTACGAACATTTCTGCTTTTGTCTTTATGCCATGTTTTAGTGTGAATTCTACTCACGGTTTTATGTATGAGGCCCCTTATCCAAGTTATCCAACAGGTGCCTTTTATCTGTTTCACTGGTAATAAGGTGTTGTGCGATAAACCTAGCATTACCCAGGTAAAGCTTGCATCATCCAAAGAGATTACCAAGGTAAAGTCAGAAGTCAAGCAAAATGGCTAGCTAAAAAGATTACAATATGCAAGCTTTTGAGGCAACTCAGGACCCTTCTTCAGGCAAGAGGAAATACAGAAACTTGAGTTCCCTGTCTTTATATACACACTAGGACAAATAACAACATTGGAAAACCTTTAAGTAAGACATCTTAACTTTAAAAATTTAATAGACCTCTTCAGGCTAAGATTCATTAAGCAAGAGAGGAGATTAATGTATAGGCAAGATCTTTGGATAAGATAACTGTCCTACAAAGTCTTTTGAAGTTTCTGATGAGTTTTTCAATACAATGTGGGTCTGTAGACAGGTTGTCTGTGGTCAAAAAACTCATATTTTATTCCATCTTTACCGAGGTCTGCTGGATAATGCAAGCTTTATCTGGGTAATGCTAGGTTTGCCTAATTTTCAGGCTTTACCCGTAACATATATATATAATTAGATGATCTTTACTGTACATACAGTGTGGGATGCTTGTCTGATTTAGAAATCCACAGAAGTCAGGAGCAGCTGCAGTTCACATTAGGCACTTTTCACAATGCACTAGCTGATTGTTTGGTTAAATATTTCTATGTGGTAAAATTGATTCTATTCCAGCAGCTGATCCTAATCTTTTCACAGCCTTCAAGCACACTGAGGTTTTAGGAATCAATGTCTTCAAGCATTTAGAACTCCAGTAGATGAGACTGTGTTTGTAGAATGAAACATAATAACCTGTCAGCCACAAATGGATTTTGTTGTAGGCAGAGCATTTTCCTGACACGCTAAGTGTCATGTTGTAAGCATAACCTGAATGATAGGAAATCATTCAATCTCATTTTATTCAAGATAAATAATATAAAACAGCAAAATGTGCGTAATACCATTCAAACCTCATCAAAACCTAAGCTTAAACATTTCTAAAAAGGCAGCATGTTTAACAAAGGCATGCTTGTGGAATGTGTCACGTAGTCGATTGATGGTTTCAGGCTTTTGCCAAAGCTGCTCAAACTTCTCTGTAATTATGTAATGGAAAAATGGTTTAAAAAATGGAATGTGTAGATTGAATTTTCTGGGGAAAATACAAAGCTAAGTATTTTATTTGTTTGATTTTTATTAACTGGTGCATTAACAGCAGTGTGGAAGTCAAACCTGGAAGGAGTACCAGTTCATCACACAGTGTGCTCCCGCACACACACACACTCACTTTCGAGTCACCGGTCTTTCTGAACTGTGTGTCTCATTCTATTCTCGAAATGTTTGAAGGCTTTATTCTTAAAATCATTGACTGAGGGCCATGACAACAGAAGGATTAAGTAACTGAAGTCTGCATTTGCCACAGGCACTATATAGTTCTGCTGAAGTAATTTGAAATATTAATAGGTTTTTTTGTGCCTCAAGACAAACTCTCCCATTAAAACTACAGGAATGACCAAAAGGCAATTTCCAGCTTTTAATTGTTTTCACATAATTTCAGTATACTCTACAAAATCATTTCAATCAAGCCCAACCCATTTTTCCAGAGCTAAGAGATGGTGGAGAACATTTGCTTATTTGTCCCTGTACTATTAATATAGAAAACCTCAAAAAGTGATCAACTGATCAATAAAATACTGCACACTAGATTTTAATAAAATAACCTTTGAAAATAAAGCCATCAAACCACAACTGACAAGGGTGAAGGACACAGTGTACAGATGAGTGTAGAATTGGCTTAGGTACTAAAAATGAGTTATGTTGCGAGAAAGTTTTTATTATTTGTTGATTATTTTTTCATGTAATAAGTGCTAGAGTCTCTTTTCTTTTTAATTATCATTAATGAATGTATAATATTGTTTATTCTTATCATTATATTTATACGTTTTCATGTCACCATTTTATTTCATAGCCATGTGACATGCGGTTTAATACAGTACTAATAAGAATGTGATGTCATCAAGCAGACACCATACTATAAGGAAGTGTCTGAAATTTTACTGCATTAGCAAAGGAGTCACTTAATGTAGTATGAGCTAAAAGATGCTTTAAAATGATCAATTTTTACAATAGTTTCTTATTAAGACTTTAGGAAAGATTCGTTATGTAACACTCAATGTGCATTTCTTCCACATTCTTTGATTTTTTACTTACTGTATATATATATTTCTTAAGTATCAAAAATGTTTAAATATAATACAGTTGTGAGTCCACAACTGAAATCCAAAGCATACTTTTGGTGTTCTTAAAGAAGGACATAACAAAGAGCTCCAAGGCTAATTCAGGCTTGCAGAGACTGAGCTATAAGTGATGATTCAAGGACCAGAATCTTTTCAGCTTCAGTTGAAAAAGTATTAAAAACAGTGTATTTTTATGGAGGTTCTACTGTTTGTTAATAGCATCCAACATTTACAGCTTTATCCACAAGTGGACAGCTGCCTCTAGCAAAAGAACCTTACAGCTTGGCATAAGCAAACCAAATGGTTGTCTTTAACACCTGTATCACTTACTAATGAAAGTGCCCAATCACCAGACTGTTTCTTTTTCTTTGAAAGAGTCCCTTCTGACCTCTAACCCAGTGCCAGCTAATGCCCATGTGCCGCCTAGGCAAGGGTCAACACTGACATACATAAAAAAAAATAAACACCTAGACAAAATAAATACACAAACAATGAATGTAAAAAACACAGATGCCTTCATTTAATGCAGCAGGCCAAAGTAATGGCAAACTAAGCATGTGCAAAGTGCACAAAAGGTCGTTATAAATAATAATAATAATAATTACAGACAGATACACAACTAAATATATATATATATAAATATAAGAATAAATTAAAGATCACAATTATCTCTAGAACTGTGCACATTATATATTATATCACTTAAATATAACACAATATTTGCAAAGCTTTGACAATGGACATCAAAGCCTGGGGCATATTCCTTGCTGATTTAATATGATCTTGAAGGTATGCTTAGATATTAGAATTACTTATTATGACATTGTACTAACTGCAGGCTTAATGTGTTATCTTTTCATTAAAATGTTTTCTGACCATTACAGAACTTAGTGATGTCTTTGATGTCTAGATATCAATGTTTAGGCATATAAAGAAAAGAAAATAAAGGTAGCTAAGTACAAACAGGTAGTTAAGAGCCTGCAGGCTGACTTTGTATGTCCATTATCTAATGTAACATGATTACTTGGATTACACTTGTGCCAACAGTGACACTGTCACGCTGCGGCAATAAAACAAACACAAATGACAGAATGTTTGTACATCTGTGTTTAGCTCGCCTCTATTCTTCTTCCTTTTTCCTTTTGTTTCTGTAAGTGAGTCCATTTAAGCCTGTGTTAAAATGTTTCTTCAGTCCACAGAGGTCTTTAATCTTGCCAAATTCAATAAAATACAGTTGCCTTATCTGGGTGATGATGACAAAATTCTGTTGTTCTTATTCTTTTTCTGTGTGGCACAAACTTAACTCTCCACATGGAGTTACCATTGATTGATACTTTTAAAAGCACTGTCATATTTTCATTACAAAATTGCATTATTTTCCCAATTTGATGCCTATGCTAATCATAATTGCTTCAGGCTAATAAATAAGTTGTTTAACATTCCAAAAAATAACATCTGATATGTCTAGAAGTCTGTTCTTTTTTGGTATTCTGAAAGTATTAAATATTAAGATTTTAAATCAATGCCTAGCAGTTTTAAAATATTTTCAAACTTTGTAGCAGTTTGCTACTATCATTCCCTTTGGCATTTTAAGTTTTTATTTTATATATATATATATATTTATATAGTGGAACAAGCCCCGGACACAGACAGGTAGACATGTTGAAAAGCACCACCACATGTTTATTTACACTAATATTTACAGTAATAAAGTAATAAATTGCACACAACCCACAAAACTCCCCTAAAGTCCAGGCCTTACATTGCCTCTTTCTCTCTTCAGGCCGCCTCTTTGCCTCTCCTCCCGAGCTCTGTCCTTCTCCTCACCCAAATCCAGCCCCCGAATGGAGGAAGCAGCCCCTTTTATCCACACCCGGACGAGCTCCAGGTGCTTCCTGACAAGCCTCCGCCAACAATCCCCAGTGTGGCAGAAGTACCAGCTGCGCACCTTGAAGCACTCCAGGTGTCCCTGGTCTTCTTCCCCCCAGCACTTCCGGGTGTGAGCTTTCAAGCTCTGCACCCGTGGTCCCCAAAGCCACCAGGGCAGTTACCCCCACATGGTCTGGAGGAGTCGCAAGCCCTCCTCCGGTCCTTCTGGGCGTCCCGGCTGGGTAGCAGCCCCAGCCACTTGCCACAGTATATATATATATATACAGTAGACCCTTGACATACGACCGGCCTGACATGCGAACAAATTGAGTTACCACCAAAAGTTTTGTTTTAATTTACGACCAAGAACTTGCATTACGACCCGGATGTGGTAACGTGTATCTGCTTGCGCGATTGTAAACAAACAGCCGACAGCGTTTGCAAGCGGCAGTCGGAGTTGAGATATGTGTATTTGTGGATGTGTTTTTTCTCAGTGCAGTGATTTATATCATTTATTTGGATAATTACTATCAAAATGGCCTCAAAGAAGTTAAGTAAGGAAGAGAAGACAACGAAGGTAAAGAAAGCGATCTCGATCGAAACAAAAAAGGAAATTGTGCGTAAATATGAGAGTGGCGTTCGTGTGACTGATCTCGCTAGCATGTACAGCATGTCGAAATCCACCATCTCCACAATTTTACAACGAAAAGATTTGTATAAGGAAGCTAGTGTTGCTAAAGGTGTTACTCAAATTAGTAAGTCGCGATCAACAGCATTAGACGAGGTAGAAAAGCTATTATTAGTGTGGATAAACGAAAGGCAGATGGCAGGTGATAGCCTATCTGAGTCAATCATTTGTCAAAAAGCTAGGGCTATAAATGCAGATCTGTTAAAGGATAAGCCATCAACAAGTGATAGTGGTGAAACATTTCATGCCAGTAAGGGGTGGTTTCACAATTTTAAAGCGAGAACTGGGATTCATAGCGTAGTTAGGCATGGTGAAGCAGCCAGTGCTGATAAAAGGGCTGCCGAAAATTACATATGCCACTTTGAAATGATAACAAAGAGAAATGGCTTTTGCTCTCATCAAGTTTTTAACTGTGATGAAACTGGGCTTTTCTGGAAGAAAATGCCCAGGGGAACATACATTACCCAGGAAGAGCAGAAAATGCCTGACCACAAGCCTGTGAAGGATAGGCTAGCCTTATTGTTATGTGCCAATGCGAGTGGTGACCTAAAGATAAAGCCTCTCTTGGTTTATCACTCTGAGACCCCTAGAGTGTTCAGAAAACATACAGTCATGAAGAATAGGCTAGGGGTCATGTGGAGATCTAATGCAAAAGCCTGGGTAACAAGAGTGCTTTTTCTTGAGTGGATCAGGGAGGTTTTCTGTCCTACTGTTAAGAAATATCTAGAGGACAAAGGCTTACCACTCATGGCTCTCCTAATCATGGACAATGCTCCTGCTCACCCAAGAGACTTGGAAGTAGATTTGGCTGAAGAATTCCCATGGCTTACAGTAGATTTCCTCCCACCTAATACAACTCCTCTATTGCAGCCTATGGACCAGCAGGTTATAGCTAACTTTAAGAAGCTATACACCAAGGAACTGTTCCAGAAGTGCTTCCAGATGGTCTCAGATACAGATTTGACTCTTACAGAGTTCTGGAAGAAACATTACAACATCCTTTCCTGTGTGGGGTTAATAGAGAAATCCTGGGCCAATGTCTCTCTAAGGACACTAAGATCTGCCTGGAAGAAAGTGTGGCCTAAAATTATAGAGGAGAGAGACTTTGAAGGCTTTGTAGAGGAGCCTGAGCCTGCAACTGACCCTGTGGTTGATGACATTGTCACTATAGCTGAGTCCATAGGCTTGCAGGTTGACAGCGGTGATGTTGAGGAACTGGTGGAGGAACACTCAGAGGAATTGTCTACAGAGGAACTTCAGCAACTTCTGGCTGAGCAACAGAGAATGGCAGCTGAGGAGATTTCTGAAGAGGAGGGGGAGGATCAACAATCAGTGCAGCAAATGTCCTCTTCTGAAATAAAGGACATCCTGAAAAAATGGACAGAGCTACAAACATTTGTAGAGAAGACCCACCCAGACAGAGAAAAAGCTAATCGTTGCATTAACTTGCTTAATGACAATGTCATGTCATACTACAGAACTGTGTTGAAGAAAAGACAGAAACAGACAACCTTAGACCAGATTTTATTTCCGAAAAGGTTGAGACCTAGTGAGCAAGAAGCAGGTCCTAGTGGGCTACAGCCTCTCCCAAGGACAGAAAGGACACCAGGGAGCCAGAGTCCTGATGTTCTTATGGAAGGGGACTCTCCTTCCAAACAATAACCACCTTCCATTTCATTCTCCTCCTCCTCCGTTCCTGCAAGCCAAAGATGTCAACTTAAATGGTGAGTGCAGTATGAAATTGTTGTTTCTGGTAGTCTAGGCACTTTTTATAACTGTTTGATTAGTACATTAGAAAAATTATTGGTGTTTTTGGTAAATTATGCACATTATACAACCCTTTTTTATTATGAAAAGTTTAAGTAAGTATTGCTGTGGGAGGTTCGGAACGCATTATGGGTATTTACATTATTTCTTATGGGAAAAATAGTCTTGACTTACAACCAACTTGAGTTACAACCAACCCTCGTGAACCAATTGTGTTCGTAAGTGAAGGGTCCACTGTATATATATAATCTTCATTTGGATCTTGATCTTTGTTTGTCCGCGAATGAATTAGAAGAAGAAGCACTAGATGGCAGTAGAGAGACAGCTAAAACATAGGCATTGCATTAAGAATCTCCTCCAGGCTTATACTACTGAAGACTGTAGTACTCCAGTCACACCTCAAAACACAGACATTCAAACTAAACAAATTGTTGTGCTTTAAATTAACTAAAGAGATCTTCATTTAGATCTTGATCTTTGTTTGTCCGCGAATTCCACGCATGCGTAGACCACCTTCCAGTTTAGTACGTTGTTGTTACTCACGGATGTCAACAATGTGCCGGAATAACGAAAGGGGTGGTGGACAGTGTTACGCTGGTTAGCTCCTGAGGCTTGGTTAGAGAATGAGATTGCCGAAGATAAAAGGTACGGGCCTACGTAACATATGAATGAAAGAAAGACAGTGGGTAAAATGAATGACAACGTAACAGCACGTTCTGGAAATTATTATTGTTACGTTGTAGCCGGCGAGTGCTGAGCGTCTCACAGTTGTACCATGCCTTGCTCACATGTCAGTGAAGTGATCCCTATTTATGCTTTAAAGAGCCTGGATACCTATGTGTCCCCCTTTTATAACCATTGCTCCGTGTATATTGCCTTACTCTTTGGATTGCCACAAAGCAACCTGCGAGATTGGAAAAAGGTTGAGAAGACATCGTGAGAGGAAACGATAGCAACATGAAAACGAGACAGACTGTGAATAGACAGAAGCAGAAATGCTCCTACACCACTACATAATTACTATTCGGACAGTGATTCTGAGTAGGCCGTTCCTATCGAATCAATGTCCAAGGGTTTTCTTTAGTAATTTTGTTTCCCTTATAAAAAAATCATAATGCTGTGCGACGAAGGGCCCAGTTCACAACTGGCAGCCGCGTTTAAACAGGGAGCCCTTCACAGACAATTTTAACACGCGCAACGTAGTTGGGCGCACATGGCTAGTATATATATATACTAGCAAAATACCCGCGCTTCGCAGCGGCGAAATACTGCCTTAAAATTTTTATTAAGAAGACAATTAAACGTTTTTAAAACTGAGGGAAAATATACCAATAATTATTTGTTAAGGATCTCTTTGTATGCCACGTTGTCAGTTCGGCCCTTCAGTTGTAATATGACCAAGCTGTAGATGTGCGCTGAGCTTACTCTTGAGCATACAACGTACAGTTGGCCATGTGAACAGTAATCTTGTCTCAAATCTCACAGCTTGGATTGCTGCTGTCATAATCGGTTTGAGTTTCATGGTTTGTTTCAATTACGACAGTATTTGTAGGACTTGTGTTGAAGAGACATTCGGCATCTGTCAAGCGTTGTAAGCATACAACCAGTTTGATTGATAACTTCACATCCAGCTTTTGAGAGTTTAAACATTTCTAAACATCAAAGTGTCCACTACTGAAATCGTCACCTGTGAATCTAAGATGTTTAAGAGGCATTGGCGGTTGTCCAAAGGTTTAAAATATTTGGCCATTTCGGTACACTTAAGCATTTCACTCTTATAGTGCTCCTGTGTGGTATAATTATCTCCTGTACCGTCATCAGTCCACACCTTGAACCTGTTCCAGTCATTCAATACATAAGACACAATGTTCCTCCGGATATCAAGAGTGAGCCTGATATGGCCGTGCAATATGTAACAAAGAGAATGGAAAAGGCAGGTGCCATCTCCGGGCATGGAAACCACTTGGTAAGTGACAGTTCTTTGATCGATGGTGATCACCTCGATAGACATGTTAATGGGGGTACGGTTGGAATGATAAAGGAAATGGGTACCTGAACAATGTAAAGTAAGTCTAAAATACCTACACAATAACTATAATCGTAATAAATGAACAATAAAACAGCGGAGAAGCCGTGGATTAAATAAAAAGGCTGTAGTTATCAGCAGGGAGACGTGAATACCGTGGCGAAGCAAGGAAGGGAATGTAGAGACTGGAGCGACAGATGGCCTTATATAGGCAGGCAGCCAACAACGTGGGAGGCGTTGGGATGGGGGACCCAACGCCGCCTCACACGGTGACCGAGCTGCAGGCTATGGACATATATATGTACTTAAGTAGGATTCAGTTAGTGTTGGGAACCCGTGTGCCAAATTTCTTGAAGATGGGCCCATAAGTAACAAAGACCGTTGAAAAGTTCAATATGACGGCCGACAGTGGCATCATATCACTGAAATAAGTACCAAATTTCAGCCTTCTACCTACACGGGAAGTTGGAGAATTAGTGACGTTGGAAAGTTCAATATGGCAGCTGACAATGGCGTCACACCACCGAAATAAGTACGTACATTGGTTTCGGTTAACGCAGGGAAGCCACCTACCAAATTTCGTTAAGATGGGGCCATGAATAAGAAAGTTCAAGATGGCGGACGCTGTTGATTGTTATGACCGTTACGCGTAGAATTTCGAAATGAAACCTGCTTAACTTTTGTAAGTAAGGTGTAAGGAATGAGCCTGCCAAATTTCAGCGTTCTACCTACACGGGAAGTTGGAGAATTAGTGATGTTTGGAAAATTCAATATGGCGGCCGACAGTGGCGTCATACCACCGAAATAAGTACGTACATCGGTTTTGGTTAGCGCAGGGAAGCCGCCTACCAAATTTCGTGAAGATGGGGCCATAAATATGAAAGTTCAACATGCCGGACGTTGTTGACCGTTATCGACCGTTATGACCGTTATGTGTAGAATTTCGAAATGAAACCTGCTTAACTTTTGTAAGTAAGCTGGAAGGAATGAGCCTGCCAAATTTCAGCGTTCTACCTACACGGGAAGTTGGAGGATTAGTGATGTTTGGAAAATTCAATATGGCGGCCGACAGTGGCGTCATACCACCGAAATAAGTACGTACATCGCTTTTGGTTAGCGCAGGGAAGCCACCTACCAAATTTCGTGAAGATGGGGTCAGCCTTCTACCTACACGGGAAGTTGGAAAATTAGTGACGTTGGAAAGTTCAATATGGCGGCCGACAGTGGCGTCATACCATCGAAATAAGTACATACATCGGTTTCGGTTAGCGCAGGGAAGCCGCCTACCAAATTTCGTGAAGATGGTGCCATAAATAAGAAAGTTCAACATGGCGGACTTTGTTGAACGTTATCGACCGTTATGACCGTTACGTGTAGAATTTCGAAATGAAACCTGCTTAACTTTTGTAAGTGAGCTGTAAGGAATAAGCCTGCCAAATTTCAGCCTTCTATCTACACGGGAAGTTGGAGAATTAGTGAGTGAGTGAGTGAGTGAGTGAGTGAGTGAGTGAGGGCTTTGCCTTTTATTAGTATAGATATATCTAAACTAATAAAAGGCAAAGCCGTCACTGACTCACTCACTCACTCATCACTAATTCTCCAACTTCCCATGTAGGTGGAAGGCTGAAATTTGGCAGGCTCATTCCTTACAGCTTATGTACAAAAGTTAGGCAGGTTTAATTTCAAAATTCTATGCATAACGGTCAAAACTGGAACCTACTTTTGTCCATATTTGTCCATATAAACGGCCATAGCCTACAGCTCGGTCGCCGTGTGAGGCGGAGTTGTGTCACCCATCACCACGCCTCCCACGTAATTGAGTGCCTGCCCATATAAGGTAAATATTCGCGGATGAAGGACTTTGCTTATGCAAAGGACCTTCGATGCATGTACTCCGAGCGGCTCACGTGAACTGACTGTGTTACATTATTTTTAAAATGTTCCCTTTTCTTTTTCATAACTTCTTTAACACACTACTTCTCCGCTGCAAAGCGCAGGTATTTTTATATATATATATATATATATATATATATACACACACACACACATTATATATATACACACACACATACACATATATATATATATAGTTTTACTGTCATATAAAGCAAAGAGTACGCGACACGTGTTTCGCCCTAATTCTGGGCTCATCAGGCGTATAAACTCACTGCATCCCCTCTCGGGAATCGAACCTCAGAACGTCAGCGGCAAAGCCTCTTACGTTGCGCCACAGCGTGTGGTTCGTTTATTTGACAGTATGTAGATCGGGGTAATTACATTCAATGCATTCGTAGTCTGAATCACAATCTGATTGTATGGTGTGTACGCCTGATGAGCCCAGAATTAGGGCAAAACACGTGTCGCGTACTCTTTGCATTATTTGACAGTAAAACTATTTCAACCATTCTATGATCTGCTTCTCGCTACTGAGATTCAGACTACGAATGCATTGAATGTAATTACCCCGATCTACATACTGTCAAATAAATGAACCACATACCATGGCACAATGTAAGAGGCTTCGCCTCTGACGCTGACGCCCGAGGATCGATTCCCGAGAGGGAGTGCAGTGAGTGTGTACGCCTGATGAGCCCAGAATTAGGGCGAAACATGTGTCGCATACTCTTTGCATTATTTGACAGTAAAACTGTTTCAACCATTCTATGATCTGCTTCTCGCAACTGAAAGAGGCCACCGTGGCGGATGTTAGCCGACTTGCTGACCAACCACAGGCGTTACCTGGTAGGTAACCACCCATACAATCAGATTGTGATTCAGACTATGAATGCATTGAATATATATATATATATATATACAGTAATCCCTCCTCCATCGCGGGGGTTGCGTTCCAGACCCCCCCGCGATAGGTGAAAATCCGCGAAGTAGAAACCATATGTTTGTATGGTTATTTTTATATATTTTAAGCCCTTATAAACTCTCCC